>CM058231.1:73205478-74405478 GCA_030180135.1 Orychophragmus violaceus
AGATTTTAGTTCCTCGACGACATTCTTATTCCACTGATGTCGTACGTCTTTTCTCTGGCCATAAGCCGTTATCGATCGTACCGAGTCGTTGCAGGTTGTGAGTCCTCCCATGATCATGTTGATGCGTTTCCTAGGCATGGGCATGTCCTCCTCGTCATCGTAGTGAGTTTGCTTCGGCGGCTCTGTGTCGATATCTTCTTGTTCTCCTCGCTGATGTCTGACTTGCCTCGATTTTTCCTCTTGGGCGAGCTTGAATCGTTCCCCCTCGTTTTTGGGTTACCGCTGTGTTTCTTGATCTCCGGGAGGGGTTTCCGGTGTGTTTCGGTTCGCTATGTTCGTTACTCTTTTTTATATTCACCGAGCAAGAGACTTTGGAGGTGTCGACATTCGGCGGTGTCGTGCCCAGAGCGCTGATGGAAAGTGCATAAAGACTTTTCTTGATTGTTGGTTCGCACATACTTATTCCATGCCTGATTGTGTTGGTTGTTCTGCTGGTTGTGACCCTACTCCTGGGCTGCCTATCGGTTTGTTTGATGCTCGCTGAAATAGCATGTTGTCGCCTTTTTTCCTTTGTCGTCGAGGCATTCAGGTGATAACTCCTTCCCTTTTTTAGTTGAGGCAAACTTCTTGGTAAGCAGACCTTTCTCCTCCTCATTTTCGACGAAAATGGCTGCTCCGTGGAGAGCGTCTTCAAGGGTTTGTGGTTTGTTTATGGCTAGCTCGTCGCAGAATGGAGATTCGTACAAGAGTCCGTATTGTAGCGCCGGAAGCCCTTCGCTATCGGTTACCGTAATTTTGGAGACGATAATTTTGAACCAGTCAATATACGACCTGATAGGTTATTTTGGTCCTTGGCTCACGTTCCAGAGGTCGGCGCTCGAGGTTTCGTCTTGGATGAACATGGAGTAGTGTTTGAGGAAGGTAGAACTCAGCTGGTGATAGCTGTCTATGGAGTGCGCCTCCAGACGTGAGAACCAATTGAGGGCGGCGCCGCTCAGGTTCTCGACGAAGAGCTGTCGAAAACCGGTGTCACGTTCTTCGGGGAAACTAAGCTCGTCTCATTGCGATGCTAAAAGCCGTTAGGTACTGCTGGGGATTTGAGGTCCCCTCGTAGGTTGCCAATTTGATTTTCCGGGGGTGCTTGATCAGTGTACATGTTATCTCGCTAGTGAACGGTGTGTTTTGTGTCTCTTTGAGAACTCAGTCTATTTCGGGTACCGAGCTGGTTTCCTTGTGAAGCTTTGTCGTTATGTAGTCCAATTGCGCCTTGAGCAACTCGAGCTTGCTATTTCTGTTAGCTTCCCCTTGGCTTTGTACAGGTCCAGTCGATGACAGCGCTAGAGGTGCGGATGAACGTCTGCTTGACTCGGTGTTTAGAATTGGTGACTCCTAAAATAGAACCTCTCGAGTCTTGGGCGGGGTCTCCTATTTCCTGAGATGTTCGATTCCCAGACGTTTGAAGGTCGTTGATCCGTTCCCTGCACGTGTTCTGGTTGCTCCTGAGTTGGTCGAAGCGGGTGTTGTTGTCTCGAGTTAGCTCGTCGATTTGCGTCATCATGGTTTTTATGTGGGAGGAGACGTCTTGATCTTGAGTGCCTGAAGTCTGGTTTGTTAGCCTGGTGTCCTGATGGCTGCCGGTTACCCTGGTGCGGTTGATTGGAGTGTCGATTAGTAGGATTGGCAAACGTGCTCCGTCCGTCGAGCTCAGAGAGGTTGAGCTCGGCGGGAGTGGACTTGGAGTCCGTTTTGTTTCCTCGGGGTCGTCACTTGCTGAGAGCGGTCCTGTCATTTTGGCTTCGTCTTAAAGCATAGAAAGTTTCTAGTCCCCACAGACGGCGCCTATTGTTATTACGGAATTTCGATATGGTCTAAATAACTCGAGTTACGATCAAGAGAGGTCTGAACTACGAGATGAGAATAAACTTTAAGTGGGGTCAGAAACTATTCTACTAATGATAAGGCGGAAGCCGAACAATGAACAAGATGGACCAGGTGTGAGTCCGTCAATCGACGTGCTCTCTAAAAGTTGTTCAGCCTCGTAGTTTTATAAGTGAGCTCGGAGCCTTCGCAAAATATAAGATGCCTCTAAATGAAGAGTTAAGGATCTATTTAGCGGGCTCGTTCTCTTGGACCGAAATATTTTTAGTGGGGTGACAAGATTTCCAATGGGTTTATAGATGGGTGATAAACCCATATCCAACATTCGTTATGTTCAAATATAAAGAAAAACACTTACAAATAAAGTTCGGATAAAATTCTGAGCCCGTGCGTAACTCCCACGCATTCCCTTTCTCATCATTCTATATATCTTGGTTGAAAGGGGATTTTCTCCAGCTACCAGATCAACCCCCATTGATTTGTCAATTTCAAACAAAAAAATTCACATCATCATTTACTAAAATAAATATACTATTTAACGTATGATTATTTAATTTAAATGTAATTAGTTAAAATTATTAAAATATAAATTTAAAATTTGAATTTAATTTAGAATATAATAAATATATAACTATTATAAATTTTAAATACATCTTCTATATTTATATTAATAAATAAACAAAAATAAATAAATCTCAACAAAAGTAAAATATCAAATTATAAGACTAAACTTAAAGATAACATTATTAAAATTGAAAAATAGAAAAAAAAATAACCACTAACAAAAAATATAAGTAATAAAAATAATAATTATTAAAAATAGTAAGAAAATATTATAAAAGGGAGATAGAATGATCATAAAAAAAATTATACAAGATATAAGAACATAAGAAATTAAATAAACCATAATATATATATATATATATATATATATATATATATAATTAAAGAAATCTAAAATGATAAATAAAATATTAAAATATAAAAATAATTATTATTAAGAATAAAAAAAATGTTACAAAATAAGATAAAATAATAATAAGAAAAGAAGTTATATAAATATAAGAACATAGAAAATAAAATAAAATCAATGATATATATATATATATATAATTAACAAAAATTAAAATGATAATTAAAAATATTAAAATATTATGAATGAAAACTAAACATTTAAGAGTTTTAATGAAAATGTATAAATAACAAGTATATATATTAAAAAGTTTATAAAAAAATAAAAAGATGATACAAGGTTAAAGGAAATAAAAGCTTTTAAAAAGTTCACTAAAAATGATAATTAAAAAAAAATTATAAAACAAATTAAATTAATAATCGTATGTTAGCGCATATTCTCTTTTAAAATCATTATAATCATATAAAAAAAAATTACAAATTTATAAATTAAAAATATTAAAAAAATATATTAAAATGTTAAAATTAATATTAAAATATGTTAAATATGAAAAAAGGATCGTAGTTGAACCTTCTCTCTGTTCTCTCTCTTCAATCTTTCACAGAGAGAAAGGCGATCTTCTCCGATCATGTGATCTGATTTTTTTTCTTCCTTAAATCTCTTTGTGTATTATATCTTGCTTGTTTTGTTTTCTTTTTGTTTTCCGATTGGATTCGCTCTCCAATTGGATACTAAATTTCGGATTTACTTTCAGTAAATTCGATTTGCGCTTCCTCCTTTTCAAGCTTTACTTATAATCCCGATATGCAACTCCTCCAATCCACAGCTTTTCCGTCAGCTTGGTTCACCATACATGATGGAGTAATATCTTTGTCGTATCATGCTGTCTATTGGCGGAGGGCCTTCTTAGGTCAGAGGCAAAGCTTCCTTTATGGATGATGAATCGAGATGATTTGCTCTTGATGGAGCTATGTTCTGAGTTTATGGCGGTCATGCAGTGAAGAATTGGGATTTGCATCGGCGGTCGTTGAAAGAGGAGTTTCCGGTGAAGATCGTCTTGAAATCCGGCGGTGGGACGAGCGTCACACGTGGTTTGTCCGGTGTCATCGTGGCAACAATCCCTGCTCTCACGTGTTGCTTCCTACACGTAGCCTCTGTTTTAGACTTAAGATCAGTATATTGGGTCTTATGTTTGGGGTTAACTTTATCAGAGTGTAAATGGGTTTGGGACAGGATTTCATGTATCATCATCGTTAGCCCTTTGGGCTGTTTTTAATAAAACAAGAGACGGAATAGTTAAAAAAAAATATATGTTAAATATCAATAAATTTAAGCAAAATCCGCGCATTTCTCTTTTGTATAAAGCTCAACCAATCGTGCAGTTAGTCAGTCCAATTTGTGCAAGGGCAATTTCGTCTTATTATCACATCAATACGTAAAACGACTCGTCTCAAACTTTTACAAATCAGCTTGCGTCGCAGAGACAAACAAATAACTACCGGCTTCGGCCTTCTCACCAGGCCCGGCCCAATACACCTGGGCGCCTAAAACCTATAGAAAAAAATGCTTATATTATGTCACCAATAGCCATCAAACTCAGCACGTGTAGGGAAGAAAGGAGACTTATAACCACTACACCACAATCACATTTGAACATGATGCCCTTTAAATATATAACATAATTTTGGCGCCTAAAACATGGGCTTTACCAGCTTTAGCCCAAGGTCGGCCCTGCTTCTCACGCACAAGCAATTAACGTTCTTTTTCTTTTATTTTCTGCAGATGGATACGAGAATATAATTTTGCAGATTCTTTTATTGTAAATTAAAACGTGTAAAGTATTTAGTATTTACAAGTCGTATTTTTGTTAATTAAGTGGTAATCGTGTGAATGTGGAGACTTCTCCTTCACGGACAAGAAACTCCAATTTAGAAAATAGATAGTAATATTTTAAAAGAAATGGGGAAAACAGACAACAAAACCAAAACAAGAAGAAACTGTATTTTCTTAATTAGTCCTTCGTATATAAGTGATATGTCTCTCTCCAATTGAACATCAAAACTATACGAAAAAGCCTTTTAAAAAAAAAAGTTCGTCTCATCTAAAATTGTTAAAAAGGTTTGATTTTAAATTTTTTTTTTTTTGTTTCCTTCTAAGTTTGATTTTTGTCTTTTTTCCTCATTCTCAGAAATGGGTATTATAAATACTGAAGAAGGTCCGGTTAAGCGTCTCCATTTTCCGGCGACGGAGCTAAACCAAGAAGAAGAGTCAACGGTTTCATCAGAAACCGGAAGCAATGACGAGTTTTCCGATACATCGTCGATTGCTAACGAACTCGAGCTAATGGAGCTGCCTAAAGACGACAAAGCCTACGAGCTAATCTATCGCCATTGTCAATCTAATCTGACTTGTCAATTTGAGATCGTATCGATTCTCAAGAACGAGTTTCAGAGCCCATTAGGCCAAGCTAAGCTTAAAGCCTTTCAGATATACATTGAGTCTGTAGCGAAGAAAAATGGTGGTTGCGGTGGAAACAAAGCTGCGGTTAGTGCGGCGAGAGTGAAATACGGTTGGTGCGGCGTGGAGAAGGAAGAGTTAGAAGGGATTTTCTGATAAGACTGATGCATTCATCATCCAAAGGAGAAAGGGAAAATCAGATGACAATAGTTAAAGACTCCCTTTGGTCTAGAGTCTTTGTTGTTAAGAGAAACAAAGAGTATAAATCAGAAAGTCTGTCGTCTTTGTTTGTTAGCTTTTGGATTTGGTTGAGACTTGAGTCTTGAGGAGAACTCGTCTGGGTTAGGCCAGCGATTCTCAGTTTCTGAATTCAAAAGTGTAATTCGTTTGTAATCAATTGATATCTTGCTTAACAATCATTGTGATTGAGTTTGGAGAGTGATTTTGTGAAGATCCGATAGTCAAACTCTATCAATTGGTGCGGTGAGCAGTTCGGATTACGCGACGGGGCGGTGAATCGATCGGAGATTTGCGGCGGCGGTGGCGTGACAGTTTCGAAGCATCCCGTGGTGACGTTCAGATCGACGACGCAGTCAAGATGGGATTTACGAAGTTTCCGATCTTCAGTGGTGTTGCTGGTGAAATTCGGCCATGGATATCAGAAATAGAGGCTCGATTTTCTTCTCCTACCTATTCTGAGTCTGACAAGTTGGATTGGGCTCGGCTATTCATGGCTGGCAAAGCTAAAGACTGTGTTAAGTGGTGGGAATCGATTCGTCCTTTCCAAAGCTGGAACGAGCTGAAAGAGTCAATGTTATTGGTTTTTGCTAACAAAGACGATCCAGAGCGAGTTAGGGCAGAGAAGGAGTTGGATTGCCAAACAAAGCAATGGATGGAAGATCTTGATCGCAAGAAGAAGCCACATGAATCAAATTCTCTTGAATCAGAAACTATGGTTACAAGCGATTCAATTACGGAGGCAAATTTAGTTCATGATACAGAAGCAATTGGTAAAATGGAATCGATGGCCAAGAAAGCGATCACAAAGAAGCAGTCGACCAAAACGTATGCAATCTTGGAGACTAATGTTGTTCATCTGGAGAAATCGACTATGCCCAAAGAATCAGAAGATAAAGAGAACTTACGAGAAACAGCTACTAGCTTGACTTCATTTCGTCATGCGAAAAACAAAGGAGTTACTGAATCTTTTGATCCTCATCTTCAGGTATCATATGGGCTTGGAATTGATAATACAAAGATTGAATCATTAGGTTATCGGATGAATAATCAATTGTTGGGGGATCGTGAAAGTTTGTCCAAGAAAACTGCGTTACTGGTTTTTGATGGCTTCATGCCTTACGGTTGGATTAGTCGAGTAGAACGAATTTTCAGAGCTGGCCAATATAGCGATGAAGCTAAGCTTAAATTGGTGTGTGCAAGTTTGGAAGAAGATGCACTAGTTTGGTATAAGGAGGACGTTGTAACCAACGGTGAATGCAGGAACTGGTCCACCTTTAAACAGAGATTGTTGGCTCACTTTGCACCAGTAAAGAGTGGTTCTTCTTCAGCAGAGGTTCTCAAGAAGGAACCAGTTTGTGAAAGTATTCAAAAGGCAACACTGAGTTGTGCGTCAGAAATTATCACAGCCTTTGAAACTGATACGACAGAAGTTCATGAATCACATGAACCTGAATGTGTTCCACAATCTCAACAGGTTGTGATTCCAATCTCTGACAAACTCCAAGCAGAAAAAGGGAATTGTTCTACTGAATCATTGGAGAACCATTCTGGTCTTATGTTTTCTGCGTTACCTGGTGGAACTAACACTGGGGATATGTTTGTTCATAACAGAGACGAATCATACGTTGTACATGTTCAAAGGGACGAGGAATTTTCTCCACAGTCAACATATCTCAAGCTAACACCTAATACCTACAAGGTGTATGATAGAAAGCTTCTTAGAGGAACCAACATACAATATAAGAGGAAGAAAAGGATATCTCCTAAGTCTTGGTGTTTTAAATATAAATCTGGAAATATGACAAAGATGAGACTACACAAAGATGATAAGCATTCTCAGCTTGTGTGTGATGAGATGACTTCTGGTTTTGGCAGAGCTGGATTGTGTGTTTATCAAGCTGCGAAATTAAACAGTTTATATGTGGCAGATGTGAATGCTTGTACCCATCAAGCCACAGCTGTCAATGACAAATATGTGGCTCAAATAGATTATACAGAGGTGATAAGATTGGCTTATGGTGTTATTTGGTTGCATTCAGATCATGTGCAGTTTAAACAGAAGACGAAGGGTTCCATGATTTGGCACTTCAAATTCAAGAAGGAGAGTAAAGCAGTTACGGCTAAGGATTGGGATGATGAGAAAGCTGCAATAAATCCAATGAAAAAAACTACTAATGATGCTTTGGAGTTACTGAGTTGTGGTACAACAGTCTATGCACTAGTTCTCAGCAGAAGATATGGATTTCTGCAACAGATCATTAAGAGAAGCATCAAAACAGTTGGAAATAAAAGAGATCGCAGCTATGAGTCGACCATCTTTTGGGGTTTTAGTGACGATGGCAGTAATAAGTCTGATGTCGGTATGTACAACTTCTTTAAACATACAGGAAGTTCTTCAGTTGCGTTAGTAGATTCTTGGTGTGCAGAAGAGGACAAAGTCAGAGATGGTTGCAGTATTGTTGTGGCAACGAGCCAACTACGACGGTCGTCTCGTTCTCTTCACCGACAGAAAGAGTCAAGGAATGTTGTCTCTGTGATATCTGAGAAATTGGACAATGAGCCATTGACTCTGTTTTTACTATATCATGCAAGTGTGGAACAGACGAACTATTTTGCTGTGTGGCATTGTTGGAAAGAATGGAAGTTTCTGCAAATGCGATTGGTAGCTCATCGGTTCAGTCCAGGCAAAGGGACCATGATCAGAGGCTCGGAGATGCAGAGATCAATGTCATTAGAGATCTTTGGAAGGAAGGAAGTGTGGGAAGTGATAACGGCCCACCAACTGAAAAATCAAGTTACTTACCAAGTCGTTGTGTTACTACAGAACTGTGTGTGCTTCAGTGTTGTGGTTATGTTTAGAGAGGATAACATTGCCACAGTAAATGCAGAACAACTTAAGACTTCAGCAACTTGGGGTGTAATCATAAGACATTCTTCTGTTATATGGCACCAATGGAGTACCAAAACAAGCCAGGAGGGTGTTGGGCGATGGTTAAAACATGGGAGTTGCAGGAGTGTTGTCACATTGTTGATCGTATGGTGTAAATGGAGTAGAAAGCGCATTAAGAGGGCAAACAACAGTCACACAATTTCTTTGAAGAACTCTGACAATGAGTTGGTTCTCATGACAGTGGATGTATGTTCGTATTGTGGGTTTAAGGAACACATTAGTTCCACAACTTCGGAACAAGCGGGGAAGTACGTACACAAGACTTATTTTCACCACCCAAGCTTGGGGGCAAGCTTGTCAAAGGGAGGGGAGTATTGATAAGACTGATGCATTCATCATCCAAAGGAGAAAGGGAAAATCAGATGACAATAGTTAAAGACTCCCTTTGGTCTAGAGTCTTTGTTGTTAAGAGAAACAAAGAGTATAAATCAGAAAGTCTGTCGTCTTTGTTTGTTAGCTTTTGGATTTGGTTGAGACTTGAGTCTTGAGGAGAACTCGTCTGGGTTAGGCCAGCGATTCTCAGTTTCTGAATTCAAAAGTGTAATTCGTTTGTAATCAATTGATATCTTGCTTAACAATCATTGTGATTGAGTTTGGAGAGTGATTTTGTGAAGATCCGATAGTCAAACTCTATCAATTGGTGCGGTGAGCAGTTCGGATTACGCGACGGGGCGGTGAATCGATCGGAGATTTGCGGCGGCGGTGGCGTGACAGTTTCGAAGCATCCCGTGGTGACGTTCAGATCGACGACGCAGTCAAGATGGGATTTACGAAGTTTCCGATCTTCAGTGGTGTTGCTGGTGAAATTCGGCCATGGATATCAGAAATAGAGGCTCGATTTTCTTCTCCTACCTATTCTGAGTCTGACAAGTTGGATTGGGCTCGGCTATTCATGGCTGGCAAAGCTAAAGACTGTGTTAAGTGGTGGGAATCGATTCGTCCTTTCCAAAGCTGGAACGAGCTGAAAGAGTCAATGTTATTGGTTTTTGCTAACAAAGACGATCCAGAGCGAGTTAGGGCAGAGAAGGAGTTGGATTGCCAAACAAAGCAATGGATGGAAGATCTTGATCGCAAGAAGAAGCCACATGAATCAAATTCTCTTGAATCAGAAACTATGGTTACAAGCGATTCAATTACGGAGGCAAATTTAGTTCATGATACAGAAGCAATTGGTAAAATGGAATCGATGGCCAAGAAAGCGATCACAAAGAAGCAGTCGACCAAAACGTATGCAATCTTGGAGACTAATGTTGTTCATCTGGAGAAATCGACTATGCCCAAAGAATCAGAAGATAAAGAGAACTTACGAGAAACAGCTACTAGCTTGACTTCATTTCGTCATGCGAAAAACAAAGGAGTTACTGAATCTTTTGATCCTCATCTTCAGGTATCATATGGGCTTGGAATTGATAATACAAAGATTGAATCATTAGGTTATCGGATGAATAATCAATTGTTGGGGGATCGTGAAAGTTTGTCCAAGAAAACTGCGTTACTGGTTTTTGATGGCTTCATGCCTTACGGTTGGATTAGTCGAGTAGAACGAATTTTCAGAGCTGGCCAATATAGCGATGAAGCTAAGCTTAAATTGGTGTGTGCAAGTTTGGAAGAAGATGCACTAGTTTGGTATAAGGAGGACGTTGTAACCAACGGTGAATGCAGGAACTGGTCCACCTTTAAACAGAGATTGTTGGCTCACTTTGCACCAGTAAAGAGTGGTTCTTCTTCAGCAGAGGTTCTCAAGAAGGAACCAGTTTGTGAAAGTATTCAAAAGGCAACACTGAGTTGTGCGTCAGAAATTATCACAGCCTTTGAAACTGATACGACAGAAGTTCATGAATCACATGAACCTGAATGTGTTCCACAATCTCAACAGGTTGTGATTCCAATCTCTGACAAACTCCAAGCAGAAAAAGGGAATTGTTCTACTGAATCATTGGAGAACCATTCTGGTCTTATGTTTTCTGCGTTACCTGGTGGAACTAACACTGGGGATATGTTTGTTCATAACAGAGACGAATCATACGTTGTACATGTTCAAAGGGACGAGGAATTTTCTCCACAGTCAACATATCTCAAGCTAACACCTAATACCTACAAGGTGTATGATAGAAAGCTTCTTAGAGGAACCAACATACAATATAAGAGGAAGAAAAGGATATCTCCTAAGTCTTGGTGTTTTAAATATAAATCTGGAAATATGACAAAGATGAGACTACACAAAGATGATAAGCATTCTCAGCTTGTGTGTGATGAGATGACTTCTGGTTTTGGCAGAGCTGGATTGTGTGTTTATCAAGCTGCGAAATTAAACAGTTTATATGTGGCAGATGTGAATGCTTGTACCCATCAAGCCACAGCTGTCAATGACAAATATGTGGCTCAAATAGATTATACAGAGGTGATAAGATTGGCTTATGGTGTTATTTGGTTGCATTCAGATCATGTGCAGTTTAAACAGAAGACGAAGGGTTCCATGATTTGGCACTTCAAATTCAAGAAGGAGAGTAAAGCAGTTACGGCTAAGGATTGGGATGATGAGAAAGCTGCAATAAATCCAATGAAAAAAACTACTAATGATGCTTTGGAGTTACTGAGTTGTGGTACAACAGTCTATGCACTAGTTCTCAGCAGAAGATATGGATTTCTGCAACAGATCATTAAGAGAAGCATCAAAACAGTTGGAAATAAAGGAGATCGCAGCTATGAGTCGACCATCTTTTGGGGTTTCAGTGACGATGGCAGTAATAAGTCTGATGTCGGTATGTACAACTTCTTTAAACATACAGGAAGTTCTTCAGTTGCATTAGTAGATTCTTGGTGTGCAGAAGAGGACAAAGTCAGAGATGGTTGCAGTATTGTTGTGGCAACGAGCCAACTACGACGGTCGTCTCGTTCTCTTCACCGACAGAAAGAGTCAAGGAATGTTGTCTCTGTGATATCTGAGAAATTGGACAATGAGCCATTGACTCTGTTTTTACTATATCATGCAAGTGTGGAACAGACGAACTATTTTGCTGTGTGGCATTGTTGGAAAGAATGGAAGTTTCTGCAAATGCGATTGGTAGCTCATCGGTTCAGTCCAGGCAAAGGGACCATGATCAGAGGCTCGGAGATGCAGAGATCAATGTCATTAGAGATCTTTGGAAGGAAGGAAGTGTGGGAAGTGATAACGGCCCACCAACTGAAAAATCAAGTTACTTACCAAGTCGTTGTGTTACTACAGAACTGTGTGTGCTTCAGTGTTGTGGTTATGTTTAGAGAGGATAACATTGCCACAGTAAATGCAGAACAACTTAAGACTTCAGCAACTTGGGGTGTAATCATAAGACATTCTTCTGTTATATGGCACCAATGGAGTACCAAAACAAGCCAGGAGGGTGTTGGGCGATGGTTAAAACATGGGAGTTGCAGGAGTGTTGTCACATTGTTGATCGTATGGTGTAAATGGAGTAGAAAGCGCATTAAGAGGGCAAACAACAGTCACACAATTTCTTTGAAGAACTCTGACAATGAGTTGGTTCTCATGACAGTGGATGTATGTTCGTATTGTGGGTTTAAGGAACACATTAGTTCCACAACTTCGGAACAAGCGGGGAAGTACGTACACAAGACTTATTTTCACCACCCAAGCTTGGGGGCAAGCTTGTCAAAGGGAGGGGAGTATTGATAAGACTGATGCATTCATCATCCAAAGGAGAAAGGGAAAATCAGATGACAATAGTTAAAGACTCCCTTTGGTCTAGAGTCTTTGTTGTTAAGAGAAACAAAGAGTATAAATCAGAAAGTCTGTCGTCTTTGTTTGTTAGCTTTTGGATTTGGTTGAGACTTGAGTCTTGAGGAGAACTCGTCTGGGTTAGGCCAGCGATTCTCAGTTTCTGAATTCAAAAGTGTAATTCGTTTGTAATCAATTGATATCTTGCTTAACAATCATTGTGATTGAGTTTGGAGAGTGATTTTGTGAAGATCCGATAGTCAAACTCTATCAATTGGTGCGGTGAGCAGTTCGGATTACGCGACGGGGCGGTGAATCGATCGGAGATTTGCGGCGGCGGTGGCGTGACAGTTTCGAAGCATCCCGTGGTGACGTTCAGATCGACGACGCAGTCAAGATGGGATTTACGAAGTTTCCGATCTTCAGTGGTGTTGCTGGTGAAATTCGGCCATGGATATCAGAAATAGAGGCTCGATTTTCTTCTCCTACCTATTCTGAGTCTGACAAGTTGGATTGGGCTCGGCTATTCATGGCTGGCAAAGCTAAAGACTGTGTTAAGTGGTGGGAATCGATTCGTCCTTTCCAAAGCTGGAACGAGCTGAAAGAGTCAATGTTATTGGTTTTTGCTAACAAAGACGATCCAGAGCGAGTTAGGGCAGAGAAGGAGTTGGATTGCCAAACAAAGCAATGGATGGAAGATCTTGATCGCAAGAAGAAGCCACATGAATCAAATTCTCTTGAATCAGAAACTATGGTTACAAGCGATTCAATTACGGAGGCAAATTTAGTTCATGATACAGAAGCAATTGGTAAAATGGAATCGATGGCCAAGAAAGCGATCACAAAGAAGCAGTCGACCAAAACGTATGCAATCTTGGAGACTAATGTTGTTCATCTGGAGAAATCGACTATGCCCAAAGAATCAGAAGATAAAGAGAACTTACGAGAAACAGCTACTAGCTTGACTTCATTTCGTCATGCGAAAAACAAAGGAGTTACTGAATCTTTTGATCCTCATCTTCAGGTATCATATGGGCTTGGAATTGATAATACAAAGATTGAATCATTAGGTTATCGGATGAATAATCAATTGTTGGGGGATCGTGAAAGTTTGTCCAAGAAAACTGCGTTACTGGTTTTTGATGGCTTCATGCCTTACGGTTGGATTAGTCGAGTAGAACGAATTTTCAGAGCTGGCCAATATAGCGATGAAGCTAAGCTTAAATTGGTGTGTGCAAGTTTGGAAGAAGATGCACTAGTTTGGTATAAGGAGGACGTTGTAACCAACGGTGAATGCAGGAACTGGTCCACCTTTAAACAGAGATTGTTGGCTCACTTTGCACCAGTAAAGAGTGGTTCTTCTTCAGCAGAGGTTCTCAAGAAGGAACCAGTTTGTGAAAGTATTCAAAAGGCAACACTGAGTTGTGCGTCAGAAATTATCACAGCCTTTGAAACTGATACGACAGAAGTTCATGAATCACATGAACCTGAATGTGTTCCACAATCTCAACAGGTTGTGATTCCAATCTCTGACAAACTCCAAGCAGAAAAAGGGAATTGTTCTACTGAATCATTGGAGAACCATTCTGGTCTTATGTTTTCTGCGTTACCTGGTGGAACTAACACTGGGGATATGTTTGTTCATAACAGAGACGAATCATACGTTGTACATGTTCAAAGGGACGAGGAATTTTCTCCACAGTCAACATATCTCAAGCTAACACCTAATACCTACAAGGTGTATGATAGAAAGCTTCTTAGAGGAACCAACATACAATATAAGAGGAAGAAAAGGATATCTCCTAAGTCTTGGTGTTTTAAATATAAATCTGGAAATATGACAAAGATGAGACTACACAAAGATGATAAGCATTCTCAGCTTGTGTGTGATGAGATGACTTCTGGTTTTGGCAGAGCTGGATTGTGTGTTTATCAAGCTGCGAAATTAAACAGTTTATATGTGGCAGATGTGAATGCTTGTACCCATCAAGCCACAGCTGTCAATGACAAATATGTGGCTCAAATAGATTATACAGAGGTGATAAGATTGGCTTATGGTGTTATTTGGTTGCATTCAGATCATGTGCAGTTTAAACAGAAGACGAAGGGTTCCATGATTTGGCACTTCAAATTCAAGAAGGAGAGTAAAGCAGTTACGGCTAAGGATTGGGATGATGAGAAAGCTGCAATAAATCCAATGAAAAAAACTACTAATGATGCTTTGGAGTTACTGAGTTGTGGTACAACAGTCTATGCACTAGTTCTCAGCAGAAGATATGGATTTCTGCAACAGATCATTAAGAGAAGCATCAAAACAGTTGGAAATAAAGGAGATCGCAGCTATGAGTCGACCATCTTTTGGGGTTTCAGTGACGATGGCAGTAATAAGTCTGATGTCGGTATGTACAACTTCTTTAAACATACAGGAAGTTCTTCAGTTGCGTTAGTAGATTCTTGGTGTGCAGAAGAGGACAAAGTCAGAGATGGTTGCAGTATTGTTGTGGCAACGAGCCAACTACGACGGTCGTCTCGTTCTCTTCACCGACAGAAAGAGTCAAGGAATGTTGTCTCTGTGATATCTGAGAAATTGGACAATGAGCCATTGACTCTGTTTTTACTATATCATGCAAGTGTGGAACAGACGAACTATTTTGCTGTGTGGCATTGTTGGAAAGAATGGAAGTTTCTGCAAATGCGATTGGTAGCTCATCGGTTCAGTCCAGGCAAAGGGACCATGATCAGAGGCTCGGAGATGCAGAGATCAATGTCATTAGAGATCTTTGGAAGGAAGGAAGTGTGGGAAGTGATAACGGCCCACCAACTGAAAAATCAAGTTACTTACCAAGTCGTTGTGTTACTACAGAACTGTGTGTGCTTCAGTGTTGTGGTTATGTTTAGAGAGGATAACATTGCCACAGTAAATGCAGAACAACTTAAGACTTCAGCAACTTGGGGTGTAATCATAAGACATTCTTCTGTTATATGGCACCAATGGAGTACCAAAACAAGCCAGGAGGGTGTTGGGCGATGGTTAAAACATGGGAGTTGCAGGAGTGTTGTCACATTGTTGATCGTATGGTGTAAATGGAGTAGAAAGCGCATTAAGAGGGCAAACAACAGTCACACAATTTCTTTGAAGAACTCTGACAATGAGTTGGTTCTCATGACAGTGGATGTATGTTCGTATTGTGGGTTTAAGGAACACATTAGTTCCACAACTTCGGAACAAGCGGGGAAGTACGTACACAAGACTTATTTTCACCACCCAAGCTTGGGGGCAAGCTTGTCAAAGGGAGGGGAGTATTGATAAGACTGATGCATTCATCATCCAAAGGAGAAAGGGAAAATCAGATGACAATAGTTAAAGACTCCCTTTGGTCTAGAGTCTTTGTTGTTAAGAGAAACAAAGAGTATAAATCAGAAAGTCTGTCGTCTTTGTTTGTTAGCTTTTGGATTTGGTTGAGACTTGAGTCTTGAGGAGAACTCGTCTGGGTTAGGCCAGCGATTCTCAGTTTCTGAATTCAAAAGTGTAATTCGTTTGTAATCAATTGATATCTTGCTTAACAATCATTGTGATTGAGTTTGGAGAGTGATTTTGTGAAGATCCGATAGTCAAACTCTATCAATTGGTGCGGTGAGCAGTTCGGATTACGCGACGGGGCGGTGAATCGATCGGAGATTTGCGGCGGCGGTGGCGTGACAGTTTCGAAGCATCCCGTGGTGACGTTCAGATCGACGACGCAGTCAAGATGGGATTTACGAAGTTTCCGATCTTCAGTGGTGTTGCTGGTGAAATTCGGCCATGGATATCAGAAATAGAGGCTCGATTTTCTTCTCCTACCTATTCTGAGTCTGACAAGTTGGATTGGGCTCGGCTATTCATGGCTGGCAAAGCTAAAGACTGTGTTAAGTGGTGGGAATCGATTCGTCCTTTCCAAAGCTGGAACGAGCTGAAAGAGTCAATGTTATTGGTTTTTGCTAACAAAGACGATCCAGAGCGAGTTAGGGCAGAGAAGGAGTTGGATTGCCAAACAAAGCAATGGATGGAAGATCTTGATCGCAAGAAGAAGCCACATGAATCAAATTCTCTTGAATCAGAAACTATGGTTACAAGCGATTCAATTACGGAGGCAAATTTAGTTCATGATACAGAAGCAATTGGTAAAATGGAATCGATGGCCAAGAAAGCGATCACAAAGAAGCAGTCGACCAAAACGTATGCAATCTTGGAGACTAATGTTGTTCATCTGGAGAAATCGACTATGCCCAAAGAATCAGAAGATAAAGAGAACTTACGAGAAACAGCTACTAGCTTGACTTCATTTCGTCATGCGAAAAACAAAGGAGTTACTGAATCTTTTGATCCTCATCTTCAGGTATCATATGGGCTTGGAATTGATAATACAAAGATTGAATCATTAGGTTATCGGATGAATAATCAATTGTTGGGGGATCGTGAAAGTTTGTCCAAGAAAACTGCGTTACTGGTTTTTGATGGCTTCATGCCTTACGGTTGGATTAGTCGAGTAGAACGAATTTTCAGAGCTGGCCAATATAGCGATGAAGCTAAGCTTAAATTGGTGTGTGCAAGTTTGGAAGAAGATGCACTAGTTTGGTATAAGGAGGACGTTGTAACCAACGGTGAATGCAGGAACTGGTCCACCTTTAAACAGAGATTGTTGGCTCACTTTGCACCAGTAAAGAGTGGTTCTTCTTCAGCAGAGGTTCTCAAGAAGGAACCAGTTTGTGAAAGTATTCAAAAGGCAACACTGAGTTGTGCGTCAGAAATTATCACAGCCTTTGAAACTGATACGACAGAAGTTCATGAATCACATGAACCTGAATGTGTTCCACAATCTCAACAGGTTGTGATTCCAATCTCTGACAAACTCCAAGCAGAAAAAGGGAATTGTTCTACTGAATCATTGGAGAACCATTCTGGTCTTATGTTTTCTGCGTTACCTGGTGGAACTAACACTGGGGATATGTTTGTTCATAACAGAGACGAATCATACGTTGTACATGTTCAAAGGGACGAGGAATTTTCTCCACAGTCAACATATCTCAAGCTAACACCTAATACCTACAAGGTGTATGATAGAAAGCTTCTTAGAGGAACCAACATACAATATAAGAGGAAGAAAAGGATATCTCCTAAGTCTTGGTGTTTTAAATATAAATCTGGAAATATGACAAAGATGAGACTACACAAAGATGATAAGCATTCTCAGCTTGTGTGTGATGAGATGACTTCTGGTTTTGGCAGAGCTGGATTGTGTGTTTATCAAGCTGCGAAATTAAACAGTTTATATGTGGCAGATGTGAATGCTTGTACCCATCAAGCCACAGCTGTCAATGACAAATATGTGGCTCAAATAGATTATACAGAGGTGATAAGATTGGCTTATGGTGTTATTTGGTTGCATTCAGATCATGTGCAGTTTAAACAGAAGACGAAGGGTTCCATGATTTGGCACTTCAAATTCAAGAAGGAGAGTAAAGCAGTTACGGCTAAGGATTGGGATGATGAGAAAGCTGCAATAAATCCAATGAAAAAAACTACTAATGATGCTTTGGAGTTACTGAGTTGTGGTACAACAGTCTATGCACTAGTTCTCAGCAGAAGATATGGATTTCTGCAACAGATCATTAAGAGAAGCATCAAAACAGTTGGAAATAAAGGAGATCGCAGCTATGAGTCGACCATCTTTTGGGGTTTCAGTGACGATGGCAGTAATAAGTCTGATGTCGGTATGTACAACTTCTTTAAACATACAGGAAGTTCTTCAGTTGCGTTAGTAGATTCTTGGTGTGCAGAAGAGGACAAAGTCAGAGATGGTTGCAGTATTGTTGTGGCAACGAGCCAACTACGACGGTCGTCTCGTTCTCTTCACCGACAGAAAGAGTCAAGGAATGTTGTCTCTGTGATATCTGAGAAATTGGACAATGAGCCATTGACTCTGTTTTTACTATATCATGCAAGTGTGGAACAGACGAACTATTTTGCTGTGTGGCATTGTTGGAAAGAATGGAAGTTTCTGCAAATGCGATTGGTAGCTCATCGGTTCAGTCCAGGCAAAGGGACCATGATCAGAGGCTCGGAGATGCAGAGATCAATGTCATTAGAGATCTTTGGAAGGAAGGAAGTGTGGGAAGTGATAACGGCCCACCAACTGAAAAATCAAGTTACTTACCAAGTCGTTGTGTTACTACAGAACTGTGTGTGCTTCAGTGTTGTGGTTATGTTTAGAGAGGATAACATTGCCACAGTAAATGCAGAACAACTTAAGACTTCAGCAACTTGGGGTGTAATCATAAGACATTCTTCTGTTATATGGCACCAATGGAGTACCAAAACAAGCCAGGAGGGTGTTGGGCGATGGTTAAAACATGGGAGTTGCAGGAGTGTTGTCACATTGTTGATCGTATGGTGTAAATGGAGTAGAAAGCGCATTAAGAGGGCAAACAACAGTCACACAATTTCTTTGAAGAACTCTGACAATGAGTTGGTTCTCATGACAGTGGATGTATGTTCGTATTGTGGGTTTAAGGAACACATTAGTTCCACAACTTCGGAACAAGCGGGGAAGTACGTACACAAGACTTATTTTCACCACCCAAGCTTGGGGGCAAGCTTGTCAAAGGGAGGGGAGTATTGATAAGACTGATGCATTCATCATCCAAAGGAGAAAGGGAAAATCAGATGACAATAGTTAAAGACTCCCTTTGGTCTAGAGTCTTTGTTGTTAAGAGAAACAAAGAGTATAAATCAGAAAGTCTGTCGTCTTTGTTTGTTAGCTTTTGGATTTGGTTGAGACTTGAGTCTTGAGGAGAACTCGTCTGGGTTAGGCCAGCGATTCTCAGTTTCTGAATTCAAAAGTGTAATTCGTTTGTAATCAATTGATATCTTGCTTAACAATCATTGTGATTGAGTTTGGAGAGTGATTTTGTGAAGATCCGATAGTCAAACTCTATCATTTTCATGTACGGACTTAGCAATAACAATGGCTTATTATATCTCTCACCAGAGGATGCTCCTCTTCAATGGTAATAATAACTCGACATAGTTCTTGTTTCTAAATTTTAATGTTCAGATATTCATGTATCTTTCTTTTTGTATAGTTTGAAGGATTCTTCTGAAGACGGGATTAGATTCTTGCTGCTTTCAAGAGTTATATTGGGGAAATCAGAGATTGTATTTCCTCATCAAGATTACTCGACAACCCGATCATGTCCGAGTTCTTCAGAGTTTGATTCGGGTGTAGACAGTTTGTTATCTCCGAACAAGTATATTATTTGGAGCACACACATGAACACTCATGTTTTTCCCGAGTTTGTTGTTTGCATCAGAACTCCATCAATCTTGAAAACAAGTAAGCATAAAAAAAAGGTTTTTTAATTTCCTTGATTCACAATTCCCTTGTTCATTTGGCTAATTTTGATGCAGATAAACCGAAATCGCCTTGGGTTTCATTCCCGGTATTGATCAACTCGATATCAAAGTTTCTAAATTCGTCCCAGATCCGTCTCATTCAGAAGCACTATAAAGAGCAGCAAGTAAAGTGTTTAGCTCAGCTCTCTGTTTCTTCCCCTATCACAACAACATCCTAATTCTTGGTTCCTTTGCAATTTACAGGACAGGAAAATCTCGCGATCTGAGTTGATTCAACGACTGAGAGGTATAACCGGAGATAGATTACTGGTTCACATCATCAAATCTTTTGGACAAAAGGTACATTATATTGTAGAAACATGAATTTTGCCTTTGTTTTTCAGACACAATTACTACAAAATGTTTTTTTGCTGTGTCTCAGTCACCGGAAGGATCAAGACCCATAAATCTAGAGCCACGGCGTGGCTAAACCTTTGTATATATATGCATTCATATTCTAAGTACGTTTCTGAACCAGTCTAATTGTCTGTGCTATCTATAAATGTAAATGCGTTTCCATTAATTAAAAGACCTTCTACTTCTTAATTCGCATCTCCGACTGGTCAACTCATACTGAAATTTTCCTAAACACAACCTCCCGCTCCCAGCCTTGTGGAACTAGACCATGGTTACAGATTGAACATAGCAGTACAAACATTTGTTTTCAATCACAAATAGTAGTCTAATTTACATCATAATCACGTACAAACAATTCAAATAAACAAACCTGTGATTTGTTATTCGTATAAACAACAAAGCCAGAAAAACATGTAGTTGTGTGTCTCACAATGAAGAACGTTGGGAAGCAAAGGAACCGCTTCTACTAAACCGTCGGGAAGCAGTGGAACCGACAAACTCAGGATCAATCACAATCCCCTGAACTTGTTGTCTCCGTCCCAACAAGTTTACTCCGCTATGTCCTGGTGCCACCGCAGGAACATTTTCAGGAACTGGCATCTCCGTGGAATGTCCTGAGATGCACAATGATCCTGACTCGTCTTGTTGCCAGTACACTTCCACCATGATTCCCCGCGGATTCTCTGCTGTTTCGGTTCCTGGTATCCCAACAAATCTTGCCCCAACAGGTATCTGTAGATTTGAGTTATTTACCTCGACGGATGATCCAGATGTTAGTTCGAGAGTGACCATTGTACCATCAACAGCAGCGCTTTCGAGTTCAGCTTTTCTTGCTATGTTCAAGAAGACTTCTTCAAGAGTAGCTAGACCAAGTTGGATGTCTGAGATTCCAAATTCGGTTTCTCTGTCTTGCAGCTCAGCGAAAAAGCTCTGTGTCATATATAAAGAAAGTAAAAAAGCTTTAAAATCACTTACGCTTAGTTCCACGGTAGGTTATAATAAGTTGTGTAAATGCTTACGGTCAAAAGATTCTCTTTGTCGTGCGGTATAACAAAAGTCATGAAGGCTTTGTTTTCTTCTATCGGTTTGACATTGAGATGCTGCAAGAAATATCAGACACTAATTTAACCACATTGTAATATAGAAACTTCTAAAACAAACTCACATCTTTAAAGAATTTCTTCACTGAATCTGCAGCACCAGCTTCATTACTGTGGTTATTGCCGTTGCTTTCAATGAAGCTAATGTTAGCAATGAAACCTGTGCCGAAGCGGGATTTCAACCTGATCGAGGTTCCAATGCAGCGGAGCCTACCCTTAGCCATTATCCCTATTCGATCACTTAAAATATCAGCTTCCTCCATCGAATGTGTCGTTAGTATAATGGCCCGACCTTTCTTCGTTTCCTGTATGATATCCCACACGTGTCTCCTTGTGATCGGGTCCATGCCTGTAGTCTGTATGGCAAAAAAGGAAGTTTAACTTAGATAAACAAATATGAACAGAAAAATTGTTGCATATAATTTAGATTGGAATGTTGAAAGTTACAAACCGGCTCGTCTAGGAAGACCAGCTTGGGATCACCAATGAGTGAAACTGCAACACTGAGTCGGCGTTTCATTCCTCCACTGTAACTTCCTGCCCTGATCTTCCCTGCTTCTGTCAGTTTTACCTCCGCCAGTGACTTCTCAACCATCTGCGTGATTGTGAAAAATAATCTTTAAGTAACAAGAGAGGTAAAGAAACCAACCAACGCAGTTCTACAATTTGAGTGACATACCGGATTAATCGATGCAGGTGGCAACCCTTTAATGCTAGCAAAGAGGCGGAGGTGTTCTTCACCGGACAAAGCATCCCAAAGTATATCAAACTGTGAAAGCAGTAATAAAATGCCATTAATCATTTTAAGCATATCAAACCATCCCAAAGAAGATAGAAACCAAAATGGCCCACCTGAGGACAAACTCCGATCAATTTACGGATGTTGGACATACCAACAGAGCTTCTTATTGAATTTCCATAGATCAGTGCTGTTTAAGCCAATAAGAAAGGTTTTAGTATGGTGAAATGCTTGGCTTCTACGAAACAAGAACAAGAAAAAGTGCAAGTTTCTTACCATCACCACCAGTAACTGGATTTATGCCTGTCAAACAATTGATGGTCGTTGTTTTCCCTGCGCCATTGGGTCCAAGAAGACATAATAGTTGATCTTTGGCAATATTCATCCACAACCCCTGATTATATTTATTATTTAGTTAAGTAAAAATTGAAACACATTATGGGAGACTCTCCCATTCCTAAAATGCAATCGACCAACATGGCAACATATGAAGATCAGTTTTTCACTTCTGTTTTCTTAGAAGACGTACCTTCAGAGCGTGATAAGCAGGTGTTTTCTTGCATTTGCAGCATCCAAACTTCGTCGTCCCAGGATAAGTTTTTGCAAGGCCACGTATTTGAACAGCAATGTTCGGATCCACCACGCCCTCCATTGAATGTTGCTTAACTAAAGTCTCCTCTTCAAGGACATCTTCGTCATCTGGGGTAATATGATCCACAGGTGGGATTGAACCGCTACAGCTACAAACTCCACCTTCTGCTCAAAGTAGAAACGGTTAATCACGGTAAATTTTTCAACATCAAAACTACTAAATGAGCACAGTAAAAAAGACAGAGGAGAAAGTACCTTCCACTCGGCTGCCACCTTTACCCGTCCAGTAACCAGGTTTTAGAAAGTAAAAGACAGATTTTCTTACACCAGATGCGTTTGGAACAATATTGTCAAAGTAGAGAGCCAGAACAAACCACAAAAAGAATGTCCCAATAAGCCACAAGTAGATATCATTCTGCCAAAACCAAATAAGTGATGATCGGAGAATAATTGGACAAAGTAATTAGATGGAACATATTTGTGAGATTTGACGTACAATTGTAATCACACAATCAGTGTCATCGGTGGGTCCACATTCTGCTCTTTTACTCCAACTAATGCCGGGATCTTGAGGAGTTGAAGTTGCATCAGAAAGCAGCTTTAGACCTTGAGAAAAGGTATTGGGTGGGAACAGTGACCAAAGCGTCCTAATTGTGCGAGAATATTTCTTGGCATAGGGAAACCCACTTGATGCTCCAAGCTGCAGATAAATTTATGATTAGTAACTATTCGTAATTGGAAGAGACGGTTTCAGCTATTTGTTTGGCCATGAGAATCCCACCTGTGTCACAAAGCCAACCAGAAACACAAAGAATCCGACAGTTGTTGCTGAAGATGATTTGCTGATAAAAGATGATAGCATGAATGCTACTCCAATCTAGCACCACATAATAATAGAGATATAAATAACAAAACGGAAAATACCAATCCTTTAATGTGTATTATAAAACGTTATTCTACAAATTTTTACCATATTAAACTGGAAAAGCATGAAAAGTAGGAAGACAACAAAGAAACTGTTGTTCAAGAAAAAATCGAACTGGAACATCATTCCAAAGAGAACTATCAAGAGCGCCGAGACTGTCGTAAGAATTCCTTCCCAAGTAAGCCATGACAACCAATAAGCAGTGTCAAAAACACCCATCATCGTCATTGCCTGTTGCAAAACACAATCAACGAAACTGTGTAGACAGTGGTAACAGCCAATATAGGAACAACATAATAATACCTGGCGAAGTTTGAGCTCTTTCTCAGTGATCAAAGAACTGATTTGAAGAACAAAACCAAACATGGCAATGGCTAGGAAGAAAGTCGGCCCTATTGTGTCTAACGCAACAACAGCTTCGATAGTTGGATGTGGAAATTCCTTAAATCCGACAACCCAGTTAAACTTTGGATCTGGGAAAACATATATAACGAATTCAAATATCAGAACTAAATACACTTGTTCACACTAGCCAGAAGTAAGAAGATAACAGAAAACATATGCATAACCTCCTATTAAGGACCTAGCGATTTCACGCTCAGCAGCAATCTGAAGAGGTATCTGGAACTTAAAGGTGGGATCTTCGAACCTTCCTCGATTCATCTCTGGAGTTGAATTCGTTTGAATACCATAGCTCATCACTGTAGCATTTCTTTCCATAAAGTGCAAGGCTCCTGGTGTTTGCAATGGATTCTCCATGAGCCACGCATCTACCTCCTCAGGACTCCCGAATGGTCGAACCTAAATGGTCAATACGCAGATATGGATTCCACTTTCTTAACCAAATCGCAATCGAATTTGAGATTACATCGATTTTACTAGAAAAAACAAAACCGTAACTAGAGACATACCTTCTCCTCCGGGATGGGTCTCCCCGGATTGTTCGCCCTAATCGCGTTAACAATGTCTCTTGCCCTCGCGGTATCGTTTCCGCTCCATACGAAGTCGAAACAGGGAAGATTCACGAAGAACTTATCCTCACAAGGAGGAATCGGCGGAGAGATCAGCGCCGTGGGATCTGTAACAGTCTTGAGGGCCGTGGAGGAAGCGAAGCTCTTCTCCATAGCCTCCTGGATACAGAAGATGAGGAGGATGAAGAAGAAGGAAGCGAAGAGCTGAAGGAACGTGGCCCTCTTGCTCCGCCATGAGAGAAGAAGGTTTTTCCACAACAGCGCCGTGTACTGCTGCCAGAGAAGAGGCAAACCTCTCTGCAACGTCATAGCCGCCGTTTATCTCTGGGCCCTCTTTCCAATTCTACTGTGTGATCCGATTTTAATTTGATGAAAATACGATTTAAGGTAGACGAAAGTGTTTATATATCTGTGCCCGTGAAGTTTGACAAAATTACGAATCAGCCACTCAGATTTGCCTCGGAAACTACCTCGCAAAAGATAACTTCTAGACAAAACCATTTTCAAATCTTAATTGCAAATTATTTATTTATTTATTTATTTCGTCTGATGGATTATATTCAAAGAGCGAAAACTGCTGATTACAACTTCCTAACCCAGCTGAGGCAGCAAGGAACACACTCCTTCTGCGGTCGAGAGCCCACACACGGGCACCAAAACCCACCAACGGGCAACTAAACCACAATGAACTGTATCCAACAGTAAAAGCGCTCAAAAGACAAAAGGGTGGAAGAGAGAGACAGAAGCGGCAACCACCACTCCTTAGACCAAGAGAAAAGGATCCACCGGCAAGCAGAGGAACCTACAGGCACTGGCACACCGCAGAGATCTAAACCATAAACTACAACTAGAAGACACAAAAGAACCCGATACGTGAATCTAACTCCTCTACACCTAATCATAATCCTACTAAGTCTAAACCGAGATCTATGCATTCCCACATGAGGTTAGCCTTACTAGAACCGATAAACGAAATGACTAGCGGACTAGATTTATTATTCAACTAAACTAAAGGCTGAACAAAGGAGAATAAACGGTTAAAGATTCAACGCATAAAAGGTAGACTAGTCATAGCAAAACCAAAGCCTGCAACTAAGCCTAAGACCACCCCTCCATCCCCAAGAAACTACACCGCGAATAGAGAACAAAGGGCCACAACAAAATCCCACCTAAAGCCACAAACCACCGGAGGATAGGAACGGACTCATCCTATAACCGTTGAGGAATGAGCCTAACTGCACCAACTAACTCTCAGCAAAAACCAACAACAACTAAACCACTATACACCCGACATCAAACCAGTTAAGGCAAGACCAACCGCAACTCAGCCCACCGAAGAACACGGTCAAAAGGGAAGGACCTGTCACCACCACGAATAAGCTCGAAGAAGGAGGCTCCGATTGAGCGCACCAGAGATGACGCTCCGCCCACCACCACGCGTCAAAGAGACGACGAAAGGAAGAGCTGAAGAACACGGCGGAAGACGCGAAGACTGGAGGCGAGGAACGACGATGCGACGAGCCACGGACCGAACTGAAGCGAGGAAGCTTGGAGGCGCCGGAAGAAAATGTCGGGATCGACACCATATCCACAAAGAACATAAAGGGACCACCCTCCCCGGCACCGTTGAGCTTTTTCGGCCATCGGAAAGCCATCGCGTTATTACGAAGCTTTATCCTTTTTATTTATTACTTAGAAAACAACATTAATGTAGGAAAAAATTTACTTCTAGGCTTTCGAGTCTTTGACCGAGAGCAACTCTTTTTTTTTGCCAACACTCCTTTTAAATTATGAGTTGAAACTATTGGCTATTATTATAATATAATAGTATATATATATTTAATATATATAGAGGGAAATACTGGTATATTCTTTTGTGCTTCAGGTTTAAACTTTTTTAGTACAAAAAATTATTTTTTAATCGAATTATCTAAATGCTAATTCTGAATTCGTGAGATATTATGTCCCTAAAATCTGAAACTTTCACGGTATTCAAAATAATAATATTAAATATTTTTTTTCAAATCAGTTTCTTATTCCTCTTATATTTTTTACGTGTTTATATAATTTATTAATCAAAATTACCAATATTTTTGTTGCATATTGGTACATTCATTTTAATAAATAATGTCAATAATTTTTAGATATGCACAGTAGTTGTTATATTCAACACTTTAAAAATTCGGGCTTTGTAGATTTTAATAACTCTAAAAATAAATAGAGTAAATCAGTGATATTTTTCGGGCTATGTCTATAGTTTCATTTTTTTCGATATCGAACTTTCTTTTTTGTCGGTGGCATTCATATAGTATGACTATTTCTAATATTTTTTTATATTTACTTCTAAAATAAAAAAAATTATATAATAAAAGTGGATTTTGCTTCAATGTATTCCTCTATATTTTTTTAAAAAAAATTATTCTCTCTAATATTCTTTTTTTATTTGACTAATATTACCTTTTATTTATAAAATTTTCAAATTAAACCATTTTATTTTGAAAAACTTTTATAAAATTATAATATGTTTTAAAAAAGCAACAAAAAAAATTGGATACATGAATAAAACTATTAATAATTTTAGTTACAGTTATAAATTTTAAATATTTAAGAGATTTGTGCAAATAATTTTTTTAAAATTTTTAAATAAAGAAAAAAATAAAATTTTATATTTCTTTCAGTTATAATTGATTAAATATAAAATTAAAAAATAATTGTGCAAATAAAAAAGTTTGACTCTATTATAAAAAATACTATTTTCTTCTATATATAGAAAGAAATAGCAATTTTTAATTTAGAGCAAAATATAGAGATGGATATAAATTGATTTTGTTATATTATAATATTTAGAGACAAAAATAGCAATGAGTTGGAAATGACATAATTCATACAATAGTCCAACAGGCAGGCCATGTCTGAATCATCTATACTATTAAAACAGGATATTGACCATGTTACATAAATGTTGTTTCTGAAATTTGCCCTTGATTTTATTAGGAATTGTATTCTTCATTAAGGGTAAAACTGTAAAACAATTTATATTTGATTTATTCATAATATCTTATAATATCTTTTGTTTTCCTTTTTCTATCCTAATCATATCTAACAAAAATATTTTTCAAAATTTAGTAAAATAATAATTAATTTCAAAAATAATATTAAAATAATTATTATAAATTATTCTTAACTAAAATTTAACTTAAAGAAATAAAATCAAGCATAATTAAGTTACTAAATCAATTGGTACATATAATTATATAATTTAATACATAATTATTTTATAAATTATATAATCATTAAAATTAATAAATTATTATTAAAATAAGAAAGTAGTATATAATATTGAAACAATAGTTTAAACTAAATAATATTATTGATATTCGATATATTTAACATAATCTATTATATTTTA
The DNA here is from genome assembly GCA_030180135.1 of Orychophragmus violaceus. NCBI lineage: Eukaryota > Viridiplantae > Streptophyta > Magnoliopsida > Brassicales > Brassicaceae > Orychophragmus > Orychophragmus violaceus. The sequence goes on from CM058231.1 coordinate 73,233,156, forward strand.
TTTTTTCTATTACAATAAATGTAACCATGTATTGTTAATATTATTTTCTATATCTACTATAATTTAACTATGACTTTATATAAATTCGATATAGTAATATTATTCTTCATTATAAAATTATAAATATAAAATATTTTTATAAAGAAAATAGTACAAAAAATAATATTATTCAACCACAAGATAGTTTTTGTATTTAGAAATCATAATAATCAAAATATACGACTATAAACCAAAATAAAAATTCCGAAATAAAATAATATTATTAAAAATAAAGAAAAACAAATTAATGTATTTAAAAAACAATTTTATAAATATGTAATACAAATAAACCACGGTTAAAAAAATAAGCTTAAACAAATATAAAATAAAAAAACCTAAACAAAATATTAACTTGCTACAAAACACTGAATTGTATGTTAGAATTGACAATTATTCTCCAAAACTTTTACAAAAAAAAAAAGTGTTGTTCAAAATATTTACATTATCTTAATAATAAAAAACACCCGTGCTAAGCACGGATCAGAGTCTAGTTAATTTGAAAGTCAAAGAATCAACACCGGCTAAAGGTTTTCAGGGACTTTGGGTAAACAATTTTTTTTGAATTTTTTATTAAACGTTAAGGAAATTTTTATAACCGTGGGATCCTAAAAACGTTTTAGGCTTAAAGATTAATCTCACGAGACCCATAAAAATCCGGGGTTTTTTGCCACTAAAAACGTCTACGGATGGCCAAATGGAAAAATGTAGAGTAAGTAGATCGAACCTTGAATGTAGTGCATCCAAATCTCATCTCCTTACCACTACATCAACACCACTTGGTTCAATCTTAAAGAATTTTTTTCAAAAAAGAACATTTGTCAAAAAAACATTTGTCATAACATTTTAAACTATTTATATGAGTTTTCATATATTTACTTATAAAAATATATTAAAGAATTAGATTAAAATACATATCTAATTTTTTGTTTGTTAAAATTGACTTTCTAAAACAATATTTAAAAAAGTAGTCTTTAAATATCAGGGGCAGTCGCACTTTTTGCCCCTTAAATGAGCCGGCCCTGTAAAAAATGTGTCAATCTATGTCATCACACACACACACACAAGTATGTGTTCGTATTATTTTTCGTAGAACAAACTTCTTCACTTATAAATAATAAATTTTATCTTGTTTCTCTATAACAACTACTTGATTGAGATAAATAACTTACTTCTGTTTTTCTACAACAGTTAGCGTGTGAGTTGCTTTGAAACATATGCGATGGAGCCAGTGGTGGAACCAGCTTACAATGACAGGGGGGTCAATCGACCCATGTGACTTTTGATAATAATAAAATTGCATGCTTATATATTTAACACTTAATAGATAATTTGGTTTTGAATAAGCAAGCTTGACCCTCATGACATAATGATATAATAATTTTTTTTTTTGATAAAAGGTTTTCTTGAATTAAACTATAAACTATTTTACAAGGCACAAAAGAACAACTAATATAGAGAAAAGGAGGGGGAAGGATCAAAAATTGATAATCAGGGAAGATGCAACAACCTAATGGTAGAGAACCTACTAGTACCAACAAAGAGAAAGGTGCATTCCATGTTTGGAACCAAGATAATGAAGAGTCTTGGCTTTCAGAGCTAAAGTGGAGCCAAGCTGTTTGTAAACCAAACACGGCTGAGTGGTAAGACCCTTATGAAATCTGCAATTCCTTTCCTGCCAAAGAAAGTAAATAGTTGCTTGCCACCCTTGGAGAAGAGCAAGTTTAGTGTGTTTTGCTTCCCGGAGATTACATAACCAATGAATAACATCGGCCCAAGTTGTTGGGTCTTGAATGAAGCCAAACTTCTCCATTATAAGAGACCAGACATAAGTCGAATAAGAGCATTGAAAGAAAAGGTGGTCATGACTCTCATTTTCCACTACACACAACAAACACATTCTCTCAACATCCAAACCCCAAGCAAACAAACGATCAAGAGTAGGGTTTCTATTCAACATAAACAGCCAAGAAGAGGTAGCATGCTTGGGAATCCTTGTTGAATGCCAAACTAGACTTGCCCAGGTAACAGTCGGCTTATGACTGCGCAACACATTCCAAACTTCCTTAAAAATAAATTTCAACCTCCGGACCCCATTCACTGACCATTCAGGGTAATCATTCAGATCAACCACTGCAAGAGTAGAGATAAAAGCATAGAGGAGAACCTGTTTTTCAGAACGAGCCGGTGGAAGGGACCATGAATCACCATTTCTGAGATCGTTGACAGTCACATAAAGAGGAATACCCAAGAGAGACGGGCCATCAGCACCGAAGAAGTGATAAATAACTCCATAAGGAGTCCACGGATCCCACCAGAAAAAGTAGTATCACCATTACGAACAATCACTCGCAGAAACTGTAAAGCTTTTAACCGCAATTTCAACAACTTCTGAAGCATCCAAGAGTAATGGTAATTCTTCTCATTCAAAGTCCAAAAAGGATAAGATGAGAAATATTTATCTCTTACCCAAGCCATCCAAAGGGAACCAACTCTGAAAAACAGCATCCAGATCAACTTGAGAACATGTCTCACTCCTTATCCCAAGCATGCTTTCATTCTTAGGAGAAGAAACATCATCCCAAGAGACTTTTGTTCCTGTTGACACTCCAATAACACCATGCCATAAGAACGAACAACAGAGGTTGTTAACTTTCTTCAGTACAAGTTTAGGAAGGAAAAAAAGCTCCTGACCAAAAAGCAAGAATACCAGATATGACTGATGTCAGTAAGGTGAGCCTGCCTGCCATAGAAAGAGAGCGTAATGTCCAAAAAGAAAGCTTTTTCTTGATTTGGAGGATAAGAGGATCACAATCCTTCAGACTCAACTTCCGAGAAGAGAGAGGAAGGCCTAAATATCTCACGGGCAGGGAGCCCTGAGATAAACCAAAACGAATAGAAAGATGACTGGTCAAGCTATCCTCAATGCCCACACTAAACATAGAATTTTTACTAAGATTTACGCCCAGTCCAGAGATGTGATGAAAATCAGCCAAGACCTTTAGAACCCCTGCCAATGAAGCCTCTGCCCCATCCAAGAAAATCAGGAGGTCGTCCGCAAAACACAAATGAGTAAGCCTTTGCGAAACACAACCTATATGATAGGAGAATAAGCCAGTAGCACCCGCCTTATTAAGCGTAAGAGAAAAAACATTCATCATCAAGACAAACAGAATAGGCGATAACGGATCACCATGTCTCAGCCCTGTTTTGCCTTTAAAATAACCAGATGATATTCCATTAATGCTCAAGGAAAAAGAGGGTGAGCAGACACAAGCCTGGATCCATCCAATGAACTTTGGAAGAATATTATACGCTTGTAAAGTACTGAGAAGGAAGTCCCACCTGACTGAATTAAAGGCTTTTGCAATGTCCACTTTGAGAGTAATTCATGCGGTTCTGACTTCTTATGGTAACCTTGCAGAACCTCAGATGCGAGCAAAACATTCTCTAGGAGTCTATCCATCACAAAAGCAGTTTGATTAAGAAGCACCAACTTTGGTAAGAGAACTTTAAACCTGTTCGCAAGAAACTTGGCCACAACCTTATATTGAGTGTTAAGGCAAGCAATTGGTCTGAATTCCTCTATTTTATTGGCGCCAGGCCGCTTGGGAATGAGAACTAGAGAAGTTGAATTCAGAGAGGTTGGCATGAAACTTTCCTCAAAGAACTTCAAAACCGCCGAGGTGAAGTCAACGCCTAGTATTGTCCACGCAGCTCTAAACAACTCGGCCATGAAACCATCCGGATCCAGGATTTTATTAGCTGGCAACTTCTGAAGGCAAACCAACTTTTGATAACATTTCCTTTCGTTTAGTTATTTGTTTTTTATATGTTATGTTAAGTTTTCAGTTTTTTTTCTTAAGTTTCTTATATCTTAATCTTCGTTTATCCTTTTCCCCATTAGTTATGTTTTTCTATCTAAAAGAATCTAGTTTAAACAACAAAAAAAAAAGAAATCAAAACTTATGAAAGTATATATATTTTATCCAAAAACAGCTATAATTTTTGTTGTTTACAACAACAATGACATTAATCTATACTCTGTTTTTTTAATAACTAACAGTAGTATCTTAAATATTTAATACAATTTAAACAAAAATGTAATTAAGTCATTTGATATGTATTATAATTTATTTAATATATATTATATAATTAAATTTAAAATTGACCCACATAACAAATACTTCTGGATGGAGAGTGTGAATTGTTATGAAATATATATAAGATGTAGTAACAAAGACATAATCAATAAATTAAATTGTGTCAAGTTGATCAAAATATATACTGTATGGTTTTGCTTTTTAAACTTTATTGTGTTGTCTTTTATTTTTAAGTAGTTTTTAATTTACATAAAAATCAATAAAAATTAACTTTGTGAAAAATGATTTGCTTTTGGAAATGATATACCAGGACATTTTTTTGTCATCTATACCAGGACAATTTATTCAATACATGGCATAACTTTATTTTATAATATATATTAATGGAGATACTTGATAAAAAATTTTTTTGAAGATATCATTCAACACTCAACACTTAAAGATGTATATATATATATATATATATATATATATATATATATATATATATATATATATATATATATATATGTGATTATCACCATTTTCAAGTTTTTAGAAACGGATATTCTCTATTTCATTAAAACACTTTTCAGTGTTTCAGGTTTTCGAAGTATGATTCAACCACATACTTTAGGTGTGTAACGTGTTAATTATATATTTAAAGTGAAACTTTAATAATTATTAAAATCTAATTTTTGGTGTTTTGTGATTATTTTACGAAAAAATGATTTATTTTAAGTAATTTCTTTGTTGGATCATTTGATTATGTGTTATTTTATAAGTTATGGGTCTTAGGTCCATAATTTTCCATGAGTTTGAAATTAACTTTTAGATAATCCGATTTAAAGATTTATTCTTTCATATTTCATATCAAATAAGGTTTGAATCTCGATACAAAAAAATCAACATTTTTATATTATCACTACACCACCACATTTTCCGTAAATTTTACCATTTATTTCTCTAGACGTACCAATAAAATATATTATAGTTTGACAAGAAAAATCATATGAAACTAAAATTATATAATTATAACAAAAATAGTAAACCAAAAACCCGCGCAAGTAGTTAGTCGTTGCCAAAAAAAAAGCCAGTCATCTATTGAAACGGAAATTCCAACTATGGGGGTGATTGGTAATAGCTCTCTCCAAAGCATACAATCTAATCCAATCATGCTTTGTAAATATTTTTCTGTCCAAAGCTCTTTATTATTTTTTATTTTTTGTTTTGGCTGTACAAATCTAAATATGCATAGCAAAAAAATTGAGCTGTGAAAAATGAAAATATTTTCACAGCCAAAAACCTACATCAATTAAATTTAAAGTCAAAGCAAAAAAATCTACATCATAATTTATACAGCAAAAAAAATAAAAGCCACAGCTCTTCCAATCAACCCCTATATCACATATTATATTATTTTTAATTCCAACCCGTATATTACTTCTCCTCCAAGTAACCGCCTCGTAGGAAGGATATGAAAGAGTTTTTGAAAAGCGATGATGCGCACACGTAATACTAATAAAATAACTAATCGACGAATCGACGGAGTTGTGGGGATCACTCTTTCATATCTCGGTAAAAATGTATATTGAAGTTCCAATGTTGACTTCTTTTTCTCGTAAAAATGATAATAAGTAGGTTTGGGCATGACAAGTGGCCTCCAATGGTTTTTATAGGATGCTTCATAAAGAAAATACACGGAAGCACAAAGATATAAACGGAATTTGCTTTATCAAAAAAAAAAAAATAGATGGAGTCTATCACTACTATATGCCGAGTTGGACGAATTATTTTGGGATGTCCTGCTTCCTAGAGAAGGAAAATTTCTCGGCGATAATCAAGACAGACTGTTCGGATCTGCTAAATATGACAAAGGATCCTCATGAGTTGAAATTCTTCATTTCCTTTAGATTTTCTTTCTTGTCTTTTGTTATAGTCTTAATTTTCGTGCTGATTCCCTTGCAAAAGGAGCGAGAACACGGGGTACAATATTTTCCCACGTAAATCATAACGAGTTGGATCGGTTAACTTTCTGGGGTGATAATTCAATTCGAACAACATTGATTTAATATATGGAGTATTGTTGACAAAAACAAAAAGTAGGTTTGGACAAAATATCCGTTAAATCCGATTCAATTCGATATTCGCTTTGATTCGATTTTAAAAAACTAAATATTTATAAAATTTCAGAGTAAAACAAATAGTAAAATGTAATATCCATGAAAAACAAAATAAATATTGAATTAACAAAAAAAATAGGCTCTCATCCAGATGTTTTACTCTGGAATATATATATATATATATATATATATATATATATGATATGTGTTTATTTGTATAACAAAGAGAATATGTTTTTTATATAAGGCTCATATACGATTCACCATATCCATAACATATATTAATAATAAATTGAAATAATAAATATGTAAAAAAGAAAGACGATGTAGACTTCGCCGATTCATTTTCTTAAGCGTGTGCGTTTGTTGGACTTAAATTTGTTTTATATGTGCATGATTAAAATAAATATTTGGTTTTTAGTAAAAAAAACTTGGCTTTAGAACGATGACTTGAAAAAAAATCTAACAGGAGATATTATTGAATTGTTTAACATTTGCGTTAGTTTGATCATGTTTTTAATGATATTGTGATCAATGATATCAATTGGATTTAACTTTTAAAAAACTTATTTGACAATATAATGTTAAATAACGATTTATTTTGATGACATATTTATCCAATTTTTAATATTTATGTACTATTATAAAAATTTGATTTTTTTTATTTTTTTAACCGATCAAAGCGGATAACCAGAAAATATGTAAAAAATTCCGGTATATAAGTAATCTGCCGAATGAAAGAGGATCATAAAATCAGATATTCGGTTGGAGCAACGCGGATCACAAATACTATGTTTTTTGGATATCCACTTCCTATCGAGGCCTAATAATAAGGTAATATCTATTGCAATTTTTAGATTAAAAAATGCAATGGAAGCGTAGGAATATAATGGTAATCTAGCCCATGTAAGCTGTTTCTCTCACTACAAATCGGATTAATGACTCGAACACAACCTTGGCGATAAAAAAAATATATTTTGGCAATGGTTTAAAACAGAATAAGAAAGAAGAAGGAAAGCTACCAAAGCTTCTTCATCAATGGTGAATTTTGGTCCAGCCGGCTTCTTGACGCGGCCCAATGCTATGCTTAGAAAAAAACTTAACCTATCAGGTTCGACGTTTTCGTTTCCCCTTAGCTAGTAAAATCCACAACTACATATACATGCTCATAATATGAGTTTCTTTCATCTTCTTTGGTATTTTTATTGTTTGCAGAAAAATAATCGATGAAGTGGAGATGAGATGATCTCTTTTCTTAATTCAAAATAATATGACAATTGGATGACATAATAAATCCTTAGATATGATGTCAAAAATAAAAATAAAAATAAACCCTTAGATATAACCATTTTGAGACTAAGATTGCTATATCCAATGGACTTACCTTTATTTTAAGAGAAATAAATTTGTCATAAGCAAATATAATTGAAATATGATAATTTGTTATTTTCTGGTCAAAAAAATACAATCGAAAAAGCAAACTAATTTTACATTCTTTATCATTAATTGAATTATTATTATTATTATATAAGAGATGAAAGAATAGATGGATTTCAATGATCGAAAATGTTTGAATAATCCAGACTTTTCGTGATAAAGAGTTTCGTTTTGCATTGCACGCGTTGCTTCTTGTCCAAGTAATTGCCACAGCGTTAAATTTGTGTTTGAATTTGAACAAGATATCTTTTTTAGTTTTTTAAAGGGTCAATAGTATGACAGTCTATCACAGTCAACCAAATGACCCGACACTCTTACGCGAGACATTAAAAACGACTAGTTTAATCACTAGGTTCACACGTGATTACGTCTGAGGTGACGACATTCAATCATATAATATTCGAATCAAAACTTTATTCAATAATAAATAATAAAAAATTGAAAATCTCCCCCTTCCACTAGTTGAAGAGTCTAATGGTCGTGGGATCACTCACTCCTTGGCAGTAGTGCTGGGAATTTGAGTATAAACCCGCGGGTCCCGCCCCGTTTGACCCGCAGCGGGGCGGGTGCGGGTCGGATATTATAAAAAAAAAATATTTTGCGGGTTTGCGGTTTAAAAAAATTAGCGGGGCGGGTGCGGGTTTACCAATTTTAGAAATCGGGTTCGCGGGTACCCGCATGATTTTTAAACTGTGTATTTTTTTAATATATATGTAGTTTTTAAGTTCCATTGATTAAATGTGTGCTGTTTTATTGTATTATTATTGCTGTTTTTAGTATTTAATATTGAAGTGTGTGTTGTTTACTTGTTTTGTGAAGTGTGACCTAACCTAATTCATTACGTCTTCAGCTTCTCCTTCCTCACGAGTGTACTGCGGCTGCTACTCTGCAAATTTGGTAAGTCTCTCTCTCTCTCTTCAATCTTCAGCTTCTCCTTCCTCACGACTCACATATGTACTAATTCATTATGTTCTTCAATCTACAGCTTCTCTGGTTCCTCTATCCGCGATTCTCTGCAAACTTGGGTAAGTCTCTCCCTCTCTCTCTCTCTCTGTCTTTTTCGATCTTCATGTCTGATGATGTTTCTATGTCTCTGTGTGTCTCGATCTACAAGTATGGTGGTTTTAACGTGAATAAATTGTCGTGTCATCTCTCTATCTCGAATATACATTGTGTGAATAACTGTCTTATCTGTTCGAGTTACATGTCTGTTCCATATTTTCTGTCTCTGTGTGACAATGTATATGTCTCTATGTCTCGAAAAAGCTCTTAATTTGTGGCCATGTCTTTATCATTAATTGAACTATTATATATTGTTTTGTTGCTATGTGACTATAAGTCCTCATGTGAAAGCCATAGATGGATTTCAATGTCGAAAATGTTTGAATAATCCTAGACTTTTCGTGACTAAAGTTTCGTTTTGCATTGCACGCGTTGCTTCTTGTCCAAGTAATTGCCAATTGTTAAATTTGGGTTTGAATAATGAACAAGATAGTCTTTTTTAGTTTTTTAAAGGGTCAGCTAATATGACAGTCTATCACAGAACCAAATGACCCGAACTCTTACGCGAGACATTAAAAACGACTAGTTTAATCACTTGGTTCACACGTGATTACGTCTGAGGTGACGACATTCAATCATATAATATTCGAATCAAAACTTTATTCAATAATAAATAATAAAAAATTGAAAATCTCCCCCTTCCACTAGTTGAAGAATCTAATGGTCGTGGGATCACTCACTCCTTGGCAGCTTCGTGCATAATTTACATTAAATGGTCGCTTTCCGTTGAAATCACCTTTTTTTTTGACAAAAAAAAATAACTAAAAAAATAAAATTGGTTACTTAACGAAAACATAAAGCCGTGTGCGTAAGTAAGGGTATTAACGTAATTTTGGTGTTCTCGTCGTAATCTGTTTGTTCTCCGTCTCTGTTCTCTTCGCTCCGCTCGCTATATGAACCAAGAGTCGGTGGATTGTGTTTCTCCTTGTAACAGTTGATCATCTGAATTCAATTTTACTAACCCAAAAACAGAAGAAGGAGAAGATAAACCGGAATCTTCTTCTTCTTCTTCATTCATCAATGGCGGATTCAGGTCCTGCCAGTTTCTCGACGCGAGCCAATGCCTTGCTTAGGAAAAACTTAACCTATCAGGTATTCCTCTTAATTTATATTTTCTCTCTATAAAAGGGTTTCGTTTCGTGTACGTACGTAGAAACGTCCAATTGTGATGTGATTATCGCGCTATTTAGGGAACCTGATGGATTAGTTCTACAATCAATATTGGACATCATTACAGATATTTGCTTAGATTTTCAGATATAAGTTGGTATCTCAAATTTTCTACAACCATTGATGTTAATTGCGAGAATCTAATTGTAATTTATAAATTAAAAGGTTACTTTTTTTTAATAATAATAATAATTCATTTAAAAAAACCTGAGTTGTTACTTGTTAGTATCCTATAGTTGTAACTCTTACTATGTGTGTGTTGTGTAGAAACGGAACATATGGAGCAATGTTCGCCTAATCATGATCCCTTTCTACCTCTGCCTACTTCTTGTCGGCATTCAAGCTCTCTTCGATTCACAGATCAATAACTCTGATGATAATCGTTGTGGCTGTCAATGTACTGTCACCGATGCAAATGGCAAGTGCCAAAACAAGACTTGCGGTATAGAATATTCGGATCCGACTCAAGCATTCTTTTGTTCCATCCCTAATCCTCCACAATGGCCTCCCTTGTTACAAGTCCCGCGTCCTGAAAGTCGAGCTGTTCGTGCCAGTTTCCTCCCGAACATAGGCCTACCTGATGACTCTTGCAGAAGAACAGGATCTTGTCCTGTTACCATACTTTTTACTGGGAATAACCATTCCCTTGGAGCAAGTATGCTTCTTCCTCTTCTTCGTCTATATTGTTTTTCTATGGAACTAATAATCTTCTTGTGTTTCTCTAGGCTTATCTGGGAATCTGCTACCTAGTTCATTAACGGTGAACTCCTCTGATCTCTTGCAGGGTTTAGCCTATAATGTCTTGGTAAGTTCTCTGTTTTGACTCCACTATCAAGGGTGTACATCTTTGTCTTATGAGCTCGTTTTATCAGGGTACAGAGACGGAGGCAGAGATCACCAGTTATCTTGATCCAGGGATTGCCTCAGATCTTCCCATCTACAATATCCAATCTCAGTGCATTTCAGACGCTGCGTTTCCATTCTCATTTGGACTAGGACCTCTCAAGTTTCAGAAAGGTATTAAGTTTCCGATCCTGTTGATGTTACTGAAATCTGTTAAACGTACTATTTTCTTTCTGAGGAAGCATTGTTACAGTCGATTAACTTAACTTAATGGTTGTGTCAAAATCCAGAGTTGAAATGTGTTCAAGGATTGAATCTCTGGCGAAATAAATCCACAGAGGTCAATGATGTGATATTCAAAGGTTATCGGAAAGGAAATCCAGAAGGGAAAACAAATGAGATCGCAGCAGGTTGATATTATTTATGTATAACATTGTTTAATACGCACATGAGATTTCTGACTCTTCATGTCCGCTTTCTTGTTGCCTTAGCATACGATCTTTTGAACACGGATATGAACAACTTCAATGTCCACATCTGGTATAATTCAACATACAAGCAAAATTCTAATTCAAGGCCTGCAACGTTGGTCCGAGTTCCCCGCTCAGTCAATTTGATGTCAAATGCTTACCTTCAGTTTCTGCAAGGCCCGGGAACAAAGATGTTGTTCGACTATGTCAAAGAAATGCCTAAACAAGAAACTAGCCTCCGTCTAGACATCGCGTCTCTAATTGGCCCCCTTTTCTTCTCATGGGTTATTCTTCTTCTCTTCCCTGTAAGTTTCCTTATTCAACTTGATGTAATAACCATCTACGAATCGGCATAAGATATGAACTTAAATACTTGTATGCAGGTGATCTTGTCGTCATTGGTGTATGAGAAACAGGAGCGTCTAAGGATCATAATGAAGATGCACGGGCTAGGAGATGGACCATATTGGATGATTTCTTACGCCTATTTTCTTACCATATCCATGTTGTACTTTATATGCCTCATGATTTTTGGGTCAGCAATAGGTAACTGAAGCATACGGTGTCAATACATTATGCTTTCTATTCCATAATTATCCTTATTATAGTTGGTGGTTCCTTGCAGGACTCAAGTTCTTTCGGCTTAATGACTACAGTATCCAGTTCACTTTCTATTTTCTTTATGTAAATCTGCAAATCGCCCTTTGCTTTCTAGTTTCTTCAATATTTTCCAAGGTGAAGACATCAACAGGTACAACAGATATCGTAATTCTTGAATTTGTTCAAGAAGGGACTAAAGGAATATCTTATGTCTAAATTATAGTTGTTGCTTACATATACGTGTTTGGATCTGGACTTTTGGGCACGTTTCTATTCCAGTTTCTGATTCAAGATTCATCATTTCCTAGTAAGTTACTGAGACTAGCTTAAATTAATACACTCGTTTATTATCACAACTTACTAAATCAATTATAATTTTACAGGAGGCTGGATTGTTTTCATGGAGTTGTATCCTGGCTTCTCCTTATACCGTGGGCTTTATGAATTTGCACAATTTGCTTTCCGGGGAAACTTGAGAGGGGCGGATGGGATGAAATGGAAAGATTTCAGTGACAGTGCAATGGATGAAGTATTTTACATCATTATTGTCGAATGGTTTCTCGCACTCATTGCAGCATACTATATCGATAAGATTGTTTCATCCGGAAAAGACCTCTTCTTCTTCTTGAAGAAGTCCCCTTCACTGCGAAAGCCTAGTTTGCAGAGGCAAGGCTCCAAAGTCTTCGTTGAAATTGAAAAACCAGATGTCACTCGAGAGATAGAAAAGGTCGAGCAGTTGATGCTTGAGCCGAGCAGAAGCCATGCTATTGTTTGTGACAACCTGAAGAAGGTGTATCCAGGTAGGGATGGGAACCCGCCCAAGTTGGCAGTGCGTGGCTTATCTCTCGCTGTGCCTTCAGGAGAATGCTTTGGCATGTTAGGGCCTAATGGTGCTGGCAAAACCTCTTTCATCAATATGGTCAGTAACCAACATCTTTTGTGCTTTAATTCAGTTTAGAAGAAGATTATAATCTTGTAATCTTTTCCTGACCAGATGACTGGGCTCCTGAAACCGTCATCCGGAACAGGGCTTGTTCAAGGTTTGGATATATGCAATGATATGGACAGAGTATACACCAGCATGGGTGTATGCCCGCAGCACGAGTAATTGAATTCTTGAAATTCATTTCATTTCTTCGTTGCCAATAAAGAAAGAACACTTCTCATTATAATTCTCTGATGTGTATCAGTTTACTCTGGGAGACGCTGTCTGGAAGAGAGCATCTACTGTTTTACGGGAGGCTTAAGAATCTCAAAGGCTCTGATCTCATCAATGTATGTTATCAATATTCCCTTGTGTCAATTTCAGGGATGATCTCATCTTTATTTACCTTTGCATTAGGCTGTGGAAGAGTCTCTTAAGAGTGTCAACCTTTTCCACGGAGGAGTTGCTGATAAACCTGCTGGGAAATACAGTGGAGGTATGAAAAGGCGGCTGAGTGTTGCCATTTCACTTATCGGGAACCCTAAGGTACACGCTATTGTCTGAGTTAAAAAGTTAGTACACGTGGGCTCATATTTTGATTTCCTTTGCAGGTGGTTTATATGGATGAGCCAAGCACAGGACTTGATCCAGCCTCGAGAAAGAACCTGTGGACTGTCATCAAGCGTGCAAAACAAAACACTGCCATAATCCTCACAACCCACTCAATGGAAGAAGCAGAATTTCTTTGTGACCGATTGGGGATTTTTGTAGACGGAGGCTTGCAATGCATTGGAAACCCAAAAGAGCTCAAGGGAAGGTACGGTGGATCCTACGTGTTTACTATGACAACATCATCAGAACACGAGGGGAACGTGGAGAAGCTGATTAAAGATGTTTCCCCAAACGCAAAGAAGATATATCACATCGCAGGGACACAGAAGTTTGAGCTCCCAAAGGAGGAGGTTCGGATCTCGGATGTGTTTGAAGCGGTGGAGAAGGCAAAAAGGAACTTTACGGTCTTTGCTTGGGGACTTGCAGACACAACTCTTGAAGATGTCTTCATCAAGGTTGCTAGAACGGGTCAAGCCTTTAATGTATTCTCTTGATCTTGGGGATTCATATATTTGTTTTGTGCATCTTAAATTGATACTATATGATACAAAGTTAACGATTATAAGATTTCATGTATATTTCTGGAAATATATATTACAGTTTTGTAAATTACAATGACAATAATTGGTTTTACTCTGTTATTTACTAGTTAATAATTTTTTATGTTTAATAGTTAACTAATACTAGATTTTGACCCGCACTTAGAAAGTGCGGGTTTAATTTTCTTTACAAATTTTACTTTTTATTCATTTTGTTAATAGTAGTTTAGATTTTTAATTATGTAATCTAATTTTGATTATAATTGTTTAACCAACATTATAAACAGTGAGTTAGCAATTTAGTTTTTTTTTTAAATGAATTATGTGTTATTTGGAGGAGATATATCGTAAGGATTAAGAGATTAAAATAACGATTTCGCATTATATATTTTAATCTGCGTTGTATCGTAAGATCATAGTTTAGAAAAAAATATATATATGTGAAAACAACTATTGTAAAAGTTATATGGTATATGTTTAATTGTTATTTTATTTATCTAAAATATTATTTTATAAAATACATGTTGTAGTCGTATATATAATTTGCAAATTTAATGGAACTATCCGTTAAAAACTTCATTCAAACATAAAGCATAATTTGACGCTTCAAATATTTGAATAATATAAGTATGAAATTATTTTATTATTTTATTAATTTTAAAATATATCAACTGAAATTATTTACTATATGCGATTTTTTATAGAAAATTTATAATCAAGATTGGCTAATTAATTTTTCAACCCGTTTAATTAATTAAATATTTTTCAGTTTGATGGAAAAACCTGCTAAAAGTACAATCGTAAAAACATCAATCGTAATATGTGTATATATATATATATATTTGAAACAAAATAAAAAGATATTAAAATATATTTCAAATATTTGAATAATATAAGTATGAAATTATTTTAATATTTTATTAATTTTAAAATATATCAGCTGAAATTATTTACTATATGCGAATTTTTAGAAAAATTATAATTGAGATTGGCTAATTAATTTTTCAACCCGTTTAATTAATTAAATATTTTTCAGTTTGATGGAAAAACCTGCTAAAAAGTACAATCGTAAAAACATCAATCGTAATATGTGTATATATATATATATATTTGAAACAAAAAATGATATTAAAATATATTTCAAATATTTGAATAATATAAGTATGAAATCATTTTAATATTTTATTAATTTTAAAATATATCAGCTGAAATTATTTACTATATGCGAATTTTTTTAAAAAAAAATTATAATCGAGATTGGCTAATTAATTTTTCAACCCGTTTAATTAATTAAATATTTTTCAGTTTGATGGAAAAACCTGCTAAAAAGTACAATCGTAAAAACATCAATCGTAATATGTATATATATATATATATATATTTTTTTGAAAAAAATAAAAAGATATTAAAATATATTATAAATATATTTTGAATTAAATCATAAATTAAAGAATCTTAATTTATATATAATAGTTGATGTATAAATTATTCATTATATTTATCAATTAATTTGTTTTGATTTTAATTAATTAGGAAAGTGGAACCCATTAGATTTTGGTTGTTTGGCTACATGTTTAATAATTGTCTTGTTTGGAAACATGGATTGTAGAGATAATGTTATATTCCCTAATTACCCTTAATGAAGGTTACAAATCCTAATAATATCAAGGGCAAATTTCTGGAACAACATTTATGTACCATGGCCAACCTCCAATTTTTTAATAGTATTGATATGTGAAATACGTTAACTAATTATATTAATATAGTTTTGAGTGAAAAAAAGAAGGAAAAAACAAAGTGACTGACCCGTCGTCATTTATTTTCCGTAAATAATGAACACAAAGCCTAATTTCTAGAAAGGGGGAAGGATGAATAATATGATAATGAGTGATGGTTGAGGAGGAAGGTAGCCTATATTTGTGGAAGAGCATCATCTTTTTTTTTTTTTTTTTATCTGAAGAGATTATATTCAAAAACCGAGAACGCAAGTTTGATACAAGATCCTATAAAAAGGAAGCTGAGCCCAAAACACCGGGCAACTAGAACCCAAACAACGGGCAACGACAGCCCAAGAAACAGGCAACAAAAGCCCATAAAGGGATGCTAAAACCTACAACTTAAGGAAACATAAATCAATAGCAAAAGGGTTAATCCAATCAACTCAAACTTGAACCTTGAGGTAACCGCAAAAGAGAAAGATCGAGATAAGTCGACGTAGCCCACGGCTCACCGAACGACAACACCAACAGCCCGGAGATTCACAGAGAGACGCTCTCTCACCAACCCATAACCCATAACCAAGACTTTAGAACCCGACGAGATAAAGAACCTAAGAAAGTTCTCCTACACATCTCTCGGAAGCGGGATAGACGCACTCATAATCGTCTAAAAGCACCCTAACTAAAAGCCTAACACGAACCCAAATCTCCAGCGAAGCCTAATCAATCCAAACAAACGAAATAAAGATCAAACCCGATTGAAAAGCGATCTAAACGAAACCAAGGTCAACCACCAAAAACCAAGCTAAGAAATTAGAACTAACCCCAAACCAACGATTTACCCTATAAGCAGAGGCTGGTACCCAAACTAAACCAACAAACCCTACACCAAACCACTTCATACCAACCTAAACCAAATCCCAAACCAAAGCCCGATCTCTTACACAAAACGCACAAACCATGGCTCGAGATCGAGAGAAGAGCTCCGAAACGGAGGGGATCCGGACACTCCGCCGACACACGAACCAAATCAACCGGATCCCGCCGGCGAGAAACCTCAGGCGAGGGAGCGACGAGGAGACCCATGACGGAGCTGGAGCGGACAGACCACCACTCGCCGAGGCAAGGAGAAGCCGAAGACCACCAAGCCTCGATGGGAACCGCCGGAAATAAGAAACGAGCCGCGAACAGAGGACAACCGTCGTCGAATTGGAGTCAGTGGCGAGGCGCGGCGAGGCAGAAGCGGACTGGAGAGGCGGCAACAACTACGAGCTACAACAGAAACGAGACCCTCCGGCGCCGCCCTGTGAAAGCGACGACCACCGGAGGAGAATGAATCTCGGCGAAGAACTGGGCGGCTCCTCGATATTCGTGACTGGGAGCTTCTCCAACTAGGGCGAACTTTTGAAAGAGCATCATCTTATTATCCCTTTTTTCTAACTCTGATTTGCCCTATCCTATCCTTGCCTTAACTACTTCCGTTCCCGTCATTACTATCTCAAACCTTCTATTTTTCTTTAAAAAAAACAACTATATAATGAGCCCATTTACTTAAGGAAATATTTTGGAAGAGTAACCAATAAGATCTAACAGATTTGATTTACAAATTGGTTTCCAATTCCATAATAAATAACCACAAATTTAATTTACGTTATACACTTTCCCAAACAAAATATTAAGCAAGGAATCAATTTCAAGAAATTTATTTATTGGAAGAGAAAAACTTTGTAGTGGTTATTGCAAGTGGTCCGCGAGTGCATTTACGCATGGGAAAAATCTATACGCTCCAAACCAAAAAAACTAGTCAAACATACTACTTTGATTTGAAAGAGCATTTTATAAATATATTTTCTATTAAATATATATATTTAAACAAAGATGGTCATGATATTTTTAAATATATTTTTCATATATATATATATATATACCTAAACAAAGTTTGGAAATATATTTTGTCATAAATATATAATTTTAATAGAAAAATTAGATGAAAGAAAAAGTAGAATGAAGATAAATAACCAAAACATATTCTAAAGATTGAAATTATCTTCTATAATAAGTTTTAAGAAACAAATCCAAAAAAAAAAGTCAAACCAAACTATCTTTCTAAAAGATTGATTTTTTTTTTTTTTGGCAACTCTAAAAGATTGAAATTACAAACAGAAAAACAGAAAAGTCTCGGATAAATAAAAATCTCATCTCTCTCTCCCATCTTCAATACTAGTATTATAAATAGGATACAGATACAGATAAATACACATCCAATCTTTCTCTTTCTCTCTCTTTCTTTTTGTTCATTGCTCTCACTCATCAATTTTAATCGATCTAGAGAAAATGGCGAAGAAGCAATTGTCGTTACACGTTGTGGGTCTGTCTGTTTTGGTGTTGTTGTTATCATGTTGTGTTAACTACAGTCTCTGTAAACAGATCAAAACCTATAAGCTCACCAGTGGAAATTTATCTGTAACCTTCACTAACTATGGTGCTGTCATGACCTCTCTTCTTCTCCCTGACAGACATGGTCAGTCTCTCTCCCTTCTCTATTCACTTCCCATTTTCTGATTTAGATCTGATTGTTTTTCTTTCCTTCTAATCTGATTATTCAGGAAAGCAAGACGATGTTGTTCTTGGATTTGATACTGTTGATGGTTACAAGGTACTAATTTTCGTTTTCTTTATACTAATTTGGATTTGTTTTTTCATTTTATCACTTTTTTGTCAAAACTTTATGGTTTTTGGATTCGTCACGTTATTCAGTGTGTCCACTTATTAAAAAGATAATTATAAAAAAGAGGAGGATATAATATTATAATCTCACGAGTTGTGAGTCATGCGTCATTATATAATTTAGTTTTTGGATTCTATTTTTGGATAGAATGACACAACTTATTTTGGGGCAATTGTGGGAAGAGTGGCTAATAGAATTGGAGGTGCTAAGTTCGAGTTGAATGGTCAATTGTACAAGACCGATCCCAACGAAGGCCATAACACTCTTCATGGTACCCCTTTTCCCCCATAATTTTTCAATTTTTTCTTTGAAATTTCTTTTCAATCATATATATAAAAAATGTTATTATTAATGGTTAATTCAGGTGGTACGAAGGGATTCGGCGATGTGATTTGGTCAGTCGAAAACTATGTTCCCACTAGTCATGTCACTTTCAAATACGATAGCTTCGATGGTGAAGAAGGTAATACGATATAATAATCTACATTATTGTAACTATTATGAAATTCATAAGCCATATTAAAATACTGGACACACACTAAATTGGATTATATTAATATTAAATTTCTACGTTGACACAAACTTTACATTCATACAAATTAAAGAAAATTATAAATAAATATGACAGGATTCCCCGGAAACGTGACGGTAAAAGTGACGTACATGTTGATCGGAGAAAACAAACTTGCCGTGAAAATGGAAGCAAAGCCACTCAACAAACCCACACCGATCAACTTAGCCCTCCACACATACTGGAACCTCCACAGCCACAACTCAGGCGACATCCTCTCCCACAAAATCCAGCTTCTCGCCAAAAAAATCACTCCCGTCGACGAAAAACTCATCCCCACCGGCGAAATCGCCTCAGTTGAAGGAACACCTTACGATTTCCTCAAGCCTCGCAAGATCGGAAGCCGGATCCACGAATTACCCGGCGGTTACGACATCAACTACGTCATCGATGGGATCAGCGGGAAGCATCTGAGGAAAGCCGCTGTCGTGTCGGATAAAGTGACAGGGAGGAAGATGGAACTGTGGACGAACCAGCCAGGTGTTCAGTTTTACACGAGTAATTTGATAACACATGTGGTCGGAAAAGGGAACGCGGTTTATAACAAGTACGCAGGATTGTGTCTGGAGACGCAAGGGTTTCCCGATTCCGTGAACCACGAGAATTTCCCGTCGCAGATTGTGAATCCTGGAGAGAGCTACTTGCATGTTATGCTCTTTAGATTCACTGCTCATTGATTCGGTATATGGCTTTCACCGGGTCGGGTCGTGTTGCATGGTTTCTGGGCTCGATTATAATCTGTTCAAATAATATTTCGCATGGTAGTGTTATTATGTGGACTTTTTAATCAGACTTACGGGAAAGCTTTACTAAGTTAACAAAAAAGAACAACTCATTCCAACAGAAAAAACGAAAGAACAACTTTAATAATAGATAAACTCAATTGTTTGTGTAACTGTATTGATATTAAAAAAAAAACTCAAACAATTTCGATAAAGAAATGGAGACTAAGTTATCCTTCCGTCTTATATTAACTCTTATGTATTTTTACTGGCTATCATATATCCAATGAAACTCCAAAATGTACTCATCATAATATTGGCTATCTCAGATGTAACTGTGTTGAATTTAAAACACAAAAAATATGTATATATACAACACATGAGTATCATACATTGGTTTCTAAGGAATAAGGGCGAAGATGTTGGAATCATGAAGGATGTCTGAATAAAAAAGGTTGAAATTGAGGCAGTCCCAGAAGCGAGAGAGCCCAAACCTCCCATGTTTTGGTGATTTCAAGTGACACAAATGCAGATCCTTCAACTCTTTGTCAAACTTCTGCTTCACCATTATCACCTGTTTAATGTGAATATAAGCTCAAGCTCTCACAACAAAAAACTGGAAAACCCCCACGCATAAAAGGATCTGAATATCTTCTTCTTTTTACCTGAGATGTGTTTATGCCTAGCGTTTTCGTCCATGAATCGCTTGGAACACGACCTGTACTTTGAACGCCTCTGGCAAGACATGACCGGAAGTCCAGTGCGCATTGTAAGATGTTCTCTATGATGTTTGATATGACTCGGGTTTCATCAGATAGAAAACATCTACGAAGTGTATGATTACGGTCAGTTACATTATATTTATATGATTTCATTTCCAAAGAGCATCAGATCAGCTGATAGCAAAACAAGACTTACATGCGCAGAGCTTCGCTTAGATAAGCCATATGCACAGACTCAAGATCCATCATATCCTTGACCTGAAAAAAAATAAAAAAGTGGCATGTGTTATTCTAATGCAGGAAACCAATTAAAGAAGAAACCGCCACTGCAATCGCAATTGAAGGTTGAGCTATGCGCTTTGGTTTCAGAGTAGATAAGAGATGATGTTAAACCAGTACCAATAAGCTATAGGGACAGAAGTTCGCTTGAAAGAAAAAATCGTAATCTTAGGTAAAGTAACATTCCAGCAGGCCATCATAGAAGCATATATCTATTTTGACCAAATAAACTGTAGTGTGTGTAATACGCCCCACCTTATGCGTCAGGGAATGAAGGAACTTGGACCATGATACGTGAGACAATTCCGAATGTACATATTGCTGTAGTGCTGATACAAAATGGTTGATCTGATGCCTGACACAGATAAGAAAGACGTCAAAGATACCAAGGAGAACGTAGAGACTCCATTACCTGAAAGTATTGCGTATCATACAAGCACAATAATGAAGAAACAATACAAATGTTTACCAAAAGACTCTAGCATTTTCAAAGGTATTGCATCAATTGAAATCAATGCTTTTTGTTACTCTTATAAATTGACATGCGCCAGAAGAAATATGATTACCATTACCTAAGCTCATGCAGTCGCACTGCGTAATAGATACTTAGTTCAATGAGTCACCAAGAAGCTTTTATATTTAAATTTTACCTTAGTTTCATCAATATGTTTAACCACCGGAGTTCTTGTTTCGCTATCCTCTCTTTCTTCTCATGCATCGTATGTCGTACATCCTATAAGGACATTACAGTCATGTGCCATCAAAATCCCAGAAGACACATAGTGCTACAAGAAATATGAGGCAGAACAATAAAAAGTAACATCTTCCATGAAGAATTTAGAAAACTGCAGCAAAATGTTACGTCACAAGCAGTGAATATACAAAGCTGAACCAGTACCTTCAGTGAACACCAGACGTCAGTTAATGCATAGGCTGCTAGTTTCACTTGAACCAGAAAGCTAAATACATCAGCATATGCTTTCAGCGCATCACATGTTATAATTATACTGATTGGCCAGTCAACTCGATACCCCAACCCTAGGAAATCAAAAGAACGCACTCCTGCAAATTTGCACACATCAGTATCAGATTAACAATTCAACAGACATAATTAATAAATTTGCGATGAGGAAGACCATACCAACAGTTGATGGCGGAAGATGCATTGTGCTTTGTCTTTTATACAAAAATAACCTGTCCTTACAAGTGTCTCGTTCACATGATGATCTCTGAATTGAAGATTCTAGAAACCCTTGAATTTCTGCAATTCTCTTATCTGCCTCCGTAACAAGCCATTTCTGGGAATCCGAATGAGAAAATATATATAAATCATCTAGAGAAGCTAAAAAGAATCATCACAATAAACAGATTGTAAGCAGGACTTACATGATGCCAAAGGGACACAACAAATACATCTGCCCAATCTGCTAGCTCCATAAAATGATATCTGCGTAGTGCTAGCAGATGCTCTTGCAAGCCAAATCCTTCTTCGAGCAACTTGATAGCTAGCTTACTGACAAAGTTATATCTTTTGTCTGTTAAGGGAAAAGTGATTTATGAATAGTCATGACATGTTATCAATATCATGAGAAAAAACACCCCTACAAATGCAGCCAAATGTCATTATGAACCTAAATCATCGAGAAGGATACTGAAGAGTTATTTCCTGCAGTAGACATTTGTCTATAACAAAATCAAGTGGCATTTCAAATAAGCCAGAGGAGTTCTGTCTGCGATCACTGAATGCACTAGTTTCAGGGTTATTTGATCGGAGAAGCATACCCTCCCATCTACTTCCACCAGATGCATTCAATTTTTTTTCTACAGCGCAACCTTGCAAAACCGAAGATAAATGACTGCTAGAAACTTTAGGATCTTCAAAATCAAACTTTTCTATGACACATTCTTGGTTGGCCTGGCGAAGACTCTTTCTATCAGTCTGAGAACTGTGAGATTCCGCGTGAAAATCAACAGGGAATCTTACAGGTATCCTGGCAAGACATGTTTTGGAAGGGTTATCCACTGCAGAAAAATCAAACCAAGGCAATGATTTCCCCTGGTCTCTCCTGTCTGTGTTTCCATGCTTGCGCAAGAAATCACATCTCAGCACAGGATTCATGCTGAGCACCTCGCAAGGGTAGGTTACCTTTGTGTCTTTCAACAAATACAATTTTGAAGAGGAACAGTTTTCCAGCATATCATGGTTTCTCACGTGCTTCAAATAACTACAGCCGGTGGGAATGTTGTTTAAAAATAGCGTGCTGTCCTCAGTATTGATTAAGTGCCTCTGTTCCATCTTAGATCCTGAATCAGTTGGTGGATATTCTTTGTGATCTTCCGAGTACTTATCAACACAAAATGGATTTCTAGGTAATCCGCCAAGGGGCCATGACTTAATAGTAAGAGGCCCTCCAAATTTATCATCCTCACATAGTTCAGCTGACTCAATACCCATCCACTGGTGATGAGTATCTGCCTTCTCAGCTTTCCTCACATTATTGTCTATATAACCCGATTCACTATGCTGAACCAGATTCTGATTACAATTCCCATCAGAGGCAACAGAGAAACGTAGAGCTGATAAATAATTTTGTGAAGGTCCCATTAATGTACTTTGTGAGTCGAGGAGTCCAACATCAGACGCTTCCAAAGAGTCCCTGGTCGATGAACATTCAGATGAGCATGACGCATCTATCTCTGAAAACCATCTGTCTTCTGTTTTCTGGTCATCAGAATCTGAACCACTCTGGTCCCTGAAATCCCAAGAAAATGTTATCAGTTCACGTTCAGGCAAGGGGTAAATGATGCATATAATCAGGAAGATTACCTGGTCAAGTCCATTGCCACTGTTGAAGGAATTGGTAAACTCTCATCAAGTGTGAAATAAATGGAACTTTTCTCAATTCTTTCTCCGTCGCCACAGTTTATTGGCAAAGATAGTGCTCCAGGAACCTAAAATTTAAATGTCAATACAAGATAAAACTAAAAAAAATTGTGCAGAAATAATTTCTCGGTAGCTTCAAATGCAACGAGACGCAAAACTGACGCTAATGAGACGCTTTTACAATGATGTGTTTTGAAAGAATCCTTGCGCAAAGCTGACGCTAATGATGTAGCATGCATTTAAGATCTGCACGAATATGCAATTTAAGGTCTTGTTTAACATCGACCTCTGCCTACTATATCAGAGAGGCTCCTAATAATAATGATTTTGATATCATGGTTTTATAATGTAGCATAAAAAGTATATTTGATCTCGTTCGGGATACACAATACTCATGATTTCCAAAATAAAGAACTACACCACATTATAAGAATTAAACTGAGCTAGTAGTAAGATATCAAATTATATCAAATTACCAAGGGATATTGATTCCACAACCGAGTAAAAAAACATATGACCAATAAACTAGTAAAGTCAGAGCTAACATAGCAATGAGAGAGTATGATGACACATAAACCAAAAGACTAATTGGTAAATAAAAATCGAAAGAAGCACGATACCTGCCCAAGGAACAGTTCAAACTTTTTCGAGAGGTCACCAAGTTTTTCTTGCATTCTACTGTAGTAATCGTCTCTTTTTTGTACCATCACTTCTATATGCAATTTGCTGAAAGTTATTGGAGATGGGTACACTAGACTAGTGGAAGAATAATGCGTCCAACAGGGAAGAAGATCTGCGTAAGTTCTGTGTCCAGATGCAGGAAGATTACACAATTCAAGAAGATTTGTAATTACTTGGAGCTGTTGACCAGCCCTTAGTATAGGTACCAAAAAGCCATCCAAGAAACATGGAACAAGCCCTCCTTGCTCCTAGAATGCGGAAATGGAACCAATCTGCTATCAATGTTGTAAAAGTACTAAAATCAAAGATGCCGAAAACGAGAATAGAGTATTACCCTGACCCTCTTCAATGGGGAGATGCCAGGCTTATTCCAAGAAAAATATGTCGATTCACTGACACATTCCACAATGAACTCCTTATGAGGATCGTTAAGTTCGGCTTTAAATATCCAAGATCTTATAAACTCGCAATATGGCTCACATGTTTTGAGGAACAAAAACTTAAGCATAGCACTATGAGCAGGATCAGCAACCTACAACAAAATATGTTGGAAGAAGATAGTCAGAACAAAAATATAAATTGTACAAATAGTTAAAAGCGAATGCAAATTCCACGCTCATCAGGCTATGTATCTCGCTTACTTTAAGCATAAATTGCAAGGTGCCAAGGTCAATCACCATATCAAGTGATCCATTTCAAAAGGTGCATAAATTATTTAATGCCATGTGCTGATACTCTTTCAGATTTCTTTAAAACTGTAAATCGAGGAGGTAATAATGGTTGGCCTTAGAGAGAACAGAGATGCAAAATTAACGACACAACACAACCAACCATCACTGAAATGTGATTATGTGAATGGGAAATAACTGACACCGAAGGTGTCTCTAGGCTACATTAGGTGATAATTATTTTGATCGGGGGAAAAAAAAGAGGATGAATATTATAGTACGAATATATTTTAGCCTGACCTTAAGTTGTGAATATAAGTAAGTAAGCAGGTCGCTTCCTCTGTAAAACGCATGAAAGCGCCTGGTCGCTTTAGTAATCAAGCATTCCCAAGGAGAGCCACAATAAGATAGGGATATATCATACAAATCACATATGTTCGCAAGAGCTTCAATCTGTGTTCGTAACTCTCTAGTATGTAGGAAAACTTCCAATAGTGTTATCTTTGGATGAACAACATTCGTAAGGCAACCTAGCCAAGAGGAACCATGGTCAGACCCATCAACAATGTTCGATGCACGCCTCAGTTCTATTGATGCACATAATGTATCCAGTCCAGATATATAGCCGTCTAGGACCTTTCTCACAGCAATAGCAAAAGCCTGATTAACAAGAGTATAACAGCTCCCCTGTCCCTCAAAAGCTGTTTCCACATCCAACTTCAAGCATGTGAAATGGTCTACGAACTTATGGAGAAGAAAAACCAAAGAACCAAAGCAGCCTACGTTTCTAAGAATCTGTCCCAACGCATCAGTGCTTGACAACCGATGCCACAGGCTCGGAATTTTTTGGGTGGTCCTGTCAGCTGGCTCAGAGCATAATACAGAAGAGAGCTTATCTATGCTAATAAGAGAAGACTCAACACCTTGCAGAGCATTCAACGCCAACCTAACCAAGCTTGATTCCTATTACACGAAACAAAATGTTCTTGAATGTAGCAGAAAAGAAAAGTAGTCTCAATTACCTAGCTGCAAAATATACAAACTTTTATCTCTTGATAACAAGCCATTTCATGGAAGAGCAAGACTATGAAAGGACTATATACGTCTCTCATATAAGGACTAAAGATATTTCATTGTTCTCAATAACAAGTTGCCATTACTAACAATAATAATCTGGGAACATCAAGGTTTCTCCACTTGGTAATCTTCCCCACAACAATGACTTCGCCACAACTCATAGTGTATATCGAGCACTAGCAACTGAAAAATTATCATCTTACTGAATATCGGAACCCAAAGTCCTAGATTGATCTTAACAAAACTCAATCAGTAAAATCACATAACTAAAATTGATACTTTACCAAATCCCCTATTAGCTTTCCGAGATATTCACGCAAGAGCGAAATGCAAGTTCCCCTTTCCACACTAGACACACATAAAAAAAGCCTAAATCGTTTCGGCATTAAACTTACAGAGACAGAGGACGAAGACGAAGGAGAAGCAGAAGTACGAGTTGGAGGAGGAGGAAATCGACCGCTCTCAGAATGAAAGGATTCCCAATTTCGCGGGGGGAGGTACGGCTCCTCCACTTTGAGCTTCTCCAGAAGCGAAGCTAGGCTCGTCGCCACCGCCATTATCGGACGATTAAAATCAAGCAGAAACACTAAAAAAGCCAGATTTAGGCTTGGGCTTTGGGTACATGTTTGAGTTTTCCGGTTTTTGAGTTTAAGATGTCATTATTGGTTTTTGTATTCTCGTGTATTTGAAAATTCGTTTATTTTAAAGTTTAAGTGGGGTTACTGGTTTAATTTGAACTAGGATTCGATCCGTACTGAATGTGTGAATTTTTTTTCTTTTTATTCATATTTTAGAATTGTTTATTTTTTTATTTTTTATTATAGGGTTGAACCTAAATTTATGTAAATATTATTATTTTTTAGTATGTAATAGGGTTATATCCATTTATAGGTCATAATATATGATAATTTGTATTTGTTTTTGGATGAGTTTTAGAAAACATTTGATTTTGTTTTAATCGTTTTCGTTCACATTGTATTATTGTTTTATTTTAAAAATTCTAAGTTGCCACACTATATTTAGTATTGACATATACTAGTTAAATAATTATTTGACTGTCTATATTATAGTTCTTATTTTATACATGACTTTTTGGTTTAGTATGTGAATCAGTTTTGGACGCAATTTGATTTTGTTTTATTTGTTTTTCAGTGATTATCGAATTGATTCAAAATAATAGATAACTACAAAATCTCTAAAACTCCAACAATAACAGTTACTGTTAACGTTTAAAGTAAACATACTGTTGAATAATCAAAAGTTGAAAATAAATATAAAAGATAGGCATCACAGATTGCTAAAAATCTATTTGAAAACAACATTCATTGTTTTTTTTTTGAGGTTTACCTTCTTTGTCGACAATCAAAATTTTTAATCCCTTCTTCGAAGTCACCCTAGATACAACCACATAGAGTTGTCCGTGTAAAAACACAGGTCTTGGTAGAAATATCCCAACTTTCTTTAAGGATTGTCCTTAGCTCTTGTTGATAGTTATAGCAAAAGCCACTGACAAAGGCAATTGTCTCCTTTTCATTTTGAATGGAAGTTTTGTATCTGATGGTGTTATCAACAACCTAGGAGTGAACACTTTATCTCCAACTCCTTCTCTGGTAATAACTCTTGCTCCCACCATAAAATCGTACAGCTCGGTAATTTGAAGTCTTGTCCCATTGATTAATCCCCCTGTTTTAAGCAAGTAGCAGAATATATTAAAAGAGTATATGAAGTAACAGAATAGGGTTAGAAGACTATTATTACCTGTAGGATCAATATTACGAAGCAACATCACAGAACAACCAATCTTCAACCTTACACTATGGTTTGGTAGCCCAAAGACTTTAATACTATTTAGAAAATCAGAACTAAGTGCTTCATTGTTTACTGAGCACTTATCAGACGTGTCTATACTATCTGAACTGTAGTAGATCCGTTCCTCACCTGAAATCAAAAGAAGCGTTAGTATATGTTTAAAATTAATTTGACATAAGTTTAAGAAATAATTCCGAACTTACCTTTGAGCCTATCTAACATATGCTCATTA
This sequence comes from Orychophragmus violaceus, assembly GCA_030180135.1. Taxonomy (NCBI): domain Eukaryota; kingdom Viridiplantae; phylum Streptophyta; class Magnoliopsida; order Brassicales; family Brassicaceae; genus Orychophragmus; species Orychophragmus violaceus. The sequence continues at coordinate 73,261,146 of CM058231.1, forward strand.
ATCATATTGACATCCTCGTTTGTTGGACATAGTATAGCTCTTTCTTGGAAAAACTTTGGTTCCTTAGCTGCTTGAAGCAAAGCATTTTCTCCGTATATTTCCTTGTTTATAGCTTCAATCGGGTCATCTGAATTTATAATTAGAAACTCTTATGGGATATCGATTAGAGCCTCACCATCGTTATGTTCTGAAATTTTTCCATCGCCAACAGCTAATATCCAATTCGAGAATTCTTCAAGTTCAATTGCTTCTTCAGGGGTAAGATTATCGGAACATAACTTATTCTTCGTAAGTTTGAGAACCTTATAATGTTCCCAAAGATATGATGAATTTAGTGTAGCCAAGACAATTTCAGCCCTACAAGCCCCATTAATAACATGAAGTACCTGTCTAAAATCACCTCCAAGCACCACAACCTTTCCTCCAAAAGGCTTGTCGCCTTTACACCCAATTATATCATTCAGACTTCTATCTAGTGATTCAAAACAATGCTTGCTCATCATAGGTGCTTCATCCCATATAATTAGAGAAGCTTCCTTGATTAAATTAGTTTGATCTGTTCCATGTGTCAAGTTGCATGTAGACCACTCGTCTGGATTAATAGGTATTCGAAACCTTGAATGAGCAGTTCTTCCACCTTGTAGCAACAATGAAGCAATTCCGCTAGAGGCAACATTAAGAAAAATATCTCCTTTACTTCTAATTGCAACTGAAAGCAACTTCCAAATAAATGTTTTCCCAGTGCCACCAAATCCTTAAACAAAAAACAGACCGCCTCTGTCATTTACCACAACATCAATAATCTCTTCGTATATTTTCCTCTGTTCATCTGTCAACTTTAGAATATCTCTCTCGTGAGTGGCCAACAGTTCTTCACGATCGTAGCTTATTTCATCAAGTATCAATACATTATCTACCTTTTGATTTAAAGGAGGTATATAAGGAATTGTTTTATACCTAGCCAGAGTGCTCCCACACCGTTTCATAACCTTCTGTATCTCTTCTAGAGCGTACTTCTTCTTTTCATCATCACTTAGTCTAAGTTCTACACGAAAAGGTATTCAACATTAGCATTCCAAATTCAATATATAACAATAATAAGTTGAAAGTTGTTTCCAATACTCATACCTGGCCTATTGTAATATTTCCTCATAGTGTGCTCTATGTCTTCCGATAAAAAAATCCCAAGTTTTTTCCCAAACAACTTCTGGTTTAGACAAAATATCAGAAAGAAGCATAACAACAAAAAATTGTCTCAGAGACCTTCCACAGGCATAAAAACTACGTCTAATGATATCATCAATATAATCTTGGTCATCATCCAGCAACCCACGAGCATAACACGCATCTTTATATTCCTTGTATAGAACACCGTTGAACGTTTTTAGATGATCATAACCTCTCGGTCCTTGGACAATGTTCAACAATATACGCAAATAATAAGAATCTTCCTGTTTACGGGGAGCATAATTAATCCTTCCAACACTGAATTGTTTGTTTCACCTTCTATTCCATTTCTTCTTGTTTTACAGAATGTGTAGTGATTTGGAATCTGAGCATAAGTTAGAGTGTTGGCGAATGAATCAGCTTTGTTCAGCTCAAACAGTGCCAAGAACATAGTATTCTCTATGAGCTTACGACTGACCACGGTCTCTAATTTATCATTCCCTCTGAAGAAGACACTTTGTTTTCCGGGTAGATGGAAGTATAGCCTCTATACTGCCGTAGATCGATAGTGTAATTGATACTTAAAAATTCTCCATCCAGCTTCGCATGAAGAAACGTATCTACAAAATCCGAACCATAAACGTGAGTTATATAAGTATATGCAATCCAACGTTTCAGTAACTTATCTACAATTTAGAAAATACAAAACATACCGACAATTAAAGAACTCTTTTATCTCATCTCTTTTTTTCTGAACACTGACTTCACCATTATCAGCGTTGTCTGATCCACTGGTTCCTGGTCCTTCAACAACGACACACACACGATCAGCTCCTTTGTTAATGTACTTAAATAAGTACTTGATTGAACCACTTTGGTTGCACCATTCCACATTTATGTGAGCTTGATAACGTAAGGAGAGCTTCTTGTTATATGGAATAACAAATTTGTTGTCACATTTAACACCATTCTTATCAACAAAACAACCTGTTTGTTCACGTCTTCTATAAACAGGAAACCCTTCTCTGTTAATTGTAGTTTCTCAGCATAAGGCTTAGGAAATAACTTCGAACATTTACCATCTTCCATGCATGGTGAATTCATGTTAGCAGCTCCACAAGGCCCATGAATCATCTTATCTTTTATGACATTATAAAGCTTCGGCTCTTTAATCCTATCTGGTATTTCAGCTGAAATTACCTTGTCAATATCATTTGTAGTGACAAATTTAGAAGTAGGATCCATAAAGACCAGAATGTGAGCATGAGGTAATCCTCTCTTCTGAAACTCTATGGTATACATAGCTGAAAAACGGAAACATAAACGGCTGTTAGTAATATATATTGTAATTATAAAATAGATAATACACTTAAGAGATCAAAGGTTTTACTTACCTGAAACGGTCTTTCCTAATAGATTCTTCTTTGTAAAATCATTCATCAACCGATTAAGTTTCATATGAAACATCCTGCAAAGAATATCTGGTCTGTCATCAAAATTCAAATCTGTTCCGCCAGGAGTCTTGTTATCTCAGGCCATTTTGGATTGCATGTAAACATGATGAACAGATCAGGGAAACCAAAATGTTTACAAATGGCCATTGCATCCAGGTAGCAATTCTTCATATATCTAGGACTGCCTGTATGACTCGATGCAACAAAAATTCTTGACCCTGTTCACTCATATCCTCCACCCCGACATCCTCAGACTGTTTGATAGAGTCATAACTGTTAGAACGCAATTTTTTTTTGATTATGCTTCAAATACCTTAACCTGCTAGACTCGATGGTTGTATAAGAATCAACCAAAAACTGCTGGAACAATCTCCTCGATCGAAGTAGAATGCCAGATTCATTTTTTCGATCTTGAATCCAGAATGCATACCACTGTCGCATACTTATCGTATCATTTTTAAACTTTTTTGTAGCGTCTGAGTCTCGTTTTTTAATACCAGGTCTATATCCATCTTCGCCATAAACAAATATAAGAGGATACTGAAGGGCGAGATATGAAACATGAACTTCGCTGATCCTTTTAAGCCTTCCTGATTGTTTTTCAAGCATAATATCTCTTTTATTCATTCCCAGTTGAAAATCATTAGGAATCAGTGCAGCAACTTCAGAAGCAGTAGGAACATTATATGTTCTGCCATCCGTTACACGAGTACTGATAATCCTCATGGTGAAAGCTTCCTCTAGATTTGTATTAAACCTATCATGAGCTGATCTAAACTTATCAACGTATGGATTTACCTTATTTAATATTTCCATTAATCGCTTGATAATTAGATCCTTCAAATCCATCCTTCCTCGATTTCTGACCACTGCTATGTTTGCCTTTGCTCTACCACAAACGTAAATATTGGTTAATCAGTATTGTAAGCAGATTAAAAACATATGATTTAATAAATATATACCTCGGCGCATTGACTCTGTTTTGAATCTCATTTTCCGTATCAACTGTTGGAATTGTGTCCAGTAATCTCGGTACTGTCTCTAGAAAGTAAGAGTATGTCAATGATCAGACATAAGTCATATAATGCTGGGGGTCATGATGGCTTGCTAGAGTCCGCTCATGATCTATAAGTCTTGGACTTATTGCCTTTATTATATGATCCCATATGGGTCACACGCCTAAGCTAACGGGAAAATACGAAGGAACGGCTTAGCAGAAGTACGGTAAAAGTGCTAGGCATTTACTGTATCAAGAGAGTCTAAAGGGCCTGATTAAATCCATGGGATTTAATCAGAACTGAGAATTGGGCCCAAAAGCCCATGAGAACTAGGAGAGATTTTAATGAATAAAATCAGACCTAGGTCTCTAATTTTTCCTCAGCCTTTTTGCGCCTCCCAGCCTCTCTTCTGCGCCTCCTCTCCTTGCTGGTCTAGCAGCCAAATTCCCGGTGTGCGTGTGTGAGCCTTTGGAGGATCCATCCCTTGGTGGTTCTGCTGATCTCTGACCTGTTCTATCTCCTTCCGCTGCATAAACAGGTAAAAGGTGAGATCTAATGTTTCTAAATAAGAACACCTAGATCTGATGCATGTTTAGGGTGATATGAATCTGTGAATTGAATCAGGATCAACTAAACTATTCCAACAGTGGTATCAGAGCCATTGGTTCTTAGGTTTCTTGTTTTAGATTCATGTTTAGGTTGTTTAATCTGTTTAGAATTGTTTTGAATCAATTACTGATAAGATAAAACAGTTAAGAAACAAATTTTGAACCCTAAACACACTAATTCAGATCGCAAACTGAGCTATATGACTCAGATTTGGATCGGCCAAGAGGAATGGGCGGACGGTCGGATAGCGGCCGGCTGGTGTTTTGGCTGAACGGCTGGAAAATTAGGTCACAACCAACTCGGTTTGGTTCGTGACTAATTCGGTTCGGTTCAAGGCTCGGTTTAAGATTTTAATTAAAAATCATCGTTCTGGTTTAATAAACAGATTTTAATAATTTTATTAAAGTCTGGTTAAACCAGGATTAGAAATCCAATGTCGAAAGAAATATTGGATTTAGTGCCTAAACCGGGAATTTCTAATTTGATTTGGTTGGACCAAATAAATTGAGAGATTCCGGTTTAGTAAATAACCGGTTGACAATTGTGGTCATCGTAGTAATTGAAACTTGGTTAGACCAGTTTTAATGAACCAGACCGGTTATGTCAATTAATTGGACAATTGGGTCATGTCTTGGACATGGACCAATTCTTGGGCCTCGGGCCAAGAAGTTAAAACGATTGGGCCATTAATTGAGTCATTCTTCAGATTTAAATTTAAAACTTATTTTATAAAATAAAATTATGAAATTCGATTTTAAATTTTATAAAGTTCCGAAATTTCGAAATTAGAAAGTTTCCAAAATTAGAAGTTTCTGAATTTGCGGGTTTTGGATTTTTAAAGAAGTTTCTAAAGTTAGAAAGTTTCCGGTTTTAGAAAGTTTCCAATTTTAGAAAGTTTCCAAAAATAGTAGGTTTCCATAAATAGAAAGTTTCCCGAAATAGTAATCTTCTATTTTGGGAATGATTTTAATAAACCTACAAACCTCAAATAATATCAAGCGTTGGATGTCTTGTCCGGGCTATGTCAGCTGTCAAAGCCCATTCAATTGCATTCATGGCCTTACAGTGTGAGGATGTCTGCTTTTGCGTGGGTAAGACGGTTTGTGATTCATAAATGTCATTGGGAGTCCCAGACATTAATGATTACATGACTGTATAGTCCGGTTTTCTTGACTAGGCCATCGGGAGTCCCGGGCCTTGAGACATCAGAGTGGATTGGGCCTCGGGCCCAGATTCACAACCAAGAGTTATGTCACGGATATAATTAGCCGACATAGGGCTTACCGATATAAGCTAAGGTTGGGTGACGGCCAGTGGCCCACTTTAATCTTAGTTATATGTGGATCTTGGAATCATTATATTCTATTGAGGGTAACTTATGTTATTGAATATAATGCATGATTAATCATATTATACTTTAATACGAGATTAATCATATTGAACATATTAACTAAAATCCTTTTATCTTAATTTTCAGTTATGACTAGCACAAACAATCAAAACACTTTCTCGATCCGGTCTGTCCTTGAGATGGACAAGCTGAACGGATCAAATTTCTTGACTTGGTCGCGGAACCTGAGGCTAGTCCTCAGACAGGAGAGAAAGGACTATGTTCTTGAGAGAGCTCTCCCCGTGAGGATCGGGTCCAATGCTTCTCATGCAGTATATGATGCTTGGAATAAGCATTATAATGATGCGGTAGATGTGCGTGGTCTGATATTGGCTACCATGGACTCAGACTTGCGGAAGCAATATGAGAACATGGAGTCGCCAATAGAGATGATCAGCAGCCTGAAATTGAAATTTCAGGAGCAGATAAGAGTGGAGAGATACCAGTTGGTTAAATCTCTCACTAGCTGCAAGCTACCAAATGATCATCCAGTAAGTCCTCATGTCAGTAAAATGATGGGTTACATTGATAACCTGAGGAAACTGGATTATCCAGTTAGCCATGAAATGGCAACTGAGATCATTCTGCAGTCACTGCCGTCAAGCTATGATAAGTTCGTAAGGAACTATATCAAGAAAGGCTTAACGAAGACGTTGACTGAACTGCATGATATGCTCAAAACGGTTGAGCCAAACGTGAAGGGTAGGTTTATTAAACCTAGTATTGACAAGGGTGAAGACAAAGTTGTCCAGATTTTGAATCATGGCAAGCGTGTGTCTTCCGAGCCCAAGTCAGATACCTCTTACGTTGGTAAGTGCTGCTACTGTAAAGAGACAGGGCATTGGAAGAGAGATTGCATAAAATTCATGGAAGACGATGAGGAGTTGAAGTTAATGTATGAGACTACTTCCTCAGGTATTCATGTTATTACTTCAAGTTCTACCTTGCAGGTATTGGATACTGGTTGTGGCACTGATATTTGTTGTAATATGCAGAGCCTAAGCAACAGTAGAACGTTGAAGGAAGGGCAAGTGGAACTGCATGTCTGGAAGGAGCTATGGATGCTGCCTCAGTCATAGGATTTTTCACTTGTAGATGCCTTCAAGGCCTGGTTTTGTATTAAGTAATTGCTACAATGTACCTGCTTTAAGCAGAGTTGTTTTTCATTTTCTTGTAAGAATTTGAATGATTTTATTTTGATAAAAGACAAGGTTTTGTTCTTTTGATCTTAATGAAATATTAATTGTAGCACCCTATTCAAGGAATGGGTTTTATAACTTAAACCAAAGAGTGCCTAAATGTAACATAAATACCAAATTGGTTTAAATCTGATGAATTAAACCTGATTTTCTTGGCATAAATGTCTTGGTCACAGAGAGTAAGTCGGATTCAGAAATCCCATAGTTATGGACTATTGGGCTCATTTGATACGATATCTTATGAGACTTGAATTCTGATTGCTAGACCAAAAGACAAAGGGCCCATCTTAGCCGAGCTAGAGAAAGGCCCAAAGGCTTATTGGAGATTGAACATACTCATGTATGTGGTCCGATGAGCAGTAATGCCAGAGAAAATTTTCTTGTACTTCATTGTCTCGACTGATTAATTCAGTGAGTAAGACTGTGTTCATTTGATGAGACACAAGTCGGAACTCTTTGACATGGTCGAAAGAAATCGGAATTCTTTGACATAGTCGAAAGAAGTCGGAATTCTTTGACATGGTCGAAAGAGTTCCAGAATGAGGTATAGAATCTGAGTGACAAAAGTATTAAGACTCTGGATTAGATCCTAAGTGAGAATACTTGAGTCATTAATGATGTGATCATCTGAATGAAGTGTGAAATCGTTTCACAGCTCATTTCTCCTGAAAACCTGGAGGTGTTTCTGTGAGAAAGAATCAGATCTTATTAGAAATGATTAAAGATGAGTCACACGAATCTTCCATGATATTATTTAAGAATAACGCTCTAAAATATCTAAGTTTACGCAGAAACAGTTCCACAAATATCAGTTGAAAGACACCACGTTAATGTGGATTGGAATCAATCCAAATTTGTCTTTACTGAGTATTTGTGGTTTGTGCTACTTCGCTGGTTGTCCTAGAGAAACTAAGGCTTGTTACTTTTACGTCCAATCTGTTTTCTAAGAAGGGAAGTTATTTTCCAAGAAGAACAGTGGGAGTAAAAGCATAACTCGAAGTTTTCTTAGGGAAACCAAGGCTCGGTACTTTTACGACCATTCTGTTTTCTATGAAGGAAAATTACTTTCCAAGAAGAACAGTGGGAGTAAAAAGTAATTTTTACGACCATTCTGTTTTCTAAGAAGGGAAGTTACTTTCCAAGAAGAACAGTGGGAGTAAAAGTATAACTCGAAGAAATTCGAGAAATACAGGAGGCTGCTTAACCTATTGAGGGAGCGCAGCGGAAGGATTTACAGATTTCTGTAGAATCTACACCTGTAGAGCCTGAAGTTCGCAGATATGAAAGAATCAGTCACTAATACGAGAGTGATTTCTCGTCATTAGTTGAACCTGATGATCATTGAAAGTTCGCATGATCTGATGATCATAGAAAGCGACAAATCTGCGAAGTTCAAAGAAGTGAAAGTGAGCTCGGACTCCGAAAATTACATTTTGTGTAAGTTGACTTCATCGATCCATTCATGGATGGAAGCTAACATATCGGAGTTGGAATCTTCGTTCTGTTGAAGTAGTCAAGGTTTTGACTTGAACGGGAACGAAGCGGAACTGTGTGTTCACTAATAGATTAATGGGAGCGATATTGCATTTTTCAAAGTGTATGTCGAAGACATACTGATTCTCGGATATAACGTCCCAACGCTGTAGTCGGTAAAGGACTAGCTTGGGAGTTGGTTTAATGATTGACATGGGTAAAGCCACGTAGTTCTTGGATTTTGGATCTAAAGATAGAGATCCAAAAGAGCTGGTAGGACAACGTCAGGATTCTTAAATTGACAAAGTCCTACACGTTTTCAGCACTCCAAGAAGGGTTTTTTTTAAGCCAATGTCACATGGCAATACGTTAAGCAAGAAGCAGTGTCCCACGGTAACTGCTGAGCTTGAATGCATGGATAGGATTCATATGCGACGGCAATTGGATCTATCATGTATGCCATGACACGTACTTGTTTTGATATTGCTTTAAAGTTAAGCAAAACAAGTAAAGACCAGTCAAATCCAGCAAAGAATCAAGTTTCCTAAAGTATGTCCTAAAGTATTTAAGGAATACTAAGGATAAGTTCTTTAGGTAAAGAAGAAAGTGAGGTGCTACAAGTCGATAGAGTCTGAAAGGCAAGTTTCCAACAAACAAAGATGATTTCCGGTCACAGTCCGGTTATGTCTTGTGTTTGTTTGGCGGTGCACGGCACTGTTGCTGACTCCATGACTTAAACTGAATATTTCGCAGCTTGGGAAGCAGCGAAAGAGGTTGTATGGAAAGAAGAGTTCATCACTGAACTTGATGTGAATCCCAGCATAGATGAGACTAGCTGCACATCAGAGGTCCAAACAACTTGAGGATAGGTATAACCTATTCCATAAGATAAATGACAGAGATGTTAAGTAGATCAGCAAGTTTCATCGAATGAGAACGTTGCTAATCTATTAACGAAGCCACTCCTTAGGCCTAAGCACGAGTCTCGGACTGTAGCTGTAGGATAAGTGAAATTAAGATGTAGTCTTGATTTCAGTGGGAGTTATTAAAGGGCTTTATTTAGTTATTTGATATGTTCTTGTAAAACATATAATGATGTTTAATGAAATTATTATTTCAAGATTATTTTAACTGTGATGAAATAATCGTTCCAAAATGAAATGAACCATTTTATAGGTCATCGAAGTAAATGACTTGATCTTGAGTCATCAAAGTCATTTAGCTTGGTCATAAGACCCTATATTTGATAGATGGTTTATATCATCCTGTCCCTAGTCGAAGGTTGTTGAAATTGGAACACCAACAACCGTGTGAGACTGGATTAGTACGTGATTAATGACAAAGTCTTAGTGTGTCATAGATGCGCGGCATCAAAGTCAGTACATAGGTGTATGTTGGGGAACATACGACCGGACAAGACCCGCTTATAAGAACTCTTCAGGATATTTATATCTGTGTCATAAGAGATTCTTACTACGACTATAGAGTATAGTCCTTAGACCTGAGTTCGCATGCATGTGACTGCACATGGACTGATGCACTTTGATCATTGTCTAACGCTATCGTTCTGTGATAGCTATAAGGACCTTGTTTGGGTACATCATGAAATGAGTAGTTTACAGTGATGGAACAAGACGGAATTTGTCCCTCCAATATAAATGGAGTGAATATCTCTAGGCCAATCGGAGATTTGAATACTGGAAAATGCATGGCCATGCTCAAACGGACTGTCCCGAGTCGTTTGGATTGTCAGTATCAAATCAGAGTCCGATGAACAAGATTAGGCTTTATAAGGATGACACTAATCTTGCCTTATGACTAATCGAGATATTGAGACAAAAGGATTATGAATACAGAGATTCCAGTACAAGTGGGAGATTGTTGGAATTGTGTCCAGTAATCTCGGTACTGTCTCTAGAAAGTAAGAGTATGTCAATGATCAGACATAAGTCATATAATGCTGGGGGTCATGATGGCTTGCTAGAGTCCGCTCATGATCTATAAGTCTTGGACTTATTGCCTTTATTATATGATCCCATATGGGTCACACGCCTAAGCTAACGGGAAAATACGAAGGAACGGCTTAGCAGAAGTACGGTAAAAGTGCTAGGCATTTACTGTATCAAGAGAGTCTAAAGGGCCTGATTAAATCCATGGGATTTAATCAGAACTGAGAATTGGGCCCAAAAGCCCATGAGAACTAGGAGAGATTTTAATGAATAAAATCAGACCTAGGTCTCTAATTTTTCCTCAGCCTTTTTGCGCCTCCCAGCCTCTCTTCTGCGCCTCCTCTCCTTGCTGGTCTAGCAGCCAAATTCCCGGTGTGCGTGTGTGAGCCTTTGGAGGATCCATCCCTTGGTGGTTCTGCTGATCTCTGACCTGTTCTATCTCCTTCCGCTGCATAAACAGGTAAAAGGTGAGATCTAATGTTTCTAAATAAGAACACCTAGATCTGATGCATGTTTAGGGTGATATGAATCTGTGAATTGAATCAGGATCAACTAAACTATTCCAACATCAACAATATAGAGCTGACCAAACTTCGCATCTTTTCCTTGCAGTGGTCTCAAACTTCCCATTAAATGATAATTTTCCCCTTGCATCTGAAACATATCAGGTCCTTTCCCTTTCTTAACCGATCGATCAACATTTCCACCAAGGGAAGTAAATGAGAAGGACATGTTGTAAGGCCTCAAGTTTCTCTGAAAATGTTTGCTGAGTTTATCGTTTCCTTTAAATAGCTTTTCTAGTTCTTCCGGAGGCTTCTTTAGATAAGGAAGCTGCAATTGCCCTTGCATACATCACAAAGAAAATACAGGTTTAGTAGCTTTTCTGTGTCTACCAATTCGTTCTCCATACCACATCATATCTCCACAATCACCACAATAATAAGTTGGATCCCCTTCGTCTATATAATCTGCAAACAACAATGATATTAAAAACTACCTATTAGTATAAATAAATAGATGGAAGGAAATCTCACAAATAAAAGAGGAATATAAATCAATTACCATCTTCCTTATTACATATCTGTGTTGGATAAGAAACATTAACACTAAAAACCTTTTTTAGAATAGCTGCCATTCATGTAATCCTGCTTCGCTTTTCACCGGTTTCTCGCTCAAGAGTTTCTATTTCTTCAACGTTCTGTGTATGTTCAGTATCAGACCTATCATGACTACTACAGTCCCAATTTTGATCACCATGTTGTTCCCCTATATAGCAAATCGTTTAGAGTCATAAAAAAGCGATGCAGAACAACTTAATATCGAGCCTCCATAATTTTGATGAACAATAGTACCTTCAGAGGAATACTCGTATGCTGAACACGAGTCATCATCTTCGCTATTCTGTTCATCATTAGGAAATGTGCTATGATTATTATCAGAGTAAACGTTATTTTCGTTGCCTTGTCCTGATAGTTTAGTTATATCACCAAGAACAGTTCTTCTGTTTAGACTGGATTGTCCTGCTGAATATGTACTGATGTTTGCTGTAACAATACATATTAAAAACTGAATGTTGAGACTTGTCAGTAAAGTTAACATAAAAACAAAGAAGTTTATAATTAAAATCTTACATGCAAGTACAAACTTACGGCAAAAATTGTTTCGAGGTCTTTTAGTAGGTTCAACATTTTCTATGTTTGAAATCATCTTTTTTTTTGCTCGCATGAAACCTTTGTACATCCTTAGCCTCCTTGTTAAGATTCGCCGCATTATAAATGTTACTTTCATTAATTTGTCCTGGCAAATTAGTTATATCACCAAGAACAGTTATTCCGCTTCTATTGTATTCTCCTGCTGAACCGTTTGGAGAACACAATGTACTGGTGTTTGCTATACAAAATATGGCAATTTAAAAGTAGAAACATGTAAGTAAAGTATTTTACTCAAAAATATGGTTATAACCATCTTACATGTAACTACAAACTTACAAAATTGACTCAAATCATTACGAAGTTTTTTATTAGCTGGCAATTTTCCTCGGCATGTATAGAAGAAAACAAACCATATAGACAAATTAGAATTCTCGATAATATAATGATAACACATTAGGGATCTTGATAACCTGATATCAATTTCCTTTTGCTCGTAGGAAATCCGGGTGACACAACGTTACTTTTATTTATTTGTCCTGGTAAATTAGTTATATCACCAAGAACAGTTCTTCCGCTTCTATTGTATTCTCCTGCTGAACCGTTTGGAGAACACAATGTACTGGTGTTTGCTATACAAAATATGACAATTTAAAAGTAAAAACATGTGAGTAAACTATTTTACTCAAAAAATTTGGATATAGCCATCTTACATTTAACTACAAACTTACAAAATTGACTCAAATCATTACGAAGTTTTTTATTAGCTGACAATTTTCCTCGGCCTGTATAGAAGAAAACAAACCATATAAACAAATTAGAATTCTCGATAATATAATGATAACACATTAGAGATCTTGCTAACCTGATATCAATTTCCTTTTGCTCGGGGGATATTCGGGTGACACAACGTTACTTTCATTTATTTGTCCTGGTAAATTAGTTATATCAGCAAGAACAGTTATTCCGCTTCTATTGTATTCTCCTGCTGAACCGTTTGGAGAACACAATGTACTGGTGTTTGCTATACAAAATATGGCAATTTAAAAGTAGAAACATGTAAGTAAAGTATTTTACTCAAAATATTGTTATAACCATCTTACATGTAACTACAAACTTACAAAATTGACTCAAATCCTGTCTTAGTTTTTTATTAGCTGACAATTTTCCTCGGCCTGTATATAAGAAAGCAAACCATATAGACAAATTAGAATTCTCGATAATATAATCATAACACATTAGGGATCTTGATAACCTGATATCAATTTCCTTTTGCTCGGGGGATATTCGGGTGACACAATGTTACTTTCATTTATTTGTCCTGGTAAATTAGTTATATCACCAAGAACAGTTCTTCCGCTTCTATTGTATTCTCCTACTGAACCGTTTGGAGAACACAATGTACTGGTGTTTGCTATACAAAATATGACAATTTAAAAGTAAAAACATGTAAGTAAAGTATTTTACTCAAAAAATTGGATATAGCCATCTTACATGTAAGTATAAACTTACAAAATTGACTCAAATCATGTTGAAGTTTTTTATTAGCTGGCAATTTTCCTCGGACTGTATAGAAGAAAAAAACCATATAGACAACTTAGAATTCTCGATAATATAATGATAACACATTAGGAATCTTGCTAACCTGATATCAATTTCCTTTTGGTCGTAGGAAATTCGGGTGATAGAGACTGTTCTTCTACTGATGATACTATCCTTGAACTTCGAGATGCATTTGTTAAATCACAAATTGACATATTAAAAATAGAGTTTAGTGGAACATATCGTTGGTTATCTTTTACTGTTATTCCACGGTTGAGTTTGAAACACTGAGAATCTTCTTTTGTTTTGGTCATTCTACGAATTACAAAACAATAGAGATTAAAATATGAATAAACACATCTAATAAAAATAGTTGAAGAAGAGTTGTTACTGGTGAATTATTGATATAATTATAACCCGATGCATATGGTTTCCACCACGTCAATGGCATAGATGCACTGTGGCAGCGTTTTGCTTATTTCATTAACATAAGAATTAGTAAGTAGATGTTAAACTTTAATTTCAAAACATTTCGTGAAATTTGTATATTATAAGAGGCGCCAAAATACAAACATTTGTATAATTTGCTTTAATTTTTCTAACCAAACGTAAATCTATATTAATATCTAATACGAAATTGAGTTTTCTTAGATATCTTTCACATATTAAGTCGTATGTAAATAAATCAATAGTTATGATGCTTGTTTTGAAATATGGATATTCGAATATATTTTAGCCTATTTTAGAATCAAGATAATTTTTCAAACGCCCTAAATATTAGTTGATTAGATATCGATATAATCTAGTATAACTGCTAGTATCATTTCAGTATCTTCAATTTATGAAACGGAATGGCCGCAATTTGATAAAATACTGGATTAGTTATTTCAGCATCTTCATTTCCTTCCACAATCAACTTAAAATGGTATTCGGTAAACTCGAACTGAGCGTGTAAAAACATATGTTAAATTACCAAAAATCTTTTGATTATCGATATCTCACTGATAACAAATAATGAATCTCAATATGATTTACTTAACATGCAAGTCTCATCTATATGCTCAAATAAATTGTACAGTGAATATAAATATCTTCGACATTAAAGATATTGTACTTTTGTCATTCAAAATTGTTACCAATAACAATTTCCATTCAGAAATTTCCTATTAATCATCTTATAATGTTTATAAATAACTTGAAAAAACAGTTTTCAAAATATGACCAGAAAGCAACAACAAACATTAAGATTTTCATATTCATAAGGTTTAACATCCACATATTAATATCAAAACATACTGGACTTAAGTTTTTAAACAAACATACAGAGGATCCTTATCATCCTCTAACCAAAAAATACTCATGTTTATAGAACCGAGATACATAATTTAAAATATAAAATGTGAAAGGTCGACTTCTTCAGGATCCCGAGCAGGCACTGGATTTGGAAAGCTACATAACAGAGAGACAATGAATTAATAACTAACAGACAAACACAATATTAATAATAGTCAAAATATTTCTATATTTTAGTAAAACATAAACAACCTGTTGAGGAGGTTATTGAAGTCTGCATTATCAGTTTGATCGTACAAAATCGCTGAAATAGGCTCATGTCCTCTTAGCCAAGTTACATCTATATTATGAACAAAGAAATATCATGTTTAAATCAATAAAACACATCAAAATTTGATAATGCTTAACAATGGTTATTAAGTAGAAAACATTTCATATCTAATCTTACTGGATTCATGCTTAATGTAGAAGAACCAAAGGATTACAAAGAGATGTCTATCGGCATCTTTCCAAAACCTTCTTAGGAGCTCCTGGGCAACTTTTCCAATTATCAAACACTGAAGACTCCAGAGGCTATTATTCAAAGTTTTTCCAAGTTATATTCTTCGATACAATCAAATCTATTTGCCAATAATATCCATATATATTTGAACATATCTATGAGACTTGCATATTAGCTAACCTTATGTCACGAATGGTAAAATGCAAATTTGGTAATGCCCAATAAGGTTGCAGATTTCCAACGTGTGTAACAACACCAAGAACATCTACGCAGAACAATACAGTAAGATAAGACATGTATATATTAAATCTGATAATAACATCTGCCATACTTTCACAATTTTTTTATGCAAACTTGATCATTATTATGATCGCATCAATATCACAAATCTGCATATTAATGGTTACCTTTCGGATATTCATCAGCAACTCTCCCATCCAATATATTCGGAATCGATGTATATTCCATAAAATGACCATTAGGGATATTATCGTAAGTCAGGCAGAAAGTTGTGTATTCAACAAAGATGAGCTTGAAGTCGTGAGGAGCCAAAGAACCATATGCATGTGCTTGTACAACCCGAGCATGCACAAGCTTAAACCATCGGCCCTCACACCATGTTAGGAAGCGGAATTTTGGCACATCAGAGACATGAACAGTAGCCTCTATTTTAACACCCTAAATCGATATAAGAAATTACTCAGCTAAACAGGCAAATACCTTAAATAGAACAAATGAAAGAGTAAAAAAAGAAATTACTTCCTCATCGACCAAGAACATCTTGATGCACTCATCTCCCATCTCGTGTGTCAAACACATCCAAACTCGCAAAAGCATTACTTTTAGTTCCCATATGCGAGGAACCAAACTGTTGATTTGAAAGATTTTTTGAATAATCTGTGGAGCCATTTTTGGGAATCGGTGAAATTTCAGAGAAATTACCAAGAAAGAAGTTATTGTTTGGTTAAGCAGTAAGAAACTGAAGCGTCTAGGGTTCCAAAATTAAATAATTTCCAAAAATAGTGAGTAAAAGGTGTTATTCACCAAATGAAAACCCTTGGCTAAGTAAAAACGTTTGAGCCATAACCGCTTATAATTAACTGTCTTAGCCCAAATCGTTTCGCGGATCAACCATGAAAATACAAAAAATGAAAATACAAAACAATAACTCACATTTCGGCCTGAACTGATTTAATTTTTAACTGCTAACAGTCCAACCCTTAATGTTTGAAAATATACATTAAGGATTGACAACTGCAGTATTGCGAAGCTCTATTGCTTTGTTAATTTGGAGGCTACCTATAATCGACCGAAGCTTGCATCTCTTAAATCCCAAACATTAGAGCAATACGAAAAAACCATAAAATAGACATCATCTTTTGAGCGTATATAAAAAGACAACACAAAAAATATAAAAACTTATAGTCCAACCCTTAATGTTTGAAAATATACATTAATGATTGACAATTGCAATATTGAGAAGCTCTATTGCTTTGTTAATTTGGAGGCAACCTAGAATCGACTGAACCTTGCATCTCTTAAATCCCCAACATTAGTATAATGCCAAAACCATAACAATAGCCACAGTAAAACCATAAAACAAAACAAAATCAAAAACAAAGAATGTACAAACACGAATAAGATTCGTTAATGAAATAATGATGAAAAGGATCAGGGATAACTTTTGCCCCAACAATGTTACGGAACCAAGACTATGAAGCTGTTGGTGGTGGACATCTATATTTATAGATTATTTGTTAGGTCAAGATTTTTAGAATATTATTGGCATATTCGAATGAAAGTTTAAATCCTAAATATCTTTAACTGATATCGAATATTATCGTAACTGATTTTAGAAACATTTTGAATTCGAATGTATTAGCTCAACTTGGGTGATAAGCAAAATATATTTAGATTCCTATTCTGTTATGCAAGATATCAAATTATTTAATGCAAAATAAATGTTTACAATTTGTACGGTTAGATTCGAATGCTTAAAATGAACGGCCTAGATCCGAAAACGGGTTCCGGGCTATATCCATTTAATATCCGCTATATTGGACGGCTAGATTAAAACATTAACAATGAACGGCGGAGATTTTAAAACAGGATCCGTGCTAAACCCGATTAGGATCCGCGTGCCAAAATTATAAATGAGAAACATTCAATGGACGGTCGGATTAGAACACATGCGAATAGACGGACACGATTAGAAAGAAGGATCCGCGAAAAATAAAAACCCGGCCCGGATCCGCGCGCTCGCGTGACAAAATATCCAAAAATTCCAGGTTTTACCCTTAATGAAAAAATATACTCCTAACGACTCCAAGGGCAATTTTCGGGAATACAACCTTTTTGTACCAAGGACGGTTTCTGTTGTTATAATATAGATTTTTGATTTTAAAATTTATATTCAAATCATGTGTTATTAGTTTTATGATTTTAAAATCCATATTCAAATCATGTGTTATTGGTTATCTGATTTATAAATCCAAATTCAAATAACATGTTATTCAATCTTACGAATTTATGTATAGATTTGATTTTATATTAGATTTTATTGGATTTTGAAATCTTTATATTAATTGGGAACTGCTTTTGGCTTTATATTTATTCTCAAAATGGTTGATTACTAATTTACTTTAATGAAATTAGTTTTTTTACAATATTAACATTTAGAGATATGCATCATCACGGGAATAAAAAATTAAAATATAAGACGATAAATACGAAAAATATTTTTGAATTATGAATTTTTAATATTGATATATATATGTGACTTTTGTGGATAATACAAATTTATATAGTAATTTATATTAATTATATAAATTTTAAATTTTGATAAATATCAAAAATAAAATACTTTAATAAAAATTTATAATATTTATACATATCTTCTTATTGTATTATATTTTTATTTTAATTATGAGATATACACAACCGTGAATAAAAAATAACATGATCAATATAAAAATATTTATGAAAATTTTTAAATATCAACAAATATGATTGTTAATTGTGAGATTTTAATATTGATATATATGACTTTTATGGATAATACAAATTTATATAGTAATTTGTATTAATTATATAAATTTTAATTTTTGATAAATATAAAGAGTAAAATATTTTAATAAAATATAATATTTATACATATCTTCTTATTGTATTCTATTTTTATTTTATTTATGAGATTTACATAATCGTGAATAAAAATAACATGATGAATATAGACATATTTATGAAAAATTTTAAATATCAATAAATATGATTGTTATAGATAATAAAATTTATATAAAAATAAAATATTTTGAATAAAAATGATATAATGATGTTAACACACACACACACACACACACACACACACACACACACACACACACACACACACACACACACACACACACACACACACACACACACACACACACACACACACACACACACACACACATATATATAATATTTTGTTGTTATTAGTTTTATTTTAGAATAAACTATAATTTTTTAATAATAAGTTAAGTATAATATATATATATATATTTAATTACAAAAAGTCGATATAACTTTTTGTAATACTATTGTTGTAAAATAAAATTGATGGTTTTATATTTTTTAAAAAATGTGTTAATAATGTTTGTGCTCGCACATGGTGCGAGCGAATCATACTAGTATTTCAATGTTAAAAATACAAATCCAAAGGAAAACTTACAGATTTAAAAATACTAAATAAATGTATTAGATTTGGAAATCATTGAATTTTGCAGAGATTTGTAAATCCTATAGATTTCCAAATCAATTAAAATAAAAAACGAATAACACCCTCTAATAGATAAATTTTATTTATATTTGCGAAATCCGTAGATTTTCACTCGGATTGAGTCTTTGTTTTTTATTTAAAAATTCACTAAAATCCATTCCAATCCATAGTAAAATCAAATCAATATATAACTGCATTAGCAACGCCTTTGTATTCTGCCTCGGAGCTCGATCTTGAAACCGTTGCTTGTCTTTTAGAAGACCAGGAGACTAGATTAGACCCAAGAAACACTGCATAACCAGAAGTTGAGCGTTTGGTATCCGGGCTGCCCAGTCGGCATCAGAGTAGACCGTGAGACTAGAGATATCACCCATGAGAAACACCCCCTCTAAGGTAGCGCAACATGCGCTTAAGAGCATGGAGATGAGGCAATCTCGGATTGTGCATGTATAAACAGATTTGGTGAAGGCGTATGAGATATCAGGACGTGTAAAAAATCAGATATTGTAATGCTCCAGCAAGAGAACGATAGCCGGTTGCATCTGAGACAAGTTCACCTTCGTCGGCAGAGAGTTTAGACTTCAGATCAACTGGTGTGGTGAATGGTTTACAGTCTGACATCCCTGCACGTTCTGAAATATCCTCAGCATATAGTTGTTGACTTAAGAACAGGCCGTTCTTCTTGGATCCAGCTTTAACTCCGAGGAAGTGGCTGAGTTTTCCCAAACCTGTCATAGGGAATTCCTTCTTTAAGAGCGAGATTATATGCTGAAGAAGATGTGTAGATGAAGCCGTGAGTATAATGTTGTCTACGTAAAAGAGAAGGAAAGCCATCCGCTTCCCAGCTTTGTATATATACAACGAACAGTCGGCTCACTTGTCTTGAAACCAATGGTTAATCAGAATTTCGTGAATCTCGAATTCCATGCCCTAGGAGCCTGTTTCAAGCCGTATATTGCCTTCTGCAACTTACAAACTAGATGGGAACTTATTATCAATGAAGCATGGTGGTTCATGCATAAAAACATCCTCCTCAAGATCCCCTTGCAAGAAAGCATTTTTTCACATCGAGTTGATGAATCGGCCAATAATTAAGTGCCACACCAATGCTAAGTACCGTCCAGATCGTTGCCGGTTTTACAACCAGACTGAAATTCTCCTTAAAGTCCACTCCTTGTTATTGTGATTTGCCATTGGCAACAAGACGTGCTTTGTTCCGTATAAGAATACTGCATGCATCAAACTTATTTTTGAATAGCCACATAGATCTCACAACATTAACATTATGTGGTCGAGGCACTAATTTCCAAATCTTAGTTTTAAGCATAACATCAATCTCATATATCGTCGCAGGTTTCCAATTTGGGTCTGATAAAGCTTGGTCGTGACCTTTTGGAACTTGGCTTTTTGTTTTTGTGAGAAGAGTAAAGATCTTCTTAGGCTTGGAAATCCCTGACCGGGAGCGAGTTTGTATGGCTGGACGAGCATCTACTGCAGAAGTGGGTTGCGTAGAGGAAGGTAGTTGATTTAGGATGGCTTGAGTAGATTGGATTTGAGATGGCACGACTTGAGGAACTTGAGCAGTGTGAGGAAGGAGAGGCGACTGATGTATGTTTCGAAAAACAGGAGATGTATCATCCATTTCATCGAGAAAGGAATAGGAAGTATCCGTGTTTTGTTTAGGTTCAACAGCTGGGAATTTGTCCTGATCGAAATGAACATGTCGAGAAATGATGATTTTTTTGTTTGTTTTTAAGTCCAAACACCTGTAACCTTTATGATTGGTAGGATACCCAAGAAAAAGACACAGAGTTGTTCTAGGGATAGTTTATCACTACAAAAAAAGTCATCATTCATAGCAGATTATTATAGCTCGTTTTACTGAACTGCTATCGTAGATGTTTTCGAAATTTCCAAACTCTATAATAGCATTGAAAAAACGCTATAATAGAGTTTCTATAAGCGGGAAGCAAAAATCACATAATCCGCCAAAACTTAGACCAAAATTTTATTTGACCGCCAACAGTTAAAAGTTTCCCTCTTTCTATTGGACTTAAAAAAAAATTTCATTTTCTCCTATGGAAAAATGAAGAAACACATAAAACCTAACAAAAATCCCAAAAATCGTGTCTCAACCAGCCTCAAAGGAAATTTTTTTGGTTAATCAATTTGTCTTCCACTACCAAAATCGATCCACTCTTGCTCGATACAGCCGCGAGAACTTGGGATTCTCATCTCGTTCACGATGATATGGTTCGTGCGTTTCGAACTGGTTAACGGATTCGATCTCAGATCCGGTTTCCGATCCAGTGAGTCTTCGTCTATACTTTCATCCGCTGCGTCCGAATGGCTTCAGAAATCATGGCTGCTCTCTCCGCCGTCGATTTCGACCCTAACGCTACCTCGTCTATAGTTGTCCTTTCCATCGAAAAATCTAAGCTCAAGGTCAGATTCAGGTCATCTTATGTATATATGTGTTGAAGAATGGATAGATTTCTACGTTTTTCTAGCTACTATCTTAGGTCTGAAACATTGAAATATGTCTGGGCTATTGCTTAATTGATGGATGATAACTTTGAGGCTAAGTTGTCTGATTTTGGTCTTGCTAAATTGCTTGGAGCTGATAAAAGTTATGTGAGTACTCGAGTTATGGGTACATTCAGATATGTCGCGCCTGAATACACTAACTCTGGTCTCCTAAACGAGAAGAGCGACGTGTACAGTTTTGGTGTTGTTCTCTTGGAAGCTATTACTGGAAGTTACCTAGTGGATTATGCACGGCCTAAAGAAGAGGTAAAGCAAGAGACTCGTACACTCTAGAGTTGAAAGAGTTCAGGGATGATTTAAGAGATTGAAGTTGATTTCTGTGAGATGTTTGTTTCAGGTGCATGTGGTGGAGTGGTTAAAGCTAATGGTTCAGTAGAAACAGTTTCAAGAAGTGGTGGATAAAGAGCTTGAGATGAAACCAACGACAAGCGTGCTTAAAAGAGGGCTATTGACAACTTTGAGATGTGTTGATCCTGATGCAGACAAGAGGCCAAAGATGAGTCAAGTGGCTCGAATGCTTGAATCAGATGAATACCATGTGATGCCTAGAGAGGTATGTACAGAATTTCGAACATTTTAAAGCCCAGACATAAAACAAAAACTAGAGTGTTAATAGTTGGTTTTATGTATATTATGTTTGCTATTGCTTATAAATTTGTTTCGTAAAATTATCTTATGGTTAATAGAAGAATATCTGGTTTCATTTCTTGTTCACAATTTCCTTGGTTTGGATCAAACCTTAAGAGTGTGGATTTTGAATTGCATAGTGGCTATGTTCACTTTCTCTATCTTATGTTTTCTGTATATTACTTGATCCGTGGTTCTGAATCTTGCTAGTGATTATTTTGCAGGCAATTGGTGCTGGTGAAACGAGTGTTTCCGGTAGTTTTGCAGGTTATGATGAGTATGTTCCTATGGTTGATAAAGCTGTTGATGCCACCTGGAATAGGGTTCCATCGAAAGGTAACTTTGTATGATTTAGTAAAACAAAGGTTTCAGTTTAGCATCAAACACTAGAAGAACAAAAGATTGAAACTTTGGTCTCTTTTCGCAGGAGTTCGTATTACTCCAAATGTCCCAAATGATCATGAAAGCTTTAGTGCTCGTGTCATAGAAATTTTCATGGCGATTGTGATGGTGGTTCTCACATTCTTCCGCACGGTATCTTACCGTGTAGTGACAAGGCAACCGCAAATTGAAGGAAACGCTGTTACGGAGGAAGCTGATCTCCTCAATTCAGTGCTGAAGAAATTAACGGAACTTGAGGAAAAAATTGGAGCTCTCTAGTCAAAAGCCATCTGAGATGCCTTATGAGAAAGAGGAACTTCTTAACGCAGCTATCTGCCGTGTAGACGCTCTTGAAGCCGAGCTTATAGCCAATAAGAAGGTAAAGCTGAATTTTAGATAGGATGTTTGGGTGAGCTCATTAGCCTTTTAGTTTGTTTGTAGAATGTTAGTTTTACTTTGTTTAAGATTTGGTAACATTTTACATTTTATGATGTTTGTATATGTAACTATGTAAGATTGGTTTTGATTAATGCAATATTATTGTTATGTATATTGATGATTTATAAGATACAAAATTTATGTAAATCAAATATAAATACAAAATTAAAATAAAAATAGTATAAATATATATATATATATTTATGTAGCGATAAAATTACGCTATAATATTAAATAAAATAGCACTAATCATGTGTTATAAAAACATATATTAGAACACTGCTATAATAGAACGAAAGTATGATAGCATGTCAAAAACGCTATCGTATGGGTGACACCTACCATAGCTGCGGATGACATAGCATTTGTGAAAACGCTATGTATGACATACGATAGCATAATTTTCGCGCTGACAATGTACATATTTGTTGTAGTGTATGAAGATTGGAATGATTTAGATTTGGAAAGCAAAGACAACCGAAGACTCGAAGATGTTCATATGAAGGCTGTTTATAGAACACAATACGATAGGGAATCTGGTTTTGTACCACAGTGGAAGGAAGGATATTTAAAAGATGGACCGCGGTATGGAGGGCCTCTACCCAATATGTTGGCGAAAGACGAGCTTGGAAGAGGAGAGAACGAACAACATTATTGATGGTTCTTATCATACGTTCTGATTTCCCATTTTGTTGGGACGTATGAGGACAAGAGAAGTGAACCTTTATGCCATTATGATCGAAATGTCCCAAAAACTGAGAGTTGTTAAATTCCCTCCCATTGTCACATTGAAAGGCTTGGATTTGAGAGTTGAACTGGTTTTGATATAAGCTGAAAATGAAGGAATTTTGAGAACACATCACTCTTTCTTCGAATTGGATAAACCCATAGAAAATGAGTAAAATCATTTAGAAAGAGGACGTAGTACTTTAAACAACTTAAGCTTGATATCGGAGACGTTCAAACATCCGAATGCACAATTTGAAAAGGAGAAGTGACAACAGATTTGAAGAATAAATAGGCAATTTTATTTGTTTTCCCAAGTAACAAGGTTCACAAGAGTTGGATAAAGAATCCTTATTACATGAAATCGATTTGGAAGATAAAACCGAGCGAAGAACAGAGTTGCTCGTATGAGCTAGTCTTTTATGCCAAAGATTGGGAGAGGAGGCCAAGAGAGCAGTAGATGGCGAAGTGGTCGCCTTATTGAATGAAGCAGGAAGTGAATAAAGATCCCCGGAACTGTTACATCGGAGAAGAACTCTCTGAGTTGGAAGATCCGTCACAGGAAAACCAAATGGGTCAAACTCAACAGAGCACCAATTATCAGTCGTGAACTGACGAACATAGATTAGGTTTTTTTTAACGATTTTTGGTGCAACGAGGACATTTTGAATTGAAAGCGATTTTGATGGAGTTTGAACAGAGGAAAATCCAACACAAGTTACCAGAATTGTCGACCCATTACCAACGATGACAGAATGCATGATATTACACTTAAAACTAGAGTGGAGATTACCTGCCGATGCGGAGAGATGAGCCAAAGCGCCAAAATCCATGTACCATTCAGCTATATTCGACATCAGAAATGTATGCCTGAGCAAATTTGCAGCCGGCTGCAGCTCTATTAGGTGAGCTTATTGTGTCGCTGGTTGTTGTGGCAGTGGAGATAGAGGTGGATGAGAGAAGTTGCCGTGCGGGTAGGAATACAAGGTTTCAAACTGATTCAGATACATCTGCTGTCCCTGCCAACCCGGTGGAACCCACTCCGAGTAATTGGGGTTGAACTGGTTATTTATCCGCCCTCCATGATAACGACCACGAAGATTGCCCCTACTGTTTTTAAACCTTCGCTGGTTGTTCTGAGTCGTCGACTGGATGATGAAGCCACCAATGCGGTTGAAGAGGAAGAATGATCGCTATGAGTCGCGGTAGTACGGTTTGATTTCTTCAGATGGGTTTCCTCCAATTCCAGCATCGATTTTGCAGCATCAAAGTTCGGAAACGGCTCCTTGTACTTGATCACGTTGATCATGTTGTCATACTTTTCGTTGAGACTGTAGAGCAGGTACATCACCAAAGTACGTTCGCTTACTGGTGCATCAACATTGGATAGTAGATCAGCGAGAGACTTCATTTTTGACAGTATTCTTGAATCGATTGATCACCAATTTCCGTCGTGCGGAGCTCGTTATTCAATTGTATCGCACGTGCTTCCTTATTGTTGCGGAACTGATTCTCGACTCAGAGCCAGATACCACCATCTGGAAGAAGTCTCGTAGTCCCGTAGAGCCACAACTTAACCAGCCCGTCACGTTTCTTACATGGTTCGTCATTATCACCTTCCGGAAGAAGTGTGCCATCGAGGTGTCCTGCAACATTAAACGCCATGCAATGGAAGAGAAGAAGCTCTCTCCAAGCGTCGTAGTTATGATCATTAAGATCAAGGATGACAGGAATGTGGTGTTTGATGTTGGTTACACCAAAGCACCGTTCATTGTTGTTGTTTATAGCCACCGCCATTAAAACCAGAGGAAGGAAGAGGTTAGGAAAGAGAGAGGTGAAGAGAGAGAGAGAGATGAAGAATAGAAGAAGAAGAAGAAATAGAAAGAGCAGGATAAGATCATAGTGCTCTAACACCATGAAAGTGGTTTAATCTACTTTTTTATTCGATTGTGTCATAGGCTTTAAATAGCCAGATGAGTACAATGTTGTTCCTACAATAGAACGATACACAACTATAATACCCACATAGTATTTTGAATGAGTAAGAAAATATCTTGGTATATTCTATCAGCTTCTACTCCTCTCAGCCATCGGAGAGCCCAACCGACGATGTTATGACCGTAGAGCAAATTCGTTGAGAGATCAAGAACTTCGAAGCTACCAAGCTTCAACCCAACTGAAAATATCCAGAAAAAATCGAGGTTATCAGAGGAGATGTTAAGACATTTCAGTCCGATGCAAGAACCAAGGCTGACAAAGTCGTTACAGGACCAGAAATATGTTAGATTTTGAAGACCATGGCTTAGATGCCATGTTAGAATATCAGAGACATCCATAAGGAGCTCTGTTATCAACCTTAGGTTCATGAGACATCCATAAGGAGCTTTGAACAATAACCCACAATAAGAACATATCGGATGAACAAAGAAGAATGAAACAGTTTTTTATGAAGAGAAACAACTAGTTTGTACTCAATAGAGCCAGTAATCTAGTTGTATAAAAGGAGTCCTTAGCTATATGAAAACACTTCCAAGATCTTAACATCTCATCAAGAGTGTTTACTCATAAACATGGAAGAGAATCGGCAATTAGCTAAGGAGAATCCAAAAGAAGATGAAAGAGCTATCTTTGAGCGATTCTCTCATCATACTTGGATTAACTATGGAAGAGTTATCCGAGCATGATGAGAGGCTGCCTTAAGCAGCCATAACCGTGGCTCTTTGAGAGACTACATTGTATATGAATTCAAATATACAATGAGACAGAAAGAAGAGAATCGGTTCTAAGAAGAGAGAAAGAGAGAGAAGAACTTTGTTTATAACAAATGAGTTCAATATTTCTTGTATATCTCAAATGTTTATGAATGAGTTGTGTTACATCTCCTTATAAAGAGGAGGAGAACATAAGGAAGCCCTAAATGGGTTTACATTTCAAAATAAGCTATTGGGGGGGGGGAGAAATGACTTCATTTGAATTTGAATTCATAAGAGGACATCCTGTCTCCGTAGTTCTATTCTATTTGACAACTGTAGTATAGAATAGAATTGTCCATGACATCGACGCTGACATCGTCAACGTCACATAGTCCAGACTTCACTTCAGCATCCATATCGCCGACATTGTCGGTGACACATGTAGTCCAGAATTCACTTCAGCCTTCTTAATGCCTTAATATTAGCTTTGTTTAAGTGATTGATGCATCTTGGGCTCTTGTGATCAATACCATAGCTTCTATCTTTGGAGTGAGGCTCGACTTTTTCTTCATGACTTCAGCCTCTCCTCCTTCACATAGCTTCATCATTGGAGTGAGGCTCGGCTTTGTCTTCATGACTTCAGCCTCTCCTCCTTCATTTTATCATACTCTCTAGTACTACCCCGCAAGCTTGGTCGTTGGGACGCCAAGGAAAGTGGACCAAAATCCAAGCTTGGAGCTGTAGAACTACCTCATTAAAAACCTCCTAAGGAAAACCTCTTTGGGATAAAACCTTAAGGAAGACAAAAAGAGTATAGCCCACAGTCTCAAGATGTAGCTTGACCTTGGTATTTGAACTTCTAGAACATGTTCCGCCATGTTCTTGAACCACCATACATTCTGCCCTTTCATGACTTGATTAAACTTTAAGCTCTTCTTGTCATTTAATCCTTCTCCCTTTAAACTTTCAACAAAGAGTTAAAGAAACTTTTAAGGTTTATGAAATGGAGATTAAGGCATTAGCATAACAATAGACTTAAGCAATTTCAGAATTCAAACCGGATTAATCAACAAGTTTAAACAATATTCAAGCGATTTGATATTCAAGCAAGAGTCATGGCAATAATGAATGGATAAACATATTGAAAAGGGTAAGAATTTAGAGAGCAGCCTAACTGAGTTGCGGTTTGGATTGATAATTATGAACTCCTCCGCACTCTTAACTTGTCCATGGCTTGAAGCCATGAATTCAACATTGTGCAATATGTATTTGCACATCCAATACACAAGCACACTTGCTCTTGGCGCATCTTCAAACTTTCTAGCTCATATTGGCGCCATTAGTAGCTTTAAAAATGTGTATGGCTCATCATCCTTCATGAGGAACAAAACACAAGGCCTCCCTTCTTGAATGGACAGCTTGTGAACCGCCATTCCTCTTTGAGAGATCCTTCAACACTGAATACATCCACCAACTGACTTCTAGCCTTTATGAATGCTCACATTCCCTTCTTGGGAAACAACAAAGATTTGAACCTATCCACCAGCTGACATTCAACCCGTATGAATGGTTCCAACACATGAGGATTTCAGCTGATCCACAACCACATATGAGGATTTAGGCTAATCCACAACCCACACGAGGATTTAGGCTGATCCACAACCACATATGAGGATTTAGGCTGATCCACAACCCACATGAGGAGTTAGGATGATCCACAACCCACAACAGCTCACTGGTTTTGTTGGAGACTTCTTTCAGCTCCTCAACCACATAGCTCCTTCAACATCAGTATGAACCACCTTTTAGACTGATCCACACTGCTCAAATGCTCGCCATTCCTCCTAAGAACACCACAGAAACACAAAACAATACTCAAGCAACACAAGTTTGATCAGAACCAATGAGCTTGATTTAAGTTTCCGTGAAAGAATGAAAGGGCTCTTTAGGTGTGAGTTTTAAAGAAAGATTTAAGTAACTAGAAGTATAATGAAGAATGGAAGTATGGGATGTCACACATGCTCAGATTAAGAGTGTGTGCATCAGAGAATGAGAGTATGTGATTTTGGAAAACAAAGCTTAGATTAAGAGAATGTGAACCAAAATCAGAGAATAGAAATGGTAGAATTGGAGAATGAAAGCAAAAGAAAAGTGTTCGAGGTTCATGAACCAACTCTGGTTCAACATCCAACTTAGTTTAACTCAGAAACAAAACGTGTTTAAGGTTCAGGGACTGAGACTCTTGCGCAGTTTAACTCATAAACAAACAGATTCAAGAGAACCAGAGAAGTCAAGAGTGAAAGAAGCAAAGGATTTGCTCTTGCACTTCTCTGATTTTTCAACAAGAAATTTTTGCCTCCCAAAGATAATGGAGCAACAAGCAAGAAAAAATTCAATGGTTCAGGGACTGAGTTGTGCTCAGTATGACTCATGAATAAGCGGAAGCAACAGAATCAGAGAAGCAAGAATGAAAGAAACAAATATTTGCTCTTGTTCTTCTCTGATTTTTTAATAGGAACTTGTTAGCTCTCATACATGATGAAGCAAAAAGTCGTAAGAGACATGAACCAAGTAAAAAACAGAAGGCATGGTCCTTAGAGAATTTGTTAGCAAGAGAATGAAAAAGACAAAGTTTTGCTTTGTTTTAAAACCGATTTGCAGCCAAGAACATTACTGCGATGATACCATGTTAGGTTTTGAAGACCATGGCTTAGATGCCATGTTAGAATATCAGAGACATCCATAAGGAAATCTGATTATCAACCTTAGGTTCATGAGACATCCATAAGGAGCTCTGAACCATAACCCATAGCAAGAATTGAATCGGATGAACAAAAAAAATGAAACCGATTCTTATGAAGAGAAACAACTAGTTTGTACTCAAGAGAGCCAATAATCTCGTTATATAAAAGGAGTCCTTAGATATATGAAAACATTTCCAAGAGCTTAACATCTCACCAAGAGTGTTTACTCATAAACATGGAAGAGAATCATCAATTAGCTAAGGAGAATCCAAAAGAAGATGAAAGAGCTATATATGAGCGATTCTCTCATCATACTTGGATTAACTATGGAAGAGTTATCCAAGCATGATGAGAGGCTGCCTTAGGCAGCCATAACCGTGGCTATTTGAGAGACTACATTGTATATGAACTCAAATATACAATGAGATCGAAAGAAGAGAATCAGTTATAAGAAGAGAGAAAGAGTGAGAAGAACTTTGTTTATAACAAATATTTCTTGTATATCTCAAATGTTTACGAATGAGTTGTGTTACATCTCCTTATATAGAGGTGGAGAACATAAGGAAGCCCTAAATGAGTTTACATTTCGAAATAAGCTATTGGGGGGAGGGGAAAGGACTTCATTTGAATTTGAATTCATAAGAGGACTTCCTGTCTCCGTCGTTCTATTCTATTTGACAACTGTAGTATATAATATAATTGTCCATGAAATCGACGCTGACATCATCGATGTCACATGGTCCAGACTTCATTCCAACATCCATGTCGCCGACATCTTCGGTGACACATATAGTTCAAAGTCCTCTTCAGCATCCATGTCGCCGACATCGTCGGTGACACATATAGTTAAGAGGCTTGGAACTGAGATCAGTGGAAGAGATCTTGTCGTCTCTGCAAGTCACACCATTAAAGGTACACGACTTCTTTTCTACTGGGGTTGTTGTTTTGGTTGTAAATCATTAACATCTAAAACATTATTTTTTGGATCGTGTTGAGCATACACCATTGCAGACTCCCCTTCCAACGTCGCTTCCTAGTACTGCTGATAACTCCTCCATGTATAACATCCGTACTGGTTCAAGTGATAATCTATCTCCTGGAACTGAGAATGGAAGCTACACTGATGTTAAAGCAAGACCCAATCCTTATATGGTGAGCTCTACTTTTTTTAAAATGTTGTGCCGCTGTGTAGTGTAACTGCTTATCTAAGTGCTTATAAAGACTGAGAATATGCTCCTTATTGCAGCAACCATCAAATCCAAGGCTTGATGTCAATGTTGGTAAGCACTGTTTCCCAGCACTAAATGTGTTAGAGAAAATAAACATGTCTTAGTTTGCTACCATCTTAGGTGGATGGCCGTGATGAGCATGAGAGAGGAAAGTCTAATCAGCAGTTTAGGTAGGTACTGCTACTTAAAATCTATATCCAGATCCCTTGAGTTTGAGTTGAAATCTTCATAGCAAGATTGATTTGATTAGTGCTTTTCTTAGTTTCTGATTTTTTTTTTTCAAACGGCTTCTTCACACGTTGCAGTTGCAAGTATGAATGTGATGAGTGTCTACGAGATAACGGGCCAAAGGCATTGGGCTTTAGGAGACATTCATCAAGGAAATGTAAGCCCAATCCTAAGTTCAAGAACTAAATATCTTTGCTTCTCTTTTACGTTGTTTGTTTCTGCAAATAAGTTGAATGGGTCTCCTCATTGTTAGGATCCAATCAACCACCTTTCTAATGTTTCCCTAAACGTAGGAATCGTGATGATTCCACTTTGCTTCAGTTGTACTTTGTTTCTTATTTATATGAATGAAAAACCAAAAAGAGGTAGTCATAACTACCCAAAAAAACAGTGTTCTTTAGCTTAATCGAGTTTAAGCTTGTTCACAGTGTTCTTAGTCTTGATCGAGTTCAAGGCTTGGGAACCGCTATCATTTGGTATCAGAGCCAATGCACTATTCCAATTCATTTAATTCACAATCCATTTCACATCTACACCACACCATTCCGCCAAAAAAGTTAAAGGAGAAGCATACCTTGACTCGTACCTCTTCGGGAGAGTCTATGGTGATCATTAAGGACAGAGTCGAGATTTTGGAGGCAAGCGTAGGGATGATGCAGGAGGAGATGCATAAGATGCGCTTTGTCATTAGAGGACTCGTTAGGACGAATGATGGAAGCTATCGCTGGAAATTGCGAAAGTGGCCCGAGCGGTAGGAGAGAAGCTCGAGCACCCACATATAATCCGCCGTATTCATCCAACCATCGTCGAGACAACGACAACCCCTTCGCAACAACAACACCACATCGACGGGTGAAGCTTGATTGTCCAATGTTCAAAGGAGGTGTCCGACGGAGTGGCTGAGCAAGGTGAAGCAGTATTTCGATTATCAGGAAATACCGAGGGAGCAATTGGTCCGTTTCGCATCTTTTCATCTCGATGGTGCAGCAAATGAATGGTGGCAAGCCACATCAAAGGCCTTACGAGAGGACTGTGTGCACATCACATGGGAGGTATTCGAAGAGGAACTATGGGCGAGATACGGACCAACTGATGGCGAAGATTTTCATGAAGCGTTATCCCACGTACGACAAAAGGGGACGTTAAGTGATTATCATGAAGAGTTTGAGCGGCTGCAGAGCAAAGTCAATGGATGGTCACAAGCAGCACTCGTGGGAACATTCATGGGAGGATTGAAACCAGCCATCGCGGATGGAATTCGAATGTTCAAACCCAAAACCTTGAAGGAAGTAATCAACTACGTGAGCTTACAAGATGGTCAGTTAAAACGGCATCGGATAGAATCGATGGGTTCACGACCATTTCAGCAGAATTTTTCACAACCACGAGCCAATCTAAATTGCGATCCACCAGAGCAGCTGCCAAATAAATTGAGATGGAAGGAATTAAAGAAGAAACGTAGCCTCGGCCTGTGCTTCAGCTGTGATGAACGCTACACGCTGGGGCATATGTGCAAGAAATCACAGCTCTTACTCATGGAGGGAGATGAAGAGGAGGAAGAAGGCGACAAAGCCAATGGACCTACGGAAGAGGAACCAGAGATCACAATACAAGCATTGACCGGTTGGGGATCTTCCAAAACGATTCAAACACGGACTATGATTAATCGTCAGCAGATGGTTGCACTGATCGATAGTGGCTCTATGCACAACTTCATTAGCGAGAAAGCTGCAAATCACCTCAACCTGAAACTGACTACTAGTAAACCTTTCAATGTTCGTGTAGCAGATGGTTATCCCCTCCAATGTAGCGGTTCATACCGGAAGGTCACCATGGAAATCGGAGGAGCAAGCTTCATCGTCGATCTGTTTGTTCTTTCTCTGACAGGCCTCGACGTTGTTTTGGGAATTCAATGACTGGAAATTTAGGGCCAACAGTCTGTGATTGGAAGGCCCAATCTATTTCTTTTATGTGGGCTAGTGAACATAAAGTGATTTATGGGCTTCATAATGAACAACTTCAACAAGCCCAACTGAAAAAAATTACTAAGGAGGGTCATTACAGCCAAAGTCTCTTTGCCGTCTCTATCCAGCAAACAGACAATGACGTCTCAACTCCGATTCACGACGATATGCAGAAGATGCTCAATCAATTTGTCATCGTGTTTCAAACTCCAACTAACATCCCACCCAAACGCGAAATTGAGCATCAGATCGTGCTCAAGGAAGGTTCCGACCCTGTGAATGTGACACCGTACCGGTATGCCTATTTTCAGAAAGACGAGATTGAGAAGCAAGTCCACGAGATGCTATGGTCTGGATTAATCCGTCCAAGCTCCAGTCCCTTTTCGTCGGCTGTACTGCTCGTTAAGAAAAAGGATGGTTCGTGGAGGTTCTGCACAGACTATCGAGCATTGTGGACGACATGATCGATGAGCTCCACGGTGCTTCTGTTTTCACCAAGTTGGACCTCACAGCTGGGTATCATCAGGTGAGAGTTCATACGCGAGACATTCATAAGACCGCCTTTCGCAATCATAATGGTCACTATGAGTATATGGTGATGCCTTTCGGTTTATGTAACGCTCCTTCGATGTTTCAATCGCTGATGAATTTGATATTCCGTCAACACCTCCGTAAGTCCGTGCTCGTATTTTTCGACGGTATATTAGTCTACATCAAGACATGGGAGGAACATTTGAGTCACGTTCGGATAGTGCTGGAGATCCTACAACAAGAACAATTAATCGTCAAAATGAAGAAGTGTGAGTTTGGGAAATCAGAGTTGGAATACTTGGGTCACATAATCGCAGGTGATGGTGTGAAGGTGGATCAGACAATAATTCAGGCGATGCTCGCTTGGGAAAGTTTGTTAAAGACTACTATCACGGAATTGCGAGGATTTCTTGGTCTCACGAGATACTACCGAAAGTTTGTTAAAGACTATGGGTTTATAGCAAGACCATTGACAAACCTCTTGAAGAATGGGAAATTTGAGTGGGGTTCAGCTGCAGAGAGGGCTTTTAAGAATCTCAAATCAGCAATGACAACTACTCCAACCCTCACGATGCCTGCTTTCACGGTACCTTTCGTGATACAAATTGATGCATCCGGCGACGGTGTAGGAGCAGTCTTAACACAGAACGGTAGACCTCTCGCGTTTATGAGCAGGACTCTGGGGGTTCAGAAACGAAGCTGGTCAACGTACGCGCGCGAGATGCTAGCTATCGTGATTGCTATTAGAAGGTGGAGACCTTACCTTTTGGGGCGCAGGTTTATCATCCAGACAGATCAACAAAGTTTGCGCTTCCTTCTTGAGCAACGCATTCTAACTCCAGAGCAACAAAAATGGATGAGCAAGTTGGTTGGGTATGATTACGAGATAACGTACAAGCCTGGATCAGCGAACGCAGCCGCAGATGCACTATCCAGACACATTGACAGTCCAAATCTGAATGATGTGTTTGTGCAACAATCAGGGATTTGGGATGAGCTCCGACAGTTAGCTAAATCTGATGCGTATTTGATCAGAATTGGGACACTTGCAGACAAGTCACCCGGACAACCATACACGTGGAAAGATGGCCTGCTTTGCTACAATAATTGTGTGATACTACCTCCTAATTCTCCATTGATTCAATCTTTGCTGACCGAGTATCATGATTCACCAATAGGAGGAAACTCATGCGCTTTGAGAACATTCAAATGATTGGCACAACAGTTCTATTGGCCTTCAATGACTCGTTCTATCCGAGACTATGTTGCTGCATGTGATGTTTGTTAAAGGGCAAAGGCTGCAATGCTTGCACCAGCATGACTTCTACAGCCACTACCCATCCCTACTCATGTTTGGGAAGATATCTCCATGGCTTTTGTCGACGGGCTACCCAAATCAGATGGACATACTTCAAGCATGGTTGTTGTGGATCGCTTAACCAAGTACGACCATTTGGTAACTATCTCACACCCATATACGGCTCGCTCTGTTGCTGCTAAGTTTGTTGAAAACGTTGTAAGACTTCATGGCCTTCCACGTTCTATCACAAGCGATCGAGACCTGTGTTTTTCATCACCTTCTGGTGTGAGTTCAGGAAACAGTCAGGTACAAAATTTCAGATGTCCTCAGCCTACCACCCAGAATCCGACGGCCAAAAGAAGGTCGTCAGTCGTTGCAATTCCTCCATTGTTTCGTGCATCATCGGCCAAAACAGTGGAGTGCGTTGTTACCATGGTCTGAGTATTGGTACAATACCACCTACCATGCATCGACAGGTATGTCAGCATTTCAAGCACTTTATGGACGACGACCACCACCTCTTCCTGATTATGAGATTGGGTCTTCTGTGCTTGAGGAACTTGATGAAAAATTGCTATCACGTGACGATATTTTGCGTGAGTTGAAGGAGCATTTGGAAAGGGCTAACAATCGCATGAAGCAACATGCTAACACAAAACGCAGAGACATCCAATTCGAGGTCGGAGATTGGGTTTACCTGCGACTAGAACCTTACCGGCAACAGTCTGTCTTCAAACGTGATAGGTCGTAAGTTTTCCCCTATACCAATTGCAAGTGCACAGTATATCAATGTAGTACTTAGGGATCGAATCCACGAGGACTCTAGGCAACGATAGGATTAAGAACTAAAGAGATTAAAACTAGGAGAAAGCAAAAAGCAAATTGTATTGAATAACTAAAAAGAGCAAGCAAGACAGTAAACAAGTAGCAGGTTGTGGTTGTAAGCAATAAACTTAGGGCGTTCTCAGGAAATCAGACAAGTAGATAAATCATTCAGTCAGGATCTAACTAAGCTCAGTTCTAGAACTCAAACACAGATATAGAATTAACCAACTGTCTTTGCGAGAATTCTCTAAGTCTAAGTGCAGCAATCAAATTCCTTTGCAATTACTAACAGATTAAACCAGCTTTAATTCCAAGTTCGATATGTTCACAATCTAATTAAACCAAATTCCTTTGCGAGTAATTAAATTGCTCAACCTAAATAGTTCAGATTCTAAACCACACTGCCGTGTCGTATTTAGCAACCTAAGATCTAGATTCTAAGTGATCAGGTTAGAACTAGCATTAAACACAATTTAGTTTGAAGAACATCTATTGATGTGAATCCTAACTGAATTAATTATATCTAGCAAGTCATGAAATCCCTATGAGAAACCCTAAACCTAACTATGAAACTACTCAGACATGGATGATGTAAACATAATCAATGAAATAATAGATATCATAAAAGAGATTAGAATATTAAAGGGGTTCAAAAACTTCTCCAAAACAAAGTGTAGTACAGGATCAGATCAGCCCCAAAAAGCTCTAAAAACTCTCTGCTCTTAGTTATGATAGTGTATCTAAAACTGAAGTCAAAAACTTAATTAAATAGCTAAAACACGACTTGGAGATTCTGTGTAAATATATGGAACTTCTGGGCTTCTTTGCAATATCAGCATTCTTCATTAAACCGCCGAGAATCTGGCCCAACTCGCTGTGCATCGATCGATGCAGGTGTGCGTCGATCGACACAAATCTCAAATCTGGACAGTGAGCACAACCTCTCGGGTCAAAACTCCAAAGTGCACCAAATAGCTCCAAAATCTTCACTTCTGCTCCAAATGTGCATGTACCTAATAACACCTGTAAAGGACTCTAAAAGAACACCAAAAGGCACTAAAACAGACTTATATCATGGAATAAAACCGGTAAAAACCATGATATATCAACTCCCCCACACTTAGCCTTTGCTTGTCCTCAAGCAAAACAAAGAACTAAAACATGGTGAAGAGGTTTGAAAACTTTTAGAAACTCTTTTTGTCCTAGAAGCAACAACACTCAGATTCCCCTTAGTAATCCATTGAAAGAATCAACCGCACGATATCAAGACAAACATGTACTTCCCCCACGCTTGGCAACTGTCCTAAGTAAACTCCACAATCACATTCACGCATTCAAATTCACCCTACTGACTTCTGCAATTATTTAAGTGCGGTCTCACCTGAGTATCGATCAAAGGGCACATGGACTCTTACTTTGCCAGCTCTAGACCACCATACTATCTTTCTCTGGTCCCTTTCTTCTCTTTTCCCTTCTTTAACATTCTGATTTTTCTCCATTGGGTATCATTTTATTTTTTTTATCAGTGCTCTTCCCGTTAAGGGGTGTACTTTGGACACATTCCATGGATCACACAGGAGGTAATAGTGTTTGCTACTACTCCCATGACCACTTTGGAGTTAAGAACTCATCCTCAGTTTATTTTTTATTTTTTTACTTTATGGAAGGGGAGAAGGGAACCAAATAGGACAGGTTTACAGGCTGTGTCAGAACTAACAAAGGAATCCGACACAAGGTATACCAAGCCCTTAGGTGAGAAAATTAAGTCAGTATTAAGGTGAAGTCAGTAAAAGGATCCTCTGATACCTGAAGTGATGTGGGTGTCCTCAGTAGGTTGATCTGTGTTAGGGTTTTCTAATAGTCATAGATAGATCCTGCAACTTCATCCCAATGGTTACTTAAGTTCCTGCAAGATGTTGTTAATCTTCTCAAAAATTCACTGTTTCCTACTTAAACTGGTTTTGACTCAATAAAACAATTTTTTTTTTTAAAATTGGACTGACTCTAAGAAAACAGAAAGATAAAGTCAGTAGCACCTCCCCCACACTTAAGACACACTGTCCCCAGTAGTGTCAAGCAAAGGATTGGTAAAAAGAAATAAAAAAATGTTATGGATGTTTGAGTTCTGTCTGATATTTACCTCTGTCGCACATGCATCGATCGCTGCATAAATGCATTGACCGTTGCTAGGCGATATTTCGTCGTGTGTCGATCGTTGCTCAGGACCGCAACGATCGCTGCAATGCGATTTCTTTCGTGTTATGACGATCGACACAGGTTGTGTCGATCGACGCATTGCGAAATTGTCGATCAGTCAGCAAGTTAGCAGGTTAGTCCGTAAGAAAATCCAAATTTTTGAACCTGCAAGCTGAAAAACACTGAAAACAGGAAAAATCAAAGCAACCGATAATCTCAAAGCAAACACATCATCCAAACATAAACATCCTAAGAAAGTCAAGAAAAATGCAAAAGAAAAGTGAAAAAGAAATACAAAGAACCGTAGTCTAGAGATTCCAATACTCAATCACTCATCCTCCATCCCATCAATGCGATCAGTACCACTCGAAGAACCTGGAGTCGGAGAGCGTCGTATGCGTCGAGAAGGTCCTGGATGGTGTATCTGTGGTTGTCTCCTGCAAGTGCAGGTACGCATGAAGTTCCAGACGACCCGTAGAATACCATCCGAGCGCTCTCTCCACTCTGCCTCAGACATATCACCATAAGGCATCGTAGGCTCGGGAAAAGGTCCAATGTCATCAACAGGGGCAGCATGTGCAGGTGCAGGCGCATAGGAGGTAGAAGCTCGTGTAGAAGGCTCTCCCAGCGGATGAGCCATAGAAGGGACTCTGCGCTGCTCACTCGTAGGAGGCTGGAACCTCAAGGCATCCAGCGTATCAATCTGTGTAAGACCAGGAGCAGGAAGATCCACACCACACTTCTCTGTGGCAGGGTCATAATAAACCCATACACGTCCCTCTTTCAGCCAGGTAGCACTCTGCAGATGGCTAAAATCAAGGAACTCCAGGCTGTCATTACGCTCCGTACCCTCTAAGGGAATCCTGCAATGCCTGAAAATGGGAGTAAGCAGACTCCCTACTCTCTCAGTGTCCACACCATCAAATGGCTTCTTCTGCAGCTCGCCTAAATGGTGAGCAAAGACAGCTCCCAAGTTGAGTCCCTTAGTGGGATCTCTCAGAACTGTATCCTCAAACTGATCCCTCAGTCCAATAAACAGCATCTCCATCTCGTTCTTACGCATCTTGTTGGCTTCAAACTTGCACAACAGAGTAGATCCCAAGATGCGCAAGACGTATCTAAGAACCCGATGCCTAACCTCAATCACCGGTGTGGTCCTCAAGTTATACCGACCAGTGCCGATACACTCCCAGAAATACTGAGCTTCATCCACATCCCACTCAAGTGACATACCAATGCGCGTCAGATCAGTGCTGAATCCATAAATCCTACAGATATCGAGAAGGGGAATCCGATACCTGGCTCCTAAGCACATGAAGGTAAAGAAACCTCCTGAAGCCTTCCTGCTATCTGGTGTAGGGTATATCACTCTGCAAGTGGCTAGCATCTGTCTTACCAACTCAGGGTACATCTCGTAAGGCTGGATATGCATTGTCCCCAGACCAATGCCTTTACTTAGTGCAAGAACCTGCTCATCGATCTCCAGACTCTTGAAAGTCGAGTAATCTGCAAATTTGGTCCGCTTAAGCTTCATGCCACACCAACTATTGTAGAGCAATGTGTCATACTCGTCCCACTGGTTAAGCAATGGCCTCTCTGTGAACTCATCAGTCTTAAGGAACTCAGCAATATTATTACCCCACACTCTACCCGTCGGAATCAATAGCTGATCTACTCTAGGCCAAGGTGGCTGTATTGCTTCTTGATCTCTCTGATAATCTGCAGGTGGATCCGAGTCTCGATGGAACCACTCAGCCGGTGGAGCGTGATGAGCTGTAGCTGCTGCTGCGGTAGTTCTACGCTTACGGGATTGTCGAGGAGGCATCTGCAAGAAATTAAAACAAGTAAGTCTCGGCAGAAACTCCCTGTGAAATCGCAATGCAACGACCGTTGCACAAGTGCAACGATCGATGCAGGGCGATTTCACAGCAGACAATGAATTCTCAAAATCGTTTCTAAATCCGTTCTAAAACTACACAAACAACAATAATCTATCACCAATCATCCTAAATCAGATCTATAACAGCATGGAATCATCGTTTTCAAGCCAAAATTCTCAAATTCTAAAACCCTAAAAACAAATCCGGAAATCATGAAATTGAGACACATTACCTTGGATTTGCTTCAAATGGGTTAGAAAAACAGATAAAGCGTGTAAAAACAAGGAGAATAGCACTTGGAATCAACAAAAACGATGAAGAAATGAGAGATTTAGGTGATGAGAGTCTCGGTTGTACGGACGGCGAGAGTGGAGAAGAAGAGAGGAGAAAAGGGTTTAAGGCACTTACCTGGTCGTGGGTGCAATGATCGTTGCTGATGAGCAACGATCGATGCTGTTGAACTGAATTGATTCCGGTTTAGCACGCGTACCTTAATTTGCAACTAAACCATTTGCAACGACCGTTGCACAGGGCCGCAACGATCGTCACAATGCGATCCCATCTCCTAGTCATAATCTCCTTGCAA
The DNA here is from genome assembly GCA_030180135.1 of Orychophragmus violaceus. NCBI lineage: Eukaryota > Viridiplantae > Streptophyta > Magnoliopsida > Brassicales > Brassicaceae > Orychophragmus > Orychophragmus violaceus. The sequence continues at coordinate 73,301,026 of CM058231.1, forward strand.
CGACCGGTGCACAAGTGCATCGATCGTCACACATCTCCAGACTCGAGTTCTGTATCTAAAAACTTAGCAAAACAAAATCAAAACGTAAGTTTCTAAGAAAAACACCAAAAATAAGAAAGAAAAATACTAAAACCTAACAGTGGGTTGCCTCCCACTCAGCGCTTGTTTAAGGTCATTAGCTTGACCGGACGAACAAGATCATTTTGCTGGAGATCTTGACGGAGACTGTGATTGCCTCTGTGCAAGTCTCCTCATCCAAGGCGGAGAATAAGCACCATCAGTGTGAGCGCGTCCAAGAAAAGAAGGAGTAAACTGATATGGTGGATCTGAAACCAGAGTGTCGCTTATCTGCTCTTCATCTCCATCCTTAATGGTGAAGGTCTGCCCATCTATCAGTGGCTTGCGCAGCATGTCCATCTCAAAGTGCAGCGGCTCATCTCCCAGATGGAGATCTATCAAGTTGTGTCTCACATCTATCACTGCTCTAGCTGTAGCCAAGAATGGTCTACCCAATATCAATGCATCATCCTGCTCACTGTGGTACTTAAGAACCAAAAAGTCTGTCGGAACCAAGTAGTTTCCAACTCTCACTGGGACGTCCTCAAGAACTCCTTCAGGAATCCTTATAGACTGATCAGCTAGGACAAGAGAGGTCCTAGTGGGCGAAAAATCCATCATACCCAGCTTCTCTGCCACAGAGTATGGCATAAGACTTCCAGCAACTCCTAAATCACACAGAGAGCGCTTGAAACCATCCTAAAATATTGAACAACTCAGCACAAAAATCCCAGGATCAGGTAGCTTCTTAGGAACTTTGGTTAATAGCACATCACCTATATGCTGAGGAACAACTATAACCCAATCCTTAAGCTCTTCATCCAAAGGCAACATCTTACCCAAGTATCTCTGCACACAAGAGTGGTAAGGTGGATCATCAGATGGTGGAATTTCTTCCAACTCTTCACCAATCTTTTCTAGCTCTTTAAGCTCATCAATCTCTTGTTGAATCACTTCAGACACCTTAGGATATAAGCGAATAGATTGTGCATAAATCTCCTGTTGAGTTATCTCAGACACTCTAGGGAATAAGCGATCAAGCTCTGAATCTGCCTCTGCATCAATGCCATAGGAATCCTGTGAATCTGTCTGTCCACGCCTTGCAACGATCGACGCTACATGTGCATCGATCGATGCAGTCAAATTTTCACAGATTCTACCTGAGAGATTTTCCTCAAAATCCGAAATTTCAGCCTCTTCTACCACTTCAGCTGTACTTAGCTCAAATCTTTCACCTAGGTGTGATCCATCATCAATGTACACTGACCAGGCCTTAATATGGGTGTCTACAACACTCTTTCCCTTGATGGAGCTTGAAATTTGGCTCACCTGAGTGTCCAATTGCTTCACATGAGTGTTTAGAGACTCAAACTTCCCATTGAGATCCTCGTAGACAGCATCCAACTTCTTGTTGTAGTCCACATCAATCTTAGTCTGTCCTTCCAGCAGCTGCTCCATCATTGCCTCCATCTTACTCTCATGAGTAGTAGCTACAGGAGGTGATTGGTAAGAGGAAGATCCATAAGTCCTTTGATTACCTTGTTGGAAAGGTTTTTGAAATCCACTAGTCTGTCCAAATCTAGAAGAGTTTTGGTTGCTGTTGAAAACACTCTTCTGTCCTCCATTGAAGAACCTATTACAAGACTGATTTCCAAACCTGTTTCCTTGGAAACCAGATCCCCCGATGTAATTCACATCCTCTTCCTGATCATCTCCTTCATCATTGATCATCTCAACATCTTGAGCAAAGTGGACAACTTTCTTCCCAGCTAGAAGATTGCAAACAGTGTCCAACTTAGATCAAATATCAGCTATCTCTGAATTCTCCATCTTCCCACCGGACTTCTTCCTTCTCTCATCAGTAGTCTTGCAGCTATTACTGCTTACTAAATTATCTATCAACTGCTTAGCTTGAGCAGGAGTCCTAGTGTTAAAGTTGGCATTGCTAGAATTGTCCAACGCAGTCTGATTTGGAAGATCTATACCTCTAAAGAAGATGCCTAAAAGTGTTACCTCAGTGAATCCATGGTGCGGGCAGTCACGTTGGTACTTCTTAAACCTCATCCAGGCTGTCTTAAGAGGCTCTGTTGGACCTTGGGTAAAGGTAAGAATGTCCTGTCTGGACTGATCTGAGCGAGCATCATCATAGAAATGACGCAGAAACTCACTCTTCAGAGCGGCCCAAGTAACAAACGTCCCAGATGGAAGTTGTTTCAGCCAGGCTGCAGCATCTCCAGCCAGAGAGTAGGGGAAAAGCTTGAGGAACAGATAGTCTTGGTTAACTCCATCGTACTTTATTCCAGTGACTATGCCCTCAAACTCATCTATGTGATCCATCGGCTGCTCACTTGGAGAGACATGGAAGGCTTTCTGCTTCAGGAGAGAGTAGTAGACGGTCTTGATTTCAAAATCATTCCTCTCAAATTCAGGAAGTACAAGAGCTGACCGGTTATCATGAAACTCATCCGGACGGTTATAGTCAGCTAAAGTCCTCTCATGGACAACCATCTGTCTACCTTGGCCTTGTCCTTGGCCTTGTGCTTGGTTCTGCTCATGTTGCTGTGGTTGCTCTGGAGGATCAGGGATAACATTCCCTCCAGCATCTATCGGTTCTCCAACAGCATTGTAAGGATTGTTGTGTCGGTCCCTCAGGGTACCTTGAGCCTCAGGCTTTATGATCACACGTTCAACAACAACCATCCTTGTTCTTCGAACTCTTCTGTTGGTCCTCTCTAGTCTAGCAAGCTCTTCAAGTTGGAAGTTTACGAGATTAATGTTCGGATTACTTCTGGTATCATGCGTCTGCATAAACCGTCTGTAATCGCCAAGCAAAGATCGATGCTAGCAGTGCAACGATCGATTCAACTCCAATCGCCTAGTAACGATCGACACAAGAAGTGCAACGGTCGATGCTATGCGATTTTGAAACCTGCGACAGAGAGAAAACTGAGAAAAATAAAAGAAATCAGTAAACAAAAAATAAAAACAAAAATCCTAGTAAAAACTCTAAGTTCGAAGCTATCGAAGACTCTAAGAGTCCCCGGCAACGGCGCCAAAAACTTGATAGGTCGTAAGTTTTACCCTATACTAACTGCAAGTGCACAGTATATCAATGTAGTACTTAGGGATCGAATCCACGAGGACTCTAGGCAACGATAGGATTAAGAACTAAAGAGATTAAAACTAGGAGAAAGCAAAAAGCAAATTGTATTGAATAACTAAAAAGAGCAAGCAAGAAAGTAAACAAGTAGCAGGTTGTGGTTGTAAGCAATAAACTAAGGGCGTTAAGTCTAGGGCGTTCTCAGGAAATCAGACAAGCAGATAAATCATTCAGTCAGGATCTAACTAAGCTCAGTTCTAGAACTCAAACACAGATATAGAATTAACCAACTGTCGTTGCGAGAATTCTCTAAGTCTAAGTGCAGCAATCAAATTCCTTTGCAATTACTAACAGATTAAACCAGCTTTAATTCCCAGTTCGATATGTTCACAATCTAATTAAACCAAATTCCTTTGCGAGTAATTAAATTGCTCAACCTAAATAGTTCAGATTCTAAACCACACTGTCGTGTCGTACTTAGCAACCAAAGATCTAGATTCTAAGTGATCAGGTTAGAACTAGCATTAAACACAATTTAGTTTGAAGAACATCTATTGATGTGAATCCTTAACTGAATTAAGTATATCTAGCAAGTCATGAAATCCCTATGAGAAACCCTAAACCTAACTATGAAACTACTCAGACATGGATGATGTAAAAATAATCAATTAAATAATAGATATCATAAAAGAGATTAGAATATTAAAGGGGTTCGAAAACTTCTCCAAAACAAAGTGTAGTACAAGATCAGATCAGCCCCAAAAAGCTCTAAAACTCTCTGCTCTAAGTTATGATAGCGTATCTAAAACTGAAGTCAAAAACCTAATTAAATAGCTAAAACACGACTTGGGGCTTCTGTGTAAATATCTGGAACTTCTGGGCATCTTTGCAATATCAGCATTCTTCATTAAACCGCCGAGAATCTGGCCCAACTCGCTGTGCATCGATCGATGCAGGTGTGCGTCGATCGACACAGATCTCAAATCTGGACAGTGAGCACAACCTCTCGGGTCAAAACTCCAAAGTGCACCAAATAGCTCCAAAATCTTCACTTCTGCTCCAAACGTGCGTGTACCTAATAACACCTGTAAAGGACTCTAAAAGAACACCAAAAGACACTAAAACAGACTTATATCATGGCATAAAACCGGTAAAACCATGATATATCAAAACGCACATCACATAAGCTTTCCAACATATATTACGGTCCATTCAAGATAGAAGCACGCATAGGACCCGTCGCGTACCGTATGGAATTACCTGCAGGGAGTCGAGTACATCCTGTTTTTCACATTTCAAAGATGAAACCCAGGATTGGAGATGACACACCCGCGATCGGATCACTACCACCACTTCGTAGCAATGGTGAACTAAGGTTACAACCAGAACAAGTTCTTGATTACCGTCAGTCAACCGCTGGACATGACGTCACTAAAGAGGCTTTGATACAGTGGAAAGGCTTGGCACAGGAGGAAGCTACTTGGGAAGACACCGCTCAGCTCAAGCTCAATCTTTACGGGGGAAGTAATGATGAGTGTCTACGAGATAACGGGCCAAAGACATTGGGCTTTATGAGACATTCATCAAGGTCACGTAAGCTCAATCCTAAGTTCAAGAACTAAATATCTTTGCTTCTCTTTTACGTTGTTTGTTTCTGCAAATAAGTTGAATGGGTATCCTCACTGTTAGGATCCAATCAACCACCTTTACAGTGTTTCCCTAAATGTAGGAATCGTGATGATTCCGCTTTGCTTCAGTTGTACTTTGTTTCTTATTTATATGAATAAAAAACCAAAAAGAGGTAGTCATAACTACCCAAAAAAAAAAACAGTGTTCTTGTTATAGTTCTTGAGCTTAATCGAGTTTAAGCTTGTTCACAGTGTTCTTAGTCTTGATTGGGTTCAAGGCTTGGGGACCGCTATCAGAATGCGTGTTCTCACTGTTATACACTGAAATATACAAAAAACCTTGTCCAAAAGCAAAGACTTTGCATTCAAATGAAAGGCCAATATAGCTTTGTGGTTAAATCAAGGACATGAACCCCTTAGTGTTGTTGTGTCGTGTTAACAAAGTTGAGAGAAAACAGTTGATTGTTATAGTCCTGGACAAGGATTAATCCCTTAAAATTTTAAAGTCAGAACTTAACCGCTTGAAGAGGACAAGTTCGAAGAGGTTCTGGATCCTGATTTTGGCGAATCAGCTATAGGTCGTGGTTCTCCTGTTGATTCTGGTCAATACTTTCTTGCTTCTTCAATCTGCATTTTCGCACAAACAGATTAAAGGATGATATTGTTGACCCGCAGTATAGCTAAGAATACATCATTGTTGATTTCTTTCAGCTGTTGAACGAATTGATTCACACATGTTGGTCTAAATAGAAAATCACATGTTTATGGTGGCTAATACTGTTGATAGCATACAAGAAAAACACAGTTGACTACTCTCTGCAAGAGAGAGTAGATGTGCAGGCAGGGATAAAGATGATTGCAAACCTGTGTTTAGCTGATGTATTTGATATGTTTCCAACGCTATTAGTCACTGATGGCTCTTGCATGATAAACCAGCGTATGGGTCTCCACGGTCACCCTGAACAGGTTTCTCTGTGGTTAAAGGACTGGATTCCTGAAAGCCCATGGACTTCAGGTTCTTCACTTTGGGTTCGTATCTTTGTTGGGAACACGAAGACAAAACCAAGCTATATTGAATTTGATTGAAGAAAAATGGGATGATATCATTGGGCATATGCCACTTAAGATATGCTTTTTGGCTTTGGAATCTACAAAATGGCACATAATCATCGGGAGTGACCCAAAGATTTTGTGAGTTCTTCTCTTTTCCATATCATAGTTTTACTTTGAAGTAATGTAGCTTACCATAATTTGATACATATATATATATATATTTCATTGACGGACTGGCCTTCTATGTATTAACTATAGCCCTTTGTCTTATCATAAATAGCCACGATAATGCTTCATTAATGCTTCTACACCAGAAGGTCTGGGGTTCGAATCCCAGAAGATGCTATCGTCAAGCCTGGATCTTCATAAGGCGATTCAGTGTGAGGAAGGCATTGAAACATGTAGAACCGTCAGACGTGGATCTTCATAGGACGGTAAAAATTGTCAGCTGATAGAGTTGTCGATGTAATAATTCTCATAAAATCTGTAATAGGGTAGTAAAAACCAGTGTTAAAAAAAAAATAGCCACGATTACAAACAAAAGAGAAATGTAAAAATTAAAAAATATACCATCCCCGCAAGTGCTACATTTTTAAATATCACTAGATTTTGATCCGCGCTCAGCGCGGAATTCATTAAAAATAATTTATTTTTGTTTGTTTTCATATTGTTTTATTGTATTTTATCGTAATAATGTTTAATTCAATTATTTTATCCATAGATTAGTTTATATTATATTATAATTTCCCCTAATTGCATTCTATATTTTTTTATTTATGTTTTAATCATTATTTAGTTAGCTAATTAATTTTAAAATGTATGTGTGTTTAAATATAATTTATTTATTTTGTATCTACAAAACATAATTTATGATAATTAAAATTTTGAATTGTATATGTTTTCAGTTTGCGAAGATTCATGGGTTGGAGGTATTTATTAAATATAAATTTTTGGATTCTCGAGTTTGATATTAGTTTGAAAGTGTAAACTATTATTTTACCTATTATGTTGAATTTTAAATTATTATTATACAGTTAAAACCTCAATCTTCATGATTGTTTGATTTATTAAGTTTATGGAAATCATAATATTAGGTATATTTGACCCAAAAAATCAAAAATATTAGTCTCATATTAAAATTTTGGACATTAAACGGGTCAAACCCGATCCATTTGACCCGTCCGTTATGACCCACAAATTATTTTTATTAGCAAACCATGTTTCGTATAACCCGTCTCTGTTTGCAGGTTACCCGTGAGATCTACATATATTTTTTTAAAACATTCGTAAATTAATTTTTGTATGTTTTATTTAGTTGTCTTCCAATAATATAAATTAAAAATATTTTTAAAATAACAATAAAATTTTATTTATATATATGCATTGTATCACTGGATTTTTAAAATTAGGAAGAACGATTAATGATTAAATGAAAACGCCATACACTATTATTGTTTTGTACATAAAGTAACCGTAAAATAGCTGAATTGCTGGTTACTATAAATGTTTTCCATAAATAAGTAATAATTATTGTAGGCATAATTTTGTATTTGTTATTGAATCTAAGATATTGAATAATTGATATTTGAATCTGAAAAATAATTAATAGTCGAGATTTTTGCTAATGAGATAATTTGGGAAATACAATTCATTATGGGGATATTGATAATGCATATTCTGTTTAGTATATTTCTTATATATTAGGATAGGTTAAAAATATTATGAAAATGGGAAAATTGCGGGCTTTTATGGCGTAAATATCAATATTGGAAAGTGATATTGCTAAAATGATGGTTATGATATGGTAAAAGCACTTAACTGTGAATTAATATGAGTCAATAGCTATGTATTTCGTTTAATATCTCGAAGATAGAAAAAAAAAACAAATTATGTTATATCAACAACAAATCGTCAGTCGAGTCACTCGGCTCGCTCCCCACTCTTGAAAGCCGAACTGGCGCCTTCTTTTTGTAACAAATTGAACGATGTATACAAATATATTAAAGCAAACAACTTACATGCTATATTCCCTTTTTTTTTAATCCAGAATATCCTTATAAACTTAAATAGAAACATTGATTTTATACCTTACAAAAAATGGATTTCTCATCATCTTTATTAATTATGGTAAATTTTAATAATTTGAATAGATATTGATGAAGTTAGCATAGTTATAGTAAAATCCGTAAAATATGTTTTAAGAACACAAGTTTATGATTTTAGTTAGAAAAGTATTTGAAAAAATATTTGAAGATTAATTATTTAATAAATCGTTGTATATAAAAATATACTAAAAGAAAAAAGGAAAATAACAAATTAATAGGGAAATGAAATTTAAAATCGTAACAAAAATTTTAATTCAGATTTTAAGATATAATAATTTAAACTTGTATTATATTATCTTAAAAAATAAAATGGGTATTAAAAAAGAAATTTAAAATTTTGTGTGAAAAATATTTATTTAATCATAATATATTTATATTTATTTAAAAAACGTGGTAATATAAAAAAATATTACCTACTTGTGTCTATTCTTTCTTCGGAAGACACCGGTGGTTGTTGAAAATTCCTTGGTTCTCACCAGGGACTCCAATTCTAGCTACTGTTTCAAGCCCATCTGCTTAGAAAAAAAAAAAGAACCATGGAAAGAGAGTGAACATATCCGATCAAATTCAAGATCTGCAATACTTGTGAAGAAATACTGAAAAACACAATCATAACAAACCAAGGAGACTACAGCCAATACTAGAAGCTATTATCTCGGAAAACCAATCAGCCTTTGTCCCTAAGAGAATCATAAGAGACAATGTCTTGATAACCCATGAAGTCTTACACTACTTGAAGAATTCAAAGGCAACAAAGAGATGTACTATGGCTGTGAAAACAGATATGAGCAAAGCTTACGACAGATTAGAGTGGAAATTCATAGAAGTGGTGCTAACAAAAATGGGTTTTCATGAGAAAATTATCAACTGGATCATGCGGTGTGTTACAACAGTGACTTACTCTTTCATCATCAATGGAGAAGCAAAGCAGAGGCATTAGACAGGGGGACCCCCTTTCCCCTTTCTGTTTATTATCTGTAGCGAAGTATTGAGTGGCCTGTGCAACAAGGTTGAGAGTGCAGGGAATCTAGTAGGAATTAAAGTGGGGAGGAAGACTCAGAGAATCAACCATGTCCTATTTGCAGATGACACAATGATATTCACTAAAGTGGATCAGAAAAGCTGTGATGAACTAATGTGAATCCTGGAGGAGTATGGCAAAGTCTCTGGACAGGCAATCAACAAGGACAAATCATCTATAACCTTCTCTTCAAAGACTAGTACAGAGATGAAAAACAGAGTAAAGGACCAACTTGGGATCCAACAAGAAGGTGGGAAAGGGAAGTACCTTGGCCTTCCTGAATTGTTTGGGAGGAAAAAGAAAGACATCTTCTCATCCATTGTTGACAGGATCAAACAAAAAGCGGTTAGCTGGTACTCACAACGGCTCTCAAGTGCGGGTAAACTGGTCATGCTCAAATCTGTTCTAACAGCCATTCCATCCTATACAATGACAAGCTTTCAACTGCCAAAAGGATTATGCAAGAGAATTCAGTCAGCATTGACACGTTTTTGGTGGGACAATAACACAGAGAAGAAGAAAATGTGTTGGCTAGCTTGGAGCAAACTAGCAAAATCTAAAGCAAGAGGGGGAATTGGATTTAGAGATAATCAAAGCTTTAATGAGGCTCTCCTAGCTAAAACAAGCTGGAGAATTCTGAAGAAGCCTAAAAGCCTACTGGCTAGAATCCTTCTAGGCAAATATTGCTCCATACAACACTTCCTACAAACAAAGGTAACGACAAACGCTTCACATGGATGGAGAGGTGTCCTGAAAGGAAGAGACTTACTGATGGAAAAACTGGGAAACACGATTGGGAATGGCAAGAGCACAAGCCTGTGGAGAGATAAATGGTTAATTTTTGAAAATCAAAACATGATCATAGGCCCTGCTACAACTGAATCAAGTGAATGGAGAGTTGCTGACCTGATTGAGGAGACCACTATGGAATGGAAACACGACCTGGTCAGGAAACTCTTCCCAATCCAAAGCGAGAAAATCCTGTGCATCAAACCAAGTAAACTAGGCGCTGAAGATGAGTTCTGCTGGATGGGAACCAAAGATGGAGTATACTCTACCAAGTCTGGATACCACGCAGCAATAGAGAAACTGAACCCACTATGTGCGGAGAGATCAGACGACTTCAACTGGATTGAGGATATCTGGAAACTGAAAACTAGTCCAAAAATCAGACTTTTACTATGGAAAACAGCTAATGGAGCACTACCATCAGGAGAGAACCTAATGAAAAGGAAGATAATCACATCTGGAGAATGTATAAGATGCAAGGAGCTAGAGACCTCAAATCACTTACTGTTTAATTGCAGATTTGCAAAAGAAGCATGGGAGAAAGCTCCGCTTCTCGGTGATCTGAAGGTAAGAGATGATGATGAATTCAAAGCTACACTGTCAAAAGGAAAGAGGCTTGTTAACCTCCCACCAACAGGATTGAGCACAAACCCACTTTTCCCATGGATCTGCTGGGAACTATGGACTGATAGAAACAAGATGATATTTGAAAATAGATCAAGCAGCGGAAAAGAGATAATCACGCGAGCAGTGAGCTCAGCCCGAGAATGGAGTGAAGCACAAGTGACGGAAGACCTTACCAAAGACAATTTCAAGGCAGAACCCGCGATAGAGGAGCTAGAAGAGAATGAAATCCGATGTAACTCAGACGCGGCTTGGGAAAAGGGAACCAACAGTGCAGGCTTAGGTTGGGGATTCTCGACTAGAGAGACAGAATTTTTCAAAACAGGACAGACTGCTTGCAGCTTCATTGCTAGTCCTGTAATGGCGGAAGCATCGGCTCTGATGGAGGCAATCACAGAGGCGAAAAGATCCAACTACCAGAGAATCCGATTCGCATCTGACTCAAGCGGACTAATCGATGCAATCAACGACAACAAACCCCTTCCCGAAAGTTTCGGGACCATTTGCGACATCCTAATCATGTCAAAATCGTTTAATCGGTGCATTTTTGAATATGTGCCTAGACTTGCGAATAGGAAAGCTGATGAGCTGGCTAAAACCGCTCTACGGCAATTCGAACCTCAAGCCTTTGTATTAGCTTAAGTTTCAGTTTTAATGGAAATGTCACTTTGATCAAAAAAAAAAAAAACAAACCATGGCAGATTCCACAATGTCAAGATCTAGTTCAACTTATTTCAAAACATGTATTAAATTGAGTTACTTGTGATTACCTCGTTGTGAATCTTTGCAATATGACAGGCCAAACCTATATATGAGAATTTGTTTTTCCTATCCACAAAATAAAGAGGTTCATGATTGCTGAAAAGACCTGAAATTATGTTTCTCAAAAAAATATTATGAATCCTAAAATATACAGTAGTGAAGTCAAAGTGGATGGCAAGGAAAAATAAGTATTGCTACCTGGAACCAAGAAGTACACCACATTATTTGGAAGCCTGTGTACGCCACACCTGGAAATGAAAACCCCATCAACGCAGCCATTCGGTAAAAACAGTATGTTAAACATCATATTACAAAAACCAACGTACATAAAACATGCAACTACAGTCCATCCATATCTGGTGTCTTCAAGAATTTCATTGAACCTATCAGTCCAGTCTTCAATAGGAGTCATCTCTGGGTCACGTTGTAACCATCCTATGTCATCTGCCGAGCCATGGACCGTCCTTCGTGCCCGCTCAATGAGCCTAATAAAAAAAAGGTAAAAAGTTATAGTTAAATCACCCAAATGCTGAAAACTTGAAACATATACGATTACAAGAATCTTTACCACCAACTCCTGATGTTGATCGTAGCAACTCATGGGGGTGGGAAAGACAATTACAAGAATCTTTACCACCATATTCTATTGAAGAAAACCTTTATCCCACAAAGATAATTAGTTAGTGTACGGAAAATTGTGCGAGTGTGTAACACATTCTATCATTCTTCCATCAAATTCTGATATTGCCGGTGGTGGAGGCGCATGGTCTTATCTCCTTAAGCTTTGTAAACTGATTCTAACTTTTCAGCAAACCGGTACAACTTTTCATAAGATATAAATGAAAAAACGAATAAAAAAAGAAAAGTTTTCATTTGTGTGGAATATAAAAACGATTACATTGTATTTATATGGATCACGAAGGAATAATGCTTCAATATAGGTATAATCTTGTCAAATCTTTAGGTTGTTAATGCTGAATTTCGTATATAACAAAAAATAATACTATTATATTACTATATTCAATATATAAAGATTTTGTTAATATCTATTATTCAAACTAATTCAATGCAAATCAAGAATATGCTAATATCTAAATTTTAAAGTAATTTATGTTATAAATGCTAGTTTCTATTATAAATGCTATTTTCCATGATTTGGTTATAATAATTGTAGATATGATTGACAAATCTATAATCTGAACTTGTTTGTGTTGATTTATTTACGAGGCTAATGGCCATTATATTGTACATAGATTGGGTAAAGATAAACACAACTTTAAGTCTATCTAAAACACTTTGATAATATCATATCTATAAAGAGTTTATCTATATCTTCTAGATTCCTCCATAATCTTGAATTCATCTCGACCGTCGATTTCTGTCGGTCTTTGGTTCTTGATTTGATTCGGTTTAGGTCGATCTCATCGATCTCCCAATACTCCCGCGCAAGCTTATACGTGAGAAACACGTATGAGATTGGACAATCATCAAAATATCGGTTTTTATACCCGGTTTTCGGGTCATCTTCACGGCTTTATACTCGGCTATCGAGTCATCTTCGCGGCGTTATACTCGGCCGTCGAGTCATCTTCGCGGCGTTATACTCGGCCGTCGAGTCATCTTCGACGTTTATATTCGATCGTATGATTCTTTAATTAAGAGACAAAATTCGCGATTGCGTTGTCTAGAGATAATTCGCGATTGCGAAGTAGAAAAACAACTCACAAGAGTGAGAAGTCGAATTAAAAAGATATTACTCACGAGGGTGAGAAAACATCAAACTGAACGAATCAATTAATAGATTCATGTTCAGAATTTAAACCATGATGTGGCCATCAATTTATTGTCATAAGACAATCAAAATCTTTTTTTTTTTAATAGAAATCGATAAACTGAATCAAATCTTTTTTTCTTTTTTTTTCTTTTTTTAAAATCGATAAGAAAGAAAAAATAAGAATCAAACGATGAATTCATGAAAACAAAAAGCAAATCAAATAGAAAAGTATTTGTTTAACCCACGACAATTATGATCAAATCATTAGCTCACGATTGATGTGAGAAACGAAGGAAAAACTTTTTTTTTAGTAAAACAAAACCAAAAACATTAATTTTGATCTCAAAGAAAGAGGAGAACCAATATAAAATCACGATTTATAAGACGAGAGCCCCTCATTTTTTTTTTTTTGAAAAACAAAACTAGAAAAATAGAAACGGAAGCATTAGCTTTGATCCCGAAAGATCGTCTGTTCTGATACCATGACAAATCTATAATCTGAACTTGTATGTGTTGATTTATTTACGAGGCTAATGGCCATTATATAGTACATAGATTGGGTAAAGATAAACACAACTTTAAGTCTATCTAAAACACTTTGATAATATCATATCTATAAAGAGTTTATCTTTATCTTCTAGATTCCTCCATAATCTTGAATTCATCTCGACCGTCGATTTCTGTCGGTCTTTGGTTCTTGATTTGATTCGGTTTAGGTCGATCTCATCGATCTCCCAATAATGATCTTTATGAAAATTGTTAGATATGGTTGTTGCCAATTTCAATTTTTAGAAAATTGTAAATGGTTTTTGCCAGATTTTGAAATTGTTAGATATGGTAGTTTAAGAATATTTTATTTGTATATAATATTTTTATTATAGATTTTTGTTATAGACTTTTTCTTAGAAGATCACATGTAGAAAAGTTCCCAAAAAAAATCACGTGTAGAAATAAAATCTTGGCAACTTTTGTAGATTTTATTTGTTTTTTAAATACAATTGTATCCTTAATTAATTAAAAATAACAAAAGAAAGGATTGACATTCAGTGTAAATAAATAAATTACTATAGGCATTTTCTATTTTGTATTTCTGCTTTAATAGTATAGATATAAAAAACTGATTAGCCGTTGCTTTAGATTTTATATTTATAAATTTAAATTTTCGAAACATCATATGTTTGAAAAAAGTTTTTGGTTAGTGTTGAACGCGTGATATTAGTTTGATTAAATTTTATTTGTTTTTATTAGTATTTTTCTTTTTTGATCGTTATGATTATTTGGAGTGATATATAATTTAACTATTTACATTTTATAAATACAAAGATTAATCTTGTATTGTATATTTTTAAGATTATGTATTTAAATATATTTTCTTTATCAATTTAGGAATTCAAAAAATTACATGTTGTTTTCGTTTATGAAGAAATAATTAATTTATAATATATACATTTCGTTATAAAATTCAATAGAATATTCTAAAGAATTGTAAATCTAAATTTAAAATAATATTGAAGATATATTCAGTGTAGATTTATTATTATAGAAATTACAAATAAATGAAAATGAAATATAATCAATTATTTTAATTACATTAACCTGAATAAAAGTATAACCTATTAATTAATTAAAAACAAAAGACCATAATAATTGGGTTTAGCATAGATATTTTTGTTTGTTTTTATTTATTTATTATTTATATTTTTGAATTAACATTTTATGACTTTATATGTGTTATAATGTTAAAAATTTATTATATTTGGTTTAGTTTTGGTTTTAAAAATTTAATATTATAGTTTCGATATTTAATTTTTTTATTGTTTTTCGCTTTGATTTCATTATATTTTTTGGAATAATATTTGGAGTTTAGATTTTAGTTAGTTTGGTTTTATTTATGATTTTATAATTAATATATTAAACTTTATATATGAATCTAAACTGTTTTACCAAACTATATTATTTAAAATTAATTAATCTTAAAATAAATTAATCAGTTTTTAAATCATTTTTGGTAAAAATTAATTAATGGTAATTTAAATATTTATTTTATATTATTCACTTTGAATAATATCGAAAATATGAATTCATGTTGTTTTCTGTATGATTTTTTTAATTATAAAAATAATTTATGTATTAAATTATATAATTATATGTATCAATTGATTTAATGAATTAATTAGGCTTGGTTTTATTTTTTCTAAGTAAGAATTTAGTTAATACTAATTTATAGTATAATTTTAATATTAATTATGAAATTAATTATTATTTTACTAAAGTTTTGAAAAAATATTTTTATTAGAGTTGATTAGAATATGAAAAGGAAAACAAAAGATATTAGAAGATATTATGAATAAACTAAATATAATTTTTTTTACTATTTTATTCTTAATGAAAAACTAAAATTCAATGGCATATCTTGTAAATAACATGGTAGCTAAATGTTATTTTCATATATTAGTTCTGTTTTAATAAGATAGATGATTAACCACGTATACCTCAAAATGATATACCATATCATTATAATATTTTTATACAACTAAAGTTTGTCCGTATTCATGGTTTGAAATTTAGCTCCAACAAAATATAATAGATAGAACGAATCTTCCAAATCCAGATTGAGCTCTCCCAGAGGTTCATCGTATAGTATTTATGCCAACCACTATTTATTTATGTTGTTATATGTACATAATGAGACAAACATATCATGGCAGTCACATTTTTATTTATAAAGATATGTTTTTTTGGAGTACAAATATTATTATAATCTTCTATATATTCATATGATTACATTTTCCTAATCTTTTCTCATAAATTATATTATCTTTAAAGAAGACAAAACATGAACGGAAATCATCAAACAAAGTTCAAGACCTAATAATTACTACACATATAAAAGATCTATTATTTAAAAGTTCTTTCTCTCTCTTGAAGGCGAGTTTTTAGGGGATTAGGGCTTTTTCACAAAATCTCTGCCGCCGGCTGGCCTCACGCCACCGACGAGTACTCCCGACCTCCTTTCTTCTTCATTTCTCTCTTCTTAGCTCTCATGCTTCATGAATCGAAAGAAAAAAATCGCGGCGTCGCATAAGCTCGCTCTGGCAATGAGCGCGACTTCGGGTCCGACTTCCGGATCTGTTCAGTCCATGCCTTCCTCTCTCGCCGGTGAACCTTCCACTGGGGCTTCAGCAGTCGATGAGACTGTCGAGGTGGCGGATTTGACAGTTCCTAGTCAGGATATCTCTCAGCCTTCAGAAACTGTGATTCAGGGCTCACACCCTTCGTCTATCTTTTGGGCGGAACCTGCGCCTGTAAACACATCTACTCATCTTCAGGATGAGGATACAGCGAGCGATCTCGATGCAGAAGCTTCTAGTCACTCTCCTCCTACTTCTGCTTCAGATCCACCTACTCCACGCCGTGACTTTGCTAGTCTCCTAAAGGACTCTAGCAAGCTGGAGCAATTAGGCTCGCCTTCGAAGCACATCTCGGGAGCGCCGTTTGTCTTTATTCCAGATGAGAACATTGCGACCTCCAGGGAAGATTTCAAGGATGTTTTTGTTTGCACAGTTTCATAGGGAAACTCCGGCTATGGGGAGGATTATCGGGGTCATCAATGCCTTATGGGCGAAGACAAGACCAATGATTTTTGTTCACAACTTATGTCAGGGGACTTTCCTCTTGCGTGTGGTTAACAGTCAAACTAGGGATTTGCTGATGTCGCGCTCATTTTGGAATGTCGCAGGTTTCCCAATGTTTGTAGCATCATGGTCTCCGGATTTCACTCCTGAAGTAGCTCCTATCACCTCTGATATTGTCCCAGTAGAACTGAGAGATGTCCCATACCTTCTCTTTAACAAGGAGAGCCTGTCCAGAATAGCAACAACAGTCGACAAGCCTATTTATTTGGCCCCACAGACTGAAAGGAAAGAAAACTTTCAAGTAGCCAAGCTCTTTGTTAGAGTTGATCTAACAAAAAAGACTTCCTGCGAATATTATTACAGGTTTTTCTAGTGGCAGAGTTCTGATCGCGGTCTCTTATCATTGGTTCCCCGTAAAGTGCTCAGCCTACGGGAAATATGGTCATGATCAAAGTAAATGCAAGGTCAACTTGACTGGGGGACTTCATTATAGGAAGAAAAGGTCTGTATCAGTGGAGACAAATCATAGGCGATCTCGTTCATGCCCGACTCGTGCAAGAGATGTAAAGCCTAGGTCGTCTAAATGCTTGACTACTCCGACACAAACTGATCCGGAACAAGTAAGGGTTCAGGAGTGCGTTGCCCCACTACCTCACGAGCTGAAACTCCTCCAGAACTGGCGTAAGAGGTTGTTGTAGAAATCACTAAGGAAACAGAGCAGGGAGGTGTTGAGGGATCTTCTAGGGAGACGGAACCGAGGGTGACAGATCAATCCCAACATGTTTATGATGCTTGGGTTAATGCAGAAATACCACCTACTACTTCTCCACAGGGAGTTGAGAATCAAGAAACCTCTTATCCTAAGTCTGTGAATGCTACAAGCGATGCGAAAATCTCTGAAGATGCAGAATCTCCTTACTTCCTGGTAACTCGCAGGAAGAGTGGCCATAGGGCCGCATTGAATCAATAAATACATTAAGTATGTTTTTTGTGTTGAACGTTAGAGGTCTGAACAGTGATAGACGCCACATCATGACTAAGGATTGGATTAATATCCATAGGCCGCTTTTTGGAGCTTTTGTAGAAACGAAAATTCAAGAGATCAATTCGGATAGAATCTTGCGGAGTATCCCGAGGGGATGTAACTTTTTCGGGAACTTTGAACACCATGAGTATGCTTGCATCGTGGTTTTTTGGGATCCAACGGTATCAATCTTTATTGATAATGTTTCGGCTCAGTCAGTTACATGTGGTATATTCATTTTGTCTCAGAATATTACTTTCACGGTAACTTTTGTGTACGGTTTCAATCTTGCGGATGATCGCAACGCTCTTTGGGAGGAATTGAGTATGCTGAATGCTTCGACGCCGGTTGCTAGGAGTCCATGGGCTGTACTTGGCGACTTTAATCAGATTCTTATTCCGAATCAACACTCCAATCATCTCACGTCCCTAGTTGATACTTCTGGCTTGGACGAGTTTAACATGGCCATCCAAGACACAAAGCTTTTTGAGGCCCAATCCAAGGGTCTTCCGTTTGCTTGGTGGAACAACCTGGATAGTAATCCTATATCAAAGAAGATAGATCATGCTCTCATAAACCAAGCTTGGTCCTCGAGTTACCTTGACTCTTACACCGAGTTTTTGGATCCTCAGCAATCTGATCACGCCCCTTGTATCTTCAGACTCCCTTCCTGCAAGCTCCAAGTCTGTAAGCCCTTCAAAATTTTCCATCACATCGTGGACAATCCCTTATACACTGATACAGTGGATGTGATGTAAGATCGGAGGCGGGTGGTCGAGTGGTCGAGAGGGATCGATCGACGCGATGAGGATTCGATCGACACCGGGTGGACGATGGGACAAAGGAGCTGGTCGAAGACGCTCTCTCCTTGGTCAATGGGTGATGATGGATGATTCGAACAAAAAATAGACAGGAACACTTTTAGTAACTCACACACACAAGCAAGAAGACAATAGGATCAATTGTTCAAGGGGAATCCACACAAGAACCAAGAGATCGGCCACTAGACAATACTAGGGTTTTCTTATCATCAACTTACTTGATTTTATTGAAAACAAAGAGTGGCTTTAAATAGCCAAAGTAATAGGTTTACAAGACTTAAGAATGGGCCATAAAGAGGCCTGGTCGAAATTATTAAGAATAGAATGCAAGGGAGAAGGTTGGACGGGCCATATTCTCCTTCTCTTGAAGCGGGCCTTGGTTTACCTCATTAAAAACCTTAGTGGGAAAACCCAATTGGGACAAAACCACACTTAAGGGAAAAAGAGTATAAACCAATGCCCAAGGAGATATTGCACGCACTCCTGGTCGCCAAATATAAGTTTGAAGCCCACCAAGTCTGTGAGCTTCCAAATAAGGCAGGTCCAGCAACCTTCGGGTTTGATCTTGCATATCTTCTTTGTCCGAGAGCACTCCAAAATGTGCAAGTCGGTCTTTATCAGGTACCCTGAAAATCATCTGTCTTAAAATAGGCATAACTTCTTCATAGAAAATGGTCTTGATGTGATTCCACTTCGTGCAGATTCCTTGGTGAGTCAGGTTTCCAGAACAGGTTGATTTGCAGCTTGAATCCTCATGGTTGGGTAGATATGATCCAAAACGTGCACCTATGTACCTAGTGTGATCAAGCTGCTTCTCTCCAAGGACATATACTGGCTCGGTGAGCCATCCTATGGTCTGCTTGACTGATGATGGCTTGATGTACTCATCATACTCTCATTCTTGAAAAAGTTTCGACCTCGAAACTGTATAACCTGCACCAAGAGAAAGCAAGTTAGCTTTCATGCGGTTTTGTGAGTCCATGGCCATACCTTGATGAATCCGGGGCTTGTTGACGTAAGGGCTCTCAGGCAGTTCTCCTTTGAGAAGGTGGTTCAATATCACGCCTATGTTCTGGATTGGGCGCCACGGACGAGCTGCTGCACAATCATCTCTTGTGGTCTCGATCTTGTAGCGTCCAAGGTCGGGTGGTACTTCTTTCCGGTTCGCCTCTTTGGTTCCTGCAATAATATGGACACCTTTGGCAAGAGACAAGTGCGTTAGGTGTTCTTTAGGACAATACAAATGTGCTGAACATGTACTCCTACCAAGATCTAGTTGTGGTCTCAAATCATGTTCTGATTTCTCATTTTCTTTTAAGTTCAGTAGATCCTTTAGTACAGTTGTGGAATCAGCAGAAATAAATTGTTTTAAAGAAAGACTTACCTGACTAATACTCTCAGTCTGGTTTGGGTCGGGCGGATTTTCTTTGATCTCAACCTTTGTACCTATTTTATCCCTATTACTCTTGACAAGAACCAAGTGTGTTATCGCAGTCACGGAATCATAAACATCTAAACAAGTCTCAGCTTGGATCAGTTCATGGATTCGTGAGGCATCTAACTTGGTTTCAGTGTTTTTAAATTCAGAGATAACCTTAGGGTTGGCCAAGGCGTGAAGGCCTTCTTCGCTCTCTTGGATCATATTGTAATCTAGCGTGTCATCCATTTTTTCTCCTCCATCTTTACGATGTGTTTCCTTCAAGAGAGATGTTCCTAGCGTGTCATCCATTTTTTCTCCTCCATCTTTACGATGTGTTTCCTTCAAGAGAGATGTTCCTACACCAAGACATGAAAATTCAGATTCATAAAGTTTAAGAGAGTTTAGATACTTACCTTGCTCATTAGATTGGCTCTTGTTGGGTTGTTGACCCAAAACAATCTCCTTCTTTGGTGTTGGCATCCAAACTCGTGAAGATGATCTCATCATAAGCCTCTTGGGAATGTAGCTACTGTTGTAGGATTTTTGTACAAACTCTTTGTACATATGCTGCTTTAAAATTCCCCAAGTAGTAATCGGGTTATGGTAGTAGTTGAGAGCTTCTTCTCGTATCCACCATATAGAAGCTTCTCCAACAAGTGCATTGATGGCATGAGATAATCTCTTCTCCTTCGGGATTTTGTGATACCAAAACCAATCTTCCAAGCCTCTCTCCCATCTTAGATATGCCTCTGGGTTTTGTTCAAGACCTGAAAAAGAGAGGTTATGCGGCTCATAGTCTTCTCCTTCAGCATAGGAATGATCCTTCGGTTTAGAGTTGTATTGAAATTGAATTGGTCCTCTACCAAAACAAACTTTATCTTCAGCCATGTCTTCTTCTTCACTCTCCATGGTAGTTGGTTCCTGTAAAAACAACACTAGACACGAAATCAAGTGCCACAGGAACTAGAAACAAACAAGAAGGATAAAAAAGGACAAATCGGCAATTCGCAAGAAAAATGAAGAAAATGAAGAATTGAAAAAAAATGCAGCTAAGGCTAATAGCTTTCTGACAAAGACTCCAAGACTAAATCTCAGACTCGCACAAACAATCACAAGCGATGGTTTTTTTTTTTTTTTAATATGCTATATCAACTAATTCAATGCAAATAATTAATTAAAGAAAATGCAAGCAATCTAATAAGGGAATACGAGTGAATGCAAAATAGAAACAAATAAAGACATATTTTTTTTTTTTTGGGTGGTGCTGATTTTTGAAATTCAAATGCAAAATTATTTAAAGAAACAAGAATCGTTTGTCAACTTTTTTTTAAATGAGACACAAACAGATATGGGAATAAAATCAAAAAATGCAAACACGTTTTTTTATGATGATGTTTTTTTTTATGGAGTGAATCAAACAACAAATGCAGCAAGATCACAAACTTTTCTAAATTTTTTTTTTTTTTTTGGAATTTTCGATTTATAAGAAAGCAAACAAAAAAATACAAAATGAAAAGAGCAAAAGGATTAGATGTAACCAGGGGTTTCACGAGCCTAAGCTCTGATACCAGATGATGTAAGATCGGAGGCGGGTGGTCAAGTGGTCGAGAGGGATCGATCGACGCGATGAGGATTCGATCGACACCGGGTGGACGATGGGACAAAGGAGCTGGTCGAAGACGCTCTCTCCTTGGTCAATGGGTGATGATGGATGATTCGAACAAAAAATAGACAGGAACACTTTTAGTAACTCACACACACAAGCAAGAAGACAATAGGATCAATTGTTCAAGGGGAATCCACACAAGAACCAAGAGATCGGCCACTAGACAATACTAGGGTTTTCTTATCATCAACTTACTTGATTTTATTGAAAACAAAGAGTGGCTTTAAATAGCCAAAGTAATAGGTTTACAAGACTTAAGAATGGGCCATAAAGAGGCCTGGTCGAAATTATTAAGAATAGAATGCAAGGGAGAAGGTTGGACGGGCCATATTCTCCTTCTCTTGAAGCGGGCCTTGGTTTACCTCATTAAAAACCTTAGTGGGAAAACCCAATTGGGACAAAACCACACTTAAGGGAAAAAGAGTATAAACCAATGCCCAAGGAGATATTGCACGCACTCCTGGTCGCCAAATATAAGTTTGAAGCCCACCAAGTCTGTGAGCTTCCAAATAAGGCAGGTCCAGCAACCTTCGGGTTTGATTTTGCATATCTTCTTTGTCCGAGCTGGTATTGGTGTGATTACAATTCTCATGGATTCCCTGATGAATCAAGAATCCATAACAAGTTCCTTTACTCCTTGATTCATTCTGGTTCGTTCTGAGCACTCCAAAATGTGCAAGTCGGTCTTTATCGGGTACCCTGAAAATCATCTGTCTTAAAATAGGCATAACTTCTTCATAGAAAATGGTCTTGATGTTATTCCACTTTGTACAGATTCCTTGGTGAGTCAGGTTTCCAGAACAGGTTGATTTGCAGCTTGAATCCTCATGGTTGGGTAGATATGATCCAAAACGTGCACCTATGTACCTAGTGTGATCAAGCTGCTTCTCTCCAAGGACATATACTGGCTCGGTGAGCCATCCTATGGTCTGCTTGACTGATGATGGCTTGATGTCCTCATCAGGATGAGTCTTGGAATTGTAATGACATTATGGGGACTGCTGATAGGTCAAGAATTATCCCTATTCTACTGCAAGTGCACATGTAATGCAATTATAGTATAAAAGGTATCGAATCCCACATAGACTCTCAATCACACAATAGATTATGAGTAATTCGAATTAAGCTAAGCGAATCAGATTGTAAAACAGTAAGCAAGACAGCAAGTAAACAAATGAAGTGAAGGTGATTAAGCAATTAACAAAGGTGTCAGGTTTCGGGAATTTCTCAGGATATCAGGAAATCAGATAAACAAACAGTCAGGATTCAATCTATGGGCGTTCTTGAACTAGAATCACTGAAGTAAAACTAACCAGCCTTTGCTGCGATAGTTATCTATATCTAACAACCTAGCAAACCAACTTTAATTGCGAATCCTAGAGTTCTAGACATGCATTAATTCCAAGTTCGTTTGTTCACAACTTCTCTAAACCAAATTTATTTGCGAATCGATAAGTTCCCCACCTAAATCCTTTCTAGTTAATCAACCAACTGTCGTTGTGTAAATCAACCTAATATCAATAATCTAAGTGGCCAATTCAGATTAAGCGTTAAGAACGATTTAGATGAAGAACTATATGATGAATCTTAATCAATTAGTTAATCTAACATTCCTTCAAATCCCTAATGAGAATCCCTAACCTAACAAGAGATCTACTCGGACATAGCAATCATAACAGAAAACATAGTCAAAATAGATATCATAGAATAATCAAAGGAATAAGAACAGGGGTTCGAAATCAAGTCTCTCTCGAGTACAAGACCAGCCCAAAATCTCCTAATCTCTCTTCAAGAAAAGCTTAGCCTAACAAGTGGCTGTAAAACCTAATTTAATAGCTAAAACACGACTTGGGTCACTTTGTAATTATGATAAACTTCTGGGTCAAGTTGCAAATCTTCAGTAATCGGTCAAATCCTCTGGTCCGCGAACTGTGTCGACCGACACCAAAGTGTTGTCGATCGACACCAACATCAGATATCGGCAGTGACTTCTTCTTCTCGGGCAAATGCTCTAAAATGCTCCAGAATGTGCCATAATGTCCAAGTAAACTCCAAATGTGGTAAAACCTGTAAATTACCTGAAAGGACTCGATAAACACTGTAAATGACTCTAAAACACACTTATATCATGGCTTAAAACAGGTAAAAACCATGATATATCAACTACTCAGTTTAAATTGGTAAGAACTATGAAGCTTCTTAAGAAACCCCTTCGCCAGCTAAATAAGCATATGTACAACGGCATATCAGATCGTGATTAGGCAACGTATGTTGAAGTACTGCAGAGGGCCTTGTTAACTGACCCCAACTCTGAAACGGCTGTAGAGGAGCATAGGGAAAGGGGAAAATGGCAACATTTGTTGACTGCAGAGGAAAAGTACTACATGCAGAGATCCAGAGTACAATGGGCTGATGTTGGAGATAAACTCACAACTTTCTACTTTAAAACTGTTTCGCAGCGGGTAACAAGGAATCATATTCACTTTTTGAAAGATGAAGAAGAAAAAGTGATTGGAACGACTGATGGTATTAAAAGTCATGCGGCTGATTACTTCCAAAATATTTTTGGAGTCGCAGAACTAGAATCATCACCGGCATCGATTGAATCCCTTCAATCGTTGAAGCTTCAATCTTCTCTTCTCCAATTTGTCACCTCAGAAAGGGATGTTAATAAGTTATCATTGTGATGCTCTAAAGTACACAAGGAGGTGTTAAAAAAGGCTTTATCGAATGAGGAAATAATGGCCCAATTTTTGCTATGCCTTTAAATAAGAGCTCAGGGCCTGATGGATATCCAGTGGAGTTCCTAAGAGCATCATGGAATAAGATTGGGCCTGCTATTACAACGGTTGTGCGAGAGTTTTTTTTGCTAATGACAGGCTTCTCAAGGACCAAAATATGACTGCAATCACATTTATTCCCAGAAAACCGGAAGCTTCTAAGCTTGGTGACTTCAGACCAATCAGTTGCTGTAACATTGTATACAAGGTAAACACTAAGATCATTTCTAATAGACTTAAACCGGTGTTGCAAGAATGTATAAGTCCGAACCAGGCAACATTCTTGATAGGAAGGAGCCTCGGTGAAAATATTCTGCTCGCCTCAGAATTAATCCGGAACTATAACAAACCGAGCTGTGCCAAGAGTTGCATGATTAAAGTGGACATCAGGAAGGCTTTTGATACGGTCTCTTGGAATTCTTTATCAAAGTACTTGAAGCTCAGGATTTCTCACCAATTTTTTCACTTATATTAAGGAGTGTATATCATTTCCAAGGTTCTCTATCAACATCAACGGAGATTTAGCAGGCTTCTTTTCTAGAAAGAAAGGTCTACGGCAAGGAGACTCGATATCTCCCTACATTCTTATCATGGGTATGGAAGTTCTTTCAAAGCTCTTAGAGAATGCAAGCGCCCGAGGTGAGCTGACTCTTCACCCCCTGTGCTCTAACACGACAATCACTCATTTGTTGTTTGCGGACGACCTGTTGTTGTTCTTGGATGGCTCACGGCAATCAATCTTGGGTATTTTTGAATTTATGTCTCACTTTAGGAGCTGGTGTGGCTTGGATATTAATGCGGCTAAATCAGAGATTTTCTTTGGAGGCTATAGTGTGGTAGAGGCCTCAGAAATCAGTATCTTATCATGCCTCATGCAAGGGTCCTTCCCGGCAAGATATCTTGGTTTACCGTTGGACCCCAAAAGAATCTCGGCTGCAACTCTCCAACCGTTCATTGAGAGGATTACCGCTAAGCTGCACTCATGGACAGTAAAATTCTTGTCCTTTTACGGGAAGATAAAGTTAATCACTGCAGTCATCTATGGCATGGTTAGTTTTTGGAGTTCGGTGTTTGTATTGCCAAAAGGTTTTTATGAAAAGGTGGACTCTATTTGTTCAGCCTTTCTTTGGAAAAACATGACTTCCTCGGCGCTTGGAGCAAGAGTTTCATGGGTAAATATATGCAGACCAAAGACTGAGGGAGGGTTGGGTATTAGGAGATTGGAAAATTATGAGCTCGTCTTCCGTCTTAAGCTGGTCTGGAACTTTATCACTAAAGTGGGGTCTCTTTGGGTTACTTGGTTGAATAACAATGTCTTCCACAGACGCACCTACTGGTTGTTAGAGGACTCCCAAAGGTTCTCTCTAGCGGTTAGGAGCATGCTTCGAGTGAAAGACCATCTTCACCATTTCCTTAGATGCAGCACTGGAGACGGGGCTGTTGCTTCTTTTTGGTTTGATTCTTGGATGGAGCTTGGTCCATTGATACAGTTTATCGGAGAGTTGGGTCCGAGGCAGCTCCGTTTGCCTTTGGATGTGAGAGTAGCAGCTGCCACAAGAAACGGGGACTGGTTTCTTCCTAACACAAGGATGGATGAAGCGCTGTCTCTACAAATAGCACTTACGGCAATTGATCCTCCAGCTTCATCCCGAGGCGGTTAATCTATAGCTGGCGGGGAAATGGTAACAATTTTACAGGTAATTTCTCTGCGAAATTGACTTGGGAAAACTTGAGAGAGCATCAGGCTCAAGTAACTTGGCATGAGGTGGTTTGGTTTTTGGAGGAAGTGCCACATTTCTCTTTCATTGTTTGGTTGAGCTTACTTGCGAGATTACCCACGAGAGACCGTTTGCGATCGTGGGGAATGACCGTTCGTGATTTATGTGTTCAATGCTCAACCGGTATTGAATCTCATAAACATTTGTTATTCGGGTGCTCCTTTGCTGTGGATATTTGGTCGAGGTATGTGGGATGCTATCTACCGACTGTTCCTGTTGATATACTCTGCGTAGTAGAATGGCTGCAACGCCCGCCGTTCAACCAGAGGTCTTCACTTGGTATTGTGCTTAAACTGATTTTTCAGGCTATCATCTACAATTTGTGGCATGAGAGGAATTGCAGGATCTTCAAGGACCCTCCTTCAACGTCTGCTACCTTCTTCGCACTTGTGGATCGCAACTTGAGAGATAGATTGATCTTTTTCTCTGATACAGGTAGATCACCTTCTCTTTTGGAATTGTATTTTCGGTTCATGAGCTCCGTAAGCTAGCTTTCCCTATAACTTTCTTTCTTTTCTAAATTTATGTTGTAATAAGTTGCTTGCAACATTTGTAAACTGAAAATCTGGTATAAATCTTAAAAAAAAAATTACTACGCATATTGTCGCATCGGTGAAACTGCTTATAAGGGGAAAAAGGTAAGCAAGCATCATGTTATTATAATTTTTGAAAATGCATTACATTAAACATGTTTTCATGAATATCGAATATACAAACATAGCCAAAAAGAAGAAGAGAAATAAGTTGGTATGAAATAATTGTAGAGTTATTTACATGTGAGGGCACTTTGTGAATTGTGAATTAGACCAAGAGACACTTTCATGTTTGAAGGCATTTTTTATAGATCAAAATGATATTCTTATCCTTTAATCAATCTTCCTCCTCCCTTTCTCTAGATTGTTTTATTCCTCTCTCTCTTTTTTTATTTTATTTTATTTTGCTCTCATTTCTCTCTCCTCTCTTATCTCTTTCTCATCTTTTTGTTTATTTTTTTTATTTTTTTAAATATATAAATAATATTTCATGGTTCATCTCTCTCCTGCAACATTCTGTAACATACCTAAACTTGGGCCCAAAGGAAAGGCCCAAGAAGAACTGCTTGAGCCCAAAGAAATAGGGAGAGAAGCCCAAAACCCTTTGCTTGAGCCCGAAGGAAGAAAGGAAGTGGGCCAGAGGCCCAAGGCCCAACTCACCAGATCTGGAATCCCTAGCAGAATCCCCTATAAAAAGAGGAGCAACCCCTTCATTTCTGCACATTTCCTGAAGCAACGAAGTTCTGCCGAAGCCCCGAGCCAGCCGACAACCGCCGACCAGCCCGGAGCCGCCGACGACCGCCGACCGCCGACGACCGCCGACCGCCGCCGCTGACCGCCGACCGCCGGAGCAGCCGCCGATCGCCGGACCGCCGCCGCGCCGCCGCCCGGAGCCACCGCGAGTCGCCGGAATCCTCGCCGGAGACCGCCGATCGCCGCCGTTTTCGATCCTGCACCCCGAGTCGCCGTCTTCTTGATTCGTTTGAGTGTAGAGCCCTCCGATCTACTCGTTCTTAAGGTGAGATCCCCGGAATTCTTAGATCTGCTCCGTTTTCCCCTTCTAAACCCAGATCTGCTTCAGATCTATGCTTCTAGATCAGATCTGATCCGTAGAAGTCGTAGATCTGAACCGTATCTTCCATTCTGTCTCTCTCTCGCTCAGATCTGCTCCAGATCTATACTTCTGATGGATAGGAGTTGTAGATCTGGACCGTATCTCTCTCTTTTTCTCAGATCTGTTTCAGATCTATGCTTCTGATGGATAGAAGTTGTAGATCTGAACCGTATCTTCGTCGTTTTGTCCAGATCTGTTGGACAAAACCCTAGATCTGTTCTTTTTTTCTCTAGATCTGTCTTCTAAACCTAGATCTGTGTGCAGGAATCCCAGATCTGCTTCCCATTCGTCAGATCTAGACTAAGGTGAGGACTGAACGTGATCTCTTCTTTATTCTGTCGCAGTATTTAGATTCGAATCCTCGCTTAATAGTGTCTTCGTAGGTAGAGTAGATCTAGTTGTTGATTTGCGTTGATGTGATGGATGAAAACCTAGAATCTAGGATGTCGCCTAAACTGAAAATGGAACTTAGTTATAGGTTATCACTTAAACCGAAAATGTTGCTTGTGTATGAAGGATATGCTTGCTAGAACTGTTTAGGTCCCCCGAAAGGGTGTTTCTTGGCGGCTCGCGTATAACGAGTTTTGGTACGCGACCCTTGTATCGTCGGAAGGGAGGTCTTGGCGAGCCTCCCCAAGTTTAACGTGCCTTCGGGCCGACGTGGAAGTTACCGGGTGGGCCGGTTGTGTGAGCCTTCAGGCTAGAGAGGGGCTCATGAGTGTGTATGCATGAGTGGGTGTAGTATTGTTTGTGCCTTCGGGCGTGGGTGCAAGATGTTATTAATATTGGACTCTTTTCTTAATGTTGTGCTAGTATAGAGTAGAGATAGCGGTATTCCTTGAATCCGCCCTCACTGGGTATTGGTGTAAACCAATTACTCAGGCCTCCTTCGTTGATTGTTTTGCAGGTAACCCTCGAGCGTTGCAGGGGTAGACGGACGGTGTGGTGTTACGTTTTGGGAGCGGGATTTTCCTTCTCTTCTTTTTCTTTCTTTCTGTCGTTTATGCGTTGAGACTTATGCGGTTCTTCCGTTTTCAGTAAGCTATTTCAGTTGGTTCGGTTTTTCTTGTAAGTCTCGACTTTTCATTTTAATAAAGTAAAACCTTTTCAGTTATTTACATGTTGGTCCTCGGTTTATGACTTGGTTCGCGGTTGTGAACTATGACTCGTGGAGTCAAAGGGTCGTTGACTTGGGATCGAGGGGACGGGTGTTACAATTTTGGTATCAGAGCCAGGTTAAAACCTAACCAGTCCTGCCCTGGTTAGGTGGGGTATTTATATTCAGATTTCAAAACCATTTTTCAAAACTGTTTCCAAGATTTTTCCGACTCTTCTCAAATGGGGATTTCTAAAAGCTAGATACTAGGGGCACCACTCCGACCTCCTCCTTACATACACTCCGGAAGTGAGTTCAGTATTCAACCGTTAACTGACTCAAATCGTCCTTCTTTTGAAACAGATGCCACCAAAGAGAAGAAACCCGCCAGCTCGTCGTAACCAGGATGCACCAGTGTCGGCTTCGTCGACAAACAGCGCCACCAGTGTGCACGGACCCCAGGAACCGGTTGTTGGAAACCAAGCTGGACCAGTATTGGTAGCTGGACAGGTAGCCGTGGATGCCACTCTTCTGCAAGAGCTGCTCGCGCTTCAGCAGGCACAAGCTGCCATAGCTGCAGAGGCAGGAGGAGCACCAGGAGGGAATGGAGCAGGAGCACCTGGGGCGATACCGGTGAATGTTAACGGGGCGCCTGGAGCCCCAGGAGGAGTTGGAAATGGCCAGGGAGGAGCGGTGAACGCCCCAGGAGGAGTTGGCTTTGTTGCTGGGGGAGCAGAAGCCGCTCAAATGGGGTTTGGATTCGTTCTGCCGCAGCCGGTGGTGAACCCGCCACCACCACCACCGCAGGCGCCAGGAGCGGTGCCCGGAGTGACTTACTGGACCATGTTGAAGCATCTGAGGGAGATGCAGATGGACCACTTTGCTGGAGGTGTCAGCGCCATTGCCGCAGACAACTGGAGAAGGAAGCTGGAGCGGAGTTTGGATACTGCTAGGTGCCCGATGGAGTTCCGTGTGGAGATAGCGACCTCCTATCTCAAGGATGATGCGTTGGTTTGGTGGGAAGGAGTGCTGGAGAGCGCTCAGGGTCGTCAGCTGACATGGATGGATTTCCGCGAGGCGTTCAACCGGAAGTACTTCCCGGAAGTGACCATGGACAGGTTGGAGGGGGAGTTCCGAAACCTCCGTCAGGGAAACCGGAGTGTACGGCAGTACGGAGAGGAGTTCAACCGTTTTAGGAGGTTTGCAGGGAGGTATCTGTCTGAGCGAGAGCTGATTCGTCAGTTCCTCTCGGGTTTGAAGATTGAGCTAAAGGTTCGTTGCAAGCAGAGGGACTACTACGACATCAACGACCTGATCGAGAAGGCAGCTGATACCGAGACGGACTGGGAAGAAGAGCAGAAGCAGCAGAAGAACGGGCACAACAAGGGAGTCAAGAGAAGCTGGGATACAGCTTATGTTGCGGCGCCAGCAGCCCTAGCACAGCCTGCACAGCTAGCACCGCCAGCACAGCAAGGACAGCCGCTGCCAGTGCAGCCATTGCGGCAAATAGCGCCTGGGGGATGCTTCCAGTGCGGGCAAGCGGGCCATTTCAAGAAGGATTTCCCCCAGCTACACTGTTACAATTGTGGCCAAGTGGGGCATATGGCAAGGTATTGCACCAATCCAACTAATCGGAGGGGAGCAGGAGGGCAAGGAGGAGCTGGGATGCCGCTGCCACCACAGCAGGGAGGGCAGGGAGGAGTCGGGATGCTGCCTCTACCACCACCACCAGCAGGAGGACCCAGGGTGTACGCCGCAGCCGCCCCCAGAGGAGTGGAACCGATCGCGGGTACGTAAATCTTACTCGATGTGTGAATTGTGGTAGTGTAGTTCTCGAAAGTCTTGTAGCTTAGATTAGTAAATGTATAGGATCGGTTGTGGTCGGAGGAAAGGCTGCCCACACCCTGTTTGACTTGGGAGCTACCCATAGCTTCGTGAGTCCTCGGTTCGCAAAAATTTGGTCCTTTAAGGGCAGATTCATCGACGGGATCATGAGTGTGGAGACCGCCGGATCGGAGAAGGTATCAGGCATGGGGATCTTCGAGCAGGTGCCAGTGACGATAGGCGGAGTTGATCTGCCTACAGACATGGCACGGTTTGAGCTGGGTTACTACGAGGTTATTCTAGGCATGGACTGGTTGGTGCGTCACCATGCGGTAATGGATTGCGCCAAGGCGACCATCACCCTACCCCGAGCGGAAGGAGAGATCGTCTTCCGGGGAATGAAGACGCGGACAGGGATATCTGTCATATTCATGATCCAAGCAGAGGAGCTGATCAGCAAAGGAAGCGAGGCATATCTGGCGACCATCTCCATGACTGAGGAAGGGGAAGCGCCAAGTTTGGAGACCATCCCGGTGGCCGCGGAATACGAGGACGTATTCGCGCCGTTGAAGGGACCGCCACCGGAACGAAACGAGGCTTTCACGATAGAGATAGAGCCCGGGACGGCACCTGTGTCGAGGGCTCCATATCGTTTAGCGCCCGCAGAGATGGCGGAGTTGAAGAAGCAACTAGAGGATCTTGTGGAGAAGGGATTCGTCCGACCGAGAAGTTCGCCGTGGGGAGCGCCAGTGTTGTTTGTCAAGAAGAAGGACGGGAGTTTCAGACTTTGCATCGACTACCGAGGCCTCAATAAGGTGACCATCAAGAACAAGTACCCGTTGCCAAGGATCGATGAGTTGTTGGACCAACTGCAGGGAGCCTCCTGGTTCTCGAAGATCGATCTTGCCTCGGACCCGTTATGGGCACTACGAGTTCGTGGTAATGCCGTTTGGGTTAACCAACGCGCCACCAGCCTTCATGAAGATGATGAATGACGTCTTCCGAGAGTACCTGGACAAGTGCGTTATTGTCTTCATTGACGATATCCTGGTCTACTCGAGGAGTAAGGAGCAACACGAGTGGGACCTCAGGATAGTCCTAGATACCCTCAGGAAGCAGCAGTTGTTCGCTAAGCTCAGTAAGTGTAGCTTCTGGCAAAGGGAGATTGGATTCCTTGGCCACGTGATCTCGGCATCCGGTGTAGCAGTGGATCCGGAAAAGATCACCTCTATCACCAAGTGGGCAAAGCCGGAGAATGCAACCGACGTTCGCAGTTTCTTGGGACTAGCGGGATACTACAGGAAGTTCGTGGAAGGATTCGCCAGCATCGCTAAACCTCTGACAATCCTGACCGGTAAGGACGTCAAGTTTGAATGGACGGACAAGTGCGCCCGGAGCTTTGAGCAACTAAAGGAACGGTTGACTCAAACTCCAGTGTTAGTACTACCGCGGCCGGGGATACCGTACGTAGTCTACACGGACGCATCTGGATTTGGACTTGGGTGTGTCTTGATGCAGGAGGGGAAGGTGATTGCCTATGCATCAAGGCAGTTGAGGAAGCACGAGGTTAACTACCCCACCCACGACTTGGAACTAGCAGCAGTGGTCTTCGCCTTGAAGATATGGCGTGCTTATCTGTACGGAGAGAAGGTGCAGATATTCACGGACCATAAGAGTTTGAAGTACATCTTCACCCAAGGAGAGCTGAATCTGAGGCAGCGTAGGTGGATGGAGCTACTAGCTGATTATGATCTTGAGATCGAATACCACCCTGGGAAGGCCAACCAGGTAGCTGATGCGCTCAGTAGGAGGAAGATCATCGTGTCGGAAAATAAGGAAATGCAGGAGTTGTCCACGGCCTTGGCAGAGCTACGGCTGTACGCCACCACGGTCGAAGAAGGCGTCGCCCGGCTTGAAGCGTTTGAACAGGCCGATTTGTTGGGAAGGATCAGGGAGGCACAACCCGAGGATGGAACCTTGCGTGCCATGATCGAGAAGCAAGTAATCGGGTACCACACCGCGAGCAACGGGACGATCATGTTCAAAAACCGAATATGTGTACCTCAAGTTGAAGAGTTAAGGAAGGAGGTCCTGAAGCAAGCGCACCAGTCTCAGTTCTCGATTCATCCGGGAATCATTAAGATGTACTACACCCTGAAGCGTTACTACCATTGGGGAGGTATGAAAAAGGATGTGGAGAAGTGGATCTCTCAGTGCCAGAACTGCCAGCAGGTCAAGGCAGAAAGGAAGGTCCCCAGCGGGATACTACAAGGACTGCCCATACCAGAATGCAAAATGGGATATGGTCACCATGGACTTCGTTACCGGATTACCGAGGACGACGGGAAAGAAGGATGCGATTTGGGTGATCGTGGACCGACTCACCAAGTCTGCACACTTCCTCGCGATTAAGAAGACAGACGGGACTGAGACACTCGCCCGGAAATATGTGGAGTGTATAGTAAAGAAGCACGGTGCGCCAGTCAGTATTGTGTCAGACAGAGACCCAAAGTTCACTTCCATATTCTGGCAGGCTTTTCAGAAAGCAATGGGCACAAAGGTGTTACTCAGTACGGCTTATCACCCGCAGACCGATGGACAGTCTGAGCGGACCATCCAAACACTGGAAGATATGCTTCGGGCGTGTGTGTTGGATTGGGAAGGGAATTGGGTTAAGTTCCTACCCTTGGTCGAGTTTGCCTACAACAACAGCCACCACGCAAGTATCGGGATGTCACCATATGAGGCTCTATATGGTCGACCTTGCAGAACCCCCCTATGTTGGACCGAGGTGGGGGGAGAGGCGTGACTTGGAGCCGGAGATGATTCAAGAAACGGTAGAACAGGTGGAATTGCTAAAGGAAAGGTTAAAGCAGGCCCATGACCGTCAGAAGAGTTATGCAGATAAACGTCGGAAGGATCTAGAGTTCGCAGTGGGGGACGCGGTGTACCTTAAGATGAGGACGTTCCGGGGCAACGATCCCAACCGCAAGCTGAAAAAGTTGAGGCCTAGATACATGGGACCATTCGTGATTGTCGAGAGAGTTGGTGCGGTGGCGTATAGATTAGAGTTACCTCAAGAGCTGTCATATTTTCACAACGTGTTCCATGTGTCTGTTCTGCGGAAGGTTGTTCGTGAACCGGAACTAATCCTACCTAAGCCGCCATCGGATGTTAACCGCAACTGGTCAGTGACGAGTAAGCCGGTCCAAGTGGTGGATCGCCGGGAATCAGAATTCAATGGGAAGAAAACCAAGATGGTTTTGGTTCGATGGGAGAGAGACGGAATTCAGGATGATGTCTGGGAACCCGAGCAGCCGTTTAAGTTGAGCCATCCAGAGTTGTTTACCGAGCCGAATTCGGGGACGAATTACAGATTGGTGGGGGAGAATTGTAACATACCTAAACTTGGGCCCAAAGGAAAGGCCCAAGAAGAACTGCTTGAGCCCAAAGAAATAGGGAGAGAAGCCCAAAACCCTTTGCTTGAGCCCGAAGGAAGAAAGGAAGTGGGCCAGAGGCCCAAGGCCCAACTCACCAGATTTGGAAGCCCTAGCAGAATCCCCTATAAAAAGAGGAGTAGCCCCTTCATTTCTGCACATTTCCCGAAGCAACGAAGTTCTGCCGAAGCCCCGAGCCAGCCGACAACCGCCGACCAGCCCGGAGCCGCCGACGACCGCCGACCGCCGACCGCCGGAGCAGCCGCCGATCGCCGGACCGCCGCGCCGCCGCCTGGAGCCACCGCGAGTCGCCGGAATCCTCGCCGGAGACCGCCGATCGCCGCCGTTTTCGATCCCGCACCCCGAGTCGCCGTCTTCTTGATTCGTTTGAGTGTAGAGCCCTCCGATCTACTCGTTCTTAAGGTGAGATCCCCGGAATTCTCAGATCTGCTCCGTTTTCCCCTTCTAAACCCAGATCTGCTTCAGATCTATGCTTCTAGATCAGATCTGATCCGTAGAAGTCGTAGATCTGAACCGTATCTTCCATTCCGTCTCTCTCTCGCTCAGATCTGCTCCAGATCTATACTTCTGATGGATAGGAGTTGTAGATCTGGACCGTATCTCTCTCTTTTTCTCAGATCTGTTTCAGATCTATGCTTCTGATGGATAGAAGTTGTAGATCTGAACCGTATCTTCGTCGTTTGTCCAGATCTGTTGGACAAAACCCTAGATCTGTTCTTCTTTTCTCTAGATCTGTCTTCTAAACCTAGATCTGTGTGCAGGAATCCCAGATCTGCTTCCCGTTCGTCAGATCTAGACTAAGGTGAGGACTGAACGTGATCTCTTCTTTATTCTGTCGCAGTATTTAGATTCGAATCCTCGCTTAATAGTGTCTTCGTAGGTAGATTAGATCTAGTTGTTGATTTGCGTTGATGTGATGGATGAAAACCTAGAATCTAGGATGTCGCCTAAACTGAAAACGGAACTTAGTTATAGGTTATCACTTAAACCGAAAATGTTGCTTGTGTTTGAAGGCTATGCTTGCTAGAACTGTTTAGGTCCCCCGAAAGGGTGTTTCTTGGCGGCTCGCGTATAACGAGTTTTGGTACGCGACCCTTGTATCGTCGGAAGGGAGGTCTTGGCGAGCCTCCCCAAGTTTACCGTGCCTTCGGTCCGACGTGGAAGTTACCGGGTGGGCCGGTTGTGTGAGCCTTCGGGCTAGAGAGGGGCTCATGAGTGTGTATGCACGAGTGGGTGTAGTATTGTTTGTGCCTTCGGGCGTGGGTGCAAGATGTTATTAATCTTGGACTCTTTTCTTGATGTTGCGCTAGTATAGAGTAAAGATAGCGGTATTCCTTGAATCCGCCCTCACTGGGTATTGGTGTAAACCAATTACTCAGGCCTCCTTCGTTGATTGTTTCGCAACACATGAAACCATGAAGGCTGGTGGTTACATGCAACTCTGGACCTCGTAGAAGCTTGCGTTCATTAATCTGGCTAAACTGCATTCTCTGGGAATCGAACTTCAGACCTGGTGTAGAAGCCTTTAAACCCTTGTTCATGGAGCTGTTCATAATAATTGTAGGTGTTACAGGTAGTTGATTTCGTTTGATCAAAAGATCCTTAGTGTTAGGATTAGATCAATCACTCATGATTGTAATAGTCTTCTAGATGATAAAAAATATTATATTTTCTTTTCTTTATGTTTTGACATCCTTTTTTCCACTGGAAATTCATTATATATAAATGCCACAACCAACATCCAAAAGGATTACAAAAGAAGGATCATAACCATCTAAGCTCTGCCACACCCCACTGACCACCATAGATAAGGAGATCAAGGAAAAATATATGGGATAACCACATAGGGAAACCCGAGGCTACAAAAAATTGGTAAAAATCTTCATTGGTAGCACTGTTGGCTGTAAAAAAAAACTCCTAAAATATCATTTCTATTCCCTACACTAACTTTCCAACCATCGACTCCAGAGAGATCAGCCAGAAAAAGATCAGAAAACCATTTAAAAGAAGGCCAATTCGGAGGTCTAGTTATTGCACTTACAAGATCCTTTGCGTTTGAGACAAAAACGATGTTAGAAAGTCTAAGGCTCCTCATACTTTTGATAGTCCATTGCCAAGCTTTGACAGACGCATCCTTCGAAGACTCCACATTCACAAAGGATCTTCTGCTGTGATAAACAACTTGGCCACAATGATCTCTTAAAACCAAGGAGGCTCCACTGATTTTTTTTCTTATCCCACACTACATCTATATCACACTTTTTCCATCCTAAGTCCGGGAGACCATATGCTTCTAATCTCCTTTGCCCTCCCTTCCTCAAGCTGCCATTCATCTTTTTGTAACTTATTTGCTATGAACCAGTTACTCATATCTTCAAACGCCCAATGTACCACTTAAAAACTATCACATTGTCGCCCTTCGAAGATAAGTTTATTTCTGTTTTCAAAGTTTCCAAAATGATCCACGGTATAACTATTTTTACTTCAACAGTCAGTCTATTATTCGTTAGCAGGGACATGAGGTAGTGAAAATTCTGGAAAACAGATTGCTCATCAAATCCTGAGCCGGTGACATAATGTTTGCCACCGCCCAAACATGTCTAGCTAGCGGGCACACAAAGAAGACATGGTTCTCTGACTCGCCTTCAAAACCTTTCTTTTCTATGTGAGTTGCTACTTGCATCACACCACTTAGGAGTTTCCATAAAAACACCTTAATCTTAGATGGGATCATCAACTTCCAAATCTAGGCTCTAATAGGATTGATCGATGGAAGTTGTTCTGCCTCCATCCTAAGCTCTTTATTTGCTTCCATCCTAACCAATGCCCTGATTTAGTAGAATATTGACCTGATTTATTGAATCTCCAAGCCCATAAGTCTTCAGAAGCCACAACCGGTTTTATTCTTCTGATTAATTTGACATCACTTGGGTAAAATAGATCATTGAGAACCATGTTATCCCATCTACCTGTACCCAAACAGATAAGGTCCATGACTCTCAAATCAATATTCACAAACAGATTTTTCATTAGTGGAGGCCTCAATCTACCATCATCAATCCACCCGTCTAACCATACCTTCAATGTAGCTCCATTTCCAACAGTTTTGATCAATCCTTTTTCCAACAACTCTCGGCCAAAGAGAATGCTTCTCCATCCGAATGAAGGTCTGACTCCAAGCTCAGCTTCTAAAAACTCACCATTATTGAAGTATCTACTTTTAAAGAACCTTGAGAATAAGCAATCCACATTCGATATAAGCTTCCAAGCTTGTTTTGCAAGTAATGCTTGATTAAAAACTTGAACATCTTTAAAGCCCATTCCTCAAGCTCTTTTGGTAGACATAATTTTTCCCAACTAATCCAGTGAATCTTCTTTCTGTGTTCCACTGAGCTCCACCAGAAAACTGACATAGCTTTGTAATTTTTGAACATCCACATGATTTGATCCAAATATAAGAAAAATATATCAAAATGGATATCATAATGAAGAGAGAAAAATTAAGATTTATATTACCAAAAATAATAAATAGTGTTTTTCAAAAAGTTTAAAAAATAAGAAAGAAATAAGAGTAGAAAAAGAAATGAAAAATAATATAAAGAATAGGAATAAAGAGAGAGGGTAGCACATGGTAGAAAAGGAAAAATAAAAAGACAATTTTGGGATTAAAGCCTTCTAAAAAATGCACAATAGCTAAAGTGTCTATTTTGTTATTTTTTTCAAGTGAAAGTGACTTAACGTAAATCACTCATAATAATTGTAACTTTATGCGTAAATTTCAGGTGCACTAATCCCCGCGCGTTCTTTTATTTATATATATATTAGAGTCTGATTTGCACTTTTATTTTGATTTAAAGTAAAAACTGTTTGATTTTTTTCGATTATGCTTAGACGAATTTTCGTTTATGCTTCACGAATTTTCGTTTTGATATATAGTAGTTAAATTATTATTTTGTTTCAATTTTATATGTCTAACATAGCTGAATTTTTTTTTGATTTTGTATTCGAATCAGTTTTGGACAACATTTGATTTTGTTTTATTTATTTTTAAAATATTATATAATTGATTCAAGATAATAGATTTTATCAAAAATCTAAACAATTTAGAACAAACTTATAAAGTATTTTAAACCAAAATAAAACATAAAACATAAAACATAGAATTCAATAGTTATTAAAATATATAACATGAGACATAAGTAAAAACAGAAAATTAATTTCGGTTCCATGTTATTAGAGCAAAGCTTGAAGATAGGAGTTGAGGCGTTTTACCAAATTTTGACATGCTTTGAGCGTATAGTATTAGCTAGATGGTTTTTTTCTTTTTCATTTGTTTCGAGATCATTTTCTTAACTTATGATTTATTTGACTCACAATCCTGAAAATAAAAGACACAATTTTCAAAATACAAAATTGTTAACTTAATTTTCATGATAAGTTTTAGCTCCTATTGAACTCTAGATATTTTAATAATGTTCATTAGATACGAAAATAACTAATATATCGAATATTTTGGGTGTATAATTATACTTCGGATAATTTGAGTATTTGTTAAAATATCAATTCAGTTTCAGGTATTATCAGATGCTTGTAGGTCTACGTGTGCATGATCCAATGGGATACAATGGTCATAATTGGGTCTGTTCTGAGTAGGATTTTTTTGTTAGTTCCAATTCGAGTTCTTAGGTACATGTTTTTTCACTCAGTTCTTGTAATACTAAAAATATGTTTGTAAAAAAAAAATATGATTTAAAAAAATATTTTGGTCACAGAGGAATTTAGAAAACCTGTTTTATCAATTTTCAGTTGTTAGTTTAGGTAAATTTAATAAAGTAAATTTATAAGTAAATCGTTGAATATTATTTGCCCAAATATAGGAGTATTCCGTTGAACTTTAGGTATTTTAAGTACAAGAATATTAAGTTTGACGATTTTGTTAACTTTGATTCTTTTAAATTTGATTATTTTTGTAGAAATTGGAATTAAATGTTAATTGATTACATATTTAATATATTTTTTCTCGTTTGTTTACTAGCTAATATTTTGGGGGAAATTGCTTAAAATGCTCTCAAACTTGAATTTAAATAAAAGTGTACCCCCAAACTTGAATCAAATATAAACATGGTTTTGCGGCCTTATGAAATTACCGCGCTGTCCTTACGACCAATCAAAAAAACGTCAAACGCAATTACCATTATAACCTTCGACTATTTCAGACTTCTATGGATGTCTGAGATGTCAGACTCCAATAGAAGTCTGACACAGAATTAATTACTAAATTTAAATTTTAAAATTTTAAAAAAATATTTTGTCAAAATTTTTATATACATAAATTATATATAAACAATTAAGTAGTATATAAAGTAAAATTTTATAAAATTGAGTCATATTAAACTATGTTAGTTAAGTATGCCTTTGAACCCTACTTTGTAATGGAACATAATGGAACATTTACATATAACTTACAAATAACCTTAGGGTTAGTTAGACTCATGGTTTAAGAAATTCACATTTGAAAAAATATATTTGCACATGTATGTTATAATGGTGATATAATTAACGAATTTTTATGTGTCCTAGGTGTTTTGTTTAAATATTTTTCGATGTTAAGTGATAAATACTAAATTTAGGGTTTATCAGACTTCTATAGAAGTCTGAATTTTGGGGTTTCGTAAATACATGGTGTTTTTAAATAAATATACCTTAAATGGTTAAAATTGACTAAATATTATGTAATTTTAATTTACATATGTCCAAAAGTCCCATATTTAAGTTGAAAATTTAAATTATGAAATTATTAAAAAATATTTTGAGGAAAATTTCGGATACATAAATTAAATATGGGACTTTTGGACATATGTAAATTAAAATTACATAATATTTAGTCAATTTTAACCATTTAAGGTATATTTGGTTAAAAACACCATGTAGCTTGATCTATGCTTGACATATGGAGTTGGATATCATATTTTCATCTGTAGGGTTAGGCTGAGGGTTTGTGAATTTTCATCCATGTTGTTACATTTGCATATACTGGTTAGGTTGTGACTATATTAAACGAGTTTGATGTTTTTGCTAAGTTTTCTATATAATATGATGGTATTTAAGTAGTAATTAGTAGATTTAGGGTATATCAGACTTCCATGTTAATCTGATTAACGTACATGATTTCTCAGACTACCGAAGAAGTCTGACTAATCTCGACAAAAAACTAAACCCTACTTGGAAATTTACCCCATATATAAACGGAAGTTACCGACATTAGATCGTAAAAGTCATTATCAAACTTCTCTCTCTAAAACGGAAACACACTCCCTCTCTAGATACTCTCTAAATACCCTCTAATAACTCTCCGCCAACCCTCAGCCGCCACCGCCACCGCTACTGCCGTCGTGATCTTCTTCATTCTTGTAATTATCTCTTCTTTTCGTCTCTCCTGACCAGTCCATACACCGCCGCCATCATATTCTAAGCTCTTCGTTCTTTAAATGTTTGAGATCTATACGAAAGAAGTCATTTTTTCTTTGATATTTGTCTAGATCTAAACAAAAATTTGGTTTTTATATATTTCTCGTATTAGATCCGTACGGTTTTGAGTTCGAGTCATCCCCTTTTTCATATGTACTTTGTACTTCGTCTAGATCTGAATAAAACTAAAAATAGATAGATTTTTATATATTTCTCGTTTTAGATCCATGGGATCCATACGGTTTTGAGACCGAATCATCCCCGGTTTCACATGTCTTTTGTCTAGATCTTAACAAAAAATTGGCAAAAAAATTGTTTTTTTTAATATATTTCTCGTTTTAGATCCATACGGTTTTGAGTCCCAATCATCCTCTTTTTCACATGTCTTTTGTCTAGATCTGAACATCCCCAACAAAAAATAGATAGGTTCTAGGGCCCCTAGGTTCTATGCTTGAGTTAGACTCTATTAGAAGTCTGAATTTGGAATTGTTTTTGTTCAGACTGTTTTAGAAGTCTGACTTACAATCGTTTTATTGTACACAGGATGGGGCGATTCAGTCAGGTTCCAACCTCGAGTAGTAGTAGTTCATTCTCAACTTCCACATTCCGACAAAGATCCGGTTCATGCAATGGATTCCCCAAAAAATGTTTCTGCGGTCTGGACCCTGTCATGCGAACATCCACTACAGCCGATAATTCGGGAAGAAGATTCTTTGGATGTCGTAACTGGGATGTAATTGCCTTTCTCTTCTGTTTTGTTTCGTTTTGACTTATTCGAGCTTATTTTCGGAATTTGAAGATGATATTGCATATTTAAAATGTGGCTGTATAGGATGGTGGCTACCATATAATGAAGTGGTGGGATGAGGCTATGATGGAGGAGTTTCACGAGTTAAAGCTGAGTGTGGACCAACATGGCGAACAAGTTGATTACATCTTCCTTTGTTATGCTGAAATTGACTGTGTAACCAACTTGCACGATGAGATCAAGAAAGCGCAGGCAGAGATAGCTCAACTAAAGGAGCTCTTGACTGAGAAACCATCTAGCCAGACGGTGCGTGGCGCCAAGTATGAGTATCTGATGGTTGCTGGTGCTGTTATCATCGTCCCGATTATCTTGAGGGCTTTTGGTTTCTTGTAATTTAAGTCCTATGTATCCAAGTACAATTTTATGTATTATAAGACGAATTTTAGGGTTTTATCCAATTTCTGTTCATTCATCATCGTCCAATTTCATTCATCATCCAAATCTGCGAATTGTCAGACTTCAAAAGAAGTCTGACTAATAAATTATTTTCCTCAAACTTCGTATGGAGTCTGAATCTACAATAATTAGTTTTAAGACTTAAATGATTTTCCTCAGACTTCATATGGAGTCTGAATCTACAATAATTAGTTTTAAGACTTAAATGATTTTCCTCAGACTTCGTATGGAGTCTGAATCTACAATAACTAATTTTCACCAGACTTCGCGTGCGTAACGACACGTGGCCTCTTGCATGCCCGGGAATTTAAATATTTTGTAAATTAAACGGGCGGGAATTATGTAAAAAGGAGACGAAAAAAGCGCGGCAGTTACGTCTGCAGTAAAACCGTCCGCCAGTGGTAAAACCGTCTCGTTTTAACTGCCCCCTATGAGACATATATAAATATGATTTTTTAACCTTTTTTTTTACAGTTTCGCAGGAAAGATAAAAAAAAAACTATTCTCTCTCAAATCCACTCAATCGACACCGTGCACATTTTCTGGGTATCGTTTCCAGATCTGGTTTCTCTCTGCTCCGCCGCTTACATTCGACGGTAAGATTAATCTAAAACTTCTTCGGGGGAATTCTAAGTTAAACTATTAGTAATTAGACGGCTGTTGGTGTCTGATTGTAGATCTCAGACCACATATGGAGTCTGATTACATCCTCAGACTCCAGGTGGAGTCTGAAGTCTGAAGTCTGAGCTTTTTTGTCTCATACTTGCGCTGAGCTTTTTTTGTCTTTTTTTCTAAATTCCAGATCTTGTTGGGCCCCGATCTTGTTTTACTGTAGCTCCTCCGTCGTCTTCCTTCGACAGTAAGATTCCTCGACTCTTCTCCTCTTCTTTATATTTACATAACTATAGTTGGCAGACGGCATAAGATGTCTGACTGTGTAAGGCCCTCGTTGTTTCAGGTTTCCGTTATGGAAGATGTTTAATTCCCTCAAAGGATGTTCACTGCCGGTTATGAACCATCTCCGGATAAAAGCATACACTACTTTAGTGGAAGGAGAGATCTGATAACTGATGTTAAACTAGCGATGTTACCGGCTGAATGGCAGGAACTCCTCGATTCAGAACTTGGCGTTTTTTTGAAATTCCATGAACTGAATTTCAAATGGTGTTCAAGGATGGTGCACTATATGCTCTGTCTGCAGTTAGACTGCAAGAAGAAGTATGAGTTATGGTCTCTTTTCGGCGTTAATCCAGTTAGGTTTTCCCTGAATGAGTTTCATGCTATAACCGGACTCAAATGTGACTATATTGAGAACCTCGAGTACCCTGAAATTCAGTATACCGATGAGATGAGAGAAATGTGGAATCTTCTTAGGGTGGATTTCGATTTAGGCCCAAGTTATACGCAACTAATGGATGCTTGTACA
This sequence comes from Orychophragmus violaceus, assembly GCA_030180135.1. Classification (NCBI taxonomy): domain Eukaryota; kingdom Viridiplantae; phylum Streptophyta; class Magnoliopsida; order Brassicales; family Brassicaceae; genus Orychophragmus; species Orychophragmus violaceus. The sequence goes on from CM058231.1 coordinate 73,344,186, forward strand.
AGATGTTCTGAATGGGAACCGGAACAAAGGATATGGCTGGGCTATCTAGCGATCTATGCAACCTTCATTGAGGCTCATCACTGGAAAACCTCCACAAGGGGTGACATGTCCAAGCTTCTGTTGTTTCCAGGATCGATACAATCCTATCCATGGGGACGATTCGCCTTCAAGGTTCTGATAGATTCTGTTAAAGAGGCAAACAGAAAACTCGTGGATGGAAAAAATTATCAGATCGGAGGTTTTGCTGAGGTCCTGAACATCTGGATATACTGGGCATGTCCCGCTATGGCGACAACTTATGGAGAGCCCTTTCCGGATGCCCCAGACCTACCATTGCTGGCGTACCAGGGATCACGGAGTCGAAAGAAAGCCGACGAAGCCTTACGCAAACAGGTATTTCTTGTACTTATGAACTCTGACTTTTATGTCAGACTTCATATGAAGTCTGACATTATATGTCAGACTTCATTAGAAGTCTGACACATAATGTCAGACTTTGTATGAAGTCTGACATAAAAGTCAGACTTCGTATGAAGTCTGACACACATAATGTCATACTTCATATGACCCAGTCTCGTATGATGTCTGACTGGTTGATATTACAAATGCTTATATTTGTTTTTCTATGTGACTTGTAATTTGCAGACCCGCGTCAACAACTTCGTAATCAAGGAATACGATGACATGTTTCCCGTATGGGACAACCCTGATGAGGAGGACGACAAAGTTGAGAACATTGTGAAGGCAATGTTCGGACAGCTAGGGACTGTGCATTGGAGGTGGGGTTCAAAACACTGGAAGAGCGAAGGTGTGTTCAAGACCAGAGCTGGAGGTCCTGTTAAGCTTGAGATTAAGTCTGAGAAAGATGCTGATCAGACTGGTGAGAAAAAGCGTAAGGTTGTGGGAGTCAAGAGGAAGTTGTTGCAGGTTGTTTCTGATGATGAAGATGAGGAAGAAGAGGCTGAGGTAGTTAGCAAGAAACTTAGAGTAGGGAAGGCTGGTCCTACAAATGGGGATGTTGTTCAAATGATTGAGGGTTTGCAAAAATCACTTGAAACTCGGATTGATGTATTGGTAGATGTTTTCAACGATGGTTTGCGTCTGATGGGTATCAGAATTGATGATCTTGCCAAGATCGTCCAGAGTTTGAAGAAAGAGAGTGTTGGAGTTGAGCAGAAGGAGAAAGACCAGAAGAAAGATTCTTCTGAAGTGAAGGAAAAGGAGAAGAAGAAAGCTGGTACTGGAGGGAAAGGAAGAGTGAAGAACGCAGAAGCAAAAACTGCTGCTGCTCCTGCTGCTGCTGCCGCCGATGAGATGAAGAAGGCTGGAGTTGGTGAGGATGAAGAAGATCCAGCTGAAGATCTTCAGGTTCAAGAAGGGATAAAAGCTGCTGCGGTTGATGAAGAGGGAGGAAGAAAGAAAAATGAAAGGCCTAAGAGGAACCTGAAGAAAGTTGTACTGAAGGTATCCGAACCTGAACATGCAGGGAAAGCGAAGCCTAAAGTAGCAGCAGATAAATCCGCCAATCCCTCTAAGGAAATCATACCGATTGCGACTGATGATGGGGTTAGTCTCCAAAACCCTCAATCTCTGGATACAAATAAGGAAAAGAACGTTGGGCCTAAGAGAAGTAGCAGGCTTATGAAGAAATCACTTGAGAGGAAGTAGCCTTCTATTGCTTTATGAACATTGTAAAGGCTGAAGCATAATAGTATTTGTTTTTTTCCCCATTGGTTCTTATATTTGCTTTGAACATGGATTCCTGGCATTAGACTTATGTTGCATTGGCTTGCTATGATTTTTCGATGGCATTTAGCACATGTCAGACGTCTATGGATGTCTAACATGTTATGTATTCTAGTTACCAGACGTCTAGTGAAGTCTGGTTCTTGTGTGAATTTTAGTTCGAACATTATGTTTAACATGGGTTGTCAAATTGTCTATGCAGAGTATACCCGATGGCACATATCCGAGTGTCATGGTCGTTGCACGGTCGGCTACGGGCATAAACTTCGATTCTACGCGGCAGTTTAAACAGGACACTAAGCAGGCGGCAGCTGAAGTTTACCTGCAAGCAAAGGCAACCCAGGTTAAACAAAAGGAGAAGGTGAAGACTCCAGCTAAACCTGTTGTCCAAGCACAGGTTCCACCGAGATATGACCCTTGTGCTGCTATCACCAGGATGCAAGTGAAGGCACTTAATGATTACAACAAAAGACAGCCGTATGTGTTGATACTCTGCTTAGATTGTAAGTATGTACACCTAACTCGATGTCTAACAAGTGTATTGTTCTTTTGTAGGGGTTATCCAACTAGGGAACTGAACACATCACTACAGTGGTATTACGATCTTCGCACTCCAAAGGAATGGCTGCATGACACGGTCAGTATTACTCCAATGGTTATGAATTAAGAACTCCATTCCAATATGGATGTATATTCAGACTTCCAAAGAAGTCTGGTTGTTTATTCAGACTTCCAAAGAAGTCTGGATTTATACTCAGACTTCCAAAGAAGTCTGATTGTATATCCAGACTTCCATAGAAGTCTGATTGTATATCTAGACTTCCATAGCTGTCTGGTTGTGTTTTTTTTTTTTATATTAACACATGCTTGGCTTAATGCAGCAAATTGATGCAGGTATTGATCTGTTGAGGCTTCGCCAACACAGCCATCCGGAATGGTTCAGGAGCGAGAGGCTGTGTTTCATTGACACACTCCTTCAAGCCTTGTGGCGTCAACACTATCCAACTTTTATTAGTAGTGGTGCTGGAGGGAATGAACCAGCCGCAACTAGAATGCTTCCTGCTGGTTGTTTTGATTACTTCACTGGTGACCTACCACTATTCTGCAAATCACTGAAGGCTTGGGCGGTGGATATTGATTATATTTACACCGCACTGCACACTGGCGGAAATCATTGGGTAGCAATTATGATTTCTATCCCGTATAGGCACGTAACAGTATGGGACAGCATCATTAATGATAGGACTGATGAGTTGGTCGGAGCGGCAGTGGCACCAATCTGCGAGATGTTTCCTTATGCGATGCACATCTTGAAAATACCTGATGCTGATGGATGGCCTTACACAGTCGATCGTTACACCCACTCGATTGTTAGGCGCGCCGATCTTCCTCAAAACAAACAAACAGGTGACTGTGGAGTGTTCTGCTTGAAGTTCATCGAGTTCCATTCACTTGGAATGGAGTTTCCAAAGTATCTTTGTGATAAGAACATCAAGTCAATCAGGGACAGGCTAGCTTTTGACATATTGTTTGAACTCAAGCGAACAGGTGAAGAGCAACGTTCCGAGTATGCTTTGCTTGACACCTACGGTGATAAATATACCGCCTCTATCTTTTGCATTCCTAAACAATACATATCTATGGTGGTTGTAAAAAACACATCAATCTTTTGGCCTACTTTTGTGCTTGTTTTTTAGTTATGTTACAAACTTAAGCACTAATTCTAGTTATGTTTATTACTACGCTTGTTGAAACAGAACCCAAACAATTGAGACAAGTTTAAATATTAGAGTTCTGGAATACATCACTACGTCAGACTTCAGTGAACCCTAAAAAAATATCAGACTTCTGTAAACCCTAAAACTTATCAGACTTCACTGAACACGAACACAAATCAGACTTCAGAAATCCCTAAAACATATAAGATTTCAACCATTTCTAATCAGCCTAAGGTTGTGGACAATTAGGTTGTTTGTGGCCTGGTTGTTTGCAGTTCGAACAACAATATTGCTTATGTAGTTTCCGCGGTTTAGTGCTCTTCTTCTTGGCGATTTCTAGCATAGATTGCCACCTCGACTTCTTTTGTCTTCTAGGCTTCCGCCTCTCTTCCGGCGGATAGACACGCACGGTTTCATGATTTGCCTTTCCGGTAACATTCTTTGGTAAGATGTGTCGCGAGTATGCAGCGTACAAGTAGTCCGTTCTGTAAGATGGACATACAAGGGTAGAAATGTGTAGCTCAAGTTCCGGTGCAGCGCATATGGCATGTGAGCAAGGTATCTTTTCGTAATCCCAAACACCACATTCACACTTCTGATGTTCCAAATCAACAACACAATCCCTATGTCCTCCCTTAACAACGAACTTATACGTATCTACGCGTTCTGCCGTCATCATATCTGCATAATATTCACGAATAGCCAGCAAATATTCAACTCCTCGGCTAAATGTTGTTGAGAGACTCATTGCATCTAGCCGCCTTTTACAAAACCACGTCCCTAGTTTCTCTTGTATAAACTCTAAAAGGAAAGATATGGGATATCCTTTTGCCTTCTTAACTGCGGAGTTTATAGACTCAGCAATGTTGCTCGTCTTTATGTTGTACCTGTATCCACCAATTTGAAAGAGGTTAACCCAAGTAAGAATTAGAAAGTATCATAAAAACATTATGCTTCCAGACTTCTCCAGTCGTCTGGAAAAATAATCAGACAGCAAGAGAGGTCTCATAATTGTATCAGACATCATTAGAAGTCTGATAACTATTGTCAGACCGCTAAGTACCTGTCTCCGTTGAAATGCACGCGTGACCATAGACTCACATCCGCCTCTTCCAAGTAATCAGCAAGTTCAGGATTTGCCGCTCGTAAGGAAGCCATGTTTCGGTCGAAATCGTAAATTGTATAAGCGTAAGCCGCGTTTTTCACCAAGTACAGAAGATGTTTTCCCCTGAACTTGGTAACAATATTATTTTGTAGATGGTAATAGCATATCCCTCGCTGTGCCCAAGGGAGAACTGCTTCACACGCATTCTTGATCGACTCACATCTATCCGAGACTATGACCAAAGGATATTGGTCTGAAATGCATTCTTTCAGTTTGGTGAAAAACCATCTCCACGAGTCATCGTTCTCAGAGTCTACAATTCCAAAAGCCAACGGAAATATTTGAAAATTTCCGTCTTGTGCGGCCGCCACTAGCATAACACCGCCATACTTTCCATTAAGATGAGTACCATCCACCACAATGACTCTTCTAAGATACATAAACCCATGTATGGAAGCTCCAAATGCTATAAATAGATACTTAAATCTATTCTTCTCATCTAGCTCAAGCCCAGTTACTGTTCCCGGGTTGGTTTGCCTGATTCCATGCAAAAAAGAAGGCAGTCTCGCGTACCCATCTTCCGCTGTTCCTCTCACAATCCTTTGAGCATGTAACAATGCTCTGTATGCGGTTGTGTAGCTCATCCTAATCCCAAACTGCTTCTTCATTGATACTTTGACATGCTTTGGTGTTATCCCCTCAATCATACCAAAAGTTTCAGTAAACAACCAACCAATATAAACTGGAGTAAAACGTTTGCGCGTAGACATCCGGTCCGCCATCGAGCATGAATGTGTTTCTGAATAGATCATCACCCAGTACTTGTTTGGTTCGCTCTTCACACATGCTCGAAGCATCCACTTGCATCCTTCCACACGATATTTAGCCACAAAACGTGTCTTGTCAGACTTCTCTGTCCTAAATGCGAATTTCTTCATTATCGCCGTCAAACGTAGCTCTGATATTAGGTCTTTCTTGCTATCAAAACACTTATTGAGAATGATACCCTCAGATAAGTCCCTTTTGCGAACACTCTGATTATTCATACTCTCCAACTCATATTTCTTATAATCTTCATCTTCTTCCACATCTACATCTTCATGTTTAACTTTCCCATATAGGGTATAATCAGCATCGTCATGGTAAGCCTCATCGTGTTCCATGAAAACATTCTCAGGCACATCCAAGTTACCAACACCATCATTACCACCACCACCACAAACAGAATCCTCCGAGACTGAGTTCACATATTCCGCATTCCAGTCTTCTTCTTTGTCATCTTCGTCTACATCTTCAGATTCATATTTGTCATCATGATTCACAGCATCTTCATCATCCATACGGGATCGGCTCGAGACACATAGACGGATTAAATGCGTATTAGCTAACTCAACCATGCTCCTTACTTGCCTATCATTTGTGACATAAACCGGAGGGCTATCCGGATCCATTTGTGTCAAGAGTGCTTCCGGCAATGGATATGATAACTCCACCAGGTCGGTTTTCTTGTCCAGCATATAATCATCTTGTACCATCTCAACTAGTTCTTGATGTGTAGAACCATCACGCAGAGTGATAAACCGCCCTCCTTTGAGCTTATCAACCACAAAATGACAAATCTGGTCTCTCACAACCCATTCACCAAAATTAACAGGTAACTGAACCATTATCTGTATAAACAAACACGTATAAACAACATTAGAGATCTTTTGGGAAAAGCCAAACTTCTTTGTGAAGTCTAATGGGGATGCTATTAGCTACATTGCCAATATTATTCAAAAATTTATTTAAAAATAATTACCATATATAAGAATGTAAAACTCACGCAGAAGGAACATATAACACTAACACACATTTAAAAAAATTAATGTCAACGAAATTAATCACAATTATACAACAAAAATGCATTTTAAAAGTTTGACATATTTCAGACGTCTATAGAAGTCTGCTTTCTATATAACCAGACGTCTATGGTAGTCTTAAAAAGAGGGTATTTTTGCAATTGATTTTGAAATGCCAGACAGCGGATGCAGTCTGAAACAATTCAGACAGCGCAGGCTGTCTGCTTTGGAAGTTTTTAAATTTTTTGTCAGACAGCTCAAGAAGTCTGAAAAAAGGGTAGTTTTGCAATTGATTTTGAAATGTCAGACTTCTCGCAGAAGTCTGAAAGTAATCAAACTTCTTCCGAAGTCTGAAGAAAAAGTAGAGGGTAGTTTTGCAATTGATTTTGAAATGTCAGACATCTTCGGAAGTCTGATATCTCATCAAACTTCTTATGCTGTCTGACAATTTTTTCAGACAGCGAATGAAGTCTGATGAAAAACATCGCATTTTCGAGCGTTGACCAAAATTCAATTGTTCAGATGTCTTTTGCCGTCAGGCAAAGTTTTGGAAATTCAGATGTCTATAGCCGTCTGAGATTATTTTTCTTATTTTCAGACAGATTTACATGTCTGACAATTTTTTCGCTTATTTTGGTCAACGTTTGAAAATTTGGGTCAATTGCAGTTTCTACCCCCTATTATTTTCAGACAACGGATTCCGTCTGACAAAAAGTCAAGAATCGGTCAATTTCTTGCCAGACTACATCAGAAGTCTGACAAAAAAAACAAATTTGAATCAATTGCAAAACTACCCTCTTCTTATTTGGACTTTTTAACGATGTATTTTTTTGTTTTCAAAGGAATTTAACAGACTTCTATGGAGGTCTGGCAATTGAAAGTCAATTGCAAAACTACCCTCTTGTTGACCATATTGAGGCTTACGAAAAGATGCAGGCTACAAAACCGGATCTGAAAATCGACGATATGAAAATGTTCTTATCAATCTCCGATTTCCGTTTATTTTTAGCCGCGTCGATTTCCCAGAACGTCTAAAATCACCGAAAGCCCCAAATCCGAGACGTGTTTTGCTGTTTTTATTAGATGATAAACGATTTCGCTACTTTTGAATCGAAAAATATCAAAAAATCCCACAAAATCAAAGGGGAAAAGAGAAATCGGTGAGGAGAACGTCCGAGCTCAGATTCTTGAGCTTTAATTGAGCTTTAATGGTGAAAAAACGAGCTGGATTACACATTAACTCGTCGGCGATGGTGGGTGTCGTGGTTGTTGAGCATTCATGGCGATGGCATTTTCGTGAATATCCAAAACAAATTTGGGTCATTTTGTCTTTTGATTTCAAATATCAGACTTCAAATGAAGTCTGACGATGGCATTCCTGTGAATATCCAGTTTAATAAGGGGATGTATTAGCGATGGAGAGAAAGGAGAAAGCCGAGGGTATAAACAGGGTTGACTTCAATTTCGAGGGCATTTTTGCAAACGTCCGAGTATTTTGTTGCCTTAAATCTAGGATTTCATATTGTTGAAAACTCCAAAAGAAAACAAAATTAGTATGAATCATATAATTTATCACGGACAGAAAATGTATTTGGCTAGTGATTACAGGATCGAGATATACACATAAATAATTTAATATTAAATCACAAACCACAAATTTGGAAGCTGAGTAGTTTTAAATTCTTTTGTTGTTGTCAAAAAAAAAAACTTTTAAGAGAATTAAAATTTTAGTTCAGGCAAACTATTTTAACCAAAGTTATTAGAATTTTATTCTTGCAGTTAGACTTACGAAATGATCACCTCAATTTTAAGGGGAAAATTGCTAAAAATGCCTTTTAAATTGGTTTTAAATAAAAGTGTACCCCTAAAATTGAATCAAATATAAAACTGGTTTTGCAGCTTTATGAAATTACCGCGTTATCCTTATGAACAATCAAAAAAACGTCAAACGCAATTACCATTATAACCTTCGACTATTTCAGACTTTTATGGATGTCTGAGACTTCAGACTCTAATAAAAGTCTAACACTGAATTAATTAGTAAATTTAAATTTTAAAATTATAAAAAAATATTTTGTCAAAACTTTTATATACATAAATTATATATAAACAATTTAGTAGTATATAAATTAAAATTTTGATAAAATTGAGTCATATTAAACAATGTTAGTTAAGTATGCCTTAGAACCCTACTTTGTAATTAAACATAATGAAACATTTACATATAACCTTAGGGTTAGTTAGACTCATGGTTTAGAAAATTCACATTTGAAAAAAAAATATTTGCACATGTATATTATAATGGTGATATAATTAACGAATTTGATGTGTCCTAGGTGTTTTGTTTAAATATTTTTCGATGTTAAGTGATAAATACTAAATTTAGGGTTTATCAGACTTCTATAGAAGTCTGAATTTTGGGGTTTCGTAAATACTTTTAACCAAATATACCTTAAATGGTTACAATTGACTAAATTTTATGTAATTTTAATTTACATATGTCCAAAAGTCCCACGTTTAATTTATGTATCCGAATTTTTCTTCAAAATATTTTTTAATAATTTTATAATTTAAATTTGCAACTTAATTATCTCTCAGACTTCTCGTAACATTTGGTAAAATTGAGTCAAACTAAACAATATGTAAGGTAGAGTAAGTTCTAAACCTCAAAACATGCTTTGTAATGGAACATTTACATATAACTTACATATAACTTTAGGGTTATATTCATGGTTTACCAAATTTATATTTGAAATATTAAATTTATATATATATATATATATATATGTTATAATGTGCATATATTTAGGGAATTTGATGTTTTCTAGTTGTTTTGTTTAAATATTTTCAATGATAAGTGATAAATATTAGGTTTAGGGTTTCTCAGACTTCACGACGAAGTTTGAATTTTGTGGTTTCTCAGACTTCTTTAGAAGTCTGAGACGTATTTAAGTTGAAAATTTAAATTTTAAAAATATGAAAAAATAATTTGATTTAAATTTTGATACATAAATTAAGTATAAGCATTTGTTATGTATATAAATTAAAATAACATAAACTTTGATCAAACTTAAGCATTTAAGATATATTTGGTTCAAAACACCATGTAGTTTGATCTATGTTTCACATATGAAGTTGAATATCATGTTTTATCTGTAGGGTTAGATTGAGAGTTTGTGAATTTTCATTCATATTGTTCCATAGTAGTTAGTTTGTGACTATTCTAAACGAGTTTGATGTTTATTATAAGTTTTCTATATAATATGATGATATTTAAGTAGTAATTATTAGATTTAGGGTTTCTCAGACTTCCAGGAAAATCTGGTTCAAGTATTTAAACTTGTCATGAAGTCTTATTTCAGACTGCATATGAAGTCTGAAATTTCCCGCCTTTTCGAAAATTTTCACACGAAAACTTTTCAAAAAGGCGGGAAATTTCTGCCTGAAAATTTCAAAATTCCCGCTCAATTCAGAAATTCCTTCTCAGACTGCATATGAAGTCTGATATCGGATATTTTATAATTTTTAATTATTAAAAATTTGGCGGCAAAGTTTCCCTCCAATTCTCTCCTCTTATCTAAACCTATTTTTTTACACACATATAACAGCCATAAAAAAAACCCTTCACATTCTTCATTTTTTTACTACCTCTCTTTCTCTCTCTCTCTTTTGTAAAACCTCTCTAAAATTTCTCATCCAAAAATGTTTTCAAGCTTATTCTCTCATATGAGTTCTTATGTATGTGATTCATAGTTGATTCTCTTTGAGCTGCGAAATAGGTGAGTGGATCGGTTCTGATTTAGTGTTTTCAAAAGTTTTTTAACTGAACCAATTAAGACTTTTGACATAGACTTTTGGTTATACATTTTGATTTTCTCAAACAATCCTTTATTATCCATTTCTTGGAGACTTGTTCGCTAACTAATGCAAGAGCTCTTTGTTTTTGCTTTTTCAGGTGCTTGGTTTAAGGATGATCCATATGATTCTCCAAAGAAGCTGGAGTTGGGGTTTATTATGTGCTAATGGCTCATAAAATTTCACTGTTACGAGGAACACGAAGTCTGAGAGTCTAATACCAGACTACAATAGAAGTCTGAGAAACTCTCAGACTTCTAGGTAAATCTGGTTCGAGTATTTATACTTCTCGAAGTCTTATTTCAGACTGCGTATGAAGTCTGAAATTTCCAGCCTTTTCAAAAAATTTCACACGAAAACTTTTCAAAAAGACGGGAAATTTCTGCCTGAAAATTTCAGAATTCCCGCTCAATTCAGAAATTCCTTCTCAGACTGCATATGAAGTCTGATACCGGATATTTTATAATTTTTAATTATTAAAAATTTGGCGGCAAAGTTTCCCTCCAATTCTCTCCTCTTATCTAAACCTATTTTTTACACACATATAACAGCCAGAAAAAAAAATCTTCACATTCTTCCTTTTTTTACTACCTCTCTTTTTTTCTCTCTTTTGTAAAATCTCTCTAAAATTTCTCATCCAAAAATGTTCTCAAGCTTATTCTCTCATATGAGTTCTTATGTATGTGATTCATAGTTGATTCTCTTTGAGCTGCGAAATAGGTGAGTGGATCGGTTCTGATTTAGTGTTTTCAAAGGTTTTTTAACTGAACCAATTGAGACTTTTGACATAGACTTTTGGTTATACATTTTAATTTGCTCAAACAATCCTTTATTATCCATTTCTTGGAGACTTGTTCGCTAACTAATGCAAGAGCTCTGTGTTTTTGCTTTTTCAGGTGCTTGGTTTAAGGTTGATCTAGATGACTCTCCAAAGAAGCTGGAGTTGGGGTTTATTATGTGCTAATGGCTCATAAAATTTCACTGTTACGAGGAACACGAAGTCTGAGAGTCTAATACCAGACTACAATAGAAGTTTGAGAGTGAAAATTCAACATGAACTCTTATATTAGACTACTTTTGAAGTCTGAAGTTTGATACTAAATTAGGTGTTTTCTCATTTTTGTAGATTTTTACTGGTTATTAGACTTCTTGTTGAACACATTGTATTGTATTAGATTATTGAATGATCAAATCAAAGAAAGAAAGTTATCCTTATGTACTATGCTTGTAGAAAAATACAAAGTTGTATAAATTTACTTTTGTCTACTAAAAATCAACAAAGAATTTTGTTCATTGAAAGTATACAATATCAAGAAATGGGTTAGTTTAACCTTGGAAGAAAATATTACTATTTAGATTACATACACCAACATATGACAAACTAAAATAACCTTAAGTGGTGATGAATTGGTCGTCAGACCTCTACTGCTGTCTGATTCTTATGAGCTAAAAGTTTATAAAATTAACAAGTCCAAATGTCAAGTTCGTTCTCTCGTCATCACATTAGCGATCTTACTGAAAAAAATCAGCTTATAAACGCTCTACATGTGGTTGTGTAGCTCATCTTAATCCCAATCTACTTCCTCATTGATACTTTGATATGATTTGGGGTAATCAGTTCAATTATATCAAAGCATTCAATAAACAACCAACATATATAATATGGAGTATGACGTTTACGCATAGACATTCGTTCCACTAGCTCGTATGCTACTAGCTACATTGCCAATATTATTCAAAAATTGATACAAAAATAATTACCATATATAAAAGTGTAAAACTCACACATAAAAAAAATAGAAAACTAACACACATTTATAAAAATTAAAATCAACCAAATTAATCGCAAATATTCAATAAAATACATTTTAAAAGTTTTTAATATTTCAGACGTCTATAGATGTCTGATTGTAGTGAAACCAGACTTCTATGATAGTCTGAAAAAGAGGGTATTTTTGCAATTGATTTTGAAATGTCAGACAGCGGATGCAGTCTGAAATCAATCAGACAGCGTACGCAGTCTGCTTTGAAAATTTTTGAACTTTTTGTCAGACAGCTTATGATGTCTGAGAAAAAAAGGGTAGTTTTGCAATTGAATTTCAATTGTCAGACTTCTCCAAAGAAGTCTGAAAAAAGTAGAGGGTAGTTTTGCAATTGATTTTGAAATGTCAGACTTCGCCAAAAAGTTTGATAATTTTCAGACTTCTTATGCTGTCTCACAAGAATTTCAGACAGCGAGGGAAGTCTGATAAAAACATCGCATTTTCGGTTTTTATCCAGCGTTGACCAAAATTCGATATTTCAGATGTCTATAGTCGTCTGGCAAAAGTTTGGAATTTCAGATGTCTATAGCCGTCTGATATTTTTTTCCTTATTTTCAGACAGATTTAGAAGTCTGACGACTTTTTCGCTTATTCTGGTCAACATCTGAAAATTTGGGTCAATTGCAGTTTCTACCCCCCCCCCCCCCCCCCATTATTTTCAGACATCGGATCCCGTCTGACAAAAAGTCAAAAATCGGTCAATTTCTTGCCATACTACATAAGAAGTCTGACTAAAAAATCAAATTTGAATCAATTGCAAAACTACCCTCTTCTTATTTTGACTTCTTGGTGACGTCAGATAATTTTTTTTTTTTTTCAAAAGAATTTCTCAGACTTCTATGGAAGTCTGTCAATTGAAAGTCAATTGCAAAACTACCCTCTCGTTGACCATAATTTTTCATCAGACTTCATGGGAAGTCTGAAATCACGAAACATATCTGAAAATCGGGGGATCTTGTGAAAAATCACATAAATCTGATTTTGAGCTCGTTTTTACCTTCTCCAAACACTCAAAACTTTTAGTTACACCAATACCCAACAAACCCAACCATTTTTATGCAAGAATAACCACTATCACAAGAGATCCAAATTTTAATTTTTTTAAAAACGTAAATTAAAGAGCTTTTTTGATTAAATTGGAGAGAAAATAAGAGAATAGAAGGTTGTGAGTTCTAATATGGAGTTTTGATGGCTCGAAATTGGTTGTGTGAGGCATTAGGAGCTCAAAATTGGTTGTTAATGGTGGTTGAGTGAATTGGAGAAGATGACAATTTCGTAATTAAGTTAAATCTGAAAGGCTTTTTTTGTCTTTTGGTAAAAATATCAGACTTCATATGAAGTCTGTCGATGGTATTATCGTGAATACACAAATTATTAGGGGGATATATTTACGAAAAAGGGGCAAGAGAAGGAAGAGGGTATTTTCAGGGTTGATTTCAATTTTAGGGCCATTTTTGCAAACAGCCCAATTTCAAGAGCGATAGACTTATGAAAAAAATAAAGAGATCAAATAGAACATAAAATAAATTCAAATTAAAACATATAAATCTCACACAATATTAATAAAGAGGTTTTCACATGTTTGATGTACATATGAAGTTTTTTTTCTATATAACTAACATATATACAAACTTTTATTTTATTCTTTTGTCATCCTCCCAAGATACTCTTTATCAGCTTATGTTAATCGGTTCTCAAACATAGTCCACTCCTTTTTGAATCTCTCTCTCACTCCATGTCATGGAGCTTTCTCATTCTCCTACTTACCTTGACTTCCAAGCGAAGGTATCACTATGAATGATCCATTGCGAATCTACTACGTCAATCTTCTCGTGAGCAGGCTGCACAAAACACACTAATTTTCATTACAATCCAAAGAATACAATATCATTTATAAGAACCCTAGGTAGTGAAAGTAGAGGGACAAAAACTACTCACTTCAACGCCTCTCCTGAGAGCAAAGTCGAGACCCCATCCATGAACCAGATTGTTTTGTAACAGAAACATACGAGAAACAAATCCATAACTTTATTTCAAATCCTCAAGCAATATTTTGAACTTTGAAGGTGATGTGTCTGACCAAGCGTAAGCTCTTAATCTTGACATATTTACTCAGTCTCCAATCACCCAATCGTAACACAACACAAACTCTTAGCTCACGAAGACTATCCTCCTTAAGTCCTTAAGTACAATAAGCATCTTCGGTGGCTTTTGAATCACAAGTGGGGTCTGTGAGAAGATTCAAACAAATATAAGATTCTGATTTATTGTGATAGAAGATGAAATGGAAATAGCTAAAATGAGCTTTATTGTGCAATCTAAAGTAAAGAGACGAAAGTTTGATTCAACACTCCAAGATCTGAAAATATATTTTGATTATATCATAAAGATGGGAAATGTGGCTGCTAGAGAACCGCAGCCAAAGTTACTTACAAGAGATGCTCTTACACATACTTATAGGAACTCTAAACCCTAGAGACAAATGGGCTAATGGACATTGATAAGCTACTTGGGCTTGAGGTGTCTAATACTCCCCCGCAAACTTAGCATAGGATGCGGAGCTAAGTTTGAAGCATAAATCCAGTGGCTTGAAGAAAGAGCAGAGCTTGAAGCAAGGTCTTTTGAAGTAGTCAATTGCTTCACTTCACCACAAAAAAAAAAATCAGTCTTTAGTGTGAGATCTATTCAGGTCTATCTTTGTAGCCTATTTATCTCACGAAGAGTCCATGATCTTTTGCCTCGTTTAACTCCCCTAAGCTGTCTCATAATGAAGATGAGTCACCTTCCACCTCTAATGACACACTCCTAACTCTCAGATTTCCAAAAGCCAACAAAAAATTGCTTCTAAACATAATGTCTCCCTCTGTTATTACGTCCAGCACCTTGTGTGCATTCACCAAAACCTTGCTTTTCCACAGAAATCAACAACTAAACCTTCCAACTCAGCCATATCAGACCTATTCATCCAGCTTTACGGTTCCAAGCATTTAATTATAAACCAGCCAATCAAAGCAACAGTTCAGCTTCCCCATTACAAACCTATCTAAACCTCAGATATAACCAGCCAGCAAACTCATTCATGTAAATGACAGTTTCATATCCTTTGTTCTATCTCAAAAGGAAGGAGCATATACCATACCAAATCTGTTCACGTGTCCCTCTTGATTCACGTGACGGTGGTCTTCGTCTTCACCACCAAAGATACGTTCGTTTGGAATAAGTGCCGAGATCTTGATTCCACGCCTTAATAGAAGTGAAGGTTTCCAGATTTTTAGCCTTCTCTCTGCTCGAATCAGTGTTGTTGAAGAGATGTATAAGAATTTTTGCTCTTCACGTCTAAGAAACCCAAACTTCTTCTCGTCTTTTCCCAAACCTTCACTTGAGTTGGGCTTTGGACTCTTTTCCTTGTTTGGCCTAATAACTTGATTAGATAGCTAATTACTTGTTCGTGCAGGTAGGGAACGATGGCGATGGCGACTCAAGCTGTTGCTGGTGAGATGACAAAACCCATAGATCCAGATCTTTTGGACTCTGATACCATGTGAGAAGATGCAAACAAAGATAAGATTCTGATTTATTGTGATAGAAGATGAAATGGAAATAGCTAAAATGAGCTTTATTGTGCAATCTAAAGTAAAGAGACAAAAGTTTGATTCAACACTCCAAGATCTGAAAATATATTTTGATTATATCATAAAGATGGGAAATGTGGCTGCTAGAGAACCGCAGCCAAAGTTACTTACAAGAGATGCTCTTACACATACTTATAGGAACTCTAAACCCTAGAGACAAATGGGCTAATGGACATTGATAAGCTACTTGGGCTTGAGGTGTCTAATACATACTTGGGCTGTAGTTGAGGCAGAAGTGGCCTTATTTCCAATACCCCCCTGCAAACTTGGTGTGGGTGGGCAGCAGACACCAAGTTTGGTTCTGAGCGACTGAAAAGGCTGCTGAGGCAAGGATTTGGTAAACACATCTGCAATCTGAAGAGAATTGGGAATGTGTTTTACCTCTAAAGCACCAAGAGCCACTCGTAAACTGAGCTTGCACATAAGAAATCTCTTTCAGAAGTGATTAGTCTTGCAATTGTAGAACTGAATGTTACAGGATTTCATCTGTAGAAGTATGATGATGTCTTTACCTTGCAGAAGAGGTCTATAGTCGCAATAGAAGGAACACTTATCAAACCAAGCACGAGTTGCATGTTTTAGAGCTTTGTTTAATTCCCAGCTCAAAACCAGCAGACTGTTAAATACAGATTGACAAAAACGCATTCATTTGATTTCTGATGCTGTTGACCGGATTGATAATGTGGTTTCGAATATGCCTTCTTCTCTGGCTTAATCTTGCTTAGAATACCACCACCAGCCCCCAGCCCAGACGAAGTAGAAATCCAACCAACTCTTAGCAGACTGGTTGTGTTGCTTCTTACCTCTATTGAGGACCAGGAACCATCGAATCAGATTCAATCCAGCAAAAAGTAGGTTGCTAGGGTTGCAAAAGCCGCCTGTGGATCTTCTTGTTTCATTACACCCAGCCCAGTCGCTATCTGAGTAGGCTATTAGACTGAAGTTGGCGTGTTTGCTGAAGGAGAGACCCATAGTGATTGTTCCTTTGACATATCTGAGAATCCGCTTGAGGTGATTGAAGTCTGACAAGGTGGGAGCATGCATCCTTTGACAGACAAAGTTCACTGCAAACTGAATATCGGGTCTAGTCAATGTAAGGTATTGCAGCTTTCCTGCCAAACTTCTGAAATAGGTTGGATTAGGAAACAATGGTTCTTGCTCTGGTGGCTTATTTTGATCTGATGAATTGTTTGACAGTGGCTTGTTTAACTGCAGGGGAAGAGGAGTTAGCATGGGAGCACACTCTGACATTGAAGCAATCGCTAACAGATCTTCTGCATATTTCTGCTGCGAGAGGAACAAGCCATGCTGATGAAATTGAGCTTGCACACCTAAGAAATAGTGTAAGTTCCCCAGATCCTTCATCCTGAATTGCTTGTGTAGAGCATTCAGCAATTTTTCAAATAGAACTGAACTGTTACCAGTGATAATCATATCATCTACATATAGTAGAAGTATGATGATGTCTTTATCCTTGTTGCAGACAAATAAAGATGGGTCTGGATAGCTGCAAGTGAAGCCAAATTCCAATAGGAAGGAACTAAACTTATCAAACCAAGCACGAGGTGCCTGTTTTAACCCATAAATTGCTTTTTTTAACTTACAGACATGAGTTGGATTGGCTTGATCCACAAAACCAGCAGACTGTCTCATGAATACAGTTTCATTGAGATCACCGTGTAGAAACGCATTCCTGACATAAAGTTGTTTTATTTCCCATTGCAGGACAGTTGCTGTATGAAGGACTGACCGGATTGTTGCAGTACGGACAACAGGGCTGTAGGTTTCCAGGTAATCGATGCCTTATTCCTGCTCAAAACCCTTGGCTACTAATCTTGCTTTGAGTTTATTGAGAGATCCATCAGCATGTAGTTTCGTTCTAAAAACCCATTTGCAGCCTAGGATGTGCATATCCTTAGTAGCAGGGACCAAGGACCATGTTGATGTTTCATGGCAATTGTCCATTTCCTCTTGCATATCCTCTTTCCACCCTGAGTCTTTTAAAGCAGCTGTGACTGTTTTGGGTTCAGGATAAGAGACTCTGCTTGTCATTAGGACATAACGGGGATTAGGCTTTCTAATTCCTGCTTGTAGTCTTGTTGTCATGGGGTGACCAAAGACTTGTGTTGCAGGTGTTGTTGATGGCTGCGAAGTCTGGACAGAATGACCATTGCCTGAGATGGACTGACTTGCTGGATTATCATTCGTTAAGGTTTCTGAGGATCCAGTCTGTGAAGTTGTTGTAGCCAGAGGTGGAAAATCTTGTTCAGTGAACAAAGGAGGAGCCGCGCCAACAACTGGTACTGTGGTAACTGTCTCTGATACTGCTCTTCGTTGGAAGGCATGAGTAACCGTAGGATTCTTCTCAGTGACTGACCCTGATCCTTGGTGTAGGAAGCTTTTGAACCAAGCAGTGAGCAAAGGTGTTGCTGCAGGTTGGTGAAGATGAGCATACTTGTCAGCAAATGGGAAGGAGTTTTCATCAAAAATAACATGTCTGGAGATGTAAACTTTTCCTGTGGGTGGGTAGAGACATCTGTAGCCCTTAAATTTTTCATTGTATCCCAGAAAAACACAAGGTAAGGACCTCGGATCAAACTTGTTAGCAGTGTAATCTCTTAGAGTTGGAAAACAGCTGCATCCGAAGGCTTTTAATGCAGAATAATCAGGAGCTTTTCCCATTAACAACTCAAAGGGACTTTTGTGTGTATGCAGGGACGATGAGGGCAGAAGATTGATCAGATAATTCGCAGTGAAGAGTGCCTCGACCCAGTACTTGTGAGGTAATTTGATTTCAAATAGCATGGAGAGAGCTAGCTCAGTGACATGTCTGTGTTTCCTCTCAGCTAGTCCATTTTGGTGAGGGGTATGTGGGCATGACACTTGCTGAAGAATACCATTCTTTTGTAGATGATTGATGAAGACAGAGCTTGTAAATTCACCACCACCATCGCTTTAAAAGGTATCAATCTTGCAATTAAACTGATTTTCAACTTGAGACTGATATATGCAGAAAACTGAGAAGAAATCTGATTTAACTTTGAGTGGATATAACCAACAAAACCTTGACCATTGATCAACAAATATTACATAATACTTGAATTCCTGACCAGAAACAGTTGGTGCAGGGCCCCATAGATCACAATGGATTTTCTCTAAAGGTCTTGTAGCAGTAAAAGAAGAAGCTGAAAATGGCAGTCTACTGCTCTTGCCGAGGAAGCATGCTTCACAGGGTTTATTTGACTTGGAGCTTATTGAAATCGCCTTATTAGAAGATAGAAGTTGGAGAATCTGTTGATGACGATGGCCCAATCTCCTATGCCAGACTGAATCAGAAGCTGAAGACTGCCTAGAGGAGAAGTGCACTTGAGCAGATGGATGATTCTCCAACAGGTACAGACCATTAAGATTTCTTCCCTTTGTTAGAAACTTCTTGGTTCTCTTGTCCTTTACATGAACCCCATTAGCATCAAACTTGAAAGAACAAGGATAATCTGTAGTAACTTTTGATACAGATAGCAGAGATTTGGCTATGGAGGGGCAGACTAAAACATCATTAAGAGGTAAGGAAGTACCTGAAGAAGTTGCAAGGGAAGTGGATCCAGTGTGAGTGATGGGTAGGTAGTTGCTATCTCCAATCATCACAGAATCAGATCCATGGTAGGGCTGAGACTGATGAAGATCTGTAGGTGAGCTTGTCACATGAGCTGAAGCCCCACTGTCTGAGTACCACTCCATGCCTGGACTGTCTGTGACATCCGTGATCCTCATTGATGCTAGAGCTCCTCAGACTGGTAAGCATTATTGAAACGATGCCAGCACTTAAGTGCAGGATGACCTTGTTTCCCACAAATTTGACAGACTGTCCTGTTGGTGTTGCTGTCATAGGAGACTATGGATGAGGAGGATCCAGGTGATGGTGAGATTTTTTGATGAAAACCTCTACATCTGGTGGAGAAGGAGCCTCGGCCACGTCCTCTATAGCCTCCACGGTTTCTGGTGTAACTTGTGTAGTTAACATCAGCTCTGACAGTGTTGAAAGCAATATGAGGTGAGACTGAGGGCTGGACAGTGTATCCTTGAAGTCTATCATCGTAGCCTGTGAGCTTTGGGACAATATCATCAAAGGTTGGAGATGGGTAAGTGTCAAGCGTGCTTTCAATAGTTGTCTTTATCGGCTCATACTCTCTACCCAGTCCTTGTAATGCTGCAAATATCTTCATTTCATTGTCAACAGGATGACCAATTGAAGAGAGCTGGTCACATATGGTTTTGATCTCAAGCAAGTAATCTGTCATGCTCTTGTCTTGCTTAGAAATTGTCTGTAAACGCCGTTGCAGCTCAAATCTTCGGGAAGAGGTAACACGGTTGAAGTGCTTGGCCAGACATGTCCATATGTCATGAGCAGTAGTACAGTCCGCCACTATGCTGAGGATGTCTTCAACAAAAGAGCCCAGAAGCCATGAAGATACGACCTGATCAGTACGCAGCCATTACTCTAGCTTTGGGTTCGGCATCTCCTTTGTGGTGTTGTTGATGATCGGGACAGGCAGAGTTGGAGTTGGTCTGAGTGTTTCGCCAGTGACATAGCCAAGCAATACTTGGCTGCTAAGAAATGCAGAGAACTGTCTCTTTCACAGCACATAGTTGCGCTCAGTCAAGGTGATAGAGATGCAGTGAGTAACATTTAGTGAAGGAACAGGAAAACCCGAAGAAGAGAGCTCCATGGCTCTGATACCATGAAAGCTTTGAACAAGATGAAGAATAGAGGTAAAGTTCTTTAAGATTTTATTACTTTTTCTTTGCTTAACTTTCGATTACAAGTAGTGGCTTTATATATAGCCTTTTCTCTAGGGTTTTTCACTACTCAGCTACATCATCATTTAGGATAGCAAATCTGTTCTTTGTCTCTATTAGCTGAGTTGTAGATGCTGCCAAAGTCTCTTTTGGTGATTTCTCTTTACGGTTGAGGACAAAGCCGTTGTGCTCTTCTTTCTCTGCTTTTTGACTGCTTTTACTCTTATCCTTGTTGCAGGTTATTGTTGATGGGCTGGAGCTGGTTTGCAGATGTTTGGGCCTCCATACTTGGGATGTAGTTGAGGCAGAAGTGGCCTTATTTCCAATAGGGTCATCTTCAAAACCCAAAGCACATACAAATCAATGACCTCTGCACCTCAGAAATAAGGAAACAATATTTTAAAGAATAATAGAGATTAAATTAAATTGACCGTTGTTATAACAGAGGATAGCTTTGAAGATGTATTTGATGTGTCAGTCACGGCGTAGTACAAGACGTGACTCAAGACGTGATTATATTTGATTAATGAGATATGAACAAATCTTTATGATGTGATTCGGTTTATGAGTAGTTTGCTGAGCTGGATGAACATATTAGAGAGAAGATTACAGCTTGGAGTGGTTTACTTATTCTTTGGAGAAGATACACGAAAAAATGAAAAGTTACAAAAAGGTGGAATAGGAAATATCTTAACAAAAATGATATTTGCTATATATTTATTTAGGTAAACTTGAGGAGTAAGTTTAGCCAACATAAAGAAGAGAGGCGTGGCCTTATGAAGATGAAAGAGCTGAGAGAATAAAAACTCAAGAGAGCTTTTGTATTTGTCTAGGTTGCATATGTGAAAAATTCTAGGCTCTAGGGGGAGTTTAGCTCAGGTGTGTGATCCTGAAGATTTATTGTATTGGATTGAGCGGTAGTTCAATAGGGTTTGATCTATTCGTTTGTAATTGGTGAGATTACTTTCTATTCAAGAGAATTCAAATTTGAGAAAGAAACTTTGTGTTGTCTTACTTTATGCATTTATATATTTGCCTCACATGCACTTTCAATTGGTATCAGAGCAGGTGTTTGATAGAGCTTTAGTCTTGTTTCAAGCAAATCTAAGGTGATGAGAATCAAAAGGTAGCTCAGGATGTAACACAGAGTTCTGAATCAGATTTGGTGGTCTTATCAAGAAGGAACGTCTATGACAAGACCACCACGGCTTGACTCTTCAAATTATGGATATTGGAACGTACGGATGCAAGCTTTCATTAATGGTATTGATGAGGATTGTTGGAATTCGACTGAGATTTGTTGGAATCCCCATGTGATGATAATGATAAAGGAGTTGAAGTTCTAAGCCGACAGATCAATGTAATGCTGAATAGAAGATGGCATCAAGTTGAAATTCTAAGACCAAGACTGCAATCTATAATGCAATTGATGCAAGTTATTTCAAGTTGATTTCTCAATGTGTGTCAGCTCAAAAGGCATATAAAACATTGTAGAACATGTTTGAAGGTACAAAAAGTGTCAAGAGGACTAAGCTGGATATGTTAGCATCTAAATTTAAGAATTTAAAGATGGATGAAGGAGAAAACGTGGCTCAGTTTAGTGCTAAATTTTGTGACATATCTAATGAGTCATTCACTCTTGGAAAGCACTACAAGGACAAGAAGCTTGTGAAGAAGATGAAGAGATATCTTCCATCAAAGTTTGAGTCAAAAATTTATGCTGTTGAAGAAGCTCATAATCTGGATGAGATGGCGTTTGATGAGTTTGTTGGGATACTTCAAGCTTTTGAGTTAAATAAAGCGTATGAGGAACTAGCTCATAAGAAGGATGCTGATGTTGGAGTTGCTATATTTGTTTCATCTTCTGAAGATCATATGACAATGCTATCAAGACAATTTTCTAAGTATCTGAAGATGAAGGAAGACAAGAAATATAAAAGGGAGAAGTTGGACAATTCATCATCAAAGATACAATGTTATGAATGTCATGGATTTGGTCACTTTAGCCGTGATTGTGCAAATCTACAGAATAAGTAGAAGAAGAAGAACGTCAAGGATGATTCTGAAAGATTCAGATGATAATGGAGGAATAAATAATTTTGTGGCATTCACACCCTTTGAGTCTAGTTCTACTACGAAATCTGCAACAGGGTCTGCATCAGTGTCTGCGACGGAACCTGCGTCAGCGTCTGCAACAGGGTGTGCAATTGATAGGGACAAGGATGAAAGTGATGATGATCCTGGAAGTGATGATGATGATTTTGCTGAGAACTATAAGCTTTGTATGAGCATTAGTGTAATATGGTTGAGGATAATTCAGCATTGACTAAGGAGAAAGTCAAGTTAGAAGCTTAAGTTGCTGTAGTACGAAAGTATGCAACAGAGAAAGAAGAAGAAGCACATCAAGCCAGAGTTCAACTTTAAGAAACCATTGTACAAAGCAGTTGGATCATCTTCTTACTATTGTAAAAAGTGATAGATGTGGTCTTGGATTCAATGGAGAATCTTCAAAAGCCGACTGTGTCTTTGTGTCTGGTGGAAAAATGGATGTTGCATCGACATCTTCTACAAAGACTGTAACTATTATGAAGTCTGCAACTGGTACGGCAACTGGTACGAAAACTGATACAAGAGTTGCTACATCGACTGCAACAAGGAAAATCCCAGAAGTGAGGAGTGCACCTCAATGAATTTGGCGACCTATTTGTCATCATTTTGGAGATATTGGGCATATTAGGCCAAGATGCTTCAAGTTACTGAGGGAGAAGAAACAAATGGAGCAAACTTATGAAGTGAGATTTCATTGTCCAATATGTTATCATTGTGAAGGTAAAGGACATGTTCAAAGAGATTATCATGGAGGGACAAGGCTCAGGAAGATTTGGAGAAAGAAATTTAATCACTTCGGAGATGGTGCAATGGGATTTCATCCTCAATATGGAGGATGACGGTTCATGTGTTAGTTTTTGACCAAGATGTAACTCAAGTAGGGGGAGAATGGTGTTGCTAGTTTTGTATTGTTGGGAATGTCCTGAAATCACACTTGTAATCACTCTAGAGATAGTTGTGTTGTCGAGATTAGACATTCATATAATACTGGGCAATCATAATGCTTTGCTAGAAGCCACTTATGATCAATGAATTTAGAACTCATTGCTAGTATTATATGATCCTACAGGTCACACACCTAAGCAAACTGGATATAGAATATGGGGTTGATCATTAGTGTAATGATCTGATAAATGTATAAATGATATGCATTCGATAACAAGTTTCTGAGGCAGTGTCGATCGACACAACATGTGCATCGATTGACACAGATCGCGGACCAAAATAGCGATTTTGGTTTATGACTTAATTAACCACGGTTTGAGTCTTGGTTAATCAGGTCATGGTAAAAGTCAATATATATGATATATGGTCGACTTTTACAGCGACCAAACTTAATTCACAGCCACCAGAAAGAAACTGAAACCCTCTGAGAGATCCGATCTCTAAACGGCACTAGCATCCCGTCCGTTCCATTTTGTGTGCGTGTGGATACCAGTAGAGGCGCAGCACTTGAGGCGCTTAAGATCTCGATTAATTGTTCATCTTCCGCTGCTAATATCCAGGTAATTTCGAGATCTCATGATCCAATATACACGAACCCTAGATCCTAGGCTTGGAATTTATACCTAGGGTTGCTAATCTGATTAAGAACTGCTAGAAATTCCTTCAGTGGTATCAGAGCCTTAGGGTTCTATTGAATCAGTAGCATGATGATTAGATTAGTTGAATCTAGATCTCTGTATAATTGATACAAGCATGCTAAAACTCGTTTTGATCAAAGTAATCTAGTTTAGGTTTTTTGGTTTGAAAACGATTCTAGGGTTTATCGCACTGTGTCGATCGATACCAATCCGGTGTCGATCGACACATAATGATAACCCGGATAAAATTCAGGTTTAACCTAACTGTGACAATCGACACAAGAGTTGTGTCGGTCGACACAGACCTCGTGATCAGGATAGTCGGTTCAATTGGATTGGACGGATTATCGAGCTTTGTTAAAATTGGTTAAACCGCTAAAACGGTTTATTGTGATTGTTTTGATAAGTTTGGTATCGACCGACACTAATGTAGTGTCGATCGACACTGACCGGTTATCAAAAACCGGATCAATTGGATTGATCGGTTATCGCAAATTGGTTTTGGTAAATCTGTATCGATCGACACTAAAGTAGTGTCGGTCGACACAGGGTCCGCTGGTTTCGGTTATTGGACCTGAAATCACATAATCAAACCAAGATAAATCCTTTTATTAGAATAATTAAAACATAATAAGATTAAACG
Source organism: Orychophragmus violaceus (assembly GCA_030180135.1). NCBI lineage: Eukaryota > Viridiplantae > Streptophyta > Magnoliopsida > Brassicales > Brassicaceae > Orychophragmus > Orychophragmus violaceus. The sequence continues at coordinate 73,369,038 of CM058231.1, forward strand.
TTTTAAAAACAGTTCCGTTCCTCAAACTAAATATCAAGTAATCCTTGATGTCTTCCCGATCTTGTCAACTGTCAAGACTCGTTTCATTGTGCGATAGATTTGCAGTGCAAGGTGTCCACAATTACATGAGTAAGGCAAGATGTAATCGTGTTGATAGGCTTGTAGTGCAAGGTATCAAAAATTACATGACTTAAGATATTGGTTTACTTGACTGGGCCATCAAAATCGTTTTGGGCTCAGAGACATCAGGTGGATTGGACATGAGATGTCAATACACAACCAAGAGTTATATTGGATATAACTAGCAAAGAGTTGCTTACCTAGATAGCTAAAATTTGGGCGATAGCCAGTGGCTCACTCAAGTTTCAGTGAAGTATGGGTCTTGGATCATTATATTCATTTGAGGAAACATTGTCTTGAATATAATGCGAGTCTTCTTAATAGTTAAGATTTCTCATTTCTTGAACATCATAACTAAACCTCTCTTGTTTTCAGCTATGTCTAGCACAAACCATCATAACAATTTCTCCCTGCGATCCGTCCTTGAGAAGGACAAGTTAAATGGATCCAACTTTCTTGAATGGTATCGGAACTTGAGAATTGTTCTCAAACAGGAGAAGAAGGACTATGTCCTTGAGAAAGTTCTCCCCAAGAAGTACCGAGCTAATGCCTGGCAGTCAGAGAAGGATGCTTGGGATAAGCATTCTAATGATGTGGTCGATGTGTGTTGTCTAATGTTGGCTACCATGAACTCGGACTTGCAGAAGCAATATGAGTATGTGGAGTCGCCAATAGAGATGATCACTGGCCTGAAAAGTATGTTTCAGGAGCAGGCACGAACTCAGAGATACCAGACGGTTAAGTCTCTAATTTAGTGCAAGCTACAAAAGGACGGACCAGTTAGTCCCCATGTCATTAGGATGATGGGTTATATTGATAACCTGGAGAAACTGGATTGTCCCATTAGCCAAGAGTTGGCTACTGACATCATTCTGCAGTCACTGCCGTCAAGCTATGATCAGTTTGTTATGAACTATAACATGAACAACTTGACAAAGACTTTGACTGAGTTGCATGGGATGCTCAAAACTGCTGAACCTAACATCAAGAAGGACACTCCAAATGTCCTTATGGTACATAAGGGTAAAAGGTTTAAGAAACTTGGTAAGACCAAAGGTGATGGCAAGACGAGCTCGATTGTGAATCCAAGCGAGTCTAACCATGCTCCTAAGGTTAAGCCTGGTCTTTCTAAAGATGATAAGTGTCATTATTGGTAATGGTTATGGGCATTTGAAAGAAACTGCAATAAATTCCTGGAAGATTATGAGAAGCTGAAGAAGACGTACGAGACTTCTTCTTCGGGTATTTATGTTATAGAAGTAAATGTTACTACTTCTGGTCCTATTTCTTGGGTATTGGATACCGGCTGTGGTGCTCATATTTTATGAAAATATGCAAGGCCTAAGCAATAGTAAGACTTTGTAGAAAGGACAAGTGGATCTACGCGTAGGAAATGAAGCAAGAGTTGCTGCATTAGCCGTAGGAACATTTCATTTGTTTTGCCTCATGGCATGTTTTAGAAATTAAGAACTGCTACTATGTACCTGCTTTAAGCAGAAATATTATTTCTATTCCTTGTTTGGGTATGGAAGGATATCAGTTTTTAAATTAAGAATAAGTGTTATTCATTTGATTACAATGATATATTTTATAGTAGCAGTCCATTAGAGAATGGACTTTATGTTCTAAACCAAAACGTGCCTAACTATAACATTAGTACCAAGAGATTCAAGTCAAATGATACGAATCAAACTTTTTCTCTGGCATTGTCGTTTGGACCACATAAATGAGAAACAGATTCAGAAGCTCCATAGTGATGGGCTTTTGGGCTCATTTGATTATGAATCATGTGAGATATGCGAATCTTGTTTATTGGGTAAAATGACGAAGGCCCCTTTCAACAAAAGGTAGTGTCGATCGACACAAAAGTTACATCGATCGACACAGGTCGCGAACGAACAAAATGAAAGGGCCAGTGACTTATTGGGCTTTATACATACGGATGTGTATGGCCCGATGAGCCCAAGTGCTAGAGGAAACTTTCAGTACTTCATTACCTTTACTGATATTTTCAGTAGGTGTGGTTATATCCATTTAATGAGACATAAATCAGAATCTTTTAAAAAGTTCAAAGAGTTCCAGAATGAAGTACAGAATCAACTTGGCAAAAGTATTAAAGCTCTACGATAAGATCGTGAAGGTGGATACTTAAGCTAAGAATTCAGTGATCATCCGAGAGATTGTGGAATTGTTTCACAACTCACTCCTTCTGAATCGGACTTTAATAGATATGGTTCGATCAATGATTAATCACTCAGATCTTCCATCATCCTTCTGGGAATACGCTCTAGAAACGTCTGCGTTTAAACTAAATAGGGTTCCATCAAAATCAGTTACAAAGAGACTACATGAGATGTGGACTGGAGATGTTCATGATTTGTTTTTTATGAAGATTTGGGGTTGTGAGGCTTATGAAAAACGTATAATCTCTGATAAGCTCACATCCAAGTCTGATGAATGCTACTTAATTGGTTATCCTAAGGAGAACAAGGCATGTTACTTTTACTCCCATCGATCAAATTAATGGGTATTTGATACACATTAATATACGTGTTTAGAGGGTGTGTCGATCGACGCAAGTGTTGTGTCGATCGATGCAAGGCGAAGAACGACAAAATTGACTGTGTTTTTTCCTGGGAAAGATTTTCTTTCCAGGAAGAACAGTGGGAGTAAAGTACAACTCGAAGAAATTCGAAAATCACATGAGACTGATTAACCTGATGAGGAAGAGCAGCAGCTGGATCTACAAAGAGTTGTAGAACCCACACTTGTGGTGCCTGAAGTTCGCAAATCCGAGAGGATTCGTCACGAACCCGAGAAATTTGGATTTCTCATGACCAATTGCCATGATCTGTTGATCATAGACAATGACGAGTATACGACTTTGAAGAAGCAATGGTGGGCCTTGACTCCAAAAAGTGGCTGAAAGCCGCTGAATCCGAAATGGGATCTATGTCACAGAACCAAGTATGGACTTTGGTTGATTTACCCGATGGTGTAAAAACCATTAAGTGTAAATGATTTTCAAGAAGAAAATTGACGTAGATGGTAATATTCATATATACAAAGCTAGGTTGGTGACAAAAGGTTTCAAGCAAATTCATGGTATTGACTATGAAGAAACCTATTCCCCAGTCACCATGCTTAAGTCCATTCAGATTCTCCTAGCAACCGCCACTCATAATGGTTATGAGATCTGGCAGATGGATGTGAAAACAGTTTTCCTTAATGGAATTCTGGAAAAGGATGTGTACATGACACAACCTGAAGTTATTCATTGATCCTAATGAAGCTAGGAGGGTATGCAAGCTTCATCGGTCCATTTGTGGATTGAAGCAAGCATCTCAGAGTTGAAATCTTCGTTTTGATGAAGCAGTCAAAAGGTTTGACTTCATCAGGAACGAAGAGGAACCGTGTGTTTACAAGATAACTAGTGGGAGCGCAGTTGCATTTCTGGTATTGTGTGTTGATAACATAATGCTTCTCGGAAATGAAGTTCCATTGTTCAATCTGTTAAGACTTGATTCGAAAGTTGTTTTTCGATAAAAGCATGGGAGAAGCCGTGTACATTCTTGGAATAAAAGTCTATAGAGATAGATTGGACAAGGTAATTGGATTGTGTCAAAATACTTATATTGAGAAGGTCTTGCACAGGTCCAGTATGGATGATTCCAAGAAGGGCTTCATGCCAATGACTCTTGGCATTACTCTTAGCAAGACGCAGTGTCCTTCGACGCATGCTGAGCAAGAACGCATGAGGTTCAGACAACTACTATAGGCATTAGATGTCTTAAGATGTGATCTTAATTTTAGTGGGAGTTGTTGTTGTTAATTTTAGTTGTGATATGACGTTCATGTAAACGTAATTTGATTATGTTAATGAACTATGACATCAGTTTTATTTAATTATGTTATTAAATAATAGTCCCAAAGTAATTTATGACATTTTACAGGTCATCAAGTATGTGACTTGATCATGAAACCCTATAAATGATAAATGACATAAATTATGTTGGTCCCTAGTCAAGGTTGTTAAAGTGGGACATTAACAACCGCGTGAGACTAGAATGTGAGGTGACTGATGACTAAGTTTCATGGAGTCATTAATAAGAGTATTAAAGTCAATCACATAGATATATGTTGGAGAACACAGGATCGGACATGACCCGCTAATGAAAACTCCACAGGATAGTTATATAAGTATCATAAGAGTTTTCATTACGACTATAGAGTATAGTCCTTAGACCTGAGTTCATCATGTTTTCTTACATATGAATTGGTCCGCTTTAACCTTGTCAAACGTCAGCCGTAACTGGTGACTATAAAGGCATTGATTGGGCGTATCATGAAGTGTGTGAAGGAACAGGGATGGAACAAGATGGGATTTGTGTTGGATCGTTTAGAGTCTCCTGATTCAATTCTCAGATTGATTCATCCTACTAAACATGCTGATCTAGGTTCTCTTGAATAGAAACATAATAGATCTCACATGTTACCTTGTTTTGCAGCGGAATAGGAGGTAAGGGTCAGAGATCAGCAGAACCACCAAGAGATGGATCCTCCAAAGGCTCACACACGCACACAAAGAAAATTTGGCTGCTAGACCGAGCAAGAAGGAGGCGCAGAGAGAGAGAGAGTTGGCGGCGCAAAAGTGGCTAGGGGGAAAAGAGCTAGGGCAAGATTTTAATTAAAAACCCTTGTCCAGTCTTGTTGGGCCTTTTGGGCCCAATTCCCATTCTGATTAAATCCCTTGGATTTAATCAGGCCCTTTAGTCTCTCTTAGTACAGTAAATGCCTAGCACTTTTACCGTACTTCTGCTAAACCGTTCCTACACAATTTCCTGTTAGCTTAGGCGTGTGACCCATATGGGATCATATAATAAAGGCAATAAGTCCAAGACTTATAGATCATGAGCGGACTCTAGCAAGCCATCATGACCCCCAGAATTATATGACGTATGTCTGATCATTGACATACTCTTACTTTCTAGAGACAGTACAGAGATTACTGGACATAATTCCAACAATCTTCCACTTGAACTGGAATCTCTGTATTCATAATCCTTTTGTCTCAATATCTCGATTAGTCATAAGGCAAGATTAGTGTCATCCTTATAAAGCCTAATCTTGTTCATCGGACTCTGATTTGATACTGACAATCCAAACGACTCGGGAAAGTCCGTTTGAGCATGGCCATGCATTTTCCAGTATTCAAATCTCCGATTGGCCTAGAGATATTCACTCCATTTATATTGGAGGGACAAATCCCGTCTTGTTCCATCACTGTAAACTACTCTTTTCATAATACACCCAAACAAGGTCCTTATAACTATCGCTTAACGACATCATTAGACAATGATCAAAGCGCATTAGTTCATGTGCAGTCACATGCATGCGAACTCAGGTCTAAGGACTATACTCTATAGTCGTAGTAAGAATCTCTTATGACACAGATATAAATATCCTGAAGAGTTCTTATAATCGGGTCTTGTCCGGTCGTATGTACCCTACATACACCTATGTACTGACTTTGATGCCGTGCATCTATGACACACTGAGACTTTGTCATAAGTCACATACCAATCCAGTCTCACACGGTTGTTGGTGTTCCAATTTCAACAACCTTCGACTAGGGACATTATGATATAAGCCATCTATCAAATATAGGGTCTCATGATCAAGCTAAATGACTTTGATAACTCAAGATCAAGTCACTTACTTCGATGACCTATAAAATGGTTCATATCATTTTGGAACGATTATTTCATCACAGTTAAAATAATCTTGAAATAATAATTTCATTAAACATAAGAAAATGTTTTACAAGAACATATCAATAACTAAATAAAGCCCTCAAACTCCCACTCAAATTTAGATTACATTTCAATGTCTCTAATCCCTACAGCTTCAGTCAGGAACTCGAGCTTAGGTCTTGGGAGTGGCTTTGTCAATGGATCAGCGACGTTATCATCTGTCTGAACTCGACTGATCTTGACTTCCTTTCTATTAATGATGTCACGTATCAAGTGAAATCTTCTTAGAACATGCTTGGATTTCTGGTGTGATCTTGGTTCCTTTGCCTGAGCAATAGCACCATTGTTATCACAAAATAGTGCCAGAGGCTCAGCCGCATTCGGTATCACACCTAGTTCAATAATGAACTTTCGTATCCAAACAGCTTCCTTCGCTGCTTCTGAGGCGGCGATATATTCAGCTTCTGTAGTGGAATCAGCAACGGTGTCTTGCTTGGAGCTTCTCCAACTGATTGCACCGCCATTCAGACAAAAGATATAACCGGACTGTGACCGGAAATCATCTTGGTCTGTCTGGAAACTTGCGTCCGTGAATCCACTGACTTTAAGCACATCACTTCCACCGTACACCAAGAACTTATCCTTAGTATGTCTTAGATACTTCAGGATATTCTTGACGGCAATCCAATGGTTTTCACCTGGATTTGACTGGTATCTACTCGTCATGCTCAATGCATAAGCAACATCAGGGCGAGTACAGATCATGGCATACATGATAGATCCTATTGCAGATGCATAAGGAATATTCTTCATGCGCTCAAGCTCAGCAGCCGTCGTAGGGCTCTGCTTCTTGCTTAGCGTTGTGCCATGTACCATTGGCGTGAAGCCCTTCTTGGAATCTTTCATGCTGAATCTCTGTAGGACTTTGTCAATGTATGAATCTTGACACAAGCCTATCAGCCTTTTAGATCTATCCCGGTAGATCCTGATTCCAAGAACGTATGCGGCTTCACCCATGTCTTTCATGGAAAAACAACTTCCAAGCCAGTCCTTTACCGACTTTAGCATTGGAACGTCGTTTCCGAGAAGCAGTATGTCATCGACATACAGAATAAGAAATACTATCTTGCTCCCACTAGTTTTCTTATACACGCATTGTTCTTCTTCGTTTCTGATGAAGTCAAATTGCTTGATCGCTTCATCAAAACGAAGATTCCAGCTCCTCGATGCTTGCTTCAATCCATAAATGGATTTATGAAGCTTGCATACTTTCCCAGCATTCTTTGGATCTATGTAACCGTCAGGTTGTGTCATATACACATCCTCTTCCAGAATTCCATTCAGGAAGGCGGTTTTCACGTCCATCTGCCAAATTTCATAATCATGAAAAGCTGCAGTTGCTAGTAGAATCCGAATAGATTTCATCATTGCCACTGGGGAATAGGTTTCATCGTAATCCACACCGTGAACTTGTCTGAAACCTTTTGCCACCAACCTGGCTTTATAAATCTGGACATTTCCATCCACGTCAATCTTCTTCTTGAAGATCCATTTGCACTCGATGGCTTTTACACCAGCGGGTAAGTCAACCAACGAAAACACTTGGTTGACCGACATGGAGTCCATTTCGTAATCTGTGGCCTTACGCCACTTAGAGGAATCTGGGCCCATCATGGCTTGATTGAAATTCGATGGTTCATCACCATCAATGATCAGAAGATCATGACAGTTAGTCACGAGGAATCCTTGATATCTCTCGGGTTCGTGACGGATCCTCCCGGATCTTCGAACTTCAGGTACTACAGGTTCAGGCTCTACAATTTCTTGTAGGTCCTCCTGCTGCTCTTCCTCATTAGGTTGAGCAGTATCCTGTTCATCTTGAATTTCTTCAAGCAGTACCTTACTCCCACTGTCTTTCTTAGAGAGAAACTCCCTCTCAAGAAAGTTACAATCCCGGGCAACAAAAATCTTGTTCTCGGAACGTAGATAGAAGTAATAAGCCTTGGTTTCTTTCGGATAACCAATGAAGTAGCATTTATCAGACTTTGGTGTAAGCTTGTCTGAGATTAATCTCTTGACATAGGCTTCACAACCCCAAATTCTAAGATAAGACAGCACTGGAGCCACTCCAGTCCATAATTCATATGGTGTCTTTGCTACTACTTTCGATGGCGCTCTATTTAGAGTGAACACTGCTGTTAGCAGAGCATATCCCCAAAGGGATATTGGAAGGTCTGTGTGACTCATCATAGATCGAACCATATCCAATAAGGTCCAATTTCTCCTCTCAGACACACCATTCCATTGAGGTGTTCCAGGAGGAGTGAGTTGGGACACGATCCCACACTCTCTTAGATGATCACTGAATTCTTGGCTTAAGTATTCTCCACCTCGGTCGGACCGAAGAGCCTTAATGCTTTTGCCAAGTTGGTTTTGTACTTCATTTTGGAATTCTCTGAACTTCTCAAAAGATTCAGACTTATGTTTCATTAAATAAACATATCCATACCTACTGAAATCATCAGTGAAGGTAATGAAGTACTGATAGTTTCCTCTTGCATTTGTGGACATTGGGCCACACACATCAGTGTGTATCAGGCCCAATAAGTCACTGGCCCTCTCGTTAGGTTTATTAAAGGGGGCCCGGGTCGTTTTGCCCATCATGCAGGATTCGCATTTCTCACATGACTCAAAGTCAAATGAGCCAAGAAGTCCATTCGAATGGAGCCTCTTGATGCGTTTCTCGCTGATGTGCCCTAAACGACAATGCCATAGAAACGTTCGGTTCTCCTCATTAGGTTTGAACCGTTTGGTATCAATGTTATAAATTGGCGCGGATTGATCAAGTATGTAAAGCCCATTCGTAAGAGGGGCACAACCATAGAACAAATTGTTGCGATTGAAGGAACATAATTTATTCTTAACTGAAAAATCATAACCTTCCAAATCCAACAAAGAAATTGAAATAATATTTCTGCTTATCGCAGGTACAAAATAACAATTATTGAGTTCTAAAACCAATCCCGAAGGTAAAGACAACAAGTATGTGCCTACAGCTAGTGCAGGAACTTTCGCTCCATTCCCAACTCGTAGCTCCACTTGTCCTTGCTTCAGCCTTCTACTGTTGCTGAGTGCCTGCATATTAGTACAAATATGAGCCCCACAACCAGTATCCATAACCCATGAGGTATTATCAGAAGTAGTTGTATTAACTTCTATAACAAAAATACCTGATGAAGAAGTCTCGAGAGTCTTCTTCTTCAATTCCTTTAGACCTTCTTGGAATTTCTTACATTCTCTCCTCCAATGCTCTGGTTCTTTTCAGAACCTGCAGATGTCAGTAGGCCCAGCCTTAGACTTGGGCTTGGGCTTTGGCGTTGTCCTTGTCCGAGACTTGGACAGCCTTAGCCTTTCCCTTATCCTTAGCAGAGGATTTCTTAAAGCCCTTGCCCTTTTGCACCATAAGCACATTGGGGTCCTTGGCGGTTTTCCTCAAGTTGGGCTCTGCAGTCTTGAGCATTCCGTGAAGCTCAGGCAATTTCTTACTCAAGCCATGCATATTAAAGTTCAGAATGAACTGATCATAGCTTGCAGGTAAAGACTGCAGAACGATGTCGCAGGCAAGTTCCTGGCTGATAGGGCAGTCGAGTTTCTGAAGATGATCGAGATAACCCATCATCTTCAAGACATGAGGACTCACTGCCGCATTTGCAGCCAACTTACAGTCTAAGAGGTTCTTAACTGTCTGAAACCTCTCAGTCCTTGCTTGCTCCTGAAAAAGCGATTTCAGGCTTGCCATTATCTCGATGGGTGACAACACAATCTGACGAATGCTTTTCCCAAGCATTATGCAGAGTCCTGGCGGCATTGTTAGGAGGCCTCTCGGGGAGGGGATCACGAAGGACATAATCATTCTTCTCCTGCTTGAGGACTAGCCTCAAGTTCCTTGACCACGTCAGGAAGTTCGTTCCAGTCAGCTTCTCCTTCTCGAGAACAGACCGGATTGAGAATGTGTTTTGTGTGCTTGTAGTAGTCATAGCTGAAATATAAGATAAAAAGGTTATTAGTTAATATGTTCAATATGATTAATCTCGTATTAATTTTAATATGATTAATCACGCATTATATTCAATAACATAAGTTACCCTCAATAGAATATAATGATTCCAAGATCCACATATAACCAAGATCAAAGTGGGCCACTGGCCGTCACCCAATCTTAGCTTATATCGGTAAGCCCTATCTCGGCTAATTATATCCGTGATATAACTCTTGGTTGTGAATCTGGGCCCGAGGCCCAATCCACTCTGATGTCTCAAGGCCCGGGACTCCCGATGGCCTAGTCAAGAAAACCAGACTATACAGTCATGTAATCATTAATGTCTGGGACTCCCAATGACATTTATGAATCACAAACCGTCTTACCCACGCAAAAGTAGACACCCTCACACTGTAAGGCCATGAGTACAATTGAATGGGCTTCGACAGCTGACATAGACTGGACAAGACATCCAATGCTTGATATTATTTGAGGTTTGTAGGTTTATTAAAAATTCATCCCAAAATAGAAGATTACTATTTTGGGAAACTTTCCCTTTTGGGAAACCTACTAATTTTGGAAACTTTCTAAAATTAGAAACTTTTAATTATAGAAATTTCCTAAAATCCAAAACATGCAAATCTAGAAACTTCTAATTTAAGAAACTTTCTAATTTCAAAATTTTGGAAACTTATTAATTTAAAAATCGATTTTATAATTTTATAAAAATAAATTTTAAATTAATTCTGAAGAAAAGACTCAAATAATTGGCACAATTGTTTTAACTTCTTGGCCCGAGGCCCAAGAATTGGTTCATGTCCAAGACATAACCCAATTGCCCAATTAAATGACATAACCGGTCTGGTTCATTAAAATTGGTCTAACCAAAATTAATTACTACGACGACCACAATTGTCAACCGGTTATTTACTAAACCGAATTTTCTCAATTTATTTGGTCCAACCAAATCAAATTAGAAAATCACTGGTTTAGGTACAAAATCCAATTTTTCGACTTTGGATTTCTTATCCCGGTTTAACCAGAACTTAATAAATTTATTAAGTCTGTTTATTAAACCGTGACGATTAATTTTAATAAAATTTTAAACCGAAACGTTAACCGAACCGAACCGATTGGTCACGAACCGATCACGGTCGTGACCTAGCCGCAATCGAGACGAGACATCGGCCAGCCGCAAGCAACGGACGCGATCCAAGATCGGTCCATCTCTTTTGCAACGATGCTCGGAAAATGCTCAGTCCATCTCGATGCTCGGACGGGACGCTCGGGTCGCGGGACGGTGCTGGCCGAGACGCGATCGGGACGGAGCAGGCTCGCGATCGGGACGGCCGAGTGCCTCACGCGATCGTCCGACCGTTCGATCCGATCCATACGATCGATCGAGCCAGCGCTTGTGATCGGCTCGACCACGCGACGCGATCCAACGATCGGTCCGTGCGTCTCACGATCCGGACGTGTGGTTCGACCACACTCCGACGCAACCAATTCATATAGATTGGATCATGCGATTTCTTATTTGTTTAGGTTTTAATTCTTTGTTTCTTAAGTGTTTTCTCTTATCAGTAGATTGATTCAAAAACACCTCTTTAAACAATCCTAAACATGATTCTAAACAAGAAAAACCACAGAACCAATGGCTCTGATACCACTGTTGGATCGTTTAGAGTCTCCTGATTCAATTCTCAGATTGATTCATCCTACTAAACATGCAGATCTAGGTTCTCTTGAATAGAAACATAATAGATCTCACCTGTTACCTTGTTTTGCAGCGGAATGGGAGGTAAGGGTCAGAGATCAGCAGAACCACCAAGAGATGGATCCTCCAAAGGCTCACACACGCACACAAAGGAAATTTGGCTGCTAGACCGAGCAAGAAGGAGGCGCAGAGAGAGAGAGTTGGCGGCGCAAAAGTGGCTAGGGGGAAAAGAGCTAGGGCAAGATTTTAATTAAAAACCCTTGTCCAGTCTTGTTGGGCCTTTTGGGCCCAATTCCCATTCTCATTAAATCCCTTGGATTTAATCAGGCCCTTTAGTCTCTCTTAGTACAGTAAATGCCTAGCACTTTTACCGTACTTCTGCTAAACCGTTCCTACACAATTTCTTGTTAGCTTAGGCGTGTGACCCATATGGGATCATATAATAAAGGCAATAAGTCCAAGACTTATAGATCATGAGCGGACTCTAGCAAGCCATCATGACCCCCAGAATTATATGACTTATGTCTGATCATTGACATACTCTTACTTTCTAGAGACAGTACAGAGATTACTGGACATAATTCCAACAATTTGTCCCTCCTATATAACAGGAGATAAATATCTCAGGGTCCATCGAAGATTTTATACTGAGAAATGTGTGGCCGCACTCAAACGAGGTGATTGTCAGTCGTTTGTCTTGTCAGTATAAATCGGAATTCGATGAACATGATTTTGGCTTAATAAGGATGACACGGATCTTGCCTTATGTCAGATCGAGATATAGAGACGAAGGGATTATGGGAATAGATGATTCCAGTATAAGTGGGAGATTGTTGGGAATGTCCTGAAATCACACTTGTAATCACTCTAGAGATAGTTGTGTTGTCGAGATTAGACATTCATATAATATTGGGCAATCATAATGCTTTGCTAGAAGCCACTTATGATCAATGAATTTAGAACTCATTGTTAGTATTATATGATCCTACAGGGTCACACACCTAAGCAAACTGGATATAGAATATGGGGTTGATCATTAGTGTAATGATCTGATAAATGTATATATGATATGCATTCGATAACAAGTTTCTGAGGCAGTGTCGATCGACACAACATGTGCATCGATCGACATAGATCGCGGACCAAAATAGCGATTTTGGTTTATGACTTAACTAACCACGGTTTGAGTCTTGGTTAATCAGGTCATGGTAAAAGTCAATATATATGATATATGGTCGACTTTTACAGCGACCAGACCTAATTCACAGCCACCAGAAAGAAACTGAAACCCTCTGAGAGATCCGATCTCTAAACGGCACTAGCATCTCGTCCGCTCCAGTTTGTGTGCGTGTGGATACCAGTAGAGGCGCAGCACTTGAGGCGCTTAAGATCTCGATTACTTGTTCATATTCCGCTGCTAATCTCCAGGTAATTTCGAGATCTCATGATCCAATATACATGAACCCTAGATCCTAGGCTTGGAATTTATACCTAGGGTTGCTAATCTGATTAGGAACTGCTAGAAATTCCTTCATGTATGGTGTTTGATGTTGCTAGTGACGAAGCCTTTGATGCTAGGGTTGTTAAGATCACATAAATAGTCAAAAGGGGGGAGATTGAAGATGTATTTGATGTGTCAGTCACGGCGTAGTACAAGTGGTAGTACAAAACATGACTCAAGACGTGATTATATTTGATTAATGAGATATGAGCGAATCTTTATGATGTGATTCAGTTTATGAGTTATTTGCTGAGCTGAATGAAGATATTAGTGAGAAGATTGCAGCTTTGAGTGGTTTACTTATTCTTTGAAGAAGATACACGAAAAAAGAAAAAGTTACAAAATGTGGAATAGGAAATATCTTAACAAAAAGGATGTTTGCTATATCTTTATTTAGGTAAACTTGAGGAGCAAGTCTAGCCTATATAAAGAAGAGAGGCGTGGCCTTATGAAGATGCAAGGGCTGAGAGAATAAAAACTCAAGAGAGCTTTTGTATTTGTCTAGGTTGCATGTGTGAAAAAGTCTAGGCTCTAAGGGGAGTTTAGCTCATGTATGTGATCCTGAAGAGTTCTTGTATTGGATTCAATAGAGTTTGATCTATTCGTTTGTAATTGATGAGATTACTTTCTATTCAAGAGAATTCGAGTTTGAGAAAGAAACTTTTGTGTTGTCTTACTTTCTGTACTTATATATTTGCCTCACCTGCACTTTCAAGCTCGACGTATGCCGTTATAATGTGGCTCAAAGTCGGTTCCGTCGATACTTCCAGCTTGAATTGGATGATACGACGTTGTAGTACATGAATTACTCCTACTACCTTTACTTCCAAGCGAAGGTATCACTATGAATGATCCATTGTGAATCTACTACGCCAATCTTCTCATGAGCAGGCTGCACAAAACACAGATTTTCATTACAATCCAAAGAATATGGTATCATTTATAACAATTTACTTTTGGCTTCTCAATGAAGAAAGGTGTCCCACATATCCTTCAAAGTCACCTTTACTAGAGAAGCAATGAGTATGTGAATTAAATCCCTCGAAACAAAAAAGAAAGAAAGAAAAAACATCAAATTTGGATCATAAGCTTGATTAAATAAATGAAAACATATGGAAAAATGTGTCATCGATATGTGGGTGTAATATGAGCGTGGAAGATGTTCTATTTATAATGATCAATTGACTTAGGTTGAACTAAATTTACATAAAACTTATTCTGGAAGATTAGAATATTTTATAAGATATTTTATGAATATTTATTTATAGATTTTTCGTTTAATACTAACAACCTTTTATTGGAAGATTGAAATATTCTAAATTATATTTTAAGAATTCAAACTAAATAAGATATTCAATAAGATATTATGATATATTTTCGGAAAGTTAATTAATGCTACAAAATTTTAAATGAATAATGGCAGTCGCCGTAAATAATAGAATATATTATTTTTTAGATATTGTTCTGGTATTTCACATTTTCAAAATGTTTTATTTAATTGTAACAAATATTTAAATTAAATATGTTCCACATCGTTTTTGATATTTTATTTCTTAAAATATAGAAAACTCGTTTATAAATATATTTGGCGAAATATTATAATGTGTGATTAAAATATATTAAACCAAAATAACCATTAATGATTAATCTAAAATGTTAGCTATTTAGAGTTTATTTTGATATTCAAATGTTATAACTATATCAATATATATATATATATATATATATATATATATATATATATATATATATATGACAATATGAAATGTTTTCAAGCAATATAGTCAATTAAATAAAATTAATATAAAAATTAATGTGGAACAAACTAATATTATTTTCTGGAAAAAACTAATATTAATTTTTAAAATAAAATAATGTTAATCATAATAAACAAATATTATTTAAAAAAATAATATTATATTCGAAATAGTTTCTATAAATTTGGGATTACGTGATATCATCAAGATTGCAGATTTTTGTTTCTTAAAATATAGTTTACGAAAATAAATATAATTAGTAAGTCTGTTAACAAAAAGAATTAAAAATAAATAAATGGTAGGATAAATAAAACAAAATAATTAGATGGATAATATTAAATCTACGAAATGAATGATCAAGATTTAAAAAATAGGATCTGCACGTATATCCATATTCTAAATCCCGATGCATTCAAATATTTTTGGGTGACTAATTTTTATAAACCCAAAATTATCCTTAATGAATATTAAAATATTCTAATAAACTCAATGATATTTTTCTTAGTATTACACAAAATTAGTTTCCAAAATGTTCTCATGTTTTTATAAGATAGATGTGGGCCTAAAGTAGCGCAGTAATGAACAATTCATAAGATAAGAGGCACAAAAGAGTACTGTGCAAATCAACTATCATGCACTGCAGCTTAAGAATAGAGCAGTAAGCTATCGCTACAAAATCGACAAGAGAACATGTTCAAGAGAATGAATCGATTATAATTTTATCTTTAAAAAGAGCAACCCTTAATCAAATTTCAAAACTATTGTGAGTGTATATGATGATGACCCATTGGGATAGAAGCACAACATTTGAGAGAATTTTTTTTTTTTTGAACAGCAAATACTTTCATTTCATAAAAATCTTACACAGATGATGAAATAACAGTTCTAAAAGAGTCTTTTGCTAGATGATCTGCCAGTTCATTGGCTTGACGGGAAATAAAAAGAAAACAACAAGATTCAAAGTGATGAGTGAAGGATATGATGTCTTGGAGGAGGCCATAGATCTCCTTTATCTGTTCCTTCTTGTTGATAGCTCGGATGAGAACCTGAGCGTCTGACTTCAAGATTATATTTGTGTATCCCTTGTCCTTGGCTTGAGAAGGAGCTGCACGGATGGCAAGCGCTTCAGCCATAAGGGGGGATCGCACGTTGGATTCAAACCCGCTGGAGTGGTGCAATTGTAGACCTGAGGCGTGTGTGAAGACCCACCCAAGGCCTGCCTGGTTCAGTTCCTTTCCCCAAGCTGCATCAGAGTTAATCGTTACTGCATTTTGATTTGAGAGGGTCTGATTAGGAGATGCTGCTCTGTTTTGTATTGCTTTTTGAGTTTGCTGGGCTCTTTACCACTCGCCAGCATCAGCAATCGCCTTGGATAGAGTTTCCATTGGGTTGAAAATTCTCTCTTCGAATAAGCTTTGGTTTCTAGTAAGCCAGACCGTCCAACACAGCCAAGGAAATAGAGGCCCAGTCCTGATACCGGTTGGAGGGAGGCAGATCAGGTTCCTTGAAGCTGATAAGGCGTCTGTGAAGTTCTGAAAGTGATCGGGTTTGAAGGGAGATGAGAAGGGAGCCAGACTCCATGCTTGTTTGGCGAATTCACATTGAAAGAACAAGTGCTGCATTGTTTCTAGGTCGCCACAATGTACACAACAAGAAAGATCAAGCAGTCCTCTTTTTAATATTTTTTCTCCCACTGGTAGAACATTTTGAGCTGCTTTCCACATGAATGTCTGAAGTTTGGGTGAGAACTTTCCTTTCCATATTGTCGACATCCAGTCAGAGTTAGAGGAGGTATTAACTAAATGTCTCCCACAACATTTGAGAGATAACTAAATGAATTCGGAAGAAAAAATGAAATAGATGCTAATTTTTTAGTTCAGCAAACAATTACGACCAAGCGACCATCCGGTGGGTAAGAAAAAAACACGACATATCATCAAATTCTTATGAGAAGTAATGATCAAACTCACAAACTAAAAAAAAAGAAGAGATCATGTAATAACCTGGGCACCAAGGCCCAACAGTCCAATAATAATACTCCAACCTTAGAGCACCCACAATGGTGTTACTCCATTGGGTCTCTTAAAAATGTTATTTTATTATTATTATTTTTTTTTTACAGATGCCAAAAAAAAAGCGACGAATCAGGTGGTGACACGTGTCGGGAACAGTGCAAAAAACGTCTCTTAAATAGGAAATTTAAGATACGGGTTGTTAAAAAAATTGTGAGACCCACATTATTTTAATAAATTTTTTTAAGAGACTGGCCTTATGTTACTCCCGCTGGAGCTGCTCTTAGACAAAATTGTCTATAAAAAGAATCAGTTTCTTGGTGAGGTTCAACAACCTTCCTCCTTATTGAAAGGTGGAGATGCCATTGACGAGCGGGAGAGGAGGAGCTCTCGCCAACCAAAACCAAGTCGCCGGCTTCTTGAATCAATCACTGAGCCTCGACGTCCTTAACCTCACGATCAAGGTGTGATGGTTAAAACCCCAAACCTCTACTCTCTTTCCTTTATTACTTCTTCAACAAGTAACACTAATATTTATCCAACTTCCATTGATGTTCGTTCAAGCTTGCAAGTGACGAGTCGTGTTGCTACTGAAAAGTCCGATCCGTATTTCTATGCTTTTATCGTCTCCGATCAATCGTACTAAGGTGGTGAGGTTTGGATCTTAACTCATATTTGTTTGTTTTATTATTTTTATTTTTTGACAACTTTTTTTTTTTGACAACTTTTTTTTTTATAACTCATATTTGTTAGTCATACGAATCATATAAAGACTGGTGTTAGATTATATAAGTATTACTCACAGAGATCTAAAGGGTTAAACGTAAAACGATTATATAAGTTTCATTCATAGAGATCTACAGGGTTAAACGTAAAGTTAATATATGATTTTTTTTTTTTTTTAAAGGGTTTTCATAAATAAATTTTTTTGGGTTTTTTAGTACAATAAGGACAGATAAAAAAGACAGAAAAAAGAGAAGCCCAAAATGAACCCCTATTGAGCCCGATCTAACAAAAGAGAAGAACAAATGGGCCCAAAAGAACTGGCCCGCAACACCACAGAAACCCTAGCCGCACTCGACCTCCGAAGAAGTCGCCGCCACTGCTTCTTGAGAAATCCGCGCACCGCCGCAACCAGAGCCGAGCACCACCGAGGCGACCACCACCGAGAAGAAGGGAGACAGAAGGCACCTTCGAAGGACTATGCCGGAGAGAAGGATGGAGAAGACTTTGAGAGAGCGGATTAGATTTGTCTCCGGTTGCAGAGCCGGTTCATGCCGCCGCCGGAGCTCCGTTCGAGACCCACCACTGCCCTCCACGCAGCAGGCTTACTAAGAGCCACCGGCAGTTCGAACATCCGGGTCTAAACCACACCACAAGCTCGCCGCCTCCTCCGACAACCATCTTCCGCCTTCGCCGAACACCGACGCACCACAACCGACCGGCGGGATCCTCCACTAGCCGACGACTTCGGGTTTTGAGGAAGCGCCCAGATCCCGTCCTCTCAAGATCTGTTTGCCGGAAACCCTCCGCCACCAGAGAGGGAGAAGCCGCTGCGACCACCACGGAAGAGAACACGACGCGCCACCCCAAAAGCTCCAGATCTTCCACTAGACCACGGAATGAAGACACCGGGCGAGGAAAACAAGAAAATAAGAGGTTCCCCTCACAGTGCTGCCGAGAACAGCCATCGGAGGGGAGAAAAGAGGCGGAGATCTCGAAAGTTTAGAGGAAAAAGAAGAGAGGTTTTGTTGGAACGATTGTCCTCCAAAAAAAAAAAAGTTAATATATGATTTTCATGCGTAATGATCATGTGTATATAAACGTAGTGTTAAACGTATATATATTATACTGTGTATATGATTGTCACGTGTAAGCTAATATATGTATATAAATATAATTATTTAATTATAATGATCATTCGTATGAGATCCATGATAAGCTTTATTAAATGGATAGATTATTATATATAAAGATAGTGAATCATTTTACTACTGTGAAAAGTAGTGGGATCATATAGTATATTATATTTTCTAAGAGGCTGGACATAATTATTATTACAGATACTAAAGTATAAGCCGCTTAATAATTAGCAAACACGAATCGTGTGGTATAGATGAATTGATTTAAATAATAATATAATAAAAAGAAAACTTTAAATTGTAGACATGTAACATTGAAAAGGCTAATTAACGTGTAATAAGGTGTGACGGTTATCGCTAATAAGATGATAGACCATATTTGTGTTGGGCTGTGATGATGGGTTCTTGCGTGGAGCGGTCATAGTTCATTTGACTGACGAGCCATGGTACTGTATAGATAAAGAAGGGACATTCCCTTACTAGTATAGGCGCAAGAACACCTTTAACGAGCCATGGTGCTGCGTAGGTAAGGAAGGGACATTCCCTTACCAGTATAGACGCAGTGACACCTTTAACTTTTAAGAATTATTATTATTATTACTAGTAAACTTGCAACTTCCGCGCGCATGCACGGGGTCATGTGGTCTCTATTGTTATTTTTATTTCTAATGTCTAATGAAGTTGATGTCATTTGTTATTGGTTTCTAATGTATGAGTATTGTGGGACATAATGTTTTTAAGCTCACATATCGAATAAATAACAGCTCTCTGTAAAGCTGGAAACTTTGATTTGTGGCTAGTTTTTTATTTGTCTATATTTTAAAACATTTCTAGGCAAACTGTAAAAGTTGTTTCCAAAACAATGAGAAGATTTGGGACGGTATTTTGGTAGTGACAAAAATTGGCAAGTGAATAAACCTTGCATTACAATCACTGAATGATTTTGGCAGCTATCGCATAATTTACTTTACAAATCTGTAACTCCACAATGTTTGGTAGACATTTCTGGTGTGTCAGCTGCTTTTTGCTGTCCTTATTGTTGGGCATGAGGTGTTTGCTTTACCTAAAAGCTGGCTTCTTGCTTGTGGGTTTGGGCGTTCTTGTGGTTGTTTCAAGGTACCCATTTGATGTTCTGTTGTTCCAAAGTTACTTTTCTCTTCTAAACTCTTGATCTTGGCGTAGATAAATACAGTTTATGCAAAGAGAGTGTTTTCGGCTCTTATAATCTACAAAGAATGTCGTGGACATGAATCACTTGAATCAAATACATAGCAATTAGAATTCCCTGTTTCTAGAGAATCATGTGTGACATGTGAGTGTTTCCTTCATTTCTGCAAATGCTGACAGTAACTCATCTGCAGTGGATCTACAACTTTTCAGGCTGGTGCATCTATAATAAAGGTAAAAACCTCTCTCTCTTCCGAGTTGTGAACATTCTTTTGTATTTATCTTTCGCAGTCCTGCTAGCACCCAAGTTGTTGTGTTTTGTCTGTTAGCAAGAATTTGTTTTCAAGGATGATGTAGAGCGTCTTGAGTATCTAGCGCATTTTCATGTTCATCTATTCTTTTGAAAGTGTTTCCCTTGCATTAAATAAAATGTTTTTCATTTGTCACTTTACTGAGATCTCAACATAACGCAGGGAAAGTCACTGGATATATTTGTGGTAAACTCATTTGGATCTGGATTTCAGGTATCTACTACAATATGGCAGAAAAAAATATTGTTATGCTAATGTGTTCTTTCCAGCCTACATAATGCATATATCAGAGTTCCACTGAGACATGCTTATCCATTACCTGAAGAGTTTGTGCAGAACATTTGTATTCTTCTTCTTGCACCTTTCCTTTGCCGTTCAGTTCCACATCACCCAATACGACTTCGTCTCTTCTTTAATCTGAGACCCCCATTCCATAATCTCCTTGTAATCCCTGGCGATATTAATCCACCTTTTCCGACACTGAACTGGTCCGCGATTCATCCATGACGCCTGCAGTAAGATGACACTGATGTTTTCATTAAAAAAAGAAGATGACACCGATGTCCACCTGGGCTCCATTTGACCCAACCCGAGCGCCATACTCGCAGATCTCCCTTGCCGGTTTCAATTCCCCGCCACTGTCTTCCCTTGAATCAGCACCAGGATCTCTTGCCATGAAGTTGTATATAGACGACGGATTGAGATATCAGCGAGGGAATTGAAAATGGTTTCATTAATAGGATGCGAGATTAAAGTTATGGAATACCTTCTCGGAATAGAACAATACCCATGAACTTCCAGTACTTTTTCATGTTCCGTGCATCCCAGTAGGGGAGGAGTCGGCCTCGGCCAACCACCTGTTGAGAGCTTCGGCCGAGATTTGCGAATGAGTATTGGTTTTTTGCGAAGGTTGCGCACAGGGTCGAGGCATGATAAGCTGTTGATTTATAGGCCCCATGGTGACGGGTAATTGAAGGGGCATATATGAAAATGGGGAGATAATAAGCTTTCTGTAAAAGTCATAGGCGATTTAAATGTGAAGGCGGTGTCGAATGTGAAGGGGGTGAAGATGAATAGGTCTTGACTTATTGGACTGAATTTTGTGAGTTGTTGACATTTGTGGGCCCGCTTATTAGTGAATAAGGCCCTGATTTTACGCGCTGTAACTGAGTTTGTGATTTGGTTTTTAGTGGACACGTGTCATTCAAATCGAGAAAATGGTTTCTCATTATATATTAGATTTTTTTAACTTTTAAGAATTATCTTAATTAATATTGTGGGTCTACATGATTTTATGTCGTTATACTTATGGTTGTTTAGCATATGACTCACTTGATTTGGTTCTTTTTGTTTGTAATGTGAGAAATGATTTGGTGGATCCTAAATATCTTCACTGAGTAATTTCCAATACTCATACCTCTATTTTTGCAGGTGAGCGTTCTAATTAGCTGCAAAAGGTGCGTTGGTGTGGTGTTGCATTTCGGGTTACTGGTGTTTTCACATTGTTCTATAGCACAAAAATTTGGTTTCTTTTAACTTGTTTAATTCATTTTCTTTGGTTTGATTTAAGTTGATTTAAGTTGTGGTGTGAAACGTTTATTTTTACTTAATGTTGTTTTTGAATATGAGAGTGGTTTTATGAATATATAAGTTGAAACTCAGTAATTCGATTTTTGTTTTGCTAAATAAAAATACGAGTGTTACAGATCAGACACGAACAAAATAAATAATATATTCGATTTCTAGCTCAACAATTGGGACAAATTTCATTTCACCAATTTGGAACATTCTTCAGATTACGAATTGAAATTCAGAGAAGCTTTCTAAAATCTCAAGTGGAAATAGATAAGCAAGAAATATAATCTGCAATGAAGGAGCAGATATTGTTAGAAGGTTAGAGCAAAGCATACTTGCTATTGAATTCAAATCGGCATAGCTTCAAAATTGAAAGCAACTTTGAGATTTTTTCCCCAACAACGAAACTTTGGAATTCAGGCATGAACTAATATCAAAAGGTAACGAATCAGAGAGAATTTTACAAAAATAATAGTACACAGAATAACAATGGCAGAAATCCCAGAAATGAAAGACGGTAAGGGAATGCAAAAGAAAATAATGTACAGTGGACAAGACACATATGCATATGTAAATCTTATATATAATAAGAAACATGTTTCTCCACGCATGTGTCTTTTTTCTTTTTATGTGTTTGGGCCTCAAAAAAGGTAAATACACACATTACACAAAAGCCTATATGCTATTACGGTCTTCTACGTGCCTCCTCCACTTTCCTATAGGGAAATTACTATGCCTCCTGTTCATGGGTCAAAATTTCCTATAGCCTTTTGGCGTAAAAACAAATCCTGTCTACTTTTTTGTAACCATAATATCCTTTTTTCATTTAAGTAATTGTGCTTTGACGATTTTGCCTCTGGTTTTACCTTACCCAATTTTTTTGTTTAACTTAAAAATTTGGTTAAAACAATTTTATTTGTTCAAGATTTTTTTTTTTTTAAAAAAGCTGTATATCCGTCCAAATCTCGCTTGTATTGGTTCGGATTAGGAGGGGAGGTTCCGTACGATAACGGGCGACGAAAACGAAATCGTATTTAGCTCCGTCATCAGCGCCATCGCGTCTCCGACTACCATTCGCTGCCTCCGTCGTGACTCCGTCAACCCACCGAGGTCTGTGGTTCTCCCTCGATCTGCATTCAGCTCCATTTGAACAAGATTGGGATTAAGATTGAGTTTTGGTAGATTCATTTGATGAGCTGGTACATTGTTGTTTAGCCTTTGATTCTTGGTCGATTGGGACTACAAATTGAGTAGAAATTCATTTGAGAGGTAGAATCGCTGTTTATTGCTAGCAAATTAGGACCCAGAAATCGATTCAAATTTGTGTTCATGTTGTAGTAGAAATGGGGACAACTAGTTAACTGACGTACGTTATATAACCACTAAAACTGATATAACTTGTACAACTAGTATAAATAGTAAAACTGGCATAACTGGTACAACTAGTATAACTGGTACCACTGGTATTTCTGATAATCGTTATGTATAACTAGTATAACTGGTGTAACTAGTATAACTGAGGACAACTTGTGTAAAACTGAGAACAAACTGTGTACAACTACAAGTATATACTGAGTTTTTTGCTTTTGTTTTGGCAGGATAGAATGAGCGATAGAGTGTGCATCCATTATAAATGTCAGGGGCGCATGTGTAGCTTAGTGTTTAACGAGGAGATAACTTTGGAGATGGTAGTAGCTAGGATTTACAAGAAGCATGCATTAGATGAGAATCATGTTAGATTGGAATTAAGTTACATTCCTTTGGTGGTTGGCTGTGAAGAACATTTGAGTATTTCTGATGATGAAGATCTTTGTGGTTATCTAATGACCGTTGATAAATCGAATCAGATAAGTCTTTTGTGTGTGGAAGTCGTGACTAGACCGGAGCTGCCCTCGCAACAGTCGAGAACGGGGAAATGCTCTGCTGGTTTGAAGTATGAGCATGATGAAATCGGAGAAGTAGGACCTAATGCCTTGACATTGGATGTTGAAAACGGAGAAATAGGAGCTAATTTTGTGCCGTTGTTTTTTGAAAACGGTCAAGTAGATCAAGAAGAGCAAGTGAGAGAGGATGATGGTGATAAATTGGAGGATAACATTACTGATACGTCAGGTATGCATAATGAATATCTCGAGGTACCACCCGTTGTTGAAGGTAGTCAGTTTGTAGTGCCAGTGGAAGACGGTTTTGGGGTGAGTGTGCATCAAGAATTCCGAGATAAGAAGACAGTTATAGAGTTGGTAGAGAGATTGGCATTTAGAAACTCTTTTGATTATGTTATAAAACATTCTGATAGAACGCGGTGGGTGGTTAAATGTTCTATTGAGAGATGTAAATGGGGTCTATGAGCAACAAGGATTGGGAACTCAGATATGTTCTCTATCAGAACGTACACGAAGATGCACACATGAAACCGTGCCGATCAAAATGTAAGCGTTGATTGAATGAGAGGCTCATCACAACTAGTTGCATCGTATTTGAGTGAGGAATATCCTAGGAACTTCGAAACTCCAAAGCCTAGAACCATCATGGATCTAGTTAGGCGAAAATATGGAGTAGACATATCATACTCGACGGCGTTAAGAGGGAAAATTCAAGCAGTTTGTTATTTGCGTGGTAGTCCGGAAGATAGCTACAAGATGTTGTATCGTTATCTGTATGTGTTAGAAGAGGTCAATCCGATAACAATAAGTGCTGTGGAACTGGATGAAGAAAAAAAAATTATCTATTCATAGCTTGGAGAGTTAGCATTGACGGGTTTGCATGCATGAGGAAAGTGATAATTGTTGATGCAACTTTCCTCAAGACCGGATATGGTGGTGTATTAGTTTTCGCTGTGGCTCAGGATCCTAATCCTCAATTTATCCCATAGCGTTCGGTGTTCTCGACGGTGAGAATATAACTAGTTGGACATGGTTTTTCGAGATGTTGAAAAGCATTGTAGGCGACTCGTCCGAATTGGTATTTGTGAGTGATAAAAATGCAAGACTCATCAATGCAATAGCAAACGTTTTTCCACAATCTCATCAATGCGAGGATCTTATACTCGGCCAAGATCTTGCTTAGCTTGGTTAAATCACGATGATTCAAGGTACATGTCTGGAAGTATCTTTTTACTCAGGTTAGGTGATGGTTTTTTGAGACAGTAAATGGTTGATGAGGTTTATTTTGGCTGTGGTGAAGGATGAGACAAATTTCGTATCCTGCTATCTTTTTGGTCGTGGGAATGTTTGGTTTGTTATAAGCTGTATAACCATGACTAGTATAATAGATTATTATTATATTAGGCAGAGAATCGATGTAAACAAATCGTGTCTGTGTTATATTTGGGGCAGTGAAGGTAAGGATACTATGGAAGTAAGATGGCCTTTAAGGGAGGTGGATTTTGGTTAAGTTTTAGTTTGAATTTGTTGGTTACCTATATTAAGGAAATGATTTTTCTCAGTTCTGAGAGATGCTATAGAATTTGGTCAGGTACATATAGAGATTTTGATACTCTTTGCTACCTTTGGTGGATGAGTTATTTATGCCAGTGCAGTTTCATGCTTGTTTTCAGATTTAAGGATAATATTTTTTTGCTCTCTATGGAGACTCCTCTACCTTTTCATAATGATGATCCATTGTAGGGGCTATCGGTGGCGGAATTTCTTTACATTACGATTAAACCTAGATAGTGCTTAGTTTTTGATTCTGCTCTGGTCATATTTATTTATGTGCCTTGTTAATAGTTCGAACTGGTATTACTTTGTTGCTGGTATTGGACAGGACTGCATGTTGGTAGACATGGAGGTTATTATTACTATTGTATGGCTCAAAGACCTCTATTTGAGATTGGGGGAGTTTAGTAGTAGGTATATGGGATTTGATTATCAGGATCCAATAGGCTTAAGTGAACTTTTTACAAAAACCATTTACCCTCTCAGTAGATGTTAGGTGGCTATGCTTTTTCTACCTAATCTTTAATAATGTTTTGATGAGAGCTCAGGGTGTAAGTACAAGCTCTAAAATAAAGATAGGCAGCTCAATTGGTAGTTCCCTTCTGATTTTTTGGCGAAAGAACGCTTTCTCTTTGTACAATATGCTGTTAAAGTAATGGAGAGGTTTTTATCTGACAAGAGGTGTTCAAGGTTCAATTTATTAACCAAGGAAAAGTGAAGTAAGCCACTTTGTCGCCGACACAGTCGTCAACACAGAATCTTCAGAAACTTGAGCAAGCCACTGTGTCGCCGACACAGTCGTCAACACAGAATCTTCAGAAACTTGAGACAAGCCACTGTGTCGCCGACACAGTCGTCAACACGTCTCCAACGGCCACATTTTCTCTAACGGCTATTTTTCAACTTCTAGACCTAGTTACTTCACTTTGTAACTCTATAAATGAGTCTCTATTGACTAATATCAAAAATACACTTTTGGAGACTTTTCTCTCCATATTCTCTCCAAATCTCTCTAATCTCTTAATACTCTTAAATTCTATCATGGTATCAGAGCAAAGATCCTTATTCTACTACTCTCTTTGATTCTCTCTTGTTCATCTTTCAAAATTCTTCAAAATTCTCAATTTCTTAAAAACGCCCACCAAGTGTTCGACAAAATTCCTAAACGAAATTTCAAGCTAAAAGCTATGAGTTCTTCTGTTATTACCACTGAGGGCTCAAAATCTTTAGTTGTTCCTACCATTCTCAAAGGAAACAACTATCTTGTGTGGTCTAGAACCACTAAAATCGCTATAAGCGGAAGAAGACTTTAGAAGCATATCATCTCAAAGGAGTGCCCAAAGAAATCCCTCAAGAGCAAAAGAAAAGACCAAGAGGCTCTAACCGAGGAAGAGAAAGAAGAAGTACTCAAAGAAGAAGAGGAGAAATGGGAAGAAGATCAACAAGCAGTCCTTAGTATTCTTCAATCATCTCTAGATCCGGCCATCTTGGAAGCCTACTCATATTGTGAGAATCCAAAGGATCTATGGGAAACTCTCAAAGGTGTGTACGGGAACACATCCAATCTAAGTCGAATCTTTGAAATCAAGAAGGCTATCAATGAACTCCATCAAGATAATTTGGAGTTCACCAAGCACTTTGGAAAGTACCAAACTCTATGGTCTGAACTTGAAATGCTTAGGCCAATGAGTGTGGATCCAAAGGTGCTCATTAAAAGGTGTGAGCAAGATCGTGTGTTTGGCCTTCTCCTCACGTTGAATCAGGGTTATAATGACCTCATTAAGCATATCCTTAGAGATGACAAGCTACCAAACCTTGAAGAGGTGTGTTCTAGAATCCAAAAGGAGCAAGGCTCCATAGGTCTCTTTGGTGGCAAATCCGAGCTTGTAACAGCCCATAAAGGTGTATACAAGCAAGACAAGAAGGACCCAAAGGTGTGTGATCATTGCAAGAAGGATGGTCACTCAAAGGACAAGTGTTGGCATCTTCACCCTCATCTCAAGCCCGAGTTTTTAAACTCAAGAAGACCAAGAGCCAATGTTTCTCATGGTGATGAGTCTAGACAAGAAAATGCATCCACTTCTCGAGGAGAAGTAGCTATGACAGCCTCTGTTGATTATGTGAAGAAAAGTGACTTGGATGCCCTAATCAAAGCCTTTGCCTCACACAACTCCGGTATCACTCTCTATTCTCACAAACCTAGTAGTAGACTTGTTATAGATTCGGGTGCTTCTCATCATATGATTAGTAATCCTAAGTTTCTAGACAAGATTGAACCGGCTATGGGTAGAGTAGAGATTGCTAATGGTGATGGAATTCCAATAGAAGGAAAAGGAACTTTAAAACTATTTAACAAGAAAAGTGAAGCATTTTATGTTCCTAAGTTCAAATCCAACTTAATATTTGTTAAGAGAACTACTAAAGACCTTAATTTCTATGCTATTTTTGGTCCTAATGATGTTCATTTTCAGGATATTGAAAGTGGGAAGTTACTTGGGAAAGGTGGATCCAAAGATGAGCTTTATATTCTAGAAGAGCTACCACAAAATTCGGATGCTTTATCTTTTAATTCTTGTTATTTAGCTAATATAGATGCTATGTGGCATGCTAGATTAGGCCATCCTCATGGAAGAGCACTTGAGTTAATGTTGCCTAATGTATCTTTTGATCACACTAGTTGTGAAGCATGTATTCTTGGCAAACATTGCAAAGTTGTCTTTCCTAAATCTTCTACTATCTATGAGCATTGTTTTGATTTGGTGCATTCGGATGTGTGGACTTCTCCTTGCATGTCTAGGGATAGGAACAAGTACTTTGTGACTTTTATAGATGAGAAATCAAAGTATACTTGGGTCACACTACTACCATCTAAGGATAGAGTGTTTGAGGCTTTCATCAACTTTCAAACTTATGTGACTAACCAATACAATGCCAAGATAAAAGTGTTTAGGTCCGACAATGGAGGAGAATACATAAGTACTAGATACAAGGAGCACCTAGCTAAGCATGTCATATTACACCAAACAAGTTTCCCTCACACACCACAACAAAATGGAGTGGCGGAGAGGAAGAATAGGCACCTTATGGAAGTGGCTAGATCAATGATGTTCCACACCAATGTGCCAAAGAATTTTTGGGGAGATGCGGTTCTAGCTTCATGCTACCTTATCAACCGAATTCCAACAAAAGTCCTAAAGGACATATCACAATTTGAGGTACTTAACAACTCTAAGCCATCTATTGAACACTTACGTGTCTTTGGTTGTGTGTGCTTTGTTTATATACCAGGTGAACAAAGAAACAAGTTAGAGGCCAAAAGTACCAAATGCATCTTCCTTGGATATTCAACCACTCAAAAGGGTTACAAGTGCTTTGATCCGATCAACAGTCGACTCCTTGTATCTAGAGATGTCAAATTTATTGAGGGACAAGACTATTATGATAAGAAGGATTGGGAAGGTCTAATGGATCTCTCAAGGTCACCATCGTATATAGCTACAAGTTTGAGGTTCTTACTTTATCATTTGGGAAATGATGAAGCACCAAGGCAAGGAAATGAAAATGGGAATGAACCTAATGGTAGCTCAGACAAGGAAGAGAATATCCCAACCGTTTCCCAAGATCATGAGTATAATCAAGAGGGGGAGCCGTCTCAAAACCAAGCTCAAGAGCAAGAGGATCTGAGCATGGAAGAAGATGTGCCTACGTCTCAAAACCAAGCTCAAAAGCAAGAGGATCTGAGCATGGAAGAAGATGTGCCTACTTCACAAGAAGATGTTGAAGCCATTGTAGAGGAAGAGGTTCAACCTCTTAGACAAAGCACCAGGACCAAGTTTCCCTCCAAATGGGTGGATAATCGCATATACTACAATCACCAAGCTGTAGCTCACCCAATTCAAGCTACTTGTTCTATTGCCCTTTTGCCACCTGATCATCAAGCCTTCCTTGGAAAGATTGAGCAAAATCGAATTCCCAAGACATATGAAGAGGCTAAAGATGAGAAGGTTTGGGTTGATGCAATTGGAGATGAAAGGGGAGCTATGGAGAGGAACCACACTTGGGATGTAGAAGATCTTCCAAAAGGAAAGAAGGCGGTTAGTTCCAAGTGGGTATTCACCATCAAGTACAAGAGTAATGGCGATATAGAGAGGTACAAGCCACGTTTGGTGGCTAGAGGTTTCACCCAAACATATGGAGAAGATTACACAGACACTTTTGCTCCGGTGGCTAAGCTACACACTGTGAGAGTAGCTCTATTTGGGATCTTTGGCAAATGGATGTCAAGAATGCATTTCTTCAAGGTGAACTTGAATAAGAAGTCTACATGACACCTCCACTCGGTCTTAAAGACCTTTGTGCACCCGGCCAAGTATTGAGATTAAGGAAGGCTATATATGGATTGAAGCAATCGCCAAGAGCATGGTACCACAAGCTTATCTCTACACTCACTAATCATGGCTTTAGGAAATCTCATTCGGATCACACCTTATTCACTCTAAAAAGTGACAAAGGCCTTGTCGTGGTTCTTGTATATGTGGATGACCTAATCATCACTGGTGATGATAAAGAAGGTATCCAATTCACCAAGGCCTTCCTCAACACAACATTTGATATCAATGATCTTGGAGAGTTGAAGTACTTCCTTGGGCTTGAAGTGTGTAGATCATCGGATGGCTTGTTCCTTTCTCAAAGAAAGTACGTACTTGATCTCTTGAGTGAAACCGGAAAACTTGGCTCAAAACCAGCCAAGACACCACTTGAAGATGGCTACAAGGTCAATAGAAAGGGGGAGAAATCAGATGAGAAGTTTAAAGATGTCTCTCAATATAGAAGACTTGTTGGAAAATTGATATATCTCACCCTTACAAGACCGGATCTATGCTTTGCAGTCAACCAAGTGAGTCAACACATGCAAGAACCCACGGTTTATCATTAGTCGATGGTGGAAAGGATACTTAGATATCTCAAAGGGAGCCCCGGCCAAGGTATATGGATGGGAAAGAATAGTAACACTGAGATTGTTGGGTATTGTGATGCGGATTGGGCTGGTGACAGAATAGATCGAAAGTCTACAACCGGTTATTGCACCTTCGTTGGAGGAAACTTGGTGACTTGGAAGACAAAGAAGCAAAAGGCTGTATCTTGCTCAAGTGCGGAAGCTGAATATAGAGCTATGAGGAAGCTAACAAGTGAATTGACTTGGCTCAAAGCTCTTCTTAAAGACTTTGGTATTGAGCAAGCAGGACCGATCACCATGCATTGTGATAACCAAGCCGCAATCCACATTGCCACTAACTCGGTGTTCCATGAAAGAACCAAGCATATTGAGATTGATTGCCACAAGGTTCGTGAGAAGATTGAAGAAGGAGTTATCTTGCCATGTTACACAAAGAGTGAAGACCAATTGGCGGATATTTTCACAAAGGCCGCAAGTCTAAAAGTTTGCCGCAACATATATGGCAGACTTGGACTTGTGGATCTTACACACCCTTGATCTCATGTTCCCTAATCCATGGACTTCACACTCTTTTTCCCTTAACATAGTTTTGTCCCAAGTGGTTTTCTATGTTAAGGTTTTTAATGAGGTGATGTTCTTGGGTTTCCAAGCTTAGCCTTCTTATTTTTTCTAAGGCTAAGCTTGAGGGGGAGTATTAACCAAGGAAAAGTGAAGTAAGCCACTGTGTCGCCGACACAGTCGTCAACACAGAATCTTCAGGAACTTGAGCAAGCCACTGTGTCGCCGACCCAGTCGTCAACACAGAATCTTCAGGAACTTGAGACAAGCCACTGTGTCGCCGACACAGTCGTCAACACGTCTCCAACGGCCACATTTTCTCTAACGGCTATTTTTCAACTTCTAGACCTAGTTACTTCACTTTGTAACTCTATAAATGAGTCTCTATTGACTAATATCAAAAATACACTTTTGGAGACTTTTCTCTCCATATTCTCTCCAAATCTCTCTAATCTCTTTCTCTCTAATCTCTTAATACTCTTAAATTCTATCAAAACTATCTTTCATATTGCTTGCTAATCGATTTATTTGATGATTTGGAAGGTGATAGTATTGAACATGGTATTTCTGGTCTGAAAAGGAAGAAACAAGGAAGCTATGGAGGGAGATTATTATCATCGGAGGTGACCCATAAACTCACCCGGGGTTTTAAGGAGAAGCTCCTCATCGGACGATCAGCAGCCGGACTGATTTATAAGTTCAGGGTGGGAAAGAGATCAATAATCAAAGAGTGCTGGAAGATAGAAGAATTACTTTCTGGTTACAATTATTTTTGGTCATTATGGGGAAGGATTTTGGCTCATCTTTGGTGGACATTACTAAAGTTGGAATCAGGATCAACCAATGTTAAGTGTGGAGTAGTTTTGGAAAAAAGGACTCAGACAATGAGTGATGGGGTTATTTGTTTAATCCTGTTTAACAATATTTGGTCTGTTTATATGCTGCAAAGAAATACTATGAGATTGTCACAGAGTAGGCACATTAGAGGAAAAAGATCTCAGAATAGGAGTAAAGTTAATGTCCTCCTATTGGTCAAGAGGCAATACATAATGTGGATAAATCGTTTAAAGATGTTTGGAATGGGGAACTTTAGGAACTCGTCAAACAAATGGAAGATGGAGATTATCATTCACAACCATATTTCCCTTGGGGGATTATACAAAATCCTTATTTTAAAATGCGGATCATAAGTTGGAATTGTCAATGATTGGGTAGTAAATGGACTATAAGCTATTTGAGAAAAATTTGGTATAAACATAAATAAGAATTTTTGTTTTTATCTGAGACCAAACAGTCACATGCATTTACCAACATGTTTATAAATCATTTTGGGTTTGAAAAATTGTACACGGTTGAACCACGAGGAGCGAGTGGGGGCTTAGCATTATATTATAATGAATCTTCCAATGTTGATATCATTTATGCCAATAACATGATTATCGACATTGAAACAGATGTTAAAGGAAATAGAGTGGCAATCTCTTTTGTTTATGTTGATCAAGTTCAGAAATTACGTGATCAAGTTTGGGAGAGATTGACTAGAATTGGTATAGTACAGACTCATCCGTGGTTTATTATTGGTGATCTAAATGAGATTACATGAAATCATGAAAAACAAGGGGGAGCCGTAAGGAATGCTTCGACATTTGTATCTTTCAACAATATGATTCAGGATTGTGGTTTAATAGTATTCCCATCACTAGGAGACTCACTCTCTTGGAGAGGGCGGAGAGGAAAACATCTATTCATGTGTAAATTGGATAGGGCGTTAGCTAATGAGGATTGACACACAATCTTTCCATTTTCATTTGTTGAATATTTGGGAATGATGGGATCGGACATGACCAATTGTGGCGAATATTTAGGAAAAGCTACAAAGAGGCGAAGACAATTCATGTTTGACAAACGGTGGATCGGAAAGGATGGATTGATTGAGACAGTTAAAATGGGATGGGACGATTCAGAAAATGGTATTTTTACGAATTTTGTAGACAAGATTGGGAGGTGTAGACATGAACTATCAAAATGGAGGAAAAACAATCTACCTTATGGAAATGATGTAAGTAAGGGGCTACAGAATGCACTAGAAGAGGCTCAAAAGGATGATATGAGAACTCATGAGGAAGTCCTGGAGATTACGGAAAAATTGAAAGAAGCTTATAAGGATAAGGAACTATTTTGGCAACAGAAGAGTCGAAAATTATGGCACTTTTCAGGGGATAGATATACTAAATTTTTCATTGCATTAACTAAACAGAGACGAGCGAGGACCAGTAGTCGGTCTTCATAACTCGGCTGGTGAGTGGGTCACAAAAGAGGAAGAGATTGAACATGTTGCGGTAAATTACTTTGACGAATTGTTTACATCAAATAACCCGATGGAATTTGAGGATTTTTTGCAAGAGGTCCCGAGGTTAATAACTTCACAAATGAATGAGAGACTTATGACTCAAGCTTCAGAGGAAGAGGTTATGAGAGCTATATTTATGATTGATAGGTCAAGAATTAATCCCTATACTAACTGCAAGTGCACAGTAATATCAATGTAGTACTTAGGGTATCGAATCCACGAGGACTCTAGGCAACGATAGAATTATAACAGTCAAGATTAAACTCGGAGAAAGCAATGTAGTGAGAAACTAAAAGCAATGCAAGAAAGTAAATCAGTAGCGAGTTTGTAAGCAAGGAAACGAAGGCGTTAAGTATAGGGAGTTCTCAGGAAATCAGGAACACAAGCAATCAATCAATCGGGATCTAATTAAGAGCTATTCTAGAACTCAAACACAGATATAGAATTAACCAACTGTCGTTGCGAGAATTCTCTAAGTCTAAGTGCATCAATCCAAATTCCTTTGTAATTACTAACAGATTAAACCAGCTTTAATTCCAAGTTCGATATGTTCACAATCTAATTAAACCAAATTCCTTTGCGAGTAATTAAATTGCTCATCTAGGTTTTTCCTAGCTAATTAACCAACTGTCGTTGTATCAATCAACCTAACATCATAAATCTGGGTAGCTAATTCAGATTAAGCAGTAAGAACAATCCTAAATGAAGAATTAACATATATGAATCCCTACAGATTTATTAACCTATAATTCCATAAAATCCCTAATGAGAATCCCTAAACCTAACAGGTAATCTACTCAGACATGTTCATCGAAACAGAAGACATCATGAATAGAAAACCAAATATTATAAAATCAAATAAAGAACTGGGGTTTGAAATCCTCTCTCTTTCGAGAGCAGGATCAGCCCCTAACTCTCTCTGAAAATAAAATAAAGCGTAAGTAAAGCGTATCCTAAACAAGTGGCTAAAAACCATAATATATAGTCTAAAACACGTTTTTGGGCCTTTTTGCAAGTCTGGGAAGTTTCTGGGCAAAAACTGTAATTTCTCCAAAATGCAGATTTTTTGGCGCAGAACCCTGTAATCACCTTGCGTCGACCACTGCACAGACTGCAACGATCGTTGCAAGGTGATTTCGTAGCCAGTGAACTCTGTGAGATCTCTAAACATTGCAGAATTGACCCAAATGCTTCCAAAACGTCCAATTAGGCTCTAAATGTCTTTAAACCTGTAAAACACCTGAAAAGACTCCAAAACATAATAAAAGACTCGATAAATAAGACATATACCATGGCTAAAATCCCTAAAATCCATGGTATATCAACTCCCCCACACTTAGCTCTTGCTTGCCCTCAAGCAAGTAAAGAACTAAAGTATAAGATAAGAGGTTTGAAAACTTTCAGAAACTCCTTTCATCCTAGAAGCAACAACACTCAGATTCCCCTTAGTAAGCCACTGAAAGAATCAACTGCAAGATATCAAGACCAACATATACTTCCCCCACACTTAGCAACTGTCCTAAGTAAACTCCACAATCACATTCACGCATTCAAATTCACCCTACTGACTTCTTAAGCATATTAAGTGCGGTCTCACCTAAGGATTATCGATCAAAGGGCACATGGATTCTTACTTCATCAGCTCTAGACCACCATACTATCTCTTTCTGGTTCCTTTCTTCTCTTTTCCCTTCCTTAGCAATCTGATTTTTCCCCATTGGGTATCATTTTTTTTTTATCAGTGCTCTTCCCGTTAAGGGGTGTACTTTGGACACATTCCATGGATCGCACAGGAGGTAATAGTGTTTGCTATCACTCCCGTGACCACTTCGGAGCTACTAGCTCATCCTCAGTTTATTATCTCTTTTTTTTTTATGGAAGGGGAGAAGGGAACCATACTCGGACAGGTTTACAAGCTGTGTCAGAACTAACAAAGGAGTCCGACTCAAGGTATACCAAGCCCTTAGGTGAGAAAATTAAGTCAGATTTACAAGGGTGAAGTCAGTAAAGGATCCTCTGATACCTGAAGTGATGTGGGTGTCCTCAGTAGGTTGATCTGTGTTGGGGTTTTTTAATAGTCATAGATAGATCCTGCAACTTCATCTCAATGGTCACTTAAGTTCTTGCAAGATGTTGTTAACTTCTAAAAAATTCACTGTTTCCTACTTAAACTTATTTTTTTGACTCAATAAAACAAAAATATTTGGAAAACAGGACTGACTCTAAGAAAACAGAAGCGTGCGTTAGTAGCTACCTCCCCCAAACTTAAACTACACTGTCCCCAGTGTAATCAAAGCATGAGCTCGGCGAAAACAGATAATCAAATTTAAAAGAGTCTGAAAAATCCAGAGCTACGTACCTCTCGTCGTACTGTGTCGATCGATGCTCAGGACCGCATCGATCGACGCAAGGCGCATTTGCTCGATTCATTTGTGCAATCGCACTGTGTCGATCGACACACATGTTGTGTCGATCGATGCTAGGCGATTTTGTCTGTTCTCTCGGCTGAAAACACTAAAACGAAAAATCAAAGAAACAAACACCGAAAAATGAAAAATAAAAACGAAAACTGACTCTATAGTGGGTTGCCTCCCACTCAGCGCTTGTTTTTAGTCATTAGCTTGACTATGGGACAGAGATTTGACTCATGGCGGTTTCAACAGAGACTTTGAATGTCTCTGTGAATATCTCTTCATCCAAGGTGGTGTATATGCTTTCAGATCATGAGATTTCCCGAGGAACGAAGGAGTAGAATCAGGGCGGGAGCGAAGCTTGGGTGGGATGCTGCGTTTTCCTGCATTCAAAGTAATGCGGTCAGGAGTTTTATGCTTAGATGATTTATGCCTTACCTTTGGTGGAGATCTGATGTTTGGAGCTTTCTGCTTATGAGCAGTTGCAGGTACTGAAGATGTTAGAGCAAGTTCAAGAGGAACCACCATCTTCGTATCTCCAATTGGAACCTCTGGTTCCACCTCAACACTGAAGCTATGTCCATCAATGGTGCCTCTCTGCAGCTTATCCATCTTAAACCTCAATGTCTCATCTCCCAGTTGGAGGTCAATCAATCCATGTCGCACATTAATCTCAGCTTCAGCAGTAGCTAGGAATGATCTTCCAAGTAGCAGAGGATCATCAGGTTCAATCTCATACTTCAGCACCACAAAATCTGTTAGAATCAAGTAGTTTCCAACTCTGACAGGAATATCCTCAAGAACTCCTTCCGGATATCGCTTTAAACGATCAGCTAGGATAAGAGAGATCCTAGTAGGCTAGAATTCCATCTTCCCCAATCTCACAACAACTGAGTACGGCATTAGATTCACACAAGATCCTAAGTCACACAGAGAACGCTTAAATATGTCCTTAGAGATAGAACAGTCTAGCACAAAGGCTCCTGGATCTGGAAGCGTCTCTGTAATCTCAATCAGCTTCTTTTCCATCACTATCATGCAGTTATCCACTTCCAGCTTCTGTTTAGACGGTTTAGGAACCTTAGGATATGGCACAGGGGGCTTATAGACTCGTTTTGGGACTATTGCAGGTTTCTGGTCTCGTCTGCGATCTATGTCGATCGATGCACGTTGTGTGTCGATCGACACAAGGCGATTATGCTCAATTCCATCAGACGGATCGGGGTTGCATCGATCGACATCAAGTGTGTGTCGACCGATGCATGTCTCAGACAGACAATATTCATCCAGAAAATATGAGATTATGCTCTCTTCTTCACCTAGCAACTCAATCTCATCTCCAGTGATCACATCATTAACGTATTGTTTCCGCTCAGCTTTCCCAGCTTCATTTTGCTTCTGTATTGCTCCAGCTGTTTGTTGAACTCGGACATCTAGCTTCTTCACACGTGTACTCAAAAATTCAAACTTTCCATTTAGATTTTCTTGCATAGTATCCAGCTTCCTGTCGAAATCCATAACAGTCTTAGTCTGATCCTCTAGCAACTGCTCCATCATGGCTTCCATCTTGCTCCCATAAGCATTAGCAGCAGGAGGTGTCTGATAAGAAGATGATCCATAGGTTCTCTGATAAGAATTACCTTGCTGATTACCAAACCTGTTTCCTTGGAATCCAGAGCCACTGATGTAGTTCAAATCTTCTCCCTGCTTCTCCAATAACTGCTCCATCATGCTTATCAGCTTATCAGACTGCTTATTTTGAGGAGGAAAAGGCTGATATGACGGAGATTCATAATCTCTGGTGAATGAATAGGAACCATAGTTTCTGTAGAATGAGTTATTCTGCTGATTTTCCAACATCTGTTCCATCATTCCCATCATCTTACGCGTTGTGTCGATTGATGCAGAGCAGTGTCGATCGATGCAAATGCGAAGATGTGACGATCGACACACAAGACCGTGTCGATCGATGCAATGCGATTACAGGCGTACCTGAAACGCAAGAACAGAAAAAAGAAAGAAAAAAATTAGTAACAAAAATAAAAACGAAAAACCTAGTCTAAACCCTAAGTTCAAATCTATCGAAGACTCAAAAGAGTCCCCGGCAACGGCGCCAAAAACTTGATAGGTCTAGTTTTAACCCTATACTAACTGCAAGTGCACAGTAATATCAATGTAGTACTTAGGGTATCGAATCCACGAGGACTCTAGGCAACGATAGAATTAGAATAGTCAAGATTAAACTAGGAGAAAGCAATGTAGTGAGAAACTAAAAGCAATGCAAGAAAGTAAATCAGTAGCGAGTTTGTAAGCAAGGAAACGAAGGCGTTAAGTCTAGGGAGTTCTCAGGAAATCAGGAACACAAGCAATCAATCAATCGGGATCTAATTAAGAGCTATTCTAGAACTCAAACACAGATATAGAATTAACCAACTGTCGTTGCGAGAATTCTCTAAGTCTAAGTGCAGCAATCCAAATTCCTTTGTAATTACTAACAGATTAAACCAGCTTTAATTCCAAGTTCGATATGTTCACAATCTAATTAAACCAAATTCCTTTGCGAGTAATTAAATTGATCATCTAGGTTTTTTCTAGCTAATTAACCAACTGTCGTTGTATCAATCAACCTAACATCATGAATCTGGGTAGCTAATTCAGATTAAGCAGTAAGAACAATCCTAGATGAAGAACTAACAGATATGAATTCCTACAGATTTATTAACCTATAATTCCATGAAATCCCTAATGAGAATCCCTAAACCTAACAGGTAATCTACTCAGACATGTTCATCGAAACAGAAGACATCATGAATAGAAAACCAAATATTATATAATCAAATAAAGAACTGGGGTTTGAAATCCTCTCTCTTTCGAGAGCAGGATCAGCCCCTAACTCTCTCTGAAAATAAAATAAAGCGTAAGTAAAGCGTAGCCTAAACAAGTGGCTAAAAACCCTAATATATAGTCTAAAACACGTTTTTGGGCCTTTTTGCAAGTCTGGGAAGTTTCTGGGCAAAAACTATAATTTCTCCAAAATGCAGATTTTTGGGCGCAGAACCCTGGAATCACCTTGCGTCGACCACTGCACAGACTGCAACGATCGTTGCAAGGTGATTTCACAGCTAGTGAACTCTGTGAGATCTCTAAACAGTGCAGAATTGACCCAAATGCTTCCAAAACGTACAATTAGGCTCCAAATGTCTTTAAACCTGTAAAACACCTGAAAAGACTCCAAAACATAATAAAAGACTCGATAAATAAGACATATACCATGGCTAAAATCCCTAAAATCCATGGTATATCAATGATGCATCTAGAGAAAGCTCCGGGTCCGGATGGTATGACAACACTTTTTTTTTCCAGCAATCTTGGCCCACTGTTAAAAAGGATGTTACACAGTTGGTAAATCAGTTTATTCAAGATGGGATTTTAGACCCAAGGATTAATTCGACAAATATTTGTTTTATTCCAAAAACAAAAAGACCGAGTAGGATGACGGAATTACGACCTATCAATATTTTTAATGTAGGATACAATATTATATCAAAGGTGATGTGTCAACCCTTAAAGGGGCTTCTACCAAAATGGTCTCGAAAACGCTATCGGCTTTTGTTGCAGGGAGACTGATTTCAAACAATATCCTTATAGCTTGGGAGATGTTCCATTGTTTAAGAAAAAATCCGTCTTGCAAAGATAAATTCATGGCCATTAAACGGATATGAGCAAGGCTTATGACAGGGTTGAATGAGCTTTCATCGGGAACCTTTTGAGTAAAATGGGCTTTGTCGAACAATGGGTTGATTGGATAATGCAATGTATAACCACGATTCAATACAAAGTTCTCATTAATGGTCAGCCAAGGGGTGCTATATCTCCACAGAGAGGGCTCCGAAAAGGAGATCCTTTATCTCCATACTTATTTATTTTATGCACGGAAGCACTAATTGCAAATATAAAGAAAGCGGAACGAGGGAAACAGTTAACATGGCTGAAGGTGGCAAGAGCATGTCCTTCCATATCTCACATGCTCTTTGCTGACGATATCTTATTCTTTTGTAAATTTAAGAAGGAGGAACGGGAGACTATCTTAAGGATCCTTAAGGACTATAAGGGAGTATCAGGAGAACAAATAAACTTTTTGAAAACTTCACTTCAATTCGGGCATAAGGTTGAGACGGAAGTTTGTGAGGAAATGAAATCGAATTTAGGGATCACAACAGTGGGTGGAATGGGATCATATCTGGGTATACCAGAAAGTGTCAGTGGCTCAAAGACACAAGTCTTCAGTTTTTTACAAGATAGACTTCATGGGAGGGTCAATGGATGGACAACGAAGCTCCTCTCACAAGGCGGGAAAGAGGTTATGACAAAAGCGGTAGCCATGGCCTTAAATAACCATGTGAGGTCATGTTATAGATTACCAAAAACAATCACCACGAAATTGACGAGCATCGTCTCTAATTTACAGTTGGCCAACTGATCGATCAACAAAATCAGCTTTGGAATAAACAACTGATGGACACATTTATGGAGCCCGAGGAGGTGGTTTGATTTTGAGTATTCCGTTTAGTCAACTAAATACACCTGATTCGTTGGGATGGCATTATACAAAGTCTGGCAAGTATACCGTGAAATTAGGGTATCACACGGAGAGAGACTTTCCAGATAATGGCGAGATCATTGATCTCCTAGGACCAAGTATCAAAAGCCTACAAGCTTTTGCGTGGAAAATAAAATGTCCTCCTAAAATAAGGCACTTCATTTGGCAATCACTTTCAGGTTGTTTAGCGGTAACGAATCAGTGACAGGGTCAAGGGGCAGAAAAGTTACCAGAGTTGAATAGGTTCAAAACAGTCAGTGGTGTTTTGTAGACGGATCATGGAAGGAAGGAGACCAGTTTACAGGACAAGGGTGGTACAATTCCTATGAGAGAGATGCTAATGTCTTGATGGAAGCGATGAATATTAGGGCAAGTTTGTCCCCACTTCATGTGGAATTTGAAGCCCTTATATGGGCGATGGA
Organism: Orychophragmus violaceus; assembly: GCA_030180135.1. Classification (NCBI taxonomy): domain Eukaryota; kingdom Viridiplantae; phylum Streptophyta; class Magnoliopsida; order Brassicales; family Brassicaceae; genus Orychophragmus; species Orychophragmus violaceus. The sequence continues at coordinate 73,409,587 of CM058231.1, forward strand.
ATGTATGAAACGTTTGCAACATACTGTTCAAAATTGGTTAAGATAGTGTCGGAACCAGAAGAATGACCAGCTTTCTCAATCCACCTAGAGGAGTTCGAACAAAGGAAGGTGTATTTTACGACTTACGTCCTTATTCACATACCACGCACAAGAAATTTGATAGCAGATAGACTAGCACAGAATGCCCGTCTCAGGCCGTCATATTCATTTCACGTTGGCTCGGAGCCCCCAACCTTGATTATTGAAAAATATGTTTCTTTTTATGTATTATGTTGACAAAAAAAAAATCAACCAAGAGACAGAAAATAAGAAGAAGAGTGAAGGTTTACCACATCAATAAAATTTCAATTGCAAAACTAACCAAAATGTTGACCAACGAAGTTTACTATCGCGATAAAGATCGAAAAACGAAAGAAAATTAAACGAAGACGATTGTTACCTTTTTTAACCACCTAACTTCAAGTACCATTGATTGTAGGTGATGTTGACAGAATCATGTACTTCATATATGCATATCTTCAAATGAAGATAGACATTAAAAGATGAGAACAGAGAAAGGTAAATAAACAAGAAATTAAAAAAGACAGATCTAACAAAAAAGATTAACCAAAAAGGAAAGAAATGTGAAGAAACCTGAAGTAAATTACAACAACAACAATGGTGGGGAGAGGTATGAAGAAAGTTCATAGATAAAGAGGAGAGATGCGAGAGAGCCATTTTAGAGAGAGTTTTTTTTTTCTTTTAACAAAATTAGGGTTACCAAATTTTTCTTCCTTTGTATAAGGGTAAAAATTTCTGGTTAAAAATCCGGTAGAGTAGACATCGCTTGAAGACTTCTCCTACGAACTTCTATGGCAGACTTCTATTGCAATTTATTTCCGCCTAATTTTATTTCCCACCTAATTTTTTTCGGCCTAATTTTTTTCTCGCCCAATAGTCTCGCCAGTTTTCATTCTAGGTCTAATTTAAAAGTAGACTTCTAAGACAGACTTTTCACGTTGACTTCCTCTTCAGCCCCTATAATTTACTATTTATATGTTTGTTTAATATGACTTATTTGTATCAAAATTTATTTTCCATAGGTGACAATTGACTGTGTTTTGATTATTCTAAAATGTACTGATAAAATTATTTTTTAAAATAAAATTTAAGATGTAGCCAAAATGTAGACTTGTCTGTGAAGTCTATAAAGATTTAATGTTATGTTTCTTATTATCAATGGTACAATCATATATACAACTCTGAGTAGCATATTTAAGAAGAGAATAACATATTTAGGAAGAGAATAAGGAATAAACTAATCTATAGTAATGACTAAATATTGTATTTACATATATGCTTGATACACCCCTCAAGATGGAGGGTTCTTGAAGACTCCAATCTTGGAACATGCCTGATGGAAGCGTGATCGTGAAGTGTGAGGGGAGACGATTTGTGTATTGTGATGCCATGGGTCTGTGTTCCAGCCAGATACCGTAACACTCGTTTTGCAGCTCCCCAATGATCTTGTGTAGGTATGTGCATAAACTGCGAGAGACGGTTCACCGCGTATGAGAGATTTAGACGAGTAAATGAGAGGTTTTGGAAGCTACCAATAAGAGAGCGATACTGTGTTGGATCTATAAGTGGAATTCCACCTTGAAGAGATAACTCAAGTGATGTCGGTAGTGGTATGGAGACTGGTTTCACATCACCCATATTATATTTCGCTAGTAGATCAGAAACATACTTTCTTTGCATAAGATGCAGTCCTGTGGAAGAGCGTGTAACTTCCACACCGAGAAAGTAATGTAGATCCATAGGGTCCTTTATGGAGAAGCGATCAGCGAAGCTTGCAAGAACTTGAGAGACCCGAGACATGTTGTCACCTGTTACAATGATATCATCGACATACACCAGTACTTATGTGAGAGATGTACCAGTTGAGTGCACGAAGAGAGAGGTGTCGGCGAGCGATGATATAAAACCACCGTCAAGAAGTTTCTGTCATAGTGAAAGATACCACACCTGTAGAGCTTGTTTAAGACCATAAATCGGTTTACGAAGGCGACAAAAAAAAATCTCGTCTATCTTGATCAATGAATCTAGGTGGCTGAGACATGTATATTTCTTCAGTGAGCTCACCTTGTAGGAATGCATTTTTGACATCGAGTTGCTTGATTGGCCATGATTTTATTGTCGCGATGTTGAGAACAAGACGAAACGTTGTGGTTTTGATGATGGGACTAAATATTTCAGCATAGTCGATTCCAAATTGCTGCGTGTAACCCTTGGCGACCAGACGTGCTTTATATCTCTCCAAGACTCCATTGGACATGAATTTTGTTGTGAAAACCCATCTGCATCCGGCAACATTTTGATACTACTGTTGTTTTGGAACCAGATCCCATGTATGATTTTTGGTGTCTGCGTTAAATTCAGTGGAGCAATCCCTACGCCATATCTCTTCCTTAAGAGCCCTCAAAATTGTTGCAGGTTCTGCTTGAACACCGTTCGGACCTACAATAGACAAAGAGAGTTTCTTGATCGGTTTGAAAATATTGTTTTTGGCCCTTGTTTTCATTTTGTGGTCATTTTGGTTTGGTAGTTCAGTAGGCTGGACTGTTTGGGGGAATGATTTGAGTTTCTAGGTTTATGGCTGGTTGCGGACTGGATTGGTGCGGAGGAGGGCTAGTTGTTAGTGGTGTGGTCGGAGTTGTGGGTTGCAACTCATTCTCAGTATGAGCAATAAGCTCGAGTGGAAGATGGTCACACTGAGTCATGGGTGTCGACTCATTATCAATTGGAGCTGTGGGCTCTCCGACAATACTTGTGTTTTCGGATGGAGGAGTTGGAGTAGCCGGAGTGTTGTTGGAGTGAAGGGTCGTGTCCGAGGGTCCATTACTCGTAGGTGGTATCAGTTGTAAGAGTGGAATTTTTGATACCGTTGATGGAGCTGTAGACTCTTCACTCTCAATTTCCTCGATTCACGAATTGGATGTTTGAAAGGGGAAGTTCGACTCGTCAAACCGCACATGGTGTGAAGTATATATTCTCCCAGTCGGAACATGGAGACATTAATAAGCACTCTGTGTTGTTGAGTAGCCAAGAAAAACACATCTTGCTGATCTTTCATCCAGTTTATTGTTCGAGTAAGGATGTAGCCACATAAAGCACGAGCACCCAAAGATCCTGAGTTTCACATAATTTGGTATCTGGCCAAAGAGCATCTGAAACGGAGGTTGCATTGTGAGAACATGGGTTTGCAGCTTGTTTATAAGGTACACTGCTGCTACAAACGCATATGACCAATATGGTTTAGGTATTGATACCATGGAAAAGAGAGTGAGGCCAGTCTCAACAATATGACGGTGCTTACGTTCAGACAAACCGTTGTGTTCTAGAGTGTGTGGTGGTGATGTAAGATGAGAGATGCCACTGGTTGCGAAAAATTCACGCAAGGCGATGTATTTGCCACCATTATCCGAGAAAACAGTTCCAATACGAGTCTGAAAACGGTTTTCCACCAGAGTTTTGAAAGCCATAAACGTGTTTTTGACATTAGATTTCTTTTTCAAGGGGAATAGCCACATATACCGCGTAAAGTGATCGATCAAAACAATGTAATACTTGAAATTATCGATGGATAGAAGGGGTGAAGTCCAAACATCTGAAAATATGTATTCAAAAGGACGATTGGAAGAAATAGAGGATTGAGTGAAAGGCAATTTGTGACTTTTATTAATAAGACAATCTGAGCAAGATAAATGTTTATGAATTGAAGAAGAAATTGGAATGCAAAATTTAGAAACGATAGTGTTTAAGATAGAGGTTGATGGGTGACCCAGTCGTGAATGCCACGTTTTAGACTCGTTTTTGGACCAGATGAAGATAGCAATGTCACTGCCTGCGAACGTGCAACCGGCCACTCATACAACTGATTTTTAGTTCTGCCTTGGAGTAACGAGACCCCCGAACTGAGATCCTTTACCTGAAAAGACGCATGAAAGAATTCCACCGAAACATTGTTAGCGGTACATGACCGATAGACATAAATAAGATTCTTTGTATATCAGGTATGCGTAAGATGTTATCAAAATTCAAGGCTTGAGTATGAGAGTGTAGAGATTTGGAACCAGTATGAGTTATTTTCAGGTTGGTACCATCCGCAAGGGCACATCTTCTCCTCCATTGTATGCTTGATGGAGAGATAGATTATTGAGGTCAGACGTTATGAGCTGGGTTGCGCTGGAGTCCAGGAGCCAGTTGGCCGTGTAAGGCGTCTGTGATACATGAATGGCGCGAGGTTGCCAAGGGCGAAATGGTGAGGATGTTGGCGGATTCGCAGACGGTTGGAGAGACTGTAGTTGAGGACATCTCTTGGCGCTATGTCCCTGCGTGTAGCAGTATTGACATTTGCCCAAGTATGGTTTGGGTGATCGAGTTTCACTCCAATTTTGTTGGTTTTGTGGCGACCAGTTGTTGTTAGCATAACAGGTATTAGGTGAGCGATTGTTGTTGTGGAGATTGTTGGAGTTGTTGTTGGTGCGGTTGCCATTGTTGTCTGCTGCACATTATTTGCATAGATCGGAAAACCAATGTTGGTTAAATCGGCAGAGAGACACATAGGCTTTGCCTCTTGATTCAGAAGGCGCTCATGAATCTTTGTAATTGATGGTGGAGTGTCCTTTCCTTCGATCTGATCTTTGACGGTTTTGTACTTCTCTGGTAGTCCCTGAAGAATGAGCTCAACAGAGTCTTCATGATCAAAGGGCTTACCTAGGATTGCAAACTAATCAAGGCGAATGATGATGCCTTGAATGTATTCATCAATGGACTTGTTACCCTTTGTGAAATTCTTCATTTGTGTATTCAGCTCTAATTCCATATAAAAATTGAATGTTATGTTTTTTATTAACACTGATACAATCATATATACAACTCTGAGGAGCATATTTAGGAAGAGAATGGCATATTTAGGAAGAGAATAAGGAATAAACTAATATATAGTAATGACTAAATATTGTATTTATATATATGCTTGATAAAGTCATCATGTTAGATTTCTATTAGATGTCTTTCTAGTAGACTTCAAGATAATTAGTAGATTTTTAAAGGTTAATATAGTAATTTATACTTATATTTATTGTTTGGTCATTAGAGTGTTGAATGCAATTTTCTATCTCCCAAAGACCTCTTTTACTTTTATTTGCAAAAAGGGTTTACTTTTAAAAAAAAAATCAATTAAGGATCTAGAATGAGCAATTTCCCCTCAATATGTAAACCCTAACATAGAAAGAGAGAAAAACAAAAATTGGATAATCCAATTAATTGAAAAACCATGATTTGTTTTAACAATGTTTTTATTATTATTTGGTTGGGTACGGATTACCTCATTGAAGAAATATAAAATATGAAATATCATTAGAAGCTATTGGTCTTTCTTCACTATAAATAAGCGAAGACAAATATCTGCGACACAATAGCTATATCATACTTAAAGGGTTTCATGAAACAAAGTAAAAGTGTGGTGTTCCCAATCCTACACTAGCATGCGGACTTCCAAGATCTTTTGCGCACACGACAGTTCTCATAGATGGGATAAATCTTCTTCTTCAATTGTCTTTATCAATTTCCTCCGGAGATAGCTTATTTAAAACTTCCGTTGAACAAGTTTGAATAACATATACCAACCAAATAGATTAGAAATTTTGATAACACTTCCCGTTAAAAAGGCACACACAAACCCAAAAAGTGATAAAACACTTGAAATGCCTATGTAAATCGACAATTGGACTCCCAAAGCCAGGATATACTGCAGACAAGCCGTGGAGAAGATCAGAGAGATCCGGAATTTTTAGTGGCTTGATCCAAATGAAGACTGATAATAAGCTTAAAAAAGATAATCATACCCAAAGAAGAGATCCAAGACTTAAGAAAAAAATCAGACACAAACCAATTCAAGAAAATAAGAAACAAGCAAAAGACCACAAATAGCCGAGAGACCATAACCTTAAACCCAATCTAAACCGAGTGATAACCACAACCAAAACCAGAGACAAGCTAACTAAACAACTCTAACGCAAAGGGTCCAAATAAAATCAGATCTGCTGCTAGAGGAGAAGAAGAAGACGGAAAAAGATCCGGCCACAATCACCTCCCAAACCTGTAACCACACATTAAAAACCACCACCTGCGCAACACAGATGCACAAGTCGCGATCCGGAGAAGGGAGGGCACCGGTAATGCTCAAAAATAGGTCAGACACAACATATCCATGACGGCACGAACGAACGGGAAACTGCCACTGCGTAGGCGAGTCCGCCGCATGCAAGCCTAAAACGTCCACCACCATAGCCCGAGTCAGACGCGAGATCACCTACGTCAAGATTAGAGGAGACGCAACTCGACTCCACAGTCAGCACAAATGAAACCAGGCAAGGAAAGGAGAGGCTAAAGAGAGGACCAACATCACGGGGCCTCTCCCAGCGGCAGCACGGACCACCAACCACCGGAGAGGAGAGGAAGAAGAAGGTATGAAGCTGTTCAGATCTAAAGAGAGAAAAGAGAGGTTCAAAAAAAAAAGATTTATAACCCAATAGGTATATAACAAGCAACAATGTTTGATACTTTTGCAAGCGATGTGGCAAGGTTCCTCAGAATTGAAGAATTCACCTTAGACTCATTCAGAGCCGGCTTAAAGGGTGGGGGCAATGGGGCCTGGACCCAAGGACCCATAGTTTTTTGATTAAAAATAATATTAAAATAGAGCCTATTTAAAAAAAAAAAAACAAATAAGGATTATGGCCCATATATATTTTTGTTTATTTATATCTATTGAAAATATTTCATTTAAAATAATTTTGCCATGTGGGCCCATAATATACTTTAGCCGGCCCTAGACTCATTTACTTAATTTAATTTTGCTTTTGCATTGTTCTTCGTTTCCATCTTCTAATAGTCAGCCACGCTGTTAGCCGGAAAACGTGACTTTGCATTTTTGGCGGGGAAAAAAAGATTTTGCAGTTTTGGCGGGAAAACACGATTTTGCGGTTTTGGCGGGAAAACACGATTTTGCGGTTTTGGTGGGAAAATGCGATTTCGCGGTTTTAACGAAAAAAAGATTTTGTAGTTTAGGCGGAAAATACGATTTTGCGATTTTGACGGGAAAACGCGATTTTGGCAGGAAAACGCAATTTTACGGTTTGGGCAGGAAAACACGATTTGCGGTTTTGGCGAGAAACCGTGATTTTGCAATTTTAGCGGGAAAATGCGATTTTGCGGTTCTGGCGGGAAAACCGAAAAATCACGATTTCTGCTAAAATAACGGTTTCCCGCCAAAACCGCAATATACTAGTTTTTGCAAGATCGTGTTTTCTTGCAAAAATCGCAAAATAGCGTTTTCCCGCAAAAATCCTAAAAGTAATGTTTTCCGGCCATAACCATAAAATTCAAACTTTAAAAATAATTCATCCAACTAATATACTCAAACACACAAAGAAACATAATTGCATCCAAACGAAGTTTTCAGATGCAAATTCTAGATTCACAAAAGAACTACATTTGGATGCAACATCCGAAAACTGCATATGGATGCAATTTCTAGACGCAGTTTCCAGCTGAGTACAAGAACAAGGCCTATATCTCAAGAGAAATAAAGCCAAACAAGGGACTGTTATAGTTGAAGAAATAGAAGAAGCGACAGGAAAACTAAAAGAAGCAGAGCGGTCAACGGGATCAACTGAGGGTTGACCAACTCATGAGCAGACGTAGATGCGAAAGACTCGGATGAATTTGGTGGATTTTTCCGGTGAAGCTTGAAGATCCAGTTAAATACTAGTCTGTTACAGGCAATTTATTTATGTTTGATTGTTATATAGTCACTATGAGACATGTGTGATCGCCCTGAGATCAATGTGACTTTCGAGTAATATTTGTTCTTTCATATTTGGAATTATTTTGTATTTACAGTTGAATGTGTTTGGATTACTTTAAAGAAAGATTCAATTGTATTGTTACATATTGTGGATCAACTGGTGCATTCATAAAGATTCATCGAAATTAACACATGGAACCTCGCAACAAAGCAATAACGTGGGAGAATAAATAAGTATTCAATACAAAAGAGATTTCTTGGAGGATACTTGATATGCTCAACATTTACTTCCCTAAAATCGTAGTATAATAAGGGTCGAATCCTCAAAAACTAAAATTTCACACGATAGAACAATTGGTTTGAGTTAAGATAAGCAAGAAATTGAAACAATATACATGACCAATAGAAAACTGAATGATATAAAACTGTAAGGGAAATTGGAGTTTAAATCTATCTGTCGAGGTACAAAATCAGTCCCAAAAAATTCTAAAACTCTAAAACCAAAGTATCATAAGATATGTCAATACCATTGCTGATACAACCTAATAAAGTCTAAAACACAATTTGGTGTCAAAGTGTAAATAGTAAAATATTTGGGAAAATACTACAATTCTACCTGATTAAACTCGCGCAAGACTTGGTCACAAACATGGTGTTGACCGACACCAACCCCATAAATCGACAATGAATTCTTCCTCTACTTCGAGTGCTCCTATATTTCCAAATAAAGTCCAATCATGTAGAAACCCGTAAAATACTCGAAAAAGACTCGAAAGACATATATATATATATATATATATATATATATATATATATATATATATATATATATATATCATGGCTTAAAAATCATAAAAACTATGGTAAATAAACTCCCTCAGACTAAGCGTTTGCTTGCTCTCAAACAAATAGAAAACCAAAATCTGAAAAAGTTTGAAAATACAGAAACTCATTTCATCGTTGGAGCACCACACTCACATTCCCCCATAGTAAAGCCATTAGAAATTCTTACGTGACAAAATCTAGACCATCATGCACTTCCCCCAGACTTAGAAATTGTCCCAAACAACTCCACAGTCCAAATTAGCAATCCAAATTCACCATACTGACCTCTCTAAATTACGATGAAGACTCGTCGAGGGAGTATCGATTAGAGAACACATGGAATCTTACCAATCAGATTCCTGAAAACACAAACTGTCATACCTTTTGGTTCCTTTTCCTCTCTCTTATCTCACTTCACTGGCTGATTTTTCTCCGCTAGGTATCATTTTATTTTTTCTATCAGCTGCTCTTCCCTTTTTATTTGGGGTTTTATTTGGACATGTTTCCATGAAACACATAAGGTAACATGGGTAATTTCCACCCCCATGATAACTTCGAAGCTACTAGCTTATCCTTAGATTATTCTTTTTTTTTAGCTCGAAGGGAAGAGAGAGGAAAACCGTACTCACACATACATATGTTTCTGGGCTGAAGGAGAAATTTGATCAAATGTATACAAAAAACCCTGGACGAATTGAATTAAGCCAGGTAATGGGCGAAGTCAGTGACGGATCCTTTGAACATTCAAGTGGACATGGGTAAAATCAGCAGCTCGATCAATCTTAGGGTTTTTCATTAGTCTCAGATGCCTTTCAAACTCGAATCAATGGTCAATTAAGTTCTTGCTAATGTGTTGGTTTCCTCGAATAATCATTGTTTCCTACACAAGGGTTTGATTCGATAAACAAGACTCAACTGACTATAAGAAAAGAAAACACAATGTCAGTAACTAGGGGATATTTAAACAACACTGTGCCTAGTATTACAGAGTCTAGACGCGAAGAAAATAAGGTAATAACTGAGTGGAGACTTGAGAAAAACAGATATCTTACCTTTACTTGGGAGGAGCGTCGACCGACACACATTTATGCATCATTCAAAACCAGGCTTAAGTCGACTCAAGTTCAATCATGGGGTAATGTCGATTACCACATAGTTTAGGTGGCGTCGACCGACACATAAGTGGTGTCGGTCGACAACCTCTGCAGAAATCAATAACAAAGCTGCAAACTCTTTGATCCAACCATCATTTTGTTAGTTACACAATTTCTCTGAATGTTAGCACTGGTATATCACTCATAAACAAGTAAAAGCAACATGATAATAATAGCAAAGTTCCACACACTACAAACCCTATAAAAACTGACAAACTGACTTAATAAGAATCAAATTGACTCAAGACAAAATAAATATAAAAGAAGAAAATAAAAAGACTAAGGAAAAGAACTAGAACGAATGGAGAAACTAATCCTCATCAGAACCCTCGTCGTCAGCAGTTGGTGTGGGAGAACGCTGACGTCGGCGACCATGATAAGAACAAACATACAAAAACTCATAGCTCTGGCTATGATGCTCCACATCTGCCTAATAGTGTCTACCATGTATTTCTTGTGTGGATCCTCATTATAAGTGGGAGGCGACTCAGGAGTCTTTAGAGGAAAGGGTGGATGCACGGAAAGACTTTCATCAAGGTCGAGAAGGGGATTATCCTCAAAAGGTCTAGGAGCATATCCAGAAGACGCTCCTAATGCGGGCGCGTGCAGGAGTTGCAGCTCTCCTGCCTTACAGATCAGGCTAAAATTGCAGAGATGCTTGTGTAGCGACCGACGTCAATTCTCGCTATGGAATACAAACTGTATGATATCATGTGCTGTCTCTGTAACACCACTGCAAATCACTCTTCAGCCTGCCCGCATTCTTCATATGACTCATAAATTTCATCAGTTTTAATGATGCATATATACTCTATCAACGTATCCGAAAGTGTTTGAATATAGGAGTCAAGAGACTCCCCACGCTCTCCTTCTTCTTCTCTGTCCCTCATTTACGTCCAAATAGCTTTTCGTGTAGGTTAATATGATGATGCACAAAGACTGCACCAAAGTTGGTCCTCTCGTAGGGACCCTCACGCTCGTACTCATGGGAACATAGACGTCCCACTGTCGGGTGAAGTAAAATCAGTTCCTCAATCCTCATATTGTTTGGCTCCATCTTACACATGATAGTGTTTGCCAGGACTCGTACGTCATGCCTGAAGACCGGATGTCGAACATCTGATATCTTGGAGTCCTTAAAAAAACAAGACCCCGTACCAAAGTTTCCTCATAATATCTACAAATATTGAAGACCCACTAGATGTGCCACTCTTGTATGACCCTTCATGGACTTATAAATCTCGGTACTTCCTACTGTGTATCGTAAAGCTCATAATACCCTTATGTACGTTTTGATCGCTCTCATTCCGGTAAGTGACAAGCATAGTGGCCATCAGCTGAAAAAGAAGCTTATGGTACAGATCGTAACGTACATATGGATGCATCTCTCAAAATCACCTCAGATGAACATCCTCCTCAGTATATCAGGGCATATCAGCCGTGTGGGCTCAATTTCGACAGTGCACTATCCATTATACAACATAGTGTCGTACTCATCCCACATATCCAAAATAAGTATGTGCAGACACTCAGATAACTCTACCACGTCTTTCAGTGGCTTTCCCCCATTCCTTATATGTCATTATCTGCTACCTCTCTTCACAAGGCCATGGGTGTGTCGGGAAATTAGTTAGGCGCGCATGTGGAGAATTTGCACGAAACTGAGGAGATAATGGTGGTGATGACGGAAGTGAAGGAGGTCGTGATGGTTCTCGTGCTGTCCCAGATGGACCTGCCACGTCGGTGCATGCAAGAGGAGCATGCAAAATAACAAATGTTAGCAAGGAATCAAATGAAGAGCATGCATGGGAGGGATGGCGCAGATATAAAAGGAGACCTTGGTCACTCCAGAAAATCACACCAACCATCTCCTCCTCTCTCCGGGGATCACTACCACCACCTCTTCCTTCCCTAATTTCCTTGCTTCCCAAGTAACCCTTAAACACCCTAATACCCATTAAACACCTTCCTAAAACTCTAATCATTTGCTAAATATTCCCTAAACAATATTAGCCTAAACACTAGCCCTAATTACCTCGTTGGACCTATGCTTCTCGCTAGAAAAGTCACCAGAAAATCATAGGAATTTGCTAGAATCTTGTTGGAGACATTGACCAAGAAAGCACAGAGACATTGGCCAGAGAAATCGACAAAGTCAACACGGTCAAGCAGGTCAATGCCAATCAACAAGCATATCAACGCCGGTCAACGGGCAGATAAAAGCCGGATAATGTCCATGTCAGTCAGGTCAACTCTGTTGGTCAACAATCAACTGCTCGGGTCATTGGCAAACGCTTTGGGTCAACAGATTGGGGTTCGAGTTCACATGTCTCGGGGTTCCATACATCCGTATCCGAGTCACATCCGTCCATCTAAGCATTGTAAGTTTGTTATGTATGATTGTTTGATACTTTAGGATATATCGAGTCGGCATATAGAACATGGAACGTATAACCGTAGTGTCTTAGGAATTGATACCCATATATTGAATTTTGAAGTAGAACGGTTTATACTGATTAAATAAGAGGAAATTTAATAAATTGGATATGTTAATAAAGATGCATGCCACATTTAAATTCTGAAAACATCACATTGATTGCGTTGATATAACTAATTGCTTGCGTAGTTAGAATAATTCAATGATTGATCGTTGATTGGTTAGTATGTGCATTGATCATATAAAGTTGCATGAATAGGAATATGCATATAAAATAAAGTATATAAAAATTATATAAATGAACCTAAACAAATTAAGAGATAGTAATTAAAACTAGGAAAGAAATAAACTTAAAAGATAAATAACCGGACTAAGAATTAAATAGAAATAAAATGTTAAACCGGACTAAGATTAAACAAAATGACATAAATTATATAAACCGGACTAGGGAGTTAGTAAATTTACTAACTTTAAGATATCGAATAATTGAACTGGGATTACATAATTAAATAAAATTGAATAATTGAATTAAAACTAAGAAATTAAGTAAATGAACCTAAACTAAGAATCACTAAAAGGAAGTAATTGAATTTTAGTAGTTGAATTAGTAGAGTTTTTGTTGAATTGAGTTTGTTTATTGGATGATTTATTGAGTGAAATGTTGAATTGTTGTTGTTACAGATTCTGGTGTTGGGCCGGGTAGGTTGTGGTTACCTATTCCAGGTGAGGCCGGATAGGTCGGGTTGAGTTATGAGATATTGGTGATGTTAAGTTTAGTGGTGATTGGACTTGCGGGGTAGTTTACGGGTATTCCTTGAATGTTTAATTTGGGTTATGTTGGTTCACCGTATCAGTCTTGTGTTGAGTCATAGAGCCTCAGTGAGTTTGTTTGTGTGTCGTAGTAAATTTATGAACCAAGTTTGGTTCATACAAGTCTAGAGTGTGTTACTAATGTTAATATTGCTTAGGGTGCATTAGATACAGCGAGTCTTATGTGAGGCGTTCCGGTACTTTTTCCCGATTAGATCCTCGGGAGATCTCGGCTAGTTCACGTATCTTTGTGTAGTAGTTCTAGATAGGCGTTAACTTACGCGGGTGATGCTGGTAGGTGTGGGGCTCGGAGTAACAGAATCATGTCCTAGGCCCGAGTCTCGTGGAAGCTTTGAATATCTAGGTGTAGACCGAGTCACCGCGTATCGATGAACAAAGAACGGTGTCCTAATCGCAGGACTTCGTGTTTATGTCTAGTAGTCTGGAATGTTCTAGTTGTAGGCATCTAGGTGTTCTTGAGGAAGATTACCAAGTTTGCGATAGGGGCCCAAGGCATTGAGAAAGCGTTTTTTGCATTAAGTATTTCGATTGAGTCTAATCGAGGGCATGTGCCGTAGTGTTCTCGATTTTCTTTGTTGGTGTTGTGTTTAGCACATTACATGGAGGTAGCACGTAATCGGTTTGTATTGCTTTTTCGTTGTTGATTGTAATGTTGGGTTTGTTGAGTGGGGTTTTAGCCTTTGTAGTTGGGACCCAACTCATTGGGTGATCTTCTACTATTCATCCAACTCTTTTTCCTATGGTTTTTTTTCGAAAGTGTTTATTTTGATTTCAGATTTTTGGGCTCGGAATTGATTTATAAAACCATAAAATTTTGATTTAAGAGATTTAGTTCCCTGATATACATTTTAGTTCAAACCAAACACAACTCGTGGAAGTGATACGGGTTGAAAACCCTTGTATCATGGAAACAAGGTAAACGGGGTCAAGGATGGATTGGTTCAAGCTTTTTATATCATCCGGACCGTCTGCGCTTTCGTATGTGACGAACCCTTCTCATTTGACTGTACGGGTCGAGTGGTCATGTTATTGCTTGACTGTTGGCCGTTCAGCTCGTCGACCAACAGATAAATGGGAAGGGGGCGTTGCAAAGAGCTGAAGCAGAGCATGTTTTTTCATAGATTTAAAATTCTCGGTTTTCAATGTTTTATCGAGTCAAGATTGTATCGCAAATGCAACCATTAAGAATCCGAGCTGCGTCGGTCTTAGGGAATGGAAAGTTAGAAGTTATTTGTAGAATTTTAAACTCACCATTTTTATTATTTTCAGTGTAGCCTTGCAGCATTGTTGGGAGGTGTGTGTCTGCGTGTGCCAGGTGACATCATGAGTGACGATTATCCGTGTGCCGCGAGTCTGTCTCATCGGTTCCAGCCAACCCTTCCATTGGAGCACCTTTTCATCCAGCCGCATCGGGTGATTAGTCATGTATCTAGATGGCTATTTTGGGTGTCAACGCCATTAGTCGGGATTCTTGTAGTAGTTCCCTACAGCCCTCTAGACACTGCTATGTAAGCTTTCCTCGGGAACCTTCACCTGTCGTTCGTTTCCAACGGTTTCTACTCTTTGCTACCATATTTGGGGACATCACTACCTCTGAGTCCTCTACAACCACTGGAGATCCCTACAGATCCCTACTACATCCATGGAAACATACTCCTTCCAGCGCTCTTGGAGTTCGAATTTCCCTTGGAGCCCATCAACACGACGCAGCATTTATAGTGGGAGGACATTATGGATTACCATATCCGCTGGTTAGCTGGGCTCTTACCCCGGACCGGAGATCCTTATATCCCTTAGGAGTACCTGGGAGATTGAAAGAAGTAATATCCACCTCACACCATCAGCCTGCCATCTCCACCTTTCCGACCCATCATCTACGGGCCGGACCGATCCTGTCTTGTCTGCGGAGCTACAGACTTTCACTTTACTTGGTGTCAGTTCTGCCACATCCCTCCTCCATCCTTTCCGCCACCGCTTCCACCACTGAAGTGTCTAATACTCGGCCGTATCAGACATCTTGCACCGTCATGCCCCGACGGACCTATCTGCAAAGTCATGCGGCACCACCCTCACACCTCCCATCGCACATGTCGTTTTTGGGCCACACGACGAGCCATTATGCACTTAGTATGGAGCGTTTTGTTCGTATTAGAAATTTTTAGGTTAGGCCCATGTAAGTGAGGATGCTAACTCTGACTTTTTTATGTATATAACAGCGGTTATGTTTTATCATCGCTGACGATAGGATTTTTTGTAGTGGTGATTCTTTTTGGTGGATGTGTCACCGCTCTATATGATGTACCAGACAATAACCATGTATAAAATTATCCTATGTACATATTTCAGAGTAATATTGTTTGTGGAAAATGTTTTTACATAGTGAATGTTGGTTATCTTCGGGTTTATCATTTCGAGTAACGAAGTGACCATATTTCATGTGTTTGTATATTGATTGATGGTTGATCATGCAATATGGTTACAACGTGAAGACAAATGGTAGTTGGACGGCTAATCATGACCCATTAATATTATCGTTATTTTTGCATTGCATATTACATCATGGGAGAATTAGGATTTGGTTGCATTGCATTGATTGGTTGGTTAGTGTGTTAGTCGTTTTTCATTGGTTCAGAGTTAAGTGGTTTTTGGTAGCTTGAGTAGTATTGCATTAGTCGGGAATTAAATGATTTGTTTGGTGGTTTAGTAGCGTTGCATTGGAAGAATTTTAAGTTACACTACAAATATGGGTATCGGTAGTACATTGAAAACGCTACTATAGGGCTTTGGTAGCGTTTTCATAAATGCTATGACAGTCACAGCTATAATAGACCCCCTCATTTCGTAGCTTTTTTTTTTTATAGGCGGACCTATTATAGCGCTAATCATCTGCTATATAATAGTATTTTCTAACATTTGATTCGTGTTATGATGTACTTTTTCATGGCTCTTTTCATGTTGTAAAATATTTTATTATACCTTTAATTTAGTGCTGTGGTATATTACAAGAAACGACAAATTTACCATTAATATGCGACTACAAATAATTTCATTTTGTTAAATTTAAATAATTTATTAAATTGTAATTAAAATTAAGAATAAATATTCTGCTCAAAACAATATTAATTTAGGAAAAAATATATATTTATTGATGTATCTGAACCGAATATCGGTTCATTAGTTACAAATATTAAACCACAATAAAATTAGGGCAACACAAACCCAACCAAATAAAACTAGGGCCGTCGACTGCCTCCCTTATTCTTCAAAACACACTTGACTATACAGACATGATTCATGTGTTATTGACAATCAGAGCCGATGATCCTCTTAAACGTGCATGTTCTTATACGTCTTCCAAAGTCCTCGCAAATCTATACTGCTCCACCAATGTATCTGCTACTTCTCGTGACAAAAAGTTATTTCCTCTGTAGAAAACCAAGAATTTTTTTCAAGAGACTAATATGCCTCATGTCAATTTCTGCAGTTACGTACCAAGACATAATAATCAATATCCAGCTTCAATTGTTGATAAAAGACGAATAGAAGAGCATAAATGTTGAAAACAGAACGAGTGATGCTTGAAAATAGAAATAGAAGAAATATAATAGAATATACATTCTATATCATGAACAAATCGAGAAAAGCTTACTTTGGCGGTGAAGAAATAGGTACCATTTGTACCAGGCAGTACGACATGCATGAGGAGCTTGTCAGGCAGTTCATGGCGACAGTCATGGTGTATTACACCAATGAGATGGCCCGTAAGGCTTCTGAGGGAACCTTGACATTCATGGCTAAGGGTGTGAGGTACAAGATCACTATTCATGAGCTCTGTCACATCTATGAGTTCGACAGGATTCGAGAGAGAGTGAACCTTCAAGAGCAGTGGCAAGACGTACAAATGTTTTGGTCACATTTTGGTAATGGGAAATACAACTCCCAGAAGACCAGACAGTACGCGGTGAGGCATCCTGTATTGAGGTATCTTGTACGCCTGTTTGCCAACACCATCCTATGAAAGATGGAGCCCGAGATGATGAGGATAGCTGAGATTTTATTGCTGTATTTTGGGATTGGTCACATCATAGACATATAGGAGTATTAGGATGCCCATTTGATAGTAGATGTGAACATGGGAGAGGTATTTGCACATCATTTGGAGGAACTTAAGACCAAGCCATTCACAAGAAAGGGACCGGAGACAGAGTCGGTTGGGAGCCTCTTGAATCCTATCTTTGACCACTTTGGCATCAACAGGAGTCAGATCACGATCTACACCGCACGGTCCATTATAGACATAAAACACTTGAAGAGCACTCATTGGCTCAAGGGATACATCAAGAAGGGAGAGCTGTTGTGGCACTTTACTGACTCATCTGGCGTGTCTCGCCTGTTCCCTCTTCCCAACACTAGACTCATAGGGATTACATATGAGTCTCTGATGCTGAGTTTCCAGCCTTCTAATGAGCTTTGTCGATCTGGTCCGCGTCGCTCCACTGTACTTAGAGGCATATCTTCTGGAGCTGCTCCTTCTGCTGCTGAGAACGACGCCTTTATATCTGTTGATGATGATGAGTCTTATGGCTTCCCAGATCCTCCTATGCAACTAGAAGACATGACATCTGGAGAATGGCAAAAATGGATGACTTCTACAATCAAGGAGCTCGGGACGGGGGTCTTTAGATGCTCCTGTCGTCGTGCACCGCGTATCTCCCACCCACATCGACGCCGTCGCGATCCCACCCCGCCTGCACCTGACACACCTGAGGATGAGGAGGTAGAGGAGACTGCTGAATCCGATGAGGTGAATGACGTGGACTTTCAGTAGTTCTAGATCTTCCATTTTTGCTGGTTCTACTTTTCTTTTCTTTTCTTTTTCTTTTGTGTTCTTGAGTCGTTTTTATGTCTTTATTTGAGTCCGTCTGTTAGTCCAATCAGATTAGAACTTGGATTCTATGAGTTTATGCATTGTGTTGTTGCTTATGACATAATTTCTGAGTGATCTAATGCAGCTAACAGGTGAGAGTTTGAGTGCTAACTAATTAAACTGACCATGACACTAAAACTGTGCTGCGTATGACCCTACGAATTCAGTGTCGACCGACTTTAGTTGTTAGTGTCAGTCGACATTGATCGATATCAGGTATAGGATTTCGACTTAATTATTTGATTGTTGTAACTTGATTTCAGCCAAACCCAAGCTGCGATTGCACTGAGGCCAGTGCGGTTTAGGTGTGAGGGAGGTGGTTACTTACAACGTGTTTTCTTTTCTTAGTGTCAGTCCATTGTTTTAAAACTTGTTTTATTGAGTCAAAATTAGTTGGAAACTAGGACTTTTCGAGGGAATTTTCGATTTCACAGGATCCAAAGTGACCATTGGACACACTTACAATAGTTATATGACTATTAGAAAACCACACACATATCAACCTACCAAGGACACCCATATCTTTTCAGGTATTCAAAGGATCCATTACTAACTTCACCTCTAATCTTGACTTAATTTTCTTACCAGGGGCTTGGTATACATTAGATCAGATTCCTCTGTCTGTCCTGAGATAGTTTGTAAATCTGTCTGTGTATGGTTCCCTTCTTCCCCTCCCTTAAAAAAGTAATAAACTGCGGATAAGCTAGTAGCTTTGAAGTGATCACACGAGTGGTAGAGACCCTATTACCTCATGTGCTTCATGGAATGTGTCCAAAGTAATACCCGAATAAAAAAATAAAATGATACCCAGTAGGGAAAAATCAGTTGCTAAAGGGAGAAAAGGGAGAAGAAAGGAACCATAAATTGACATTTTTGTGGTCAGGTACTTATTGGGTAAGAGTCCATGTTTTCTTTGATTGATACCCCCTGGGTGAGACCGCACTTAATTATTTACAGAAGTTAGTATGGTGAATTTAGATTTCTTGTATTGATTGTGGAGATTACTTGGAATAGTTTCTAAATGTGAGGTAAGTACATTGTGGTCTTGATCTCTGCAGGAATGTTTTTTTATGTGGATTACTAAGTGAATGTGAATGTGATGTTCTTAGGACAAAAGGACTTTATGTTTTTTCAAACCTCTTTCTCTGATCTTAGTCTTCTGTTTGCTTGAGGGCAAGCAAAAGCTAAGGGTGGGGGAGTTGATATATCATGGTTTTTCTAAGTTTTTAACCATGATATATGTGTATATATAGAGTCTTTAACCTTGTAATTCGAGTCTATCGAGTCTTTTACAGGTTAGCACACGAATGGAGCAAAGCTAGGAGTTTTGGAGCGTTTTTGAAGCATTATGCAAAGTCAAAATTGGAGCCGAGCATTGACTTTAGTGTCGACCGACGTTCACTCTTAGTGTCGGTCAACACTTAATCCCAACAAGACTTATGCACGAGATTGAAGTACATCTTTTGAAGAATTTAAAAGAAGCCCAGAAGTTTCACTATTTCTAATTTAGCCCCAAACGTGTTTAGACTACTAATTAGATTTTTGAGAGTTTATTCTATCATATTTTGTTCTTGCTTTTGGCTTTTGGAGACTTTATTGCTATTGGGGCTGATATTCTACTCTATAACCTTTGAGAGAAGAATTTCGAACCCCATTAATCTATCTATTCAGTCTTTGGTTTTCTATTCAATTATGTGTTGTTCATTCAATATCATGTATGAGTAGTAACCTTTGTTATATTTAGGGATTATCATAGGGTTTTCATGCTTTATTAGATCTTTGAATAATTAGGATTGTAAATCAATATGTTCATTACCTAAGTTAGACTTAAGCTAAATTTTGGACTGATCACCTAGAGCTTAGATCTTAGGTTAATAAATTGGCACAAGAGTGTGAATTATAATCTAATAGAACTTAGTGAGAGCAATTTGACTAGATACAAAGAGAATTGGTTTCGGAGAATTATGAACTAAAGAACTTGCTAATAATGCATGTCTAGAACTCTAAGATTGCAAAGAGATTTGAATCGTTAGGTTGCTAGACAAAGAGAACAATTGCAGCAAGAGTTGAATTATTTGACATTTGTGATTCTAGTTCTTGCACCTATGCTTAATCTGAATCCTGATTTATTAAGTGTGTGACATTGCAAGATTTCCTGAGAACATCCTAAGTTTAGCGTCTTTCTCACATCGAAACACAAATCTTATTTACTTGCTATTTACTGCTTTCAAACTATTTGCACCTGCTTAGTTATAGAGAACGAATGAATTTCATATTAATATTTTGAGTACCATTGTTCGATACCCTAGATAATACAACATCGACACTGTACACTTGCAGTTAGAGCTAGGGATAATTCTTGACCTATCGAAAGCCAACCCCAAACAGATCAAAGCCTTCATAGAGATGCCCTTTCCCAAGACCACTCACGTAGTGCAATGATTAAGAGGGAGAATATCTGCTCTCAATCGCTTTATCTCTCGATCAATTGATAAATGTCTTCCATTTTATCAGCTCCTCAAAGGAAACAAGAAATTCATGTGGGATGAAAAATGCAAAGAGGCATTCACACAACTAAATGCTTATCTGAGCGAGCCACCCAGTCTGGCCAAACCAGTAGAGGGAGAGCCGCTTTACCTCTACATCACAATGTCATCAGCTTCAGTAAGTGGAGTACTAGTTCGCGAAGAAAAAAAAGCAGCAGCCAATCTTCTAGTCTTGGTTATGTTGGCTAAAAAGCACCGACCTTACTTCCAATCGCACTCCATCATAGTGATGACCTCGCAACCATTTCAAACTATACTCCACAGTCCAAGCCAATCTTGCTGACTAGCTAAATGGACTATCTAGCTCAGCAAGTACAATATCGGATTTCACACTTGGACATGTGCAAATTCTAAAGTTTTAGCTGACTTTGTCATCGAGATGATGCCGCAGTCTACGTAAGAAGCCATTCCCGACAAGCAATGGATACTCCATGTCGACGGATCATCCTCCAGGCATGGATCGGGAGTTGGCATCAAACTAGTAACTCCTACAGGAAAGGTGTTAGAGCAGAGGACGAAGCTCTCATGGCCGATCTCAAGATCGCACTTGGGATTGGAGCTCGAGAAATATCGGCTTTCAGTGACTCCCAGCTCGTTACTAGCCAATACCACGACGAATACGAAGCAAAGGACGACAGAATGGACACCTACCTAAAAGTGGTCCACGGATTAAGAACTCAATTTGTCTCATTCAATCTGACAAGGATCTTGCAAGGTGAAAACACCTCTGCAGATGCTCTGTCAGCTCTAGCTACAACCTATGACCCATTGTTCAAAAGGATAATTCCTTTAGTAGGAATAGAAATCCCCAGTATTGACATAGCATTAATAGCACCAAATGTCAATGACATAAGACCTAGTGACTACCAAAAAGTCGCTTAGTATAACCCCCTAACAGGAGCAGTTGGCAAACCTCCTCTAGATGATGAGTTTGTTCCCCCGGGCAGGGACCTCCCGTCAAGGAGGAACCACCAGACCTTCTCTTAGAAGATCACCTCGAGATGAGATATGATTGGAGACAACCCATCTACGAGTAAATCTAGCACGGACTCTTTTCCCCGTAAAAATGGGTGGCCCGCAAAGTCAAAGATAAATTTCAAATACTGTATAAAACAAAACAAATAGTACAAGCGCAGCTTATCTGAACCATGCTTAGTATGCATTCGACGAAAGCAGATCGCAGCATTACAAAAAGAACCACACTAGGGCACTTGCGAGAACCACTCCGGAGGTCGATCACTGGTTGTATGAATCAAACGACAAGGCTAATTTTGTCCCACCTTGGTCGTATACTGCGAAACATACTAATCAAGGTTCAAAAAATGCCAACAACATGCACCTATAATCCACCAACCATTTGAACAGCTATCTTCAATATCATCTCCCTATCAATTCATGAGATGGTCTATGGACGTCATCAGACCTTTCGCGCCATAATGAAAACAAAGAGATCGCTTCTTGCTAGTCCTATTCACCAAATGGATATGGGCATTATCCTACCAGAAAGTAACCGAGTTCTAGACACAAAACCTCATCTGAAAAAATAATTCTCTAGACTTACTGTATAATGGTTATATGAATTCTCTATTGACAATTTTATATCGAAACTTGGTTAATACGGATTCTTAGCCACAAAACAAAAATGTGATAACCGTGGTCATCTTAGTCACTATTCTTAGCACATATTAAATGTGGGGATGTTTACATGTAATCAATCGTGACGATAATGTTGCTAATATAATCGGGAAACACAATATGGTCATTCCATGGCTATCTGACCACAATAAGCCATGAAAAAAACCACAAAACTATAGTTACAAACAGTTTCTTGTTGCCGGCCGTGGCAAAGTCTCTACATAACCAACAAATAGTTTGTAAAGCCACAAATCATTGGTCGCTATACGGTTTTTTTTACTAGTGAATATAATGATTTATTTAATATAAAAATATTTTGGTAAAATGTCAACATAATTATATGTGATCAAATATATGTCATATGTTATGCTATACACTTTTAGATTGTATGTTTAATATAAACTATCTTTAGTGATGTGTTAGCAAATTCATTAATGTCTAATGACATTTCTATGTAACATAACAACATGATTTGTTTCCTCAGGATTGATAATTTATGCTGACTCATTTGCAAAGAAAAAAATTGAGTACCAGACTATTTTTCTTCATATATGTCAGAAAAATTTGGAATATTTATTTAAAGTAGGAACTTATTTTAAAATATAAAAACACTGATAATGAACGACAACAAATTATTTTGTTTATTTTGTATATATTAAATTAGTGATACATATATACCCACATGTTTCTCTAATTTTTTTTTCTAATTTGTTTGACTAATTCTCTTAAACAATTATCAACAAAACTATTACTGCGGAATAGGACTGGAAAAAAAACGAGCAGCATTTTATGGATCACCATAGAAACATGCAGTATAAATTATATTTATCTATATAAATACGTATTCTTTGTAGAAATTTGAACAATTAAACAAAAACAAAACATAAAAATTTAAAAGTTCAAAAAGAAAAAAATACAATAATGTCTTCATCACGTTTTGCTATTCTTTGTATCATCGTGATTTCCCTTCTTCCTCTACATGAAAGTATGTTGTTTTGTTCAGCATTATCCTCAACAATGTTATGATCATATAATCTTCTTCTATATAAATTTTTGTAATGGTTTGTTGTTCGTTTATAGATGCCGGCGTGCCTGTTGGTAGTATTGATCCGTCGTATTGCACGGCAGTAAAGTGTAACCTTGTCAAAGATGGAAAATGTTCTTGTTGTATCAGTTCGCCGAAGAAATGTTTTGTGACCAAAGAAGAATGTGGAGCTGTTTGCACGCATCCAGCACCTATGCGTCAATGACATGTTATTTGAAACACCTAAATAAATACAATAATTACCAGATTTTTAGGATAATATGAATAATACAAATTGATGTAAAATAAACAAACAGTTATGTTTATAGTACATAACTGTGTTTTGTATAAATAAAAGTCTATGTAATGCACATCAATAAACCTTTGTCTCTCGTTTTTGCTATACATATTCGAAATTTAGCTATTTAATAATGAATATTGTACATTTTTTATATGTGAAATTTATTAAACCAAAAGAAACATGGGCTGAAAATTAAAGAATAAAGCGGAACTGGTTCTTGCCCCGATTGAAAGCTTATTACGGATACCTAAGACACGTGATAAAAGGTATACATCAGGATTGAATGAGAGAACCATACCACCGTGTACCACGATACATGCGGATGATGCTCTCGAATCTGATCCCATTTTTTCCTTAGGGAGAAGACGCGCTTGAACTCGATCAGAACTTGAAAATAAGATGAGAGCGTAATTATTGTTTTAATCGGAATCTAAAGAACACATAGACTATTTATCAGTACACACTTTAACCCAAGTCCATCAAACTTACAAAACAAATCCATGAATACTGTGGCTAATATGTGGCTAAATAGGCATGAAAGTAGCTAGAAAGTTTATGTGGCTAAATTAGCCAATAATTTTTCATGAAACTAAAGTAGCTAACGTAGCCACGAAAATGTAAAGAGGTAAATCATTGGCTAATAGCCACGACCTGCCTATGTATGGTTCATGGCTAAGGTATTTCTAATCAAATAATTAAAATCAGACACTTTTGCACATAAAGTAATCTATCCACAGCGTTTCCATAGCAAATTTGTGGCTAATCCATTATATTGGATTCCTCATCTCTCAGAACTGGGCATAGAATATTTATATTGTTTCATTTTTTTGCACTCAAATTAAACTATCCACAGCGGTATTTTCGTAACCAAACCGTTACAAACAGAATATATTCAACATCAATCTCATAAAACTGGGCAGAGAATATATTCGGTTTTAGATTTTTTTCAATGAAATTAAACTAGCCACGAAATATTTGTGGCTATATATTATGTGGCTTTGTTTGCTTTATAAATAGCTAACGTCTATTCTTCCATTCCAAGAAACATGAACAGTGATTTTAGAGAGATCGGGCATTTCATTTTAAGGTCTTTTATCAAATTTCTTTATTTAAATATATGTGTGGGGTAGAGAATTTCTTTTTTTTTAATCAAGGGAGTGGATGCATCAAAACAGAAATGGGCACCTTGAAAAATGGTGCTGAGACAATCTAGATATATTTGGAGATTAAACATCATCACCATCAGTGTATTCTGTTCTTACCTTTGAACTTCTTTCAGGAGTGTCAAATTTGGAAAAAATGTGTCAAATCGTTATTTCGTAAACTTTTTGTAACTAAATAATCTTTTAAACTCTATGTTTTGTACTTATAAAATCATCTTTCAATTGTAAATGATTTAATTTTTGGGTTTAATATTTTAATTGCAATCGATTTTCAGTTTTGGTTTAATTACAATAAAAGCCACTACCAAAAGTAGCTATTTATTTTTGTTTCCCGGCCAGATAGCCACGGCCCAACGACGGTTTATTTGTGGTAACTTGTGACAAATATGTAGTGGCTAATTTCGTG
Source organism: Orychophragmus violaceus (assembly GCA_030180135.1). Lineage (NCBI taxonomy): Eukaryota > Viridiplantae > Streptophyta > Magnoliopsida > Brassicales > Brassicaceae > Orychophragmus > Orychophragmus violaceus. The sequence goes on from CM058231.1 coordinate 73,434,691, forward strand.
GCAAGATAGCCACAAAACAATATGTGGCAAAATCATTGGTATTTAGCCATGGATAAAAGGTGGCTACACCGTGGTTAAATTAGTGACGTTTAAAGAGTGGTTAATACGAGGATTTTTAGCCACGAAACAAAAATGTGAAAACTGTGGTCATCTTAGTCACTATTCTTAGCACATATTAAATGTGGCGATGTTTCCATGTAATCAATCGTGACGATAATGTTGCTAATATAACCAGGAAACACAATATGGCCATTCCATGGCTATCCGACCACGATAAGCCATGAAAAACCACAAAACTATAGTTACGAACAATTTCTTGTTGCCGACCGTGGAAAAGTCTCTACATAGCCACCAAATAGTTTGTAAAGCCACAAATCATTGGTCGCTATAAGGTTTTTTTACTAGTGAATATAATGATTTATTTAATATAAAAATATTTTGGTAAAATGTCAACATAAATATATGTGATCCAATATATGACATTTGTTATGCTATACACTTTTAGATTCTATGTTTAATATAAACTATCTTTAGTGAAGTGTTAGAAAATTCATTAATGTCTAATGACATTTCTATGTAACATAACAACATGATTTGTTTCCCCAGGATTGATCATTTATTCTGACTCATTTGCAAAGAAAAAAACTGAGTACGAGACTATTTTTTCTTCATATATGTCAGAAAAATTTGGAATAGTTATTTAGTGTATGAACTTATTTTAAAATATAAAAACACTGATAATTAACGACAACAAATAATTTTGTTTATTTTGCATATATTAAATTAGTGATACATATATACCCCCACGTTTCTCTAATTTTTTGTAATTTTTTTGACTAATTCTCTAAAACAATTATCAACAAAACTATTACCACGGAATATGACTGAAACTAGCAGCATTTTATGGATCACCATAGAAACATGCACTATAAATTATATTTATCTATATAAATATGTATTCTTTGTAGAAATTTGAACAATTAAACAAAAACAAAACATAAAAATTTAAAAGTTCAAAAAGAAAAAAATACAATAATGTCTTCATCACGTTTTGCTATTCTTTGTATCATTGTGATTTCTCTTTTTCCTCTACATGAAAGTATGTTGTTTTTTCAGCATTATCCTCAACAATGTTATGATCATATAATATTCTTCTTTATAATTTTTTCTTAATGGTTTGTTGTTCGTTTATAGGTGCGGGCGTGCCTGTTGGTAGTATTGATCCGTCATATTGCACGGCAGTAAAGTGTAACCTTGTCAAAGATGGCAAATGTTCTTGTTGTATCACTTCGCCGAAGAAATGTTTTGTGACCAAAGAAGAATGTGGGGCTGTTTGCACGCATCCAGCACCTATGCGTCAGTGACATGTTATTTGAAACACCTAAATAAATAAAATAATTACCAGATTTTTAGGATAATATGAATAATACATATTGATATAAAATAAACAAACAGTTATGTTTATAGTACATAATTGTGTTTTGTATAAATAAAAGTCTATGTAATGCAGTCCAATAAACCTTTGTCTCTCGTTTTTGCTATACATTTTCGAAATTTAGCTATTTAATAATGAATATTGTACATTTTTATATTTGAAATTTATTAAACCAAAAGAAACATGGGCTGAAAATTAAAGAATGAAGCGGAACTGGTTCTTTCCCCGATTGAAAGCTTATTACGGATACCTAAGACTTGTGATAAAAGGTATACATCAGGATTGAATGAGAGAACCATACCAACGTGTACCACGATACATGCCGATGATGCTCTCGAATCTGATCCCATTTTTTCCTTAGGGAGAAGACGCGCTTGAACTCGATCGGAACTTGAAAATAAGATGAGAGCGTAATTATTGGTTTAATCGGAATCTAAAGAACACATAGACTGTTTATCAGTACACACTTTAACCCAAGTCCATCAAACTTACAAAACAAATCCACGAATACTGTGGCTAAATAGGCATGAAAGTAGCTAGAAAGTTTATGTGGCTAAATTAGCCAATAATTTTTCACGAAACTAAAGTAGCTAACGTAGCCACGAAAATGTAAAGAGGTAAATCATTGGCTAATAGCCACGACCTGCCTATGTATGGTTCATGGCTAAGGTATTTCTAATCAAATAATTAAAATCAGACACTTTTGCACATAAAGTAATCTATCCACAACGTTTCCATAGCAAATTTGTGGCTAATCCATTATATTGGATTCCTCATCTCTCAGAACTGGGCATAGAATATTTATATTGTTTCATTTTTTTGCACTCAAATTAAACTATCCACAGCGGTATTTTCGTAACCAAACCGTTGCAAACAGAATATATTCAACATCAATCTCATAAAACTGGGCAGAGAGTATATTCGGTTTTAGACTTTTTTCAATGAAATTAAACTAGCCACAAAATATTTGTGGCTATATATTATGTGGCTTTGTTTGCTTTATAAATAGCTTACGTCTATTCTTCCATTCCAAGAAACATGAACAGTGATTTTAGAGAGATCGAGCATTTCATATTAAAGTCTTTTATCAAAATTTCTTTATTTAAATATATGTGTGGGGGGAGAGATTTTCTTTCTTTTTGAATCAAGGGAGTGAATGCATCAAAACAGAAATGGGAACCTTGAAAAATGGTGCTGAGACAATCTAGATAAATTTGGGGACTAAACATCATCACCATCAGTGTATTCTGTTCTTACCTTCGAACTTTTTCAGGAGTGTCAAATTTGGAACAAAATGTGTAAAATCATTATTTCGTAAACTTTTTGTAACTAAGTAATCTTTTATAAACACTATGTTTTGTACTTATAAAATCATCTTTCAATTGTAAATGATTTAATTTTTGGGTTTAATATTTTAATTGCAATCGATTTGCAGTTTTGGTTTAATTACAATAAAAGCCACTACCAAAAGTTGCTACTTATTTTTGTTTCGCGGCAAGATAGCCACGGCCAAACGACGGTTTATTTGGGGTAACTTGTGACAAATATGCAGTGGCTAATTTCGTGGCAAGATAGACACAAAACAATATGTGGCAAAATCATTGGTATTTAGCCATGGATAAAAGGTGGCTACACCGTGGTTAAATTAGTGACGTTTAAGGAGTGGTTAATACGTGGATTTTTAGCCACGAAACAAAAATGTGAAAACTGTGGTCATCTTAGTCACTATTCTTAGCACATATTAAATGTGGCGATGTTTCCATGTAATCAATCGTGACGATAATGTTGCTAATATAACCGGGAAACACAATATGGCCATTCCATGGCTATCCGACCACGATAAGCCATGAAAAACCACAAAACTATAGTTATGAACAGTTTCTTGTTGCCGACCAAGGAAAAAGTCTACATAGCCACCAAATAGTTTGTAAAGCCACAAATCATTGGTTGCTATACGGTTTTTTTACTAGTGAATATAATGATTTATTTAATCTAAAAATATTTTAGTAAAATGTCAACATAATTATATGTGATCCAATATATGACATTTGTTATGCTATACACTTTTAGATTGTATGTTTAATATAAACTATCTTTAGTGAAGTGTTAGCGAATTCATTAATGTCTAATGACATTTATATGTAACATAACAACATGATTTGTTTCCCCAGGATTGATCATTTATGCTGACTCATTTGCAAAGAAAAAAACTGAGTACGAGACTATTTTTTCTTCATATATGTCAGAAAAATTTGGAATAGATATTTAGTGTACGAACATATTTTTAAAATATAAAACACTGATAATTAACGACATCAAATTAATTTGTTTATTTTGTATATATTAAATTAATTGCAATCGATTTGTAGTTTTGGTTTAATTACAATAAAAGCCACTACCAAAAGTAGCTATTTATTTTTGTTTCGCGGCCAGATAGCCATGGCCCAACGACGGTTTAATTGTGGTAACTTGTGACAAATATGCAGTGGCTAATTTCGTGGCAAGATAGCCACAAAACAATATGTGGCAGAATCATTGGTATTTAGCCATGGATAAAAGTTGGCTACACTGTGGTTAAATTAGTGACGTTTAAAGAGTGGTTAATACGTGGATTTTTAGCCACGAAACAAAAATGTGAAAACTGTGATCATCTTAGTCACTATTCTTAGCACATATTAAATGTGGCGATGTTTCCATGTAATCAATCGTGACGATAATGTTGCTAATATAACCGGGAAACACAATAGGGCCATTCCATGGCTATCTGACCTTGATAAGCCATGAAAAACCACAAAACTATAGTTACGAACAGTTTCTTGTTGCCGACCGTGGAAAAGTCTCTACATAGCCACTGAATAGTTTCTACTTGATTAATACTATATTTTCATACCATCAACGCAGTCAACAATATCCCCACACTACCCAGGGACTGTAGACTCTACATACAGTCCTTTGCACTGTAAGGCAATAATTCAGCTAGAAATGCAATAACTTTAGGGGTAATCGAAGATCTCTAAAGTGAACAAATTCTTTTTGAACCAACTTGAAAATATGATGAGAGCGTCATTATTGTATTTTAATCGGAGTCTAAAGAACATATAGATTATTTATCTATACGCACTTTATGTTGGGATTATGTCCTGAAATCATATTGTACTAACTCTGATAGATAGTTGTATTGTCAAGATCGGACAATTCATGTAATACTAGGTGATCATAATGTTTTGCTAGAAGCTGCTTATGACGTATGAGTTGTAACTCATTGCTAGTATTATGTGAACCTACAGGGTCACACACCTAAGCAAGCTGGATACACTTTGTATGGGATTGATCATTGGCATATGGTCTGGTCAATGTGTATTGGATGCACATTGAATTCAAGTTTTAAGAGGTGTGTCGATCGACACAAATCGGGTTTCGAACCTGATGTTTCGGTTTGATGACTTAAACGAATTGGATTTATCCAATGATCGGTTTTAGTCATTCCAGGTCTATATAAAGGCTTATATGGATGACCTGGAACCCTAGCCGTTGTTGAGACCTTTTCTTGACAGAAAGAGCAGCCACCTCTAAAACATACAGTTTCCCAGGAGATCCGATTCCCGGCACTAGCATCCCGTGTTGGGAATATCCTGAAATCTGTTGTACTTGCTCTTGAGTGAAAGTCATACTATCGAGATGAGACAATCATATGACACTGGGAAGTCGTAATGCTTTGCTAGAAGCCACTTATGATCAGTGAGTTGAGAACTCATTGCTAGTGTTATATGATCCTACAGGGTCATACACCTAAGCAAACTGGACGTAGTATATGAGGTTGATCATTAAAGTAATGATCGGGTGAATGCATATTTGATATGCATTCAATACTAAGTTTCTGGGCAGTGTCGATCGACGCACTAAGCGTGTCGGTCGACACAGATCGACAGTGTCGATCGACACAGAGAGTGTGTCGGTCGACACGACTCGCGGATTACCAGTTTAATTCGGTTTAATCGTTGGTTAATTCCGTTGTGGTTTAAGTCGACATATATAAGATATATGGTCGACCTAAACTCGATCTTAACCTAATTCACAGCCACCAGAAAAGAAACAGAAACCTCTTGAGAGATCTGATCTCTAAAGGCACTAGTATCCCTTCTGTTCAGTTTGTGTGCGTGTGGATACCAGTAGAGGCGCAGCATTTGAGGCGCTCTAGATCTCGATTATCTGCAAATCTTCCGCTGCTAATCACCATGTAATTTTGAGATCCCAATGATTCAATTACATGAACCGTAGATCCTAGGCTTGGAATTCAGACCAGGGTTGCCTAATTGGATTAGGAACTGCTAGAAATTCCTTCAGCTGTATCAGAGCTTTAGGGTTCCATTGAATTTGTAGCATGTTGATTAGATTAGTTGAATCTGAATCTGTGTATGGTTGATACAAACTTGCTAATATTCGTTTTCATGAAAATCTAGTTTTTAGGTTTTTTGCTTGAAAAACGATTAGGGTTTATCGCCCTGTGTCGATCGACACCAATCCGGTATCGGTCGACACAGAAGGATAACCCGAATAAAATTGTTTTCGCCTAGTGTCGATCGACACAAGAGTTGTGTCGTTCGACACCAACCTCGCAAAATTGATAAATCGGTTCAATTGGATTGGACCGGTTATCGAGCTTGGTTAATGATGGTTGAAAAATGTGAATGATTTAATTGCGATTGGTTTGATTAGGTTGGTATCGACCGATGCTAATGTAGCATCGATCGACACTGACCAGTATTCAAAACCGGATCAATTGGATTGATCGGTTATCGCGGATTGTTTTGGTTATTCTGCATCGATCGACACTAAAGTAGTGTCGGTCGACATGAGATTCGATGGTTTAGGTTATGGAACCTGAAATCACAGAACCAAAGCAAGATAAATAAATTAATTAGAAGAATTAAAACATAATAAAACTGAACGTTTTAAATGGTTCTGTTCCTCAATCAAATATCAAGTGATACATGATGTCTTTCCAATCTTGTCAACTGTCAAGACTCGTTTCATTGTGCGATAGACTTGCAGTGCGAGATGTCCACAATTACATGAGTAAGGCAGGAGGTAATCGTGTTTATGGACTTGCAGTGCAAGACATCAACAATTACATGACTGAAGAGATTGGTTGACTTGACTGGGCCATCAAAATCGTTTTGGGATCAGAGACATCAGGTGGATTGGGCATGAGATGTCGATCCACAACCAAGAGTTATATTGGATATAACTAGCAAAGTTGTTGCTTACCTAGATAGCTAAATTTGGGTGATAGCCAGTGGCTCACTCAAGTTTAGTGAAGTATGGGTCTTGGATCATTATATTCATCTGAGGAAACATTGTTTGAATATAATGCGAGTTTTCTTAATAGTTAAGACTTCTCATTTCTTGAACATCATAACTAAACCTCCCTTGTTTTTCCAGCTATGTCTAGCACAAACCATCGTAACAATTTCTCCCTGCGATCCGTCCTTGAGAAGGACAAGTTAAATGGATCAAACTTTCTTGAATGGTATCGAAACTTGAGAATTGTTCTCAAACAGGAGAAAAAGGACTATGTCCTTGAGAAAGTTCTCCCCAAGAAGTACCGAGCCAATGCCTGGCAGTCAGATAAGGATGCTTGGGATAAGCATTCTAATGATGCGGTGGATGTGAGTTGTCTCATGTTGGCTACCATGAACTCGGAATTGCAGAAGCAATATGAGTATGTGGAGTCGCCAAAAGAGATGATCACTGGCCTGAAAAGTATGTTTCAGGAGCAGGCACGAACTCAGAGATACCAGACGGTAAGATCTCTGATTGAGTGCAACCTACCAAAGGGCGAACCAATTAGTCCTCATGTCATTAAGATGATGGGTTATATTGATAACCTGGGGAAACTGGATTGTCCCATTAGCCAAGAGTTGGCTACTGACATCATTCTATAGTCACTGCCGTCAAGCTATGATCAATTTGTTATGAACTATAAAATGAACAACTTGACGAAGACGTTGACTGAATTGCATGGGATGCTTAAGACTGCTGAACCTAACATCAAGAAGAACACCCCAGATGTCCTTATAGTACAAAAGGGTAAAAAGTTTAAGAAACTTGGTAAGAACAAAGGTGATGGCAAGACAAGCTCGATTGTGAATCCAAGCGAGTCTGGCCATGCTCCTAAGGTTAAAACCAGTCCTTCTGAAGATGTTAAGTGCTGTTATTGTAATGGTTATGGGCATTTGAAAAGAAACTGCAATAAATTCTTGGAAGATTATGAGAAGCTGAAGAAGACGTACGAGACTTCTTCTTCAGGTATTATGTTATAGAAGTAAATGTTACTTCTTATAGACCTACTTATTGGGTATTGGATACCAGGTGTGGTACTCATATTTTGTGAAAATGTGCAGGACCTGAGCAAAAGTAGGACTATGGAGAAAGGACAAGTGGATCTACGCGTGTGAAATGGAGCAAGAGTTGTTGCATTAGCCGTAGGAGTATTTCATTTGTTTTCTTTATGGCATGTTTTTGAACTTAAAACTGCTACTATGTATCTGCTATGAGCAGAAAGATTATTTCTATTCCTTGTTTGGATATGGAAGGTTATCAGTTTTCAAATTAAGAATAAGTATTGTTCATTTGATTACAGTGATATATTTTATAGTAGCAATCCATTAGAGAATGGACTTTATGTTCTAAACCAGAATGTGCCTAACTACAACATTAATACCAAGAGATTCAAGTCAAATGATACGAATCAAACTTCTCTCTGGCATTGTCGTTTTGGGCCACATAAATGAGAAATAGATTCAGAAGCTCCACAGTGATGGACTTTTGGGCTCATCTGATTATGAATCATAATGAGTAAAGTAAATCTTGTTTATCGGGTAAAATGACGAAGGCTCCTTTCAACAAAGGTAGTATCGATCGACACAAACGATGCGTCGGTTGATACAGGTTGCGAACGAACAAAATGAAAGGGCCAGAGGCTTATTGGGCTTTATACATATGGATGTATATGGGCCGATGAGAACTAGTGCTAGAGGAAAATTTCAGTACTTCATTACCTTTACTAATATTTTCAGTAGGTATGGTTATGTCTTATTTATAAGACATAAGTCAGGATCTTTGAAAAGTTCAAAGAGTTCCAAAATGAAGTACAAAATCAATTTTGGCTAAGGTATTAAAACTCTACGATGAGATCATGGAGGTGAATACTTAAGTCAAGAATTTAGTGATCATCTGAGAGACTGTGAAAGTGTTTCACAAGTCACTCCTCCTGAATCGGACTTTATTAGATATGGTTCGATCAATGATGAGTCACTTAGATCTTCCATTATCCTTCTAAGAATACGCTCTAGAAATGTCTGAGTTTACATTAAATAGAGTTCCATCAAAATCGGTTACAGAGATACCACATGAGATGTGGAATGGAAATGTTTCTGATTTATCCATCATGGAGATTTGGAGTTGCGAGACTTATATAAAACGTTTAATCTCTGATAAGCTCACACCCAAATCTGATAAGTGCTACTTCATTGGTTGTCCTAACAAAACCAAGGCATGTTACTTTTACAACCAGTTCGAGAACAAATTGTTTGTTGCTCGGAACAATGTTTTCTTGAGAAAGATTTTCTTTCCAAGAAGAACAGTGGGAGTAAAGTACGAACTCGAAGAAATTCGAAAATCACAGGAGACTGCTCAACCTGATAAGGAAGAGCAGCAGTTGGATCTACAAAGAGTTGTAGAACCTGCAACTGTGGTGCTTGAGGTTTGCAAGGATCTGTTGAATGAATATTTGATATACATTCAAATGCGAGTTTCTGAAGAAGTGTCGATCGACGCAAAAGTTGTATCGATCGACACAGATCGCGAACCAAAATACTTTGGTTTATGACTTAATTAAACATGGTTTGAATCTTGGTTAATTAGGTCGTGGTAAAAGTATACATATGAGATATGTGCACGACTTTTACACAAAACTGAAGCTCGCAGATCCGAAAGGATCCGTCACGAACCCGAGAAATGTGGATTTCTCGTAACCAATTGTCGTGATCTATTGATCATTGAAAGTGACGGGCCTGCGAATTTTGAAGAAGCAATGATGGGCCTTGACTCCGAAAGTGGCTGAAAGCCGCTGAATCCGAAATGGGATCCAAGTCACAGAACCAAGTATGATTTGGGTTGATTTACCCGATGGTGTAGAAGCCATTGTGAGTAAATGGATTTTCAAGAAGAAAAGTTGATATGGATGTACAAAGCTAGGTTGGTGGCAAAAGGTTTCAAGCTAATTCATGGTATTGACTATGAAGAAATCTATTCCCAGTCAACGGGCTTAAGTCCATTCGGATTCTCCTAGCAATCGCCACTCATAATAGTTATGAGATCTGGCAGATGGATGTGAAAACAGTTTTCCTTAAAGGAATTCTGGAAAGGGATGTGTACGTGACACAACCTGAAGTTTTCATTGAAATTAATGAAGCTAGGAAGATATGCAAGCTTCATCGGTCCATTTATGGACTGAAGCAAGCATCTCGGAGTTGGAATCTTCGTTTTGATGAAGTAGTCAAAAGGTTTGACTTCATCATGAACGAAAGGGAACCGTGTGTTTACAAGAGGACTAGTGGGAGCGCAGTTGCATTTCTAGTATTGTATGTTGATAACATACTACTTCTCGGAAATGAAGTTCCATTGTTTCAGTCTGTTAAGACTTGATTCGAAAGTTGTTTTTCGATAAAATTATGGGAGAAACCGTATACATTTTTGGAATAAGAATCTATAGAGATAGATTGAATAAGCTAATTGGATTGTGTCAAGATACTTATAGTGATAAGGCCTTGCACAGGTCCAATATGCAGGATTCCAAGAAGGGCTTCGTGCAAATGACTCTTGGTATTACTCTTAGCAAGACGCAGTGTCTTTCGACACACGCTGAGCAAGGGCGAATGAGGGTCAGGCTACTGCTAAAGGCATTAGATGTCTTAAGATGTGATCTTAATTTTAGTGGGAGTCATTGTTATTAATTTTAGTTATGATATGATGTTCGTATAAACATAATTTGATTATGTTATTGAAATCTGACATCTGTATTATTTAATAATGGTTATTAAATAATAGTCCCAAAGTAATTTATGACATTTTATAGGTCATCAAGTATGTGACTTGATCATGAAACCCTATAGATAATATATGACATAAATTATGTTGGTCCCTGGTCAAGGTTGTTAAAGTGGGACATTAACAACCACGTGAGACTAGTATGTGAGGTGACTGATGACTAAGTTTCATGGAGTCATTAATAAGAGTATTAAAGTCAATCACATAGATATGTGTTGGAGAACACAGGATCAGACATGACCCACTGATGAGAACTCTACGAGATAGTTATATAAGTGTCATGAGAGTTTTCATTACGACTATAGAGTATAGTCCTTAAACCTGAGTTCATCATGTTTTCTTACATGTGAATTGGTCCGCTTTAACCTTGTCAAACGTCAGCCGTAACTGGTGACTATAAAGGCATTGATTGGGCGTGTCATGAAGCGTGTGAAGAAACAGGGATGGAACAAGATGGGATTTGTCCCTCCTATATAACAGGGGATAAATATCTCAGGGCCCATCGAAGATTTGATACTGAGAAATGTGTGGCCACACTCAAACGAGGTGATTGTCAGTCGTTTGTCTTGTCAGTATAAATCGGAGTTCGATGAACATGATCTTGGCTAAATAAATGTGACACAGATCTTGTCTTATGCCAAATCGAGATATAGTGACGAAGGGATTATAGAATAGATGATTCCAGTACAAGTGGGAGATTGTTGGGAATGTCCTGAAATCTATTGTACTTGCTCTTGAGTAAAAGTCGTACTATCGAGATGAGACAATCATATGACACTGGGAAGTCGTAATGCTTTGCTAGAAGCCACTTATGATCAGTGAGTTGAGAACTCATTGCTAATGTTATATGATCCTACAGGGTCACACACCTAAGCAAACTGGACGTAGTATATGAGGTTGATCATTAAAGTAATGATCGGGTGAATGCATATTTGATATGCATTCAATACTAAGTTTCTGGGCAGTGTCGATCGACGCACTAAGCGTGTCGGTCGACACAGATCGACAGTGTCGATCGACACAGAGAGTGTGTCGGTCGACACGACTCGCGGATTACCAGATTAATTCGGTTTAATCGTTGGTTAATTCCGTTGTGGTTTAAGTCGCCATATATAAGATATATGGTCGACCTAAACTCGATCTTAACCTAATTCACAGCCACCAGAAAAGAAACAGAAACCTCTTGAGAGATCTGATCTCTAAAGGCACTAGCATCCCTTCTGTTCAGTTTGTGTGCGTGTGGATACCAGTAGAGGCGCAACATTTGAGGCGCTCTAGATCTCGATTATCTGCAAATCTTCCACTGCTAATCACCAGGTAATTCTGAGATCCCAATGATTCAATTACATGAACCCTAGATCCTAGGCTTGGAATTCAGACCAGGGTTGCCTAATTGGATTAGGAACTGCTAGAAATTCCTTCATCCCGGCGGATTCCAGCTTGTGTGTGTGTGGACTGTAGTAGAGGCGCAGCATCTGAGGCTCTAGAGATCTCGTTTATCTGACCATATTCCGCTGCCAGAACAAGGTAAACGCAAGATCCATGATTCAATTTCTAAAACCCAGATCCTAGGCTTAGAACTTGTGGAACTCTGAAACTGTTAGAATTGGCCCAAGTTCCTTCAGTGGTATCAGAGCCTTAGGGTTTAATCATTGAATCTGAAGCATGTAATTTGAATAAATATTTATTTGAAGAGGTTAATGCTTGCTAGTTTTCGTTTTGATGAAAATAATCTCGGATTTTGTTTCTTATCGAAAACGAAGAACCAGTGTTTTCGCACAGTGTCGATCGACACAAGTTTGTGTCGGTCGACACACCGCGAAAACGATCATAAAACTTTAGGGTTTTCGCACAGTATCGATCGACACTAAGCTTGTGTCGGTCGATGCACCGCGAAAACGCTTATTAAAATTTGGGTATCGATCTTAGAGATCGCACTGTGTCGATCGACACACTGGGTGCATCGATCGACACAGGCTGTGCGAATGGATAGATCGGTTCAATTGGATTGAACCGGTTATCTCGCATGGTTAAAATTTCCTGATACCCTAATGTGTCGATCGACACAGGATAAGTGTCGGTCAACACAGGCCTTGCGATTGGTTGATCGGTTCAATTGGATTGAACTGGTTATCATGCTTGGTTAAGGTAGATCAGATCGGTTTAAATTGGATGAATTGGTTCAATAGGATTGGATTGGTTATATCAATTAGTATAAACCGATTTGACTGGATAAGATCAGTTTGATTGGATAAGTCGGTTCAATTGGATTGGACCGGTTATCGCGATTAGTTAAAACTGATTGAATCGGTTCAATTGGATTGACCGGTTATCGGGTTTTGTTAAGGTTGGATGTGAACCGTAATCGTTTGGTTATTGAACCAAATGATTGAGAAACCGAACCAAATGACCTAACCCACTTTTGTTAGAACAATTAAAACTCAATTAAAATTAAAATTAAACATGTTCTAAACCTATTGAATACACATTGGATGTGTATTAGATCAAAGCTTAGTTTTCAATATGGTCTGTCAAGACTCATTTCGTTGTTGTGATACTCTCGCCAAGTGCTTGGTGTCCACAATTACATGAGTAAGGCATGTAATCGTGTTGATGAACTTGCAGTGCTTGACATCAACAATTACATGACCTAAGAGATTGATTTACTAACTTTTTAGAGTTCCGTTTCCTCAAGTAAATATCAAGTGACCTTGATGTCTTGCCCAATCTTGTCTACTGTCAAGACTCGTTTCGTTGTTGGATAGTCTTTGAGTTCTTGGTATCTAAAATTACATGAGTAAGGCAGGTGATCATTGATAGACTTGCAGTGCGACTGTCAATGATCACAAGACTGAAGAGATTGGTTTACTTGACTGGGCTATCAGAAGTTTTGGGCCCATAGACATCAGAGTGGATGAGACATGGATTGTCTTATCTGCGACCAAGAGTTGTACTGGGTACAATTAGCAATGATTTGCTTACCTAGATAACTGAAGTTTGGGTGATGGCGAGTCGTCCACTCAGATTTTGGTGAAGTATGGATCTTGGATCATTATATTCATAGAGAAAACATTGTTTGAATATAATGGGAGTTTTCTTATTAGATAAGATTTCTCATTTCCTGAACTTCATAACAAAATTTTTCTTTTCTTAGTTTTCAGCCTATGTCTAAAACTACTTTTTCGTTGCGATCCGTCCTTGAGAAGGACAAGTTAAATGGATCAAATTTCCTTGATTGGTATCGTAATTTGAGATTTATTCTCAAGCAAGAGAGTAAGGACTATGTCCTTGAGAGAGCTCTCCCCGAAAGGCTTGGGACCAATGCCTCGCATGCAGTATATGATGCTTGGAATAAGCATTATATTGATGTGGTAGATGTGTGTGGTCTGATGTTGGCTACCATGAACTCGGACTTAAAGAGTCAATACGAGAACATGGAGTCGCCAATAGAGATGATCACCAGCCTGAAACTGATGTTTCAGGATCAGGCACGAGTTGAGAGATACCAGATGGTCAAGTCTCTCATTGGGTGCAAGCTACCAAAGGATGCTCCAGTGAGTCCTCATGTCATTAAAATGATGGGTTACATTGATAACCTGGGGAAACTGGATTGTCCTGTTAGCCTAGAGTTGGCTACTGAAATCATCCTGCAGTCACTGCCGTCAAGTTATGATAAGTTTATCAAGAGCTATATCAAGAATAACTTGACGAAGACGTTGACTGAGCTGCATGGCATGCTCAAGACAGCTGAGCAAAACATCATAAAGGGTAAAAGATTTGAGAAATCTTGTGTAGACAAGGGTAGAGGCAGGGTCGTCCAGATTTGGAATCAGGATAAGGCTGTGTCATCTTATAAGCCCAAGTCTGGCCCATCTGATGTTGATAAGTGCTGCTATTGTGAAGAGCTTGGGATTTGGAAGAGAAATTGCATTAAATTCTTGGAAGATTCACAAGAGATGAAGGATATGTACGGAACTTCTTCTTCATGTATTGTGTTATTACTTCAAGTTCTACGTAGGTATTGGATACTGGTTGTGGTACTGATATTTTTGAAATATGCAGGGCCTAAACAACAGTAGAACGTTGAAGAAAGGACAAGTGGAACTGCGCGCATGGAATGGAGCAATGGTTGCTGCATTAGCCGTAGAGATCCTCCACTTGTAGGAGCCTTTCAAGCTTTGTTTTAGAATTAAGTAATTGCTGCTATGTACCTGCTTTAAGCAGAGATGTCTTTCATTTTCTTATAAGAATTTGGATTTTTTTCATTTTGATAAAAGACAAGTTTTGCTCTTTTGATCTTGATGAAATATTCTATAGTAGCACCCTTTTTTGAAATGGGTTTTATATCTTAAACCAATGTACGCCTGTAAATAACGTAAATACCAAACGGTTTAAGTCTGAAGACTCGAACTCGATTTTTCCTTAGCATAGTCGTTTAAACCACATGGAGTGAAGCGAATTCAGAAGATCCATAGTTATGGGCCTTTGGGCTCATTTGATTATAAATCATATGAGATATGAATTCTGCTTACTGGGCCAAATGACTAAGGCTTCTTTAGCAGAGCTAAAGAAAAGGGCCTGAGGCTTATCGGGCCTTGCTCATACTGATGTATGTGGCCCGGTGAGCATTAGTTCCAGAGGAAAACTTCAGTACTTCATTACCTTTATTGATGACTTTAGTAAGTATGGCTGTGTTCATTTGATGAGACACGAGTCGGAATCTTTTGAAATGGTCAAAGGAGTTCCAGAATGAAGTATAGAACCGATATGACAAAAGTATTAAAGATCCTCGATTAGATCGCGGAGGAGAATGCTTGAGTCAAGAATTGAGTGATCATCTAAGTGAGTGTGAAGTCGTCTCACAACTCATTTCTCCTGAAAAACCTGATGGTGTTTCTGAGAATGAATCGGACCCTATTGGATATGCTCCGATTAATGATGAGTCACATGAATCTTCCATTATCCTTTTAGAAATACGCTCTAGAAATGTATGTATTTACGCCAAATAGGTTTCTATCAGAATCAGTTGAAAGACACCACATTGGATGTGGACTGGAAGTTTTCCAAGTATGTTTTCACTGATTAGTTGGGATTGCAAGGTTTATGTAAAGCAATTGATAACAGACAACCTTGAACCCAAATATGATAAGTGCTACTTCTCTGGTTGTCCTAGGGAAACCGAGGCTTATTACTTTTGCAACCAAACCGAGAACAAAGTTTTGTTGTTCGGAACTCTGTTATTCTAGATAGAAAGTTGCTTTCCAAGAAGAACAGTGGGAGTAGAAGTACAGCTCGAAGAAATTCGAGAAACACAGGAGGCTGCTCAACCTGTTGAGGGAGAGCAGCGGTTGGATCTACAAAGTGCTGTAGGACCTACACCTGTGGAGCCTGAAGTTCGCAGATCCGAATGGATCCGTCACTAACCCGAGAGTGATTTCTCGTAACCAATTGCCGTGATCTGTTGATCATTGAAAAGTGACGAGCTTGCGAAATTCAAGAAGCGATGGTGAGCCCCAACTCCGAAAATTTGCTAGGTATGCATGTTAGCTTCACCGATCCATTTCTGGATTGAAGCAAAATCTTGGAGTTGGAATCTACGTTATGTTAAAATGGTCAAAAGCTCTGACTTGATCAGGAACGAATAGGAACCGTGCGTTTACAAGTAGTCTAGTGGGAGCGTAATTGCATTTCTCACACTTAATCTCATAAACGACGTTCCGTCGCTTAAGTCTTATCAGGACTTGGGTCGGAAGTCATTTTAAACGAAAGACATGGGAGAAGCCACGTGAGTTTTTGGAATAAGGATCTATTGAAATAGATTGGACATGCTAATTGGATCGTGTCAGAATCCTTATGTTGATAAGGTATTGGACAGTTCCAATATGCATGATTCCAAAACGGCTTCACGCCAAAGGTCTTATGGCAATAATCTTAGCAATATGAAGTGTCTTGGACACTGGCTGAGCTAGTATGTATGAGTGTGATTCCTTATGCTTCTGCAATAGAATCCATCATGAATGCCATATTTTGCACTCGTCTGAATGCAGCTTACGCATAAGGCATGACGAGATGATACCAATATGTTCCGGTAGAAGTCACTGGACAGTTGTAAGAAGTATCCCCAAGTGTTTGAGGAACACTAAGGATAGGTTCTTGTTCAACTGAGGAAGTGACGAATATGTTAAGAGTAGTTAGACGGACAAAGACGATTCCCGGTTCCCACCTGGTTATGTCTCTTTGTCTGTGTAGTGGTGCTATTTGTTGGAAGGGCTCCAAGCAGTGGACCGTAGAATAGGGCTTATTAATGAATAGCGGTGTGGTTTGTTGGAATGGTTCCAAGCAAGAAAACCGCAGCTTCTCTCACAACCTAAGCACGAGTTTTTGCACAGTTGTTGTAGATACTAGATATCTGAAGACGTGGTCTTGATTCTAGTGGGAGTTATGTTAGTTGTGATGTTCACATAGACATGCTATGGTCATGTTTATGAAAAACTAACATCAGCATTATTTGATTATTGGATAATTAAATAATGGTCCCAAAGTATTTTATGTTCATTTTATAGGTCATCAAGTTGAGAACTTGATCATGAAACCCTATAAGTGAGATATGACATAAAATTATGTTTGTCCCTTGTCGTAGGTTGTTAAAGTGGGACACTAACAACCGTTAAGACTAGTATGTGAGGTGACGTATGACTAAGTTTCATGGAGTCATTGATATGAGTATCAACGTCAATCACATAGATATATATTGGTGAACATATGATCGGACATGACCCGCTAATGAGAACTCTACAGGATAGTTATATCAGTGTCATAAGAGGTTCTCATTACGACTATAGAGTATAGTCCTTAGACCTGAGTTCATCATGCTTTCTAGCATGTGAATTGGTGCGCTTTGACCTTGTCAAACGTCGTTCCGTAACTGGCGGCTATAACGGCATTGCTTAGGCGTATCATGAAGTGTGTGTAGAAAAAGGGATGGAACAAGAAGGGATTTGTCCCTCCTATATAACAGGAGAAAAAAATATCTCAGGGCCCATCGAAGATTTGATACTGAGAAAATGCATGGCCGTGCTCAAACGAGGTGATTGTCAGTCGTTTGTTTTTATCAGTATAGATCAGGAGTTCGATGAACATGATGTTGGCTATAATAAGGATGACACGGTTTCTTGCCTTATGCCATGTCGAGATATAGTGACAAAGGGATTAGGGGAATAGATGATTCCAGTACAAGTGGGAGATTGTTGGGATTATGTCCTGAAATCATATTGTACTAACTCTAATAGATAGTTGTATTGTCAAGATCGGACAATTCATGTAATACTAGGTGATCATAATGTTTTGCTAGAAGCCGCTTATGACTTATGAGTTGTAACTCATTGCTAGTATTATGTGAACCTACAGGGTCACACACCTAAGCAAGCTGGATACACTTTGTATGGGATTGATCATTGGCATATGGTCTGGTCAATGTGTATTGGATGCACATTGAATTCGAGTTTTAAGAGGTGTGTCTACAGATCCGGTTTCGAACCTGATGTTTCGGTTTGATGACTTAAACGAATTGGATTTATCCAATGATCGGTTTTAGTCATTCCAGGTCTATATAAAGGCTTATATGGACGACCTGGAACCCTAGCCGTTGTTGAGACCTTTTCTTGACAGAAAGAGCAGCCACCTCTAAAACATACAGTTTCCCAGGAGATCCGATTCCTGGCACTAGCATCCCGGCGGATTCCAGATTGTGTGCGTGTGGACTGCAGTAGAGGCGCAGCATCTGAGGCGCTGGAGATCTCAATTACTTGTTCATCATTCCTCTGCAAATCTCGAGGTAAACAAGAGATCCATCGGTAAGGATTCAATCAAATAAACCCTAGATCCTAGGCTTCAGGAACTAGTTAGGATTCAATCTGGAGATAGAATGGCACAAGTTCCTTCACTTTAGCCCAAGTCCATCAAACTTGCAAAAACAAATCCACTAACATTGTTGCTAATCTGTGGCTAAATAGGCACGAAAGTAGCGAGAAAATTTTATGTGGCTAAATAAGCCAATAATTTTTCACGAAACTAAAGTGGCTAACGTAGCCACAAAAATGTAAAGAGGTATATCCTTGGCTAATAGCCACGACCTGCCTATGTATGGTTCATGGCTAAGGTATTTCTAATCAAATAATCAAAACCAGACACCTTTGCACATAAAGTAATCTATCCACAGCGTTTCTATAACCAAATCGTGGCTAATCCATTATATTGGATTTCTCATCTCTCAGAACTGGGCATAGCATTTTTATACTGCTTTGTTTTTTTGGCACTCAAATTAAACTATCCACGGCATTTCCGTAGACCAACCGTGGCAAACACGGATATATTCAACATCCCATCTCATCAAACTGAGTAGAGAATATATTCGGCTTTAGATTTTTTACACCGAAATTAAACTAGCCACAATATATTTGTGGCTATATATATAATGTGGCTTTGTTTGCTTTTTAATTAGCTAATGTATATTCTTCCATTCCATGCAACATAAAAAGTGATTTTAGAGAGATCGAGCATTTCAATTTAAGGTCTTTTATCAAATTTTCTTTTTTTAAATATATGTGTGGGGGAGAGAATTTCTTGCTTTTTTGAATCAAGGGAGTGGATGCATCAAAACAGCAATGTTCACCTTGAAAAATGGTGCTGAGACAATCTAGATCAACGTGGAGATTAAACATCATCACCATCAGCGTATTTTGTTCTTACCTAAGAACTTCTTTCAGGAGTTTCAAATTTAGAACAAGATGTGTATATCGTTATTTTGTAAACTTTTTGTAACTAAATAATCTTTTGTAAACTGTATATTTTGTATTTATAAAATCATCTTTCAATTGTAAATGATTTTAATCTTTGGTTTTAGTATTTTAATTGCAATCGATTTACATTTTTGGTTTAATTACAATAAAAGCCACTACCAAGCAGTAGCTATTTATCTTTGTTTCGTGGCAGGATAGCCATGGCCCAATCATGTTTTATTTGTGGTAACTTTTTACAAATATATATTGGCTAATTTCATGGCAAGATAGCCACAAAATAATATGTGGCAAAATTATGGCTATTTAGCCACAGATAAAAGGTGGCTACACCGTGGTTAAAGTAGTGACGTTTAAAGAGTGGTTAATACATGGATTTTTAGCCATGACTCAAATATGTAAAAACCGTGGTCATCTTAGTCACTATTCTTAGCACGTATTTAATGTGGCTATGTTACAATGTAATCGATCGTGACGATAATGTTGCTAATATAACCGTGAAACACAATATGGCCATTCCATGGCTATCCGACCACGATAAGCCACAAAAACCATATAGCTATAGTTACGAACAGTTTCTTATTACCGACCATGGCTAAGTCTCTACATAACCACCAAAAAGTTTGTAAAGCCACAAATCATTGGTCGCTATACAATTTTTTTACTAGAAAATATAATGATTTATTTAAGATAAAAATATTTTGGTAAAATGTCAACATAATTATATGTGATCAAATATATGACATTTGTTATACTATACACTTTTAAATTGTATGTTTAATATAAACTACCTTTAGTGAAATTTTAGCAAATTCATTAATGTCTAATGACATTTCTATGTAATATAACAACATGATTTTATTCCCCAGATGTTGACTCATTTGCAAAGAAAGAAATTGAGTACGAGACATTTTTTCTTCATATATGTCAGAAATTTTGGAATAGTTATTTAGTGCATGAACTTATTTTAAAATATAAAAACTCTGATAATTATTGAGAATAAATTATTTTGTCTATTTTGTATATATTAAATTAGTGATTCATATATACCCCCACACATTTCTCTAGAAAATATTGTAATTTGTTTGACTAATTCTCTTAAACAATTATCAACAAAACTATTACTGCGGTATAGGACTGTAAAAACAAAAAACTAGCAGCTTTTTATGGATCACCGTAGAAACATGCACTATAAATTATATTTATCTATATAAATATGTATTCTTGTAGAAATTTGAAAACTAAAAAAACAAATCAAAACATAAAAATTTAAAAGTTCAAAAAGAAAAAAATACAATAATGTCATTACCACGTTTTGCTATTCTTTGTATCATCGTGATTTCCCTTTTTCCTCTGCATGAAAGTATATTATTTGCTCAGCATTATCCTCAACAATGCTATGATCATATAATCTTCTTCTTTATAATTTTTGTAATGGTTTGTTTTTCGTTTATAGGTGCGGGTGTGCCTGTTGGTAGTATTGATCCATCATATTGCACGACAGTAAAGTGTAACCTTGTAAGATGGCAAATGTTCTTGTTGTATCAGTTCGCCAAAGAAATGTTTTGTGACCAAAGAAGAATGTGGGGCTGTTTGCACGCATCCAACACCTATGCGTCAGTGACATGTTATTTGAAACACCTAAATAAATATAATAATTACCAGATTTTTATGATAATATGAATAATACAAATTGATGTAAAATAAACAAACAGTTATGTTTATAGTACATAATTGTGTTTAGTATTAGTAAAAGTCTATGTAATGCACATCAATAAACCTTTTTCTCTCGTTTTTGCTATACATTTTCGAAATTTAGCTAATTAATAATGTATACTATACATTTTTTATATGTGAAATTTATTAAACCAAAAGAAACATGGGCTTAAAAAATAAAGAATGAAGCGGAACTAGTTCTTGCCCCGATTGAAAGCTTATTACGGATACCTAAGACATGTGATAAAAGGTATACATCATGATTGAATGAGAGAACCATACCACCTTGTACCACGATACATGCAGATGATGCTCTCGAATCTGATCCCATTTTTTCCTTACGGAAAAGATGATCTTGAACTCGATCGGACTGTTCTTTCAAAGCCTAATTGGACCGGAGAGAGTTTCCATAGCGTAATCGTGTGCTTCTATTGGATTGTTTCGAATTTTTGAGGCACAAAGAGTTTTTGTTTCCCATAAGTGTTTCATTATATTAAACTACTTAGGGGGTGGCCATTTTCTTTTGATGACTATGTTAGATGTGAAGTGTTCGACCAAATTTCCAAAAGAGATAACATTTATTGGAATGCTTCTACATGATTAATACTATATTTTCATACCATCAACGCAGTAAACAATATACCCACACTACCCGGGGACTATAGAGTCTACATACATTATGTATGGAATGTATTGGTTCAAGCTGGTTCAAAAAGAAAATATTCGGCTTTAGATTTTTTGCACCGAAATTAAACTAGCCACGATATATTTGTGGCTATATAGATAATGTGGCTTTGTTTGCTTTTTAATTAGCTAATGCAGGCCCGGCCCAAATGGGTAGGGCAGAGGGGCAATGGCCCAAGGGCCTGTGTGTAGATTGAAAAATTTTAGGAGAAAACTGGGTCCAATTATTTTGTTTTTCCTTTTATTTTAGTCTTAAAGGCCCAAAACTGAAAACGTTCCATTGTTTTTTAGTCTTAAAAAACTTTATAACAGAAAAAAAAAATCTCTTGTTTTTAATTTTAAGGGCCCCAAATTATTTTTCTCATTTTTCTTTAGATTTAAGTGGTCCAAATTTTTTTCTGCCCTAGGGACTTCAAAAGCTTTGGGCCGAGGCTGAGCAAATGTATATTCTTCCATTCCATGCAACATGAACAGTGATTTTAGAGAGATCGAGCATTTCAATTTAAGATCTTTTATCAAATATTCTTTATTTAAATATATGTGTGGGGGAGAGAATTTCTTGCTTTTTTGAATCAAGGGAGTGGATGCATCAAAACAGCTTGCACCTTGAAAAATGGTGCTGAGACAATCTAGTTCAACGTGGAGATTAAACATCATCACCATCAGCAGCGTATTTTGTTCTTACCTAAGAACTTCTTTCAGGAGTTTCAAATTTAGAACAAGATGTGTATATCGTTATTTTGTAAATTTTTTGTAACTAAATAATCTTTTATAAAGTGTATATTTTGTATTTATAAAATCATCTTTCAATTGTAAATGATTTTAATCTTTGGTTTTAGTATTTTAATTGCAATCGATTTACATTTTTGGTTTAATTACAATAAAAACCACTACCAAGCAGTAGCTATTTATCTTTGTTTCACGGCCGGATAGCCATGGCCCAACCATGGTTTATTTGTGGTATTTTTACAAATATATATTGGCTAATTTCATGGCAAGATAGCCACAAAACAATATGTGGCAAAATTATGGCTATTTAGCCACAGATAAAAGGTGGCTACACCGTGGTTAAAGTAGTGACGTTTAAAGAGTGGTTAATACGTGGATTTTTAGCCACGACTCAAATATGTAAAAACCGTGGCCATCATGGTCACTATTCTTAGCATGTCTCTAATGTGGCTATGTTACAATGTAATCGATCATGGCGATAATGTTGCTAATATAACCGTGAAACACAATATGGCCATTCCATGGCTATCCGACCACGATAAGCCACAAAAACCATATAGCTATAGTTATGAACAGTTTCTTGTTACCGACCGTGGCTAAGTCTCTACATAGCCACCAAAAAGTTTGTAAAGCCACAAATCATTGGTCGCTATACTATTTTTTTACTAGAGAATATAATGATTTATTTAATATAAAAACATTTTGGTAAAATGTCAACATCATTCTATGTGATCAAATATAAGATCAAATTATTAGAAGTTCTTTGACCTGAAGTGAATGTCTGAAAAGCTCCTCGCAAAAAATGACTAATTCAATTATTATTTTTTTAATCGTAAGAAGGTGTAAAAGTTATTAAAACCTTGACTTTTACTGTTATTTACAACCCAACCAGGGTAATCAGATATCTTGGTCCGATCTATTTTAATTGGACCGGGTTAAATTGAAAATTCCCTCTAAATTGGTTAAGTCCCTAAACTAAAACCTAAATCCGAAATCGATTTCCATTTTCTTGTCCCATTTTCGTTGGTTTCTTCCATTTTAAACCCTTTCATTCTTGATCGATTATACCCCCAAATTCGGGAATTCGAGAGAAGCGAAGAATTTTTGATGCCGCCTAAAACAAAAACTCTACGAAGAAAGTCAAAGAGAAAAGAGGATGAATCGATTCACGAAGAAGAGGCGAATTGCGAAGAAGAGGAAAATCGCGAAGAAGAGGCGAATCGCGAAAAAGAAGAAGAAGTAGAAAAAAATCTGATGAAGTCGAGGTCGAGGAGGAAGTCGATTTGGAAAAGGAATCCTAGGATGAGGAAGACGCGGAGGAAGAGAATGAGGAGGAGACTGAGGAAGAGAATGAAGAAGAAGAAGAGGATGAGGAGGAGGAGGAGGAAATGTCGAGGGTTAGTCATCCGGGTTTAGGGTTTCAAGAAAAAGAAGAGAAACAGACCTGTCAACCCGAGGAAGAGGCTGTTGATTCGGAAGAAACAAAAATGGTAAGTATTTCGGATCCATATATTCTTTGGAAGTAAAACACTGTAAATTTGGAAATTTGAAAGGATCCCACTTTGAATTTGGGTTGATAACTTAGTATAGCTTGTTTGATACTGCTGAAAAATTGGATTTTAGACATCGAAACCCACTGCATGTTTATAATTTTATATTTTGGATGTGTAAAACTTAGTATAATTTGACATGGTTTGGTAAACGAGCAACTTGGTGATACTTGGTAAAACTTTCGCACAACTTGGTAATTCTTGGTGGAACGTTTTCGCACAACTTAGTAATACATGGTGGAACCTTTTCGCATAACTTGGTAATACTTGGTGGAGCTTTTTCGCACAACTTGGTGATACTTGGAAGAACTTTTCTTGTGTGCAGGATTCAGAGGATGAAACAGAACCAGTTCAGCCTACGAAGATGTTTTTCCCTCCCACCGAGTATGTCAAGACAATAAAACTCTTGTCAAAGTGTTATATCGCTAAATCCGTGAAGACTGTATAAGGTATTCTCGAGAAAGAAGAGCTGCATTGGATCTATGAGAACCCACAATTCAAACACTTCTTCCACATGGGTAAGAATACAAGCGCCAAATGGATGGGAATGTGGATGCTTCTCGTGAGGACCGCAGGTGTTGATAAGAAGTTGGAGGTTTGGTTTATCGTCAATGGTACCAATCCGCTATTCTCTTAGGGAGCATTTACTGATATCCGAGTTATTCTGCCTCTCTTATCCAAATAATTATGAAACCCACGGTGGCTCAGATTTTGTTTCCAAATATTTCGGAATGAACCGGGTTACATATGAAGAAGTTGAGAAGACATTCCCAACTCTGAAAGGAAAACGACAGCTTTCTAAGGATAGTTTGAAGATAGCAGTCTAGTAGTTCGTATCCAGCGTGATCATTGGGAAGAAGAAGACAGGAAAAGGATCACCTTTTGTAGAGAGTTTCTTCCTCAGAGCCGTAGATGATCCCGACATGTGAAAAACGTTTCCTCGGGGGCGTTTGTCATTCGAGGAGAATATCAAAGACATCTTGCACTTAATGGACCATTCCGGAGGAGTGGTGCAGTCTTCATGAGCATTTCCTGTATGTATTTTTCCTTTCGAGGTAAAATTATTTGTATAATCGTTTTTAATTTTTTTAGTTGTTTTAGTTGTCTGACTTGGTACGAAGTTAACTCTTTGAATTATCTTTGGTTGTAGCTCCTAGCATTTGAGGCCATTCCAGTTCTCAAGAACCACTTCCGAGAAAATGTTCAAGGGGTTTTAGTATTTCAGATATACATGATATACTTGGCACTACGAAGGTTAGAAACAGCATATATTACATATCATACTTATTAAATTATGTTTTCTTAAATTCATGTATAATTGGGGTTGATTTGAAATTATGTCTTCTTACATTTGTAGGAGATTCAAAGTGTATTAGAGCCATCTCCCATTGAGCTAGATCTTTGGAGGAGAACCATGGATGTTGAAATTTTCTGGGATGATGTGGATGATCCTATCATTGATGGTTGGAGCAGGCTTCTGCTTAAGAAAAAGAAAACAATCTGGTTTGAAAAATTTTTTAACCAAGATGTTGCTGCTCGTGTGTCTCAGGTAAATGCGGATGATTGTCCTGCTATTCAGGATGCGGCAAGGACATATGAGGCTGGGAAGCATCCGGAAGAGACTCTTGATGTTGGTAATGCTACTGATATGCCGAAACTAATCAAGGACGGATTGTTTGACATAGAGTGTCGACTAGTGATGTTTGTGAAGAAAAGTTTAAGGTATTATGTGAAAAGGTTGGTGGTAGATTATCAGCTATGGAATCAGAGGGGAATGTGTTAAGAGGTAGACTATGTGACAATGTACTAGGTGGTTTAGGTGTGTGAGGGAGACAAACCCAAGAGAGACCGAAGAGAAAGCCAAAGATGGTGATGATGAAGAGGTTGAGTGTGATGCTCAAGAGGAAACAGTAAAAAACATGGATGGTGATGAGGGTGGGGATGGTGGGGATGGTATAGGCATGGACGGTGAGGCTAGTGGTGTAATGGAGAAAGAGGAAAGAAAAGAAATAAAGGGAAGAAAGAGAGCCAATAAGAAGAAGGAGACGAAAGTCAAAGAGAAGAAGGAGAAAAAAGATTTGAGGAAGAGAAGAAAGGATCCGAGAAGGAGAAGAAAGAGGAAACAAAAGGAACGATTACATCATTTCTTCCAAAGTTTTGGTATAACTAGTAACACTATGAACAAATTTTCACCAAAAAAACTAAGTTTTTCTTAATCATGTCTTGTTTTACCATCTCGATTACATCATTCCTTCCAAAGTCTTACAAGTGCAATTACTTAAACAAATTATGAAAATAAAACAACCAATAAGTCTAATCAAACATTGAAATCTGGAGATAATTAATTCTTAGAAAACCAAACGAAACCACATTACACTCCGAAAACACCTCTCACACCAGCCACCAACTCTTTTAGCTTGGCAATCTCTTCGGTATTGCTTTTAATCTCCTCTTACATGTCTTTAATCGTCTTGCGCTGCTCATCAACCTTGATCAGTAGCTTGTGAATATCCTCTTCCACAATAACAAATCATGGTTGACGAAACTGGAGTCCATCGTACTACAAATAATACCCAGAAAACTCATCGTTGCACCAAAGAAATCGCTAATTTTATAGTTGCACCAAAGAAATCGCTAATCGCTAAATCACTACAAATAATACCTAGATATCGCTAATTTGAAATTTTACCTTGAATTGTTGGCAGGTAAAGTACCTACTGCCTGGTAACGTATCGAAATCTCTCCGATACTTTGGATTTTTATAGACCTCGTGAACGATTCGTCCACCACATGGACATTTCTTTGGAATTCCATATTGGGAATCGTTGATGGCTTCAAGAAGCTCTTCATGAGCCTTCAACCGGTTCATCTCCATAGTGTGCCTCTTCTCGTCTTCGTAGGGATCCAGAGAAATTACCGATACTCGATCCGATGTGGGTGATGGAAGGAGAAGGAGATCGAGATTAGAAGAGAGGAAAGAGAGAGATAGATAGAGAAAGAGAGAGAGAGGTACCTCGTTTTGTATTGTATTATAATTGTTATCTTTTACATTATTATAAAAACTGAATATTGCAAATGAATCATAGTTCTACAAACCTTATAGTTTTACCAAATTATTCAAAGTTACACAAAGGCAATAAAATGCAAATTTTAAGAAAAACAAAAAAAAAACTAATTTTGGCTCATATTCTCTTGGCTCCCACAACCGCACTGGATACAGCTTTCCAAGACCTTGTTTGCCACTCTCTTTCTCCTTCTCCGTCGTGGTTCCCTAACTGGCGGAAACCTAATTTCTTGAACTCTTCCCTTCCTTTTCGTATAGTTCGGAGATAAAGCGTACAATTTTTCGACATCTTCCGGAACAATCCACTCAGACATATGCGGAAGTGGAAAAATTGTCTTTGTACAAGTCAAAACCCACAACTCTACCATGGAATAAGGCGAACAAAAAAAAATACAAATCCTTTAAGTCTGTTGGCATAATTTCATGCGCCAAGAATTTAGTAGTAGCAGCTATTGCATGTACACATGGGTATCTGTCAATATCAAAGAGCTTGCAGCTGCAGGTTTTATGTCTCAAATCCACCACATAAGTAATTTCGTCATTTCCAATAACACCATATTCAAGCTCGTATGCGTTACGTTCATTCGTCGTAAGTTTGGATGCAATCACACATCTACTGTGCAATTCAACAGCCACAAGCGGCACAAATTTTTGTGCGCTCGATCCAACAACAAAATCTTTCCTATGACTGTTAAACCACTCAGCCAATTTTTGAACAATTGCATCGATCATAGGTAGTAAATGATACTTTCTCACCTTCTTTAAAACTGAATTCATAGACTCTGCACAATTAGAGGTGTCTATATTGTACCTTGCACCGGGAAAATAACACCTTGCCCATTTCTTCACTTCTACACTTTTGTCAAGATATGCAGCTGCTTGAGAATACATATTCCTAAAATCACCATATTATCTTAGGAAATCAGCCTCCGTGTATAATCGATCAATTTTCCTGAATTTATTTCCAATTTCATCTTTCCTCACGTGGGAAACTGATAATTTCACATTCTAGGACATATGATAGATGCAATAACCATGTTCTGAGAGAGGGTACATCTGAGCTATTTCCTTGATGAGACTTGCATTTATGTCACTAGTAAACACCAATTTAGGACTATCCGATATAATGATTTTCAGATTATTGAAAAACCACGTACAACTTTCATCATTTTCACCATCAACTATAGCAAAATAAATGGGGGTAGTGGTGATGATTCAGATCCTGCGCTGTGACAAAAATTAGAACACCTCCACATACAATCTTAATGAAAATGAAAGTTGCATCAACAATGAGAACTTTCATCATCGCTTGAACCCTTCAATGGAAGCTCTCAAAGCCACAAATAGGTACTTGAACCTTTTTCCTTCATCCAAAAGCAAACTTGTTTTTGTTCAATGATTCACCTTCTCCAACATATGTAAATAAGAATGCAACATCTTGAAACCTTCATCTGGACTACCACATATATCAGTAACATCTAGGTTTTTCTCTCTAAAAGCCGTAGGGTACAACACTTCCACACCGGCTCTTATTTGGACACGCTTGCTTAGAGTTTTAGGACATGGAGTATCAAATTTACCGGGATAGTCTTCGTTCAAGATGCTTGCAACTAACCGTGGTGTACCTTTCCTATTGTTTCTTACACCACTCGAACTTTTCTGAGAGCATGAATGAATCTTTGTGTATGTTATAACCGAGAAAATGGTTGAATTTGTAACCTTTGCAACTCTCAACTGCCATTTACAACCTCGTTTCGCTTCACGGCATTTCACGATGTAACGACTTGTATCTGAATTGGCTATTAAAATTCGAAAACAATTCTCATTTGCGGCTTTATCAACCAAGTACTTCA
The DNA here is from genome assembly GCA_030180135.1 of Orychophragmus violaceus. Taxonomy (NCBI): domain Eukaryota; kingdom Viridiplantae; phylum Streptophyta; class Magnoliopsida; order Brassicales; family Brassicaceae; genus Orychophragmus; species Orychophragmus violaceus. Next base: position 73,463,628 of record CM058231.1, read on the forward strand.
CATCTTCTTTACATTTAAATTCTTGACCTATTTTCAAACCCATACCATCTTCCCATTCATCTAAAATCTTTGTCTCTTCCACAACCCGTGGAAGCTCAACTAATTCAAAAGACCAGAAACATGCATATTGTCATGTTCTACAATATAACCCACTCCAATATCAACATTCTCCAACGGCTCAGTCGCCTCATGAGGTTGTTCTGCTGCTTATCCCGAGCACTTGAAATTATCACACCATAACTCCCACCATCTCGTTTTCCCTTACTACTCTTGAAAGTTGCTCGGCCATCGGAAATATTTCAAAATTTGTGATAACCTCTACATGCAAAACATTTCTTCGTTTCTCTTTATCCACATAGGTTAGATACATATAAATATCCTCGTCATCAAAAATATATGACTACCTTTGAGGTTTCACTACCAATGAAATATAACTCAAATTTTGCCTCCTTGTAGAATCATCTATCGAAATCTTCCTGAGTATCCTATCCACTAACAACAAATACGTTATCTCCTCCATAGATGATGTCTTAAACGATATACCATACAACCGAGCGTCTCTTGGAATTCATTCATAGTTATCTTCGGTCTTTGAATAATATCCTTGATAATTAAAATGTATGTTTGTGAATGGAGAACCCATCCTCTTCTGAAAATGACACAAAAATATGCATTAGGACTCTCAGATTTTCAACAGTATTACCAAGTTCTACCAGTTCTACTATTGTAGTATTACCAAGTTATACCATTTATACCATGATATTAATACCTAGTTTTACAAGTTCTACGACTCTATTAATTCCAAGTTTTACTAAGTTAAGCTACTTTTCTTCAGACTTAAAACGCTAACCAACCTACGATTCAGGACGATTAAACCACTGGTTTCAGTTAATTATCAATTCAATGGTTTTATTCAGCATATTGAATATATCTAAAGCTCAATGAGAGCAGTGACATTCATGGAACTGGAAGACAAACACATGATACTCTCCAAGAAGTACTTCACTCTACACAAGAAAGCACCATCGTTGATAGAGAAATCCCGAGATGACCACAGAGAAACTCAACACAATGAGGATATTTATAGGTCCACAGACCATAATTATTCATCAGCCTATTATGTTGGAAGTACACCACAAAGTTGGAACAAATATTTCGGAGAAAAACCTCGCGTCGAGGAGAGAAACGAAGACCAACCATACTACCACTATCACAAACTACTCTCATGATACTACGTCATGCCGCAACTTAGCCGATTACAAACTTGACCAACACCAAAATGGGAAGATCATAAAACCAGAGCGAGGAGATAGAAGATGATAGGTCAAGAATTAATCCCTATACTAACTGCAAGTGCACAACAATATTAATGTAGTATATAGGGTTATCAAATCCACAGGGACACTGGTCTCGATAGATCATAACAGTAGAGAACTAGAGATTAATAATAGGAATAAAAGCAGGTAGTGAATTAAATAAAAGCAAGGCAATAAAGTAAATCAGTAGCAGGAATTTGTTGTGAAAGCAATAAACTAAAAGCCCTAAGTCTAGAGAATTCTCAGGAAATCAGACAAGCAGACAAGTTAATCAGTCAGGATCTAATTAAACACAGTTCTAGAACTCAAATCACGGAATTAGAATTAACCAAATCTCTTTGCGAAAATCCTTTAAGTCTAAGTGCAGTAATCCAAATCTCTTTGCAATTACTAACAGATTAAACCAGCATTAATTTCAAGTTCGATATGTTCACAATTAAACTAAACCAAATCTCTTTGCGAATAATTTAATTGCTCAATCTAAATAGTTCAGATTCTAAACCACACTCTCGTGTCGTATTTAGCAACCTAAAGTCTAGATTCTAATTGATCATGTTAGAACTAGCATTAAGCACAATTTAGTTTGAAGAACATTCTAATCATGTGAATCCTTAACTGAATTAAACAAGTCTAGCAAGTCATAAAATCCTTAATGAGAAACCCTAAACTTAACTATGAATCTACTCACACATGATTAATGAAACAGAAATCATAGAAATAATAGATTGCATATAAGAAATTAAATAGATAAAGGGGTTCGAAATCTTCTCCAAAATAGATGAAGTACATGATTAGATCAGCCCCAAAAGCTCTAAAAATCTCTTAGCTCTAAGCATGAAAGCGTATCTAAAATAAAAGCCAAAACTCTAAATATATAGGCATAATCTCGGTTGGGGCTTCTGTGTAAATACTGGAACTATTCTGGGCTTCTCTGCAAATCTTCATAACTTGGTTAAACCGCCGCGTACGGCCCATCTCGCTAGTGTGTCGATCGACACCAAAGGTGTGTCGATCGATGCATGATCATCAAATCGGGCAGTGAGTTAAACTCTCGGCCAAAATGCTCCAAAAGTCCCAAAATACTCCAATTATCTCCAATTAGCTCCAAACCTGATTAAACCTGTAAAAGACTCTAAAATAACACAAAAGACACTAAAAACACATCTATATCATGGCATAAAATGGGTAAAAACCATGATATATCAACTCCCCCACACTTAGCCTTTGCTTGCCCTCAAGCAAAACAGAGAACTAAAATGCAGTGAAGAGGTTTGAAAACTCTTCAGAAACTCTTTTTATCCTAGAAGCAGCAACACTCAGATTCCCCTTAGTAAACCGCATGAAAGAATCAACCTGCAGACATCAAGACCAACATATACTTCCCCCACACTTAGCAACTGTCCTAAGTAAACTCCACAATCACATTCAAGCATTCAAATTCTCCCTACTGACTTCTGCAAGTATTTAAGTGCGGTCTCACCTAAGGAGTATCGATCAAAGGCACATGGATTCTTACCTTATCAGCTCTAGACCACCATACTATCTTTCTCTAGTCCCTTTCTTCTCTTTTCCCTTCCTTAGCATTCTGATTTTTCCCCTTTGGGTATCATTTTATTTTTTTTATCAGTGCTCTTCCCGTTAAGGGGTGTACCTTGGACATATTCCATGGATGCACAGGATATGAGAGTTTCAGCTACCATTCCCATGACCACTTCGGAGTTACTAACTCATCCTCAGTTTATTATCTTTTTTTTTTTATGGAAGGGGATAAGGGAACTAGATAGGACATGTTTACAGGCTGTGTCAGAACTAACAAGGGAATCCGACACAAAGTATACCAAGCCCTTAGGTGAGAAAATCTAAGTCAGTATTAGGGTGAAGTCAGTAAAAGGATCCTCTGATACCTGAAGTGATGTGGGTGTCCTCAGTAGGTTGATCCATGTCTGGGTTTTCTAATAGTCAGAGATAATCTGCAGCTTCATCCCAATGGTTACTTAAGTTCCTGCAAGTGCTACTAATCTTCTCAAAAAATCTTTGTTTCTTACTTAAACAAATTTTGACTCAATAAAACAAAATTTTTTTAAAAATTTAACTGACTCTAAGAAAACAAAAGAAAGAGGTTAGTAGAACCTCCCCCACACTTAAGACACACTGTCCCCAGTAGTGTCAAGCGAAGGGTTGGCAAAAAGAAAATAAAAATTTGTTTAAGGATGGTTAAGTTCTCTCGGATTTTACCTCTGTCGCAGTCAGGCATCGATCGTTGCACTAAGTGCATCGACCGTTGCTAGGCGATTTTTCGTGTATGATCGATCGTTGCTCAGGACCGCAACGATCGCTGCAATGCGATTTCTGTCGTATTGTGACGATCGACACAATGGTGTGTCGATCGACGCACTGCGATTTAATCTGAGACCTGCAAACAAAAACTCACCAAAACCAGAAACATGCGTAAAATCCTATAAAAACAATAAAATCAAAATGCAAAAACGAAAACAGTGGGTTGCCTCCCACTCAGCGCTTGTTTAAGGTCATTAGCTTGACCGGACGAACAAGATCTTTTAGGAACCAAGAGATCTCGACAGAGACTTTTTCTGTCTCCGTTCAAGTCTCCTCATCCAGGGTGGCGAGTCGGCTGTCGTAGAATGCTCGTGTCCAAGAAAAGATGGAGTAAAATGCGCTCCAGGATCTATAATCACAGTGTCATCCGGCTGCTCATCATCTGCTTCCATGATGGTGAATGTCTGCCCATCTATCAGTGGTCTTCGCAGCTTGTCCATCTCATAACGCAGCGGTTCATCTCCCAGATGGAGGTCTATCAGGCTGTTCCTAACATCAATTACCGCTCCCGCTGTAGCCAAAAATGGTCTTCCAAGTAGTAACGCTTCATCCGGATCACAGTCGTATTTCAGCACTAGAAAGTCTGTTGGAACTAAAAGGTTTCCAACTCTCACCGGGATGTCCTCAAGAAGTCCTTCCGGAACTCTTATAGACTGATCAGCTAGGACAAGAGAGGTCCTAGTAGGCTTAAAATCCAGCATTCCCAGCTTCTCTGCCACAGAGTATGACATAAGACTTCCAGCAGCTCCTAAATCACAAAGAGAGCGCCTAAAACTATCTTCGAAGATAGAACAGTTAAGCATAAAGACACCAGGGTCTGGCAGCTTCTTCGGGATCTTAGTCAGCAGAATATCACTAATATGCTGAGGGACTATAATCACCCAATCCCTCAGCTCCTCATCTAAAGGCAGCATCTTGTTCAAGTATCTCTGCACACATGGGTGATAAGGTGGATCATCAAAAGATGGGATTTCTTCCAATTCTTCACCAATCTCCTCTAGCTTCTTAAGCTCTTCTATTTCCTGCTTAATTACTTCAGACACTGAGGAGTGTTGTCTAATGATTTGCACATAGATTTCCTGTTGAGAAATCTCAGAGACTCCAGAGAATAAGCTATCAAGGTTCAAATCTGCATCAATACCATTATCATTCGGCAAGTCTGTCTGTTCACGACCTGCATTGACCGACACTAGATGTGTGTCGATCGATGCAACACTGTATTTTTCACCCGAGAGATCTTCTCCAAAATCCGAGATTTCTTCTTCTTTCACCAATTCAGCTGTACTTAGCTCAAATTTTTCACCTAGGTGAGACCCATCATTAATGTACACAGACCAGGCTTTAATATGAGTGTCTGCTACTCCTTTTCCCTTCATAGAGCTGGAAATCTGATTCACCTGAGTATCCAACTGCTTCATGTGAGTGTTCAAAGACTCAAACTTCCCATTGAGGTCCTCATAGACAGCATCTAACTTCTTGTTGCTCTCCACAATACTCTTGGTTTGACTCTCCATAAGTTGTTCCATCATTGCTTCCATCCTACTCTCATGAGATGTAGGTGCAGGAGGAGTCTGATAAGATGAAGATGTTGGGAATGTCCTGAAATCTACCGTACTATCTCTAGAAAGTATGATAAGTGTCGAGATCAGACATAAGTCATAAATACTGGGTGATCATGATGGCTTGCTAGAGTCCGCTCTTGATCTATAAGTTTAAGACTTATTACCAGTATTGTATGATCCCAAAGGGTCACACACCATAGCTAACGGGAAAGTTAAATGGAATTAATACGGTAAGATGCAATGGCATTTACTGTATTGGATCAGAGTTTTGGGCCAGACAAATACAGGTTTTTGTCTGATTTGTATTTTGGGCCCAAAAGATTAATGAGCCATTAGTCTAATGACTTGGGCCCATTAATGAGATATAAGAGAATCAGAAAGCCCTAAAGGAATTAATTCTCCGGCGATTTTTCTTCTTTGGCGTGATCTCTCTCTCTCAATCTCTCTCTCTGATTCATCCATCTCTTTGGTCTAGAAGCCGTCCCTTGCTTGTAAGAGTGTGGATACTCGAGGAGGAGCCGATTCTCATCAGCTCTAATCTGATCTTGCCATTACCACCAATTTCCGCTGCAAAGGTAAAGATCAGGTTTGTTTTATGATTCGTTTGCCAAGAACCTAGATCTGTTTAAGGATTTGTGTTAGGTTGCAATTGGGAATTAAACCCTGGAAAACACCTATAATCCTTCAGTGGTATCAGAGCCAGGTTATTAGGTTTCTTGTGAAATTGGATCATATGAAAATTGATTAATTGATTAATTGATTTTGAATGTGATTAATCGAAAGCTTGCTGGGTTTGTTAATAATTGAATTGTATAAAACCCTAATCGCTTATTGTAATCCCGTGTATCGATGCATTAACAAAAGAATGAGACGATGTTAAATTCGTTGCAAATCTGATGCAACTCGCATTGTATGAGATCCGCTATAATCGTATAATTGAATGTGAACATTGTTAATAATTGAATGAATATCTGCGGCTTCATATATTAATTAAACCGGTTCAAGCGGTTATTGAAAACCTTAACCGCGGCCATTCAATTATGTGAGCTGATAATTCGATCGTGTGATAATTGAATGAAACCCGAATGGCGTTGCTAATTCGATCGTGTGATTGGCTGACAAAGTATGTGTGCGTGTGCGATGCGTGTGCCGAGACCAATCATTTGATTGTGAGGCTGGCATGGGATTGTACGTAAGCTATAGTGGGCGATGCTTGTGCCGAGGTAGATCCGTTGCAATGATCGATCGCAAACGATCGTGAGCAACCGTGTTGGATCATTGGGCCTCGGTTGGATCATGGCCCACAATTGCGTTAATGGGCCGAGTTGGATCTTGGATCCGATTTTTTGGCCCATTAAAATTTTACGTCCCGCGAATAGTCAATCGGTTAAACCGAGCTTCGCGGTTCGTTGCCCAAAACCACACCGATTAAACCGGTCCATTAAATTGGCGGTTAATTGTGTGTTTAAAGCCTAAAACCGCAAGTTGAATCAAATTGGCTAAAACACTAAGTGTTTCTTCCCGGTTTTGGATTTAACTGAACCGATCCAATTTAATTGGTGGTTCAAGCGCTTAACCCAAATCGCGGTTTACTGGAAATAATTTTATTTCTGGTTAAACCGGATTTAAATTCATAAAATTGAATTTTAACCTAAACCGAAGGCTGGTCTAAGTTTGATTTGGTTGGACCAAATAATTTAGAACTGGTCTGGTTTAGTAAATAACCGATGGTTTTGAGAATTAATTTGGTCTTGGACCAGAATTAATAAACCGGATCGGTTATGTCAAATTATTAAGCCAGCTGGAATTCTATGGTCTTGGGCCAAAGAATTGGGCCTATAATTTGTGACCCAACCCAAAATATTTAATGAAATATTTAAATTAGAAATTTCTAATTTTAGTAAGTTACTAAATTTAGAAAGTTTCTAAAAAAAGAAAGTTTCCCAAAATAGTAATCTTCTATTTTTGGAAATAAAACTTAAAATCCTCAAAAACAATATCAAGCTTGGATGCCTTTCCAATCTTGTCAGCTACTTAACGCTTATTTGATTACAGATATGGCTTACAGTGTGAGGTGTCTGTTTTCGCGTAAGTAAAGTAGTATATAGTCACTAATTTCATTGGGAGTCCCAGATTTTAGTGATTATTTGGCTGTAAGAGATTGGTTTCCTTGACTGGGCCATCGGGAGTCCCGGGCCTTGAGACATCTGGTGAATTTGGGCCTCGGGCCCAATTCACAACCGAGAGTTATTGGTTATAACTAGCTGTGTGTATGCTTACCAAGTAAAGCTAATTCTGGGTGACGGCCAGTGGCCCACTTTGGATTTATCTAAACATGGGTCTCGGAATCATTGTATTCTTATGAGGTTAAACAAAGAAATTTTGAATACAATGCGAGTTTTCTTATAAGTTGTTAAGATTACTCTTTTATGAACTTAATAACTAAAACTCTTTTTATCTCTAAATTTCAGCTATGACAAGCACAAACAATCAAAACACTTTCTCGATCCGGTATGTCCTTGAGATGGACAAACTGAACGGATCAAATTTCTTGACTTGGTCGCGGAACCTGAGGCTGGTTCTCAGGCATGAGAGAAAGGACTATGTCCTTGAGAAAGCTCTCCCCGAGAGGATCGGATCCAAAGCCAGTCATGCAGTAAATAATGCTTGGAATAAGCATTATAATGATGCGGTAGATGTGCGTGGTCTGATATTGGCTACCATGGACTCAGATTTGCGGAAGCAGTATGAGAATATGGAGTCGCCAATAGAGATGATCAGCAGCCTGAAATTGAAATTTCAGAAGCAGGTAAGAGTGGAGAGATACCAGTTGGTTAAATCTCTCACTAGCTGCAAGCTACCAATTGATCATCCAGTAAGTCCTCATATCAGTAAAATGATGGGTTACATTGATAACCTGAGGAAACTGGATTATCCAGTTAGCCAAGAATTGGCAACTGATATCATTCTGCAGTCACTGCCGTCAAGCTATGATAAGTTCGTAAAGGACTATATCAAGAAAGGCTTAACGAAGACGTTGACTGAACTGCATGATATGCTCAAGACAGTTGAGCCAAACGTGAAGAGTACCCTGTACAATCTCATGAATGAGAAGGGTAGGTTTACTAAACCTAATGCTGACAAGGGTGAAGACAAAGTTGTCCTGATTTTGAATCATGGCAAGCGTGTGTCTTCTGAGCCCGAGTTAGATACCTCTTACGTTGGTAAGTGCTGCTACTGTAAAGAGACTGGGCATTGGAAAAGAGATTGCATTAAATTCATGGAAGATTATGAGGAGTTGAAGTTGATGTATGAGACTACTTCCTCAGGTATTCATGTTGTTACTTCAAGTTATACCTTATAGGTATTGATTACTGGTTGTGGCACTGATATTTGTTATAATATGCAGAGCCTGAGCAACAGTAGAACGTTGAAGGAAGGGCAAGTGGAACTGCGTATCTGAAAAAGCTTGGGAAGCTGCCTCAGCAGTAGGGTTTTCACTTGTAAATGCCTTTGAGGCTTGGTTTTGTATTAAGTAATTGCTACAATGTACCTGCTTTAAGCAGAGTTGTTTTTCATTTTCTTATAAAGAATTTGAATGTTTTTCATTTTGATAAAGACAAGCTTTGTTCTTTTGATCTTAATGAAATGTTAATTGTAGCACCCTATTCAAGGAATGGGTTTTATATCTTAAACCAAAGAGTGCCTAAATATAACATAAATACCGAATTGGTTTAAATCTGATGAATTAAACCTGATTTTTCTTGGCATAAATGTTTTGGTCACATAAAGTAAGTCGGATTCAGAAACCCCATAGTTATGGACTTTTGGGCTCATTTGAATGGATATCTTATGAGACTTGAATTCTGCTTACTAGACCAAAAGACAAAGGGCCCATCTTAGCCGAGCTAGAGAAAGGCCCAAAGGCTTATCGGAGATTGAACATACTCATGTATGTGGTCCGATGAGCAGTAATGCCAGAGAAAATTTCATGTACTTCATTGTCTCTACTGATTACTTCAGTGAGTGTGACTGTGTTCATTTGATGAGACACAAGTCGGAATTCTTTGACATGGTCGAAAGAGTTCCAGAATGAAGTATAGAACCTGAATGACAGAAGTATTAAGACTCTGGATTAGATCACGAGTGAGAATACTTAAGTCATTGATTGTGTGATCATCTGAATGAGTGTGAAGTCGTTTCGCAGCTCAATTCTCCTGAAAACCTTGAGGTATTTCTGTGAGAAAGAATCAGATCTTATTAGAAATGATTAAAGATGAGTCACACGAATCTTCCATGATATTCTTTAAGAATAACGCTCTAGAAATATCTAAGTTTACGCTGAAATAGTTCCACAATATCAGTTGAAAGACACCACGTAAATGTGGATTGGAATCGATCCAAATTCGTCTTTACTGAGTATTTGTAGTTGTGCTACTTCGCTGGTTGTCCTAGGGAAACCAAGGCTTGTTACTTTTACGTCCATTCTGTTTTCTAAGAAGGGAAGTTACTTTCCAAGAAGAACAGTGGGAGTAAAAGTATAACTCGAAGAAATTCGAGAAATACAGGAGGCTGCTCAACCTGTTGAGGGAGAGCAACGGATGGATTTACAGATTTCTGTAGAATCTACACCTGTAGAGCCTGAAGTTCGCAGATATGAATGAATCAGTCACTAATTCGAGAGTGATTTCTCGTCATTAGTTGAACCTGATGATCATTGAAAGTTCGCATGATCTGATGATCATTGAAAGCGACGAATCTGCGAAATTCAAAGAAGCGAAATTGAGCCCGGACTCCGAAAAGTTATACTGTACGTAAGTTAGCTTTATCGATCCATTCATGAATGGAAGCAAACATATCGGAGTTGGAATCTTCGTTCTGTTGAAGTAGTCAAGGTTTTGACTTGAACAGGAACGAAATGGAACTGTGCGTTTACTAAAAGATAAGTGGGAGCAATATTGCATTTCTCATAGTGTATGTCGATGACATACTGATTCTCGAAAATAACGTTCCAATGTTGCAGTCGGTAAAGGACTGGCTTGGGAGTTGGTTTTATGATTGACATGGGTAAAGCCACGTAGTTCTTGGATTTTGGAAAGAGCTGGTAGGACATAGTCAGGATTCTTAAATTGACAAAGTCCTACACGTAATCAGCAATCCAAGAAGGGTTTTATGCCAATGTCACATGGCAATTCATTAAGCAAGATACAGTGTCCTGCGATATCTGCTGAGCTTGAATGCATGGATAGGATTCCATATGCGACGGCAATTGGATCTATCATGTATGCCATGACACGTACTTGTTTTGATGTTGCTTTAATGCTAAGCAAGACAAGTAAAGACCAGTCAAATCCAGCAAAGAATCACTGGATTGCCGTAAAGAATATTCTGAAGTATTTGAGGAATACTTAGGATAAGTTCTTGATTTACGGAGAAAGTGAGGTGCTACAAGTCGATAGAGTCTGAGAGGCAAGTTTCCAATAGACAAAGATAATTCCTGGTCACAGTCCGGCTATATCTTGTGTCTAACTGGCGGTGCAAGGCACTGTTGCTGACTCCATGACTTAAGCTGAACATTTCGCAGCTTGAGAAGCGGCGAAAGAGGTTGTTTGGATAGAAAAGTTCATCACTGAACTTGATGTGATTCCCAGCGTAGATGAGACTAGCTGCACATCAGAGGTCCAAACACCTTGAGGATAGGTATAACCTATTCCGTGAGATAAATGACAGAGGTGTTAAGTAGATAAGCAAGTTTCATCGAATGAGAACGTTGCTAATCTATTAACGAAGCCACTCCTTATGCCTAAGCACGAGTCGCGGACTGTAGCTGTAGGATGAGTGAAATTAAGATGTAGTCTTAATTTCAGTGGGAGTTTGTAAAGGGCTTTACTTAGTTGTTTTGAAAGGTTCATGTAAACATAATATTTTATGTTTATGAAATCTGATGATTTCTGGATTATTTTAACTGTGATATAAATAATCGTTCCAAAATGATTCATGTCATTATATATGGGCCATCGAAGTACATGAGTAGACTTGATCCTGAAACCCCATATTTAACGAAGTGACATAAATCATAGTGTCCATAGTCGAAGGTTGTTGAAATTGGAACACCAACAACCTGTTGAGACTAGATTGTGTTGAGACTTATGACCAGGTTTCGAGGGGTCATAGATGCGCGGCATCAAAGTCGACACATAGGTATATGTAGGGGAGCATATGACCGAACATGGCCCGCTGATGAGAACTCTGCAAGATATTAATATCTGTGTCATAAGAAGTTCTCATATACGACTATAGAGTATAGTCCTTAGACCTGAGTTCGCATGCATGTGGCTGCACATGGAGTAATGCGCTTTGATCATTGTCTAACGCTGTTTCGTAACTGGGAGCTATAAGGACCTTGGTTGGGTGTATTATGAATTGTGTAGTTCATAGTGATGGAACAAGATGGGATTTGTCCCTGCCGTTTAACGGAGGTAATATCTCTAGGCCAATCGGAGATTTGATAGCTGGTAAGAGAATGGTCATTCCCAAACGGACTTGCCCAAGTCGTTTGAATTGTCAGTATCAAATCTGGTCCGATAAACATGGTCTGGCTATATAAGGATGACACGCATCTTGCCTTACGCCAGATCGAGATATTGAGACAAAAGGATTAGGGAATGTAGGATTCCAGTACAATCGGAAGATTGTTGGGAATGTCCTTTGTAGGATTCCAGTACAAGTGGGAGATTGTTGGGAATGTCCTGAAATCTACCGTACTATCTCTAGAAAGTATGATAAGTGTCGAGATCAGACATAAGTCATAAATACTGGGTGATCATGATGGCTTGCTAGAGTCCGCTCTTGATCTATAAGTTTAAGACTTATTACCAGTATTGTATGATCCCAAAGGGTCACACACCATAGCTAACGGGAAAGTTAAATGGAATTAATACGGTAAGATGCAATGGCATTTACTGTATTGGATCAGAGTTTTGGGCCAGACAAATACAGGTTTTTGTCTGATTTGTATTTTGGGCCCAAAAGATTAATGAGCCATTAGTCTAATGACTTGGGCCCATTAATGAGATATAAGAGAATCAGAAAGCCCTAAAGGAATTAATTCTCCGGCGATTTTTCTTCTTTGGCGTGATCTCTCTCTCTCAATCTCTCTCTCTGATTCATCCATCTCTTTGGTCTAGCAGCCGTCCCTTGCTTGTAAGAGTGTGGATACTCGAGGAGGAGCCGATTCTCATCAGCTCTAATCTGATCTTGCCATTACCACCAATTTCCGCTGCAAAGGTAAAGATCAGGTTTGTTTTATGATTCGTTTGCCAAGAACCTAGATCTGTTTAAGGATTTGTGTTAGGTTGCAATTGGGAATTAAACCCTGGAAAACACCTATAATCCTTCAGAAGATCCATAGGTTCTCTGAGCACCTTGTCCAAAGGGCTTCTGAAAACCACTAGTTTGTCCAAAAGAGTTCTGATTGCCTGTGAAGGCACTCTTTTGTCCTCCATTGAAGAATCTGTTACCCTGTTGATTACCAAATCTGTTCCCTTGGAAACCAGATCCTCCAATGTAATTCACATCTTCTTCCTGAGTGTCCTCCTCAGTCTGAATTACATCAACATCTTGAGCAAAATGGACAGCTTTCTTATTAGCTAGGAGATTGCAGATTGTGTCCATCCTAGATCTCAATTCAGCCATCTATGTATTCTCTACACTTCCACCAGATTTCTTCCTCCTCTCATCCATAGTCTTGCAACTGTTGCTGCTCACTAGGTTCTCAATCAACTGCTTAGCTTGTGCAGGAGTCCTGGTGTTGAAGTTTGCATTACTGGAGTTATCCAGCGCAGACTGATATGGCAGATCTATGCCTCTGAAGAAGATACCAAGCAACTGGACTTCAGTGAATCCATGGTGTGGGTAGTCACGCTGGTACTTCTTGAATCTCATCCAGGCAGCTTTTAAAGGCTCCACAGCTCTTTGGGAAAATGTGAGAATGTCCTGTCTGGACTGGTCTGAATGCGCATCATCATAGAAGTGACGCAAGAACTCACTCTTCAGGGCTGCCCAAGTATCAAACTGCCCAGGTGGCAGTTGCTTCAGCCATGCACCAGCGTCTCCAGCGAGACTGTGCGGAAAGAGCTTAAGGAACATGTAATCCTGGCAAACTCCATCATACTTCATGCCAGTGACTATGTCCTCAAACGAATCAATGTGATCCATAGGCTGCTCTGTTGGGTGACCATGGAATGCATTCTGTCTCATCAGCGAGTAGTAGATGGTCTTAATCTCAAAATCATTCCTCTCAAAGCCAGGCATCACCAAAGCTGACCGGTTTGCATGAAACTCATCCGGTCTGTTGTAGTCAGCTAAGGTTCTCTCATGGACAACCATCTCTCTACCTTGGGCCTGTCTTGGCGCTTGGTTCTGCTCCTGTTGCGGTGGCTCAGGAGGGTCAGGGATGACATTCCCTTCAGCATCAACCCTTTGCCAAGCAGCATTGTACGGGTTGTTATCTTGGTCCCTCAGAGTACCTTGAGTATCGCGTACCAGAATTAGCCTATGTACTACCATTCTTTCTCTTCTTTCTCTTCTGTTAGTTCTCTCTAGACGTCCAAGTTCTTCAAGGTCGAGATTGATTAGGCTTAAGTTCGGATTACTTCGAGTTTCACGCTTCTTCATAAACTGTCTGTAATCGTCAAGCAACGATCGATGCTAACAGTGCAACGATCGATTCAATCTCAAATCGCTTAGTGACGATCGACACAAGAGGTGCAACGATCGACGCAAGGCGAAATCGGTACCTGCGACCGAGAGAAAACAGAGAAGAAATCAGTAAAATAAAATAAAAACAAAAACAAAAACAAAAAAGAAAAATTCCTAGTAAAAACCCTAAGTTCGGTCCTATCGAAGACTCTAAGAGTCCCCAGCAACGGCGCCAAAAACTTGATATGTCAAGAATTAATCCCTATACTAACTGCAAGTGCACAGCAATATCAATGTAGTATATAGGGTTATCGAATCCACAGGGACACTGGTCTCGATAGATCAGAACAGTAGAGATTAATAATTGGAATAAAAGCAGGCAGTGAATTAAATAAAAGCAAGGCAATAAAGTAAATCAGTAGCAGGAATTTGTTGTGAAAGCAATAAACTAAAAGCGCTAAGTCTAGGGAATTCTCAGGAAATCAGACAAGCAGACAAGTTAATCAGTCAGGATCTAATTAAACACAGTTCTAGAACTCAAATCACGGAATTAGAATTAACCAAATCTCTTTACGAAAATCCTCTAAGTCTAAGTGCAGTAATCCAAATCTCTTTGCAATTACTAACAGATTAAACCAGCATTAATTTCAAGTTCGATATATTCACAATTAAACTAAACCAAATCTCTTTGCGAATAATTTAATTGCTCAACCTAAATAGTTCAGATTCTAAACCACACTCTCGTGTCGCATTTAGCAACCTAAATTCTAGATTCTAATTGATCAGGTTAGAACTAGCATTAAGCACAATTTAGATCGAAGAACATTCTAATCATGTGAATCCTTAACTGAATTAAACAAGTCTAGCAAGTCATAAAATCCTTAATGAGAAACCCTAAACTTAACTATGAATTTACTCAGACATGATTAATGAAACAGAAATCATAGAAATAATAGATTGCATATAAGAAATTAAATAGATAAAGGGGTTCGAAATCTTCTCCAAAATAGATGAAGTACAGGATTAGATCAGCCCCAAAAGCTCTAAAAATCTCTTAGCTCTAAGCATGAAAGCGTATCTAAAATAAAAGCCAAAACTCTAAATATATAGGCATAATCTCGGCTGGGGCTTCTGTATAAATACTGGAACTATTCTGGGCTTCTCTGCAAATCTTCATAACTTTGTTAAACCGCCGCATACGGACCATCTCGCTAGTGTGTCGATCGACACCAAAGGTGTGTCGATCGATGCATGATCATCAAATCGGGCAGTGAGTTAAACTCTCGGCCAAAATGCTCCAAAAGTCCCAAAATACTCCAATTATCTCCAATTAGCTCCAAACCTGATTAAACCTGTAAAAGACTCTAAAATAACACAAAAGACACTAAAAAAACATCTATATCATGGCATAAAATGGGTAAAAACCATTATATATCAGAAGGCCACTAGACCGAAACTACGAAAGGCAATCTAACGGACAAAGAAATGAAGGGCGAATTCGAAATCAGGATACGGTACCCACAAATCAACCCCATGAGATGATGAACGAAGGGCGACACCACAACCTTGCCGATGGGTCAACATGATAATGGGTGGTTTGTAACTATGCTCGTATTTGGTACGATCCATAAAAGAGTATCGCCAGAATGCCACGCCAAAAACAAACCCTATTAAAGAAGGAACACCCATATTGTTTACTGAAGCCGATGCTATCGGACTCGAATTACCGCATAATGACCCCTTAGTGGTAAATATCTTGATCAAAGACTGTGAAATTTCATGCGTATTGGTTGATACCGGAAGCTCGGTCGACGTGATATTCAAGAAGCACTTGACAAAGAAGAATTCAAGAACTTTCAATTCAATCCAAAAATCTAACGACTCACTGGATTCAAAGGTGACCAAACTATGACGGTCGGTCCCGTCGAGCTCCCAATCTATGTTGATGGAATGGCAACCATGACAAAATTCGTCATCTTTGAGAGACCGGCAATCTACAATGCTATTCTGGGAGCACCTTGATCAGAAAAGCCGCCCACAGCCGCAACATTCCCGAAGAAAGCAGAAAACCGACCACAGTCGACGAACCCTGGCCGAGCCCCATTACGTGTTTCCGCAAAAAAATATTATCTATATAAAATGTACTACGAATGGTTTGAACCTCGTTCTTGAGATACGTAGGAAAATCTTTCAAGACCGCATATGTAATCAAGAAATAACCTTTGTTTTGAGAAATTTATATACATCTAAACTTTCTCGACACCCTGGCCAGGTGCCCGGCTCAAAAGAATATGTATTACGACGTGAAATAATTTCTACTTTCACCATGTAAAAAGATGTTATTTCGAATTGCATCAGTAAAGGTTAAAGCCAGGAAACGCCCCTGCTTCCTAATTAGACGGACTAAGTAAGCCGACATGTTTCGCCCAACAGATTAAACTAACAGATTAAACCAGCATTAATTTCAAGTTCGATATGTTCACAATTAAACTAAGCCAAATCTCTTTGCGAATAATTTAATTGCTCAACCTAAATAGTTCAGATTCTAAACCACACTCTCGTGTCGCATTTAGCAACCTAAATTCTAGATTCTAATTGATCAGGTTAGAACTAGCATTAAGCACAATTTAGATCGAAGAACATTCTAATCATGTGAATCCTTAACTGAATTAAACAAGTCTAGCAAGTCATGAAATCCTTAATGAGAAACCCTAAACCTAACTATGAATCTACTCAGACATGATTAATGAAATAGAAATCAT
The DNA here is from genome assembly GCA_030180135.1 of Orychophragmus violaceus. Lineage (NCBI taxonomy): Eukaryota > Viridiplantae > Streptophyta > Magnoliopsida > Brassicales > Brassicaceae > Orychophragmus > Orychophragmus violaceus. The sequence goes on from CM058231.1 coordinate 73,480,305, forward strand.
AGAATTAATAGATTGCATATAAGAAATTAAATAGAGAAAGGGGTTCGAAATCTTCTCCAAAATAGATGAAGTACATGATTAGATCAGCCCCAAAAGCTCTAAAAATCTCTTAGCTCTAAGTATCAAAGCGTATCTAAAATAAAAGCCAAAACTCTAAATATATAGGCATAATCTCGGCTGGGGCTTCTCTGTAAATACTGGAACTATTCTGGGCTTCTCTGCAAATCTTCATAACTTTGTTAAACCGCCGCGTACGGCCCATCTCGCTAGTGTGTCGATCGATACCAAAGGTGTGTCTATCGATGCATGATCATCAAATCGGGCAGTGAGTTAAACTCTCGGCCAAAATGCTCCAAAAGTCCCAAAATACTCCAATTATCTCCAATTAGCTCCAAACCTGATTAAACTTGTAAAAGACTCTAAATAACACAAAAGACACTAAAACACATCTATATCATGGCATAAAATGGGTAAAAACCATGATATATCAACTCCCCCACACTTAGCCTTTGCTTGCCCTCAAGCAAAACAGAGAACTAAAATGCAGTGAAGAGGTTTGAAAACTCTTCAGAAACTCTTTTCATCCTAGAAGCAGCAACACTCAGATTCCCCTTAGTAAACCACATGAAAGAATCAACCTGCAGACATCAAGACCAACATATACTTCCCCCACACTTAGCAAATGTCCTAAGTAAACTCCACAATCACATTCCCGCATTCAAATTCACCCTACTGACTTCTGCAAGTATTTAAGTGCGGTCTCACCTAAGGAGTATCGATCAAAGGCACATGGATTCTTACCTTATCATCTCTAGACCACCATACTATCTTTCTCTAGTCCCTTTCTTCTCTTTTCCCTTCCTTAGCATTCTGATTTTTCCCCATTGGGTATCATTTTATTTTTTTATCAGTGCTCTTCCCGTTAAGGGGTGTACTTTGGACACATTCCATGGATGCATAGGATATGAGAGTTTTAGCTACCATTCCCATGACCACTTCGGAGTTACTAACTCATCCTCAAGTTATTATCTTTTTTTTTGGTAAGGAAGGGGAGAAGGGAACTAGATAGGACAGGTTTACAGGCTGTGTCAGAACTAACAAGGGAATCCGACACAAAGTATACCAAGCCCTTAGGTGAGAAATCTAAGTCAGTATTAGGGTGAAGTCAGTAAAAGGATCCTCTGATACCTGAAGTGCTGTGGGTGTCCTTAGTAGTTTGATCCGTGTCTGGGTTTTCTAAAAGTCAGAGATAATCTGCAGCTTCATCCCAATGGTTACTTAAGTTCCTGCAAGTGCTGCTAATCTTCTCAAAAAAATCATTGTTTCTTACTTAAATGACTCTAAGAAAACAAAAGAAAGAAGTTAGTAGAACCTCCCCCACACTTAAGACACACTGTCCCCAGTAGTGTCAAGCGAAGGATTGGCAAAAAGAAAATAAAAATTTGTTTAAGGATGGTTAAGTTCTCTCGGGTTTTACCTCTGTCGCACTCAGGCATCGATCGTTGCACTAAGTGCATCGACCGTTGCTAGGCGATTTTTCGTTGTGGGTCGTTCGTTGCTCAGGACCGCAACGATCGCTGCAGTGCGATTTCAATCGTGTTGTGATGATCACACAGTGGTGTGTCGATCGACGCACTGCGTACATCGGATCAGTCAGCAAGTTAGCAGGTTAGTCCGTCGGGTTATATCATTTTTGAATCCTGCAAGCTGAAAACACTAGAAACAGAGTAAAATCGAAGCAACAAATGTATCTAATCAAGCAGAACCATCCAAACATAGTAGCAAAAGAAAGAAAAAGTGCAAAAGAAAAGGAAAAGAAAATCAGAGTACAGAACCGATAATCAAGAGATGACAGCTATGCTCACTCACTATCATCAATCCTACCATATCTCTCAGTGCTACTGGCATCCTCAGGAGATCGCTTAATTTTGCAATTGAACCAATTGCAACGACCGTTGCGTATGAGCAACGATCGTCACAATGCGATAACCCCTCTTCGTCAAATCTCCTTGCAACGACCGGTGCACAAGTGCATCGATCGTTACACATCTCCAGACTCGAGTTCTGTATCTGAAACTTACAAACCAATAAAAACGTGAAATCCTAAGAAAAACACCAAAAATGAAAAGGAAAAACAACTAAACCTAACAGTGGGTTGCCTCCCACTCAGCGCTTGTTTAAGGTCATTAGCTTGACCGGACGAACAAGATCTTTCAGGCACCGAGAGATCTTGACAGAGACTTTTTCTGTCTCCGTTCAAGTCTCCTCATCCAGGGTGGCGAGTAGGCTGTCGTAGAATGCTCGTGTCCAAGAAAAGATGGAGTAAAATGCGCTCCAGGATCTATAATCACAGTGTCATCCGGCTGCCCATCATCTGCTTCCATGATGGTGAATGTCTGCCCATCTATCCGTGGTCTTCGCAGCTTATCCATCTCATAACGCAGCGGTTCATCTCCCAGATGGAGGTCTATCAGGCTGTTCCTAACATCAATTACCGCTCCCGCTGTAGCCAAAAATGGTCTTCCAAGTAACAACGCTTCATCCGGATCACAGTCATATTTCAGCACTAGGAAGTCTGTTGGAACTAAATAGTTTCCAACTTTCACCGGGATGTCCTCAAGAAGTCCTTCCGGAACTCTTATAGACTGATCAGCTAGGACAAGAGAGGTCCTAGTAGGCTTAAAATCCAGCATTCCCAGCTTCTCTGCAACAGAGTATGGCATAAGACTTCCAGCAGCTCCTAAATCACAAAGAGGGCGCCTAAAACTATCTTCGAAAATTGAACAGTTAAGCACAAAGACTCCAGGGTCTGGCAGCTTCTTCGGGATCTTAGTCAGCAGAACATCATTAATATGTTGAGGAACTATAATCACCCAGTCTCCCAGCTCCTCATCTAAAGGCAGCATCTTGTTCAAATACCTCTGCACACATGGGTGATATGGTGGATCATCAGATGATGGAATTTCTTCCAACTCTTCACCAATCTCCTCTAGCTTCTCAAGCTCTTCAATTTCCTGCTTGATTACTTCAGACACTGAGGAGTGTTGTCTAATGATTTGCACATAGATTTCATGTTGAGAAATCTCAGACACTCCAGAGAATAAGCTATCAAGGTTCAAATCTGCATCAATACCATTATCATTCGGCAAGTCTGTCTGTTCACGACTTGCATCGACCGACACTAGATGTGTGTCGATCGATGCAACACTGTATTTTTCACCCGAGAGATTTTCTCCAAAATCCGAGATTTCTTCTTCTTTCACCAATTCAGCTGTACTTAGCTCAAATTTTTCACCTAGGTGAGATCCATCATTAATGTACACAGACCAGGCCTTAATATGAGTGTCTGCTACTCCTTTTCCTTTCATAGAGATGGAAATCTGATTCACCTGAGTATCCAACTGCTTCATGTGAGTGTTCATACACTCGATCTTTCCATTGAGATCCTCGTAGACAGCATCCAACTTCTTGTTGCAGTCCACAGAGATCTTGGTCTGACTTTCCAGCAGTTGTTCCATCATTGTCTCCATCTTACTCTCATGAGCTGTAGGTGCAGGAGGAGTCTGATAAGATGAAGATCCATAGGTTCTCTGAGTACCTTGTCCAAAAGGCTTCTGAAAACCACTTGTCTGTCCAAAACCAGCTGAGCTATGATTGCCTGCGAAGGCACTCTTCTGTCCTCCATTGAAGAATCTGTTTCCCTGCTGATTACCAAATCTGTTACCTTGGAAACCAGACCCTCCAATGTAATTCACATCTTCTTCCTGAGTGTCCTCCTCAGACTGAATTACTTCTACATCTTGTGCAAAGTGGACAGCCTTCTTACCAGCCAGGAGATTGCAAATTGTGTCCAGCTTAGATCTAAATTCAGCCATCTCTGAATTCTCTACATTTCCACCAGATTTCTTCCTCCTATCATCCATAGTCTTGCAGCTGTTGCTGCTCACTAAGTTCTCAATCAACTGCTTAGCTTGTGCAGGAGTTCTGGTGTTGAAGTTTGCATTACTGGAGTTATCCAGCGCAGACTGATATGGCAGATCTATGCCTCTGAAGAAGATACCTAGCAATGTGACCTCAGTGAATCCATGGTGTGGACAGTCACGCTGGTATTTCCTAAATCTCATCCAAGCAGTCTTAAGTGGCTCAGTAGGACCTTGGGTAAATGTCAGAATGTCCTGTCTTGGCTGATCGGAACGCGCATCATCATAGAAGTGACGCAGAAACTCACTCTTCAGGGCTGCCCAAGTAGTATACTGACCAAGTGCCAGTTGCTTCAGCCATGCAGCAGCGTCTCCAGCGAGACTATATGGAAAGAGCTTGAGGAACAGATAATCTTGGCAGACTCCATCATACGTCATGCCATTGATTAGGTCCTCAAATGTATCAATGTGATCCATAGGCTGCTCTGTAGGATGACCATGGAATGCATTCTGTCTCATCAGCGAGTAGTAGATAGTCTTGATCTCAAAATCATCCCTCTCAAAACCAGGAAGAATTAGAGCTGACCGGTTTGCATGAAACTCATCCGGTCTGTTGTAGTCAGCTAAGGTTCTCTCATGGACAACCATCTCTCTACCCTGGGCCTGTCTTGGCGCTTGGTTCTGCTCCTGTTGCGGTGGCTCAGGAGGGTCAGGGATGACATTCCCTTTAGCATCAACCCTTTGCCAAGCAGCATTGTATGGGTTGTTATCTTGGTCCCTCAGAGTACCTTGAGCATCGCGTACTAGAATCAGCCTCTGTACTACCATTCTTTCTCTTCTTTCTATTCTGTTAGTCCTCTCTAGACGTCCAAGTTCTTCAAGATTGAGATTGATTGGGTTCGAGTTCGGATTACTTCGAGTTTCACGCTTCTGCATAAACTGTCTGTAATCGTCAAGCAACGATCGATGCTAACAGTGCAACGATCGATTCAATCTCAAATCGCTTAGTGACGATCGACACAAGAGGTGCAACGATCGACGCAAGGCGAAATCGATACCTGCGACAGAGAGAAAACAGAGAAGAAATCAGTAAAACAAAAATAAAATAAAAACAAAAATAAAAACAAAAATAAAAATTCCTAGTAAAAACCCTAAGTTCGGTCCTATCGAAGACTCTAAGAGTCCCCGGCAACGGCGCCAAAAACTTGATAGGTCAGGTTTTAATCCCTATACTAACTGCAAGTGCACAGCAATATCAATGTAGTATATAGGGTTATCGAATCCACAGGGACACTGGTCTCGATAGATCAGAACAGTAGAGATTAATAATAGGAATAAAAGCAGGCAGTGAATTAAATAAAAGCAAGGCGAGAAAGTAAATCAGTAGCAGGAATTTGTTGTAAAAGCAATAAACTAAAAGCGCTAAGTCTAGGGAATTCTCAGGAAATCAGACAAGCAGACAAGTTAATCAGTCATGATCAAATTAAACTCAGTTCTAGAACTCAAATCACGGAATTAGAATTAACCAAATCTCTTTGCGAAAATCCTCTAAGTATAAGTGCAGTAATCCAAATCTCTTTGCAATTACTAACAGATTAAACCAGCATTAATTTCAAGTTTGATATGTTCACAATTAAACTAAGCCAAATCTCTTTGCGAATAATTTAATTGCTCAACCTAAATAGTTCAGATTCTAAACCACACTCTCGTGTCGTATTTAGCAACCTAAAGTCTAGATTCTAATTGATCAGGTTAGAACTAGCATTAAGCACAATTTAGATCGAAGAACATTCTAATCATGTGAATCCTTAACTGAATTAAACAAGTCTAGCAAGTCATGAAATCCTTAATGAGAAACCCTAAACTTAACTATGAATCTACTAAGACATGATTAATGAAACAGAAATCATAGAATTAATAGATTGCATATAAGAAATTAAATAGATAAAGGGGTTCGAAATCTTCTCCAAAATAGATGAAGTACATGATTAGATCAGCCCCAAAAGCTCTAAAAATCTCTTAGTTCTAAGTATCAAAGCGTATCTAAAATAAAAGCCAAAACTCTAAATATATAGGCATAATCTCGGCTGGGGCTTCTGTGTAAATACTAGAACTATTCTGGGCTTCTCTGCAAATCTTCATAACTTTGTTAAACCGCCGCGTACGGCCCATCTCGCTAGTGTGTCGATCGACACCAAAGGTGTGTCGATCGACACCAAAGGTGTGTCGATCGACACCAAAGGTGTGTCGATCGACACCAAAGGTGTGTCGATCGACACCAAAGGTGTGTCGATCGATGCATGATCATCAAATCGGGCATTGAGTTAAACTCTCGGCCAAAATGCTCCAAAAGTCCCAAAATACTCCAATTATCTCCAATTAGCTCCAAACCTGATTAAACTTGTAAAAGACTCTAAAATAACACAAAAGACACAAAAACACATCTATATCATGGCATAAAATGGGTAAAAATCATGATATATCACTAAACGAAATTTCTCTCTCTATAAGTTGCTCAAATAGTCTTTATCTCGATCAGATATTATGTATTTGGGAAATCCATGGAGCCATACTATTTCCCTGATAAACTTCCCAGCTACTGAACCAGCCGTATAAGGATGCTCACTCCACAAAATGAACTTACTTACTCAAGCTATCTACTATCACCATGATCACAATAAACCATGTGATTTTGGTAGCCTTTTTATTAAATCCATCGAGATTTCTTCCCAAATTTGTGATGGTAAAGGTGTCCTTGTAGAAGTCCAGCTGGTGACAATGTTAAGTATTTATGGGTTTGACACACCAAACATTTTGACACATACTTCTGCACATCTTGTTTCAAATGTTGCAAATGAAACAATCTCTGGATTCTTTTAAATCTTTTCAGAAGTCCCGAGTGACCTCCCACTAAGCCATCATGATATTCTTCCAATATGGTAGGAATATACTTTGAATCCTTAGGAAGAACCAGACGACGATCTTTAAACAATAATCTTACTCCTCTAACTGACTATCCTGGTTTATCCTGTTTTTTCACTATTCTCTGGAATGAAGACTCAACAGTTTCAGAATCCCTTCATCTGCATCAACCTACAAATAAAGCTTTATGCTACTATCAATGCTCCTAATAAAGCTTTATGATCAAAATTCTTCTCAGATACAATCCTATAAAGTCCATCAGAAGCTTTAATCTCACTTCCCAACATGTAGATGATTTAAAAATCATAGCAAAGCAATTTTGTTAGCCACTTTTGGTAATCCATGGATACATCCATCAGATCCAATAGAAACTTTAAGCTCTTCTGATCTGTGTAAACTGTAAATCTCTTATCCATAAGATAGTGTTTCCACTTTTGAACTAATAAACCAAACCGCATAACAACAAAATCATAATACCCTTCATGTGTTCTGAACGCAGTTTTCTCAATATCATCTTCCTGCATTCTTATAAGATGATATCCAGATTGTCTAATTATGAAAAGATATGTGCTCCATATAACTCATCAAGTAGTTGATCTATCACCGGTATTGGAAACTTGTCTGAAATAGTTGCTTTATTAAAAGCTCTGTAGTCCACACATAACATGTATGATGAGTCTTTCTTCTTAACCAATAGTACCGGACAAGAGTAAGGACTCCGGATTTTTCTGATCACCCATGTTTTCATCATTTGAGAAACTAGATGCTCCATCCATGTGCGCATGTAGATATCTATAGGGTCGAACTTTTATTGGCTTTGTTCCTGCAAGCAGTCTAATGGAGTGTTCATGACCACGCAGAGGAGGTAACTGATAGAATTTAAAAGTATTAAGAGATTAGAGAGAAAGAGATTAGAGATTAGAGAGATTTGGAGAGAATATGGAGAGAAAAGTCTCCAAAAGTGTATTTTTGATATTAGTCAATAGCGACTTATTTATAGAGTTACAAAGTGAAGTAACTAGGTCTAGAAGTTGAAAAATAGCCGTTAGAGAAAATGTGGCCGTTGGAGACGTGTTGACGACTGTGTCGGCGACATAGTGGCTTGCTCAAGTTCCTGAAGATTCTGTGTTGACGACTGTGTCGGCGACACAGTGGCTTGCTCAAGTTCCTGAAGATTCTGTGTTGACGACTGTGTCGGCGACACAGTGGCTTGCTTCACTTTATTGAAACATACATGATCAATACTCCCCCTCAAGTTCAAACTTTGGAATTGCCCTAAAGTCTGAACTTGGAATGATCATGGCAACACCTCATTGAAAACCTTGATGTAGAAAACCACTTAGGACAAAACCACATCAAGGGAAAAAGAGTATGCTACACATGATCAGGGAAGTTCTAATCATGGGTAGGAAGGTCTACAAGTCCTAGTTTGCTGAATATATGATCGCAAACCTTGAGACTTGCAGCCTTGGTGAAGATGTCTGCTAGCTGATCTACGCTCTTTGTGTAGCAAGGTAGAACCGTCCCATCTTCAATCTTCTCCCTTACCTTGTGACAATCTATCTCAATGTGTTTAGTCCTTTCATGAAACATAGAGTTGGTAGCAATGTGTATTGCAGCCTGATTGTCACAATGAAAGGTAATGGGACTTGATTGCTCAATGCCAAAGTCCTTGAGTAGAGCCTTCAACCAAGTTAACTCTGTTGTAAGCTTCCTCATAGCCCTATACTCAGCTTCAGCACTTGAACATGAGACCACTTTCGGCTTCTTTGTCTTCCAAGTCACTAAGTTACCTCCAATGAAGGTGCAATAACCGGTTGTGGATCTCTTGTCACTCTTATCACCAGCCCAATCTGCATCACAGTAGCCGACAATCTCAGTGCTATCATTCTTACCCATCCAAATTCCTTGTCCTGTTGAGCCTTTGAGATATCTAAGGATCCTCTCAATCAAACTCCAATGATAAACTGTGGGTGATTGCATATGCTGGCTGACTTGATTCACAGCAAAACATAGGTCTGGTCTAGTGAGAGTTAAATAGATAAGCTTCCCAACCAGTCTTCTATACAAGGAGACATCCTTGAACTTCTCCTCATCTGATTTCTCCCCCTTTCTATTGACTTGGTAGCCATCTTCAAGAGGAGTCTTTGCTATCTTGCAATCATGCATTCGTGTTTCTGTCAGCAAGTCTTTAACATACTTCCTTTGGGACAAAAATAACCCATCATTGAATCTGCATACTTCAATACCCAAGAAATACTTCAACTCTCCAAGGTCTTTGATGTCAAACGAACTTTTGAGAAAAGCCTTTGTGGACTGAATTCCCTCATTATCACTTCCAGTAATGATTAAATCATCCACATAGATAAGAACCACCACCACTCCTAAAGAGCTTTGAAGAGTAAACAATGTGTGATCAGATTGAGACTTCTTGAATCCATAGTCCATGAGTGTATGGCTTAGCTTATGGTACCATGCCCTTGGTGATTGCTTCAAACCATAAATTTCTCTCCTTAGTCTCAATACTTCACAAGGTTTACACAAATGCTCTAGTCCCGGTGGTGGAGTCATGTACACTTCCTCTTCAAGCTCTCCTTGTAAAAAGGCATTCTTAACATCCATTTGCCATAGGTTCCATGAAAGTTTTGTGTCCAAGGACAGTGTAACTCTTACTGTATGGAGTTTAGCTACTGGTGCAAAGGTATCAGTGTAGTCTTCTCCATATGTTTGCGTGAACCCTCTTGCAACCAACCTTGCCTTGTACCTTTCAATGTCTCCATTGCTCTTATACTTGATTGTGAAGATCCATTTTGAGTTGACAGTCTTCTTTCCCTTTGGCAGCTTCTCCACATTCCAAGTGTGATTCTTTTCCATAGCTCCCTTCTCATCAATCACAGCATCCATCCACTCCTTGGTGTCTTTAGCCTCTTCATAGGTTTTAGGAACATGATTCATCTCTATCTTCCCAAGAAAAGCGCAATGACTTGATGGCAACAAGTCAATAGAACACACGGACTGGTTGGGATGAGCAACAGCCTGATTGTTGAAGTAGAACTTCTTGTTGATGTAGCTTGATAGATCCGTCTTTTCTCTAGTAAGTCTTCTGAGTTGTTGGACCGGTTGAGCAGCTTCCTCTACACCCATCTCTTCTTCTTCATGATGAATAATCTCCTCATCATTCATATTCAAGTTGTCTTGATCTTGATTCTGAGGTAGAACTTCCTATTGAGTTTGAGTGGGTTCTTGATTAGCTGTCATTGGTTCTTCTTCTTTCAACTCTTCTTGATGACTTCTTGTTTCTGTTTCCCCTTGTCTTGGTACATTAGTAGGATCATTTCCCAAATGATTCAAGAGAAACCTCAGACTTGTAGCAAGGTCAGACGGTGATCTTGAAAGATCCTTCAATCCTTCCCAATCCCTTTTCTCATAGTACCCTTGCCCCTCAATGAACTTGACATCTCTTGACACATATGTGCGGTTGTTGCTGGGATCAAAACACTTATAACCCTTCTGAGTTGTAGAGTATCCCAGGAACATACACTTTGTGCTCTTAGCCTCTAGCTTATTTCTATGATCACCTGAAATATGTACAAAACACACACACCCAAACACACGTAAGTGTTCAATAAAGAGTTGAGTTTTGTTTAGAACCTCAAATGGTGAGATGTCTTGGAGAACTTTTGTTGGAATCCTATTGATGAGATAACAGGATGCTAAGACCGCATCTCCCCAAAATCTTTTAGGCACATTGGTATAGAACATCATGGATCTAGCCACTTCCATGAGATGTCTGTTCTTTCTCTCATCCACTCCATTTTGTTGAGGTGTATGTGGACGCTTGTTTGATGTAGGATTCCATGTTTGTTCAGATTAGCCTTGAATCTTTGACTTGTGTACTCTCCCCCATTGTTCGATCTAAACACTTTGATCCTTGCATTAAACTGATTAGTATTGTAGTTTTTAAAATGAATGAAAGCTTCATAAACTCTATCTTTCGATGGGAGCAAGGTGACCCGAGTATATTTTGACTTTTCATCTATAAATGTCACAAAATACTTGTTCCCATCTCTAGACTGGCAAGGTGAAGTCCAAACATCAGAATGCACAAGATCAAAGCAGCTCTCATAGATAGTGGTAGATTTAGGGAAGACTGTTCTGCAATGTTTGCCAATGATACAAGCTTCACAAGTCGAATGATCAAAATTAGTGTTAGGCAACATCAAGTTCAGAGCTATAGCATGAGGATGTCCAAGTCTAGCATGCCACAAACTGTTTTGATTAACCGGAAAACAGGAATTGAAAGCTAAGGAACCCAAATTGCTTGGAGAGGTGTTTTCAATGAGATAAAGCTCATCTTGTGTTCCACCTCTGGCAAGTACCCTTCCATTCTTAATATCCTGAAAGCACACCTCATTAGGTCCAAAGATAACATTGCAGTCCAAGTCTTTAGTAATCCTTTTAACTGATAGCAGATTGGATTTAAACTTAGGCACAAAGAAGGCATCACTATCCTTGTTAAACAGTCTTAACTTTCCTGTTCCTTCAATGGGAATAATTTGACCATCAGCAATAGTTACTCTTCCTAGGGCACGTTTGATGTCTTTTAACAACTTAGCATTACTAATCATGTGGTGAGATGCTCCTGAATCTACTACCAAGTTCTGATCAGTTTTAGCAAGTAGTTTATGAGACAATAAGGTGATACCAGAGAGTTTGGAGGCATAAGCCTTGATGAGGTCCTCCAAATCACTCCTTCTCACATAATCAGTGTTGGTGAAGAGTGCAAGCTTTCCTCCTTGAGAGGATGAAGTCGTCTGCTCATTCACATTCTCTTGAGAGATGTTGGCACTTGAGTCTTTGAACTTGGATGGCTTGAGATGAGGGTGAAGGGTCCAACACTTGTCCTTCGCATGTCCTTTCTTCTTACAATGGTCACAGAATACACCCTTCCTTTCCTCTTGCTTGAACACGTTCTTGTTGGCAGTGACAAGGTCCCCTTTTCCTCCAAACAATTCAATGTTTCCCTGCTCCTTTTGGATTCTTGAACACACCTCTTCAAAGTCAGGGAGTGTAGTCTCCCTTAAGATAGACTTGATAACCTCATTGTAGACCGGATTCAGAATGAGGAGGAGACCAAAGATCTTGTCTTGCTCCTTCCTTTCACTAAGAACATTTGGGTCCATGGTACTTGGCCTTAACATGTTCAGCTCAGACCAAACAGATGAGAACTTCCCAAGATACTTGGTGAACTCACAATCCTCTTAGTGAAGGTCACTGATTTTCTTCTTCACTTCATACACACGGCTGAGGTTAGAGGCATCACTATATACCTTCTTGAGAGTGTCCCAAAGTGATTTAGCAATTTCACAATGAGAGTAAGCTTCAAGGATGGAAGGATCTAGTGAGTTTTGAAGAAAACCCAGAACTGATTGGTCTTCTTGAAACCACCTTGCCACCTCCTTCTTTGTTACCACATTTTTCTTCCCCTTTGGATCTTCATTAGGCGGTGTCTTGTCCTCAAGAATGTGCTCCCGAAGTCCTCTTCCACATATTGCGGTTTTAGTGGTTCTAGACCACACAAGATAGTTGTTTCCTTTGAGAATGATAGGAACAACTACAGGTTTTGAGCCCTCAGTGGTAATAACAGAAGGACTCATAGCTTTTAGCTTGAAGTTTCGTTTAGGAATTTTATCGAACACTTGGTGGGCGTTTTTAAGAAATTGAGAATTTTGAAGAATTTTGAAAGATGAACAAGAGAGAATCAAAGAGAGTAGTAGAATAAGGATCTTTGCTCTGATACCATGATAGAATTTAAAAGTATTAAGAGATTAGAGAGAAAGAGATTAGAGAGATTTGGAGAGAATATGGAGAGAAAAGTCTCCAAAAGTGTATTTTTGATATTAGTCAATAGAGGCTTATTTATAGAGTTACAAAGTGAAGTAACTAGGTCTAGAAGTTGAAAAATAGGCGTTAGAGAAAATGTGGCCGTTGGAGACGTGTTGACGACTGTGTCGGCGACACAGTGGCTTGCTCAAGTTCCTGAAGATTCTGTGTTGACGACTGTGTCGGCGACACAGTGGCTTGCTCAAGTTCCTGAAGATTCTGTGTTGACGACTGTGTCGGCGACACAGTGGCTTGCTTCACTTTATTGAAACATACATGATCAATAGTAACTGCACTGGCTAATCAAAAACCTCCTTAAACTGATTCATAACTCTCTCAATACAAGCAGGAATCGTAATCAATTTTAATGTTTCTTCCTGCATATTCTGTAATTACAACTAAGATTATATCGGTTGTAAAGCCGCAGCTTCCTGATTTAATTCCTTATCCACCTTTAATGTGTCTCTGATTCCTTGGTAATTGAAACTGAGTTTCTGGCCTTCCCAATCTACCTCACAAACACCCAACGTTCGCAGCCATTGAAAACATAATATCACTGATAGATCTTTTTTGGTACTGATTTCAACTGATTTTTCTGAACCGCTGATGGTGAGATAAAATTGTGGGTAGCTATGCTATCAATCATCACAATGACTTTTTTCCCTACAGTACCCCACATCTTTGTAGTTCTTGGTGACGACCAACCGATAAAAGAGTACAAAGATAACTCCATGAAACACATGGTGTTCATTTATCTATATATATTTACATCCTTTTTATATTGATATCTAATCTAATTAATATAATTGAGAAGTCATGTGAGAGAAACTATCTCACCTCCTCCAATCAAAACGTCAGATTATGCTGACGTGTCAAGGCATTTTGGTGACTATTCTGAAATGTATTTTTGATGACTATTCCAACTTTTTTTTCCATCTCTCTCCCTTTCTGGCTAAACTGTCTCTCTCCCTTTTTCTCCAAAAATCGTCGCCATCAACATCTGAGATCTCCATCTCTCACAGTTTCAGTCTCCGATTTACAATTCCTTTCATCTCGATTGATTTACAATTCCTTTCATCTCGACTGATTTTAGTTTAATTATATGGAAGAAGAACCGTTTTCGAGTTGGTTTCTCACCATTTTTTATCTCCGAAGCTCTCTCCGATCCAAGGTAATCTTCAATCTTTCTTCATCGATTTTCAATTCTTACTATGGTCATTAATTAAATGTTCACTGATCTAAATTGTTGTGTATACATCTTCGCTTTCAACTGCTCCCTTTTCAGATCTAAATTCTCTCTGAGACAATAGAAATCTAGGTAAAAGTGAAGCTTTCGTCGTCGATTAATCAGGTAAAAATCAAGCCATCGTCTTCGATTATTCAATTCGTAGGATCTCAACTCATTATTGTTCTATACAATTCAAAAGCAAAAACAAAATTAGCTTATTCTCTGTTTCTCTTTAGGTTCCGTTTATCTTCACGAATGATTATTGTCTCTGATTTCGTTTATTGATTCATATGTTGATCTGAATCAGTGCTGTTTTTATGGGTTTGCGATGAATTGTTCATCTTCTTCTTTTTTCCTTTGTGGGTTAGCAGAAATTAACCGCCTTGAAGAAGGCTTACGCCGATACAATATCGAATACGGTGAAGGAAGCGGCAGCGAGTGTTATGATTTCCGAGAGAAAAGCGTGTGGGTATCAGCAAGAGCTTGGGACTGTTAGAGATGAGGCTCTATGTACATGTCTTAGGCTTAAACATTTGTATGATTCCAATGTAAAATTACAATGTAAATTTGTTTCTTTGGATTATTCTTAAACCTCATTATCTATACACGGTTCTGTAATTTTTGACTTACCTTTCTAAATTTATTTTTTAGAGACCACATTGTTTATTGGCAAAGTGGTTTAGACTACTAGCAATCCAAGGGTTTAGACTTTGTATCACGGGCCTTTCTCTCTTTATATATATATATAAACTTTGTATCGTTCTGGAGAAGTCTGTTAGGTCATGCAGACGAGAAAAAAATAAAACATAAAACCAACATTTATGTTAATCAAATGGACTATTGTAAGCCTTGAGACTCTTTTTGGGAAGTAACTTTAGCCATCTGGACCATCTCTGTTGGCTTTGCTCATTTGCAGGTATAAATGAATCTTCTCTAGACTTCTGCATCGGTGTATGTTCATGAAGGTTTGATCTTTTCTCTCTTTGAGTGAAAAAATGAAATCTTTGAATCAAAGGATTATGATTTTGACATATGATGGTAATATGTTGGATTGCAGATAGATGAGAATGTAGCAAGAGAGATTATCAATCATAGATTACTTAGGCATCCAAATATCATCCGGTTCAAGGAGGTGGTTATGACTCCAACTCATCTTGCTATTGTGATGGAGTATGCTTCTGGAGGTGAGCTCTTTGAACGAATCTGTAATGTTGGTAGATTCAGTGAAGCTGAGGTGAGACATGTCTGACTTGGGGTCTGTTGGTACTGGATTTCCCTCTAGGAAATCCGGCCCATTAACAGATAAAACAAAGGTCCGTAATTACGAGCTCGTTCCAGAATCAGAGACAAAGAGGCGAGCCGATTCCTTTGTTGGGTCCAAACGAATAACGCCTTGACAAGGCCCGGACGATGCCGAAGCAAGAGACAATCGAGCTCGAGCTCGACAGAAGATGACGTGGAGATAGAGCAACTCGGTCTTCGTCAGTTCAACTGATCCGTGCAAATCTCGGAGATCGTTATGACGGCGAGGCCGAAATATCGGAACAAGAAGATCAAAGTCGAGACTATTTAAGGAAGAAGTGGCGATTCATTCAAAACATTTCAACCCTAGCTTAGAACACTTCGACTAGATAGCTCGGTCATCATACTTTGTACTCTCTTTTCGATTGTGTTTGTTCTATCTCGACGATCAATCTCAATAAAGTCTTTGATTCATAGGAAACTATACCATTTCTGTACCTAAAAGTCCAAATCTACGATTACAAATTCTTGGTGTGAATCTCAGATCTCACATTTAGCGCCGACTGTGGGGACTATCTATAGCTTTTCCTATCTTAAGAATCAAATCCTAGATCTGATAGATCGAGATGAATCCCGACCAAACTGGCTCTCCCAGCGCCACACCACCAGTCGACCTCCCTCAAACGGTCGACAACGTTCCTCAGAACACCACCGGGGTAAGGAACATGGGTCAGACCGACGGCGCATTGACGAGCTCTGCCTCAGTCTCCACGACCTTGGCACCAGCCGGCTCTGTCGCTCAAACGATCGCGACGAGCCAGACTCCGACAAATGTTTTGTCAGGAACTAATGATCCGAGCAGAAACTGGGTGTGGATGAGAAACGATTCGATATCCACCCCAGGAGGTGGATCTGGAATAACCAGACCTAATTCGCCATTGCCTTCTGCCCCACAGAGACAAGGGCCAAATGATCTTGCTGAAATCCGTTCGATGTTAAGCCTATTGGTAGATCGAACGAGAAATAACGAGGCAAGCGCAAGGGCCCAAGAGATCGCAAACCGTTCTCTGGCCGCGCAGCTCGATGAACAAGAGCGGCGCCTTAACGCCCGTCTTGAAGAGCTCGCCAGCCAAAACCAAGGGGGTAGACCAACACGAACTCCCATAAGTCCTCCACCGCGTACTTGCTTGGACTTCTCCCAGGTAGTAACTCCTCCGGGAGCGTCGGGAAATTTTGATAATACGTCAAATAGCGTCCTCCGCCCTACAATGACCCCTATCGCGATACCGACCCCATTCAATTCGAGTTCAATGGTCACAGATCCAACCGGATCAGGAAACCGACCATTACCCGGGCTACCACTGTTGGAATTGTGTCCAGTAATCTCGGTACTGTCTCTAGAAAGTAAGAGTATGTCAATGATCAGACATAAGTCATATAATACTGGGGGTCATGATGGCTTGCTAGAGTCCGCTCATGATCTATAAGTCTTGGACTTATTGCCTTTATTATATGATCCCATATGGGTCACACGCCTAAGCTAACAGGAAAATGTGTTGGAACGGCTTAGCAGAAGTACGGTAAAAGTGCCAGGCATTTGTCGTACTAAGAGAGAGATTAATGGGTCTGATTAAATCCAAGGGATTTAATCAGATTGGTATTTGGGCCCAAAAGCCCAAAAGGAAATAGACAAGTTTTATAATTAAAACTTAAGTCTGATTTTTCCTCCTAACCCTAGCCCCCCTGCGATTTTCCTCTCTCTCTCTGCGCCTCCCACAGCTTGGTCTAGCAGCCTCTCTTCCTGACGGTGTGCGTGTGTGAACCTCTGGAGGAGTTATCACTTGGTGGCTCTCTGATCTCAGACCATACCTTCTCTTTCCGCTGCATAAACAGGTATAAGGTGAGATCCATAATGTTTCTATTCAAGAGAACCTAGATCCGCTTGTTTAGGAACTGTTGAATCTTAGAATTGAATCTGGATTAACACCAAAACATCCTTCAGTGGTATCAGAGCTATAGGTTCTGGTTTTTCTTGTTTAGAATCTCGTTTAGGATTGTTTTTCTTGTTTAAGAAGTGTTTTGAATCAACTACTGATAAGAGAAATCACTTAAGCAACAAGGAATTGAAAACCTAAACAAACTATTGAAAAAATCGCATGACCAAGCTATATTGATTTGGTATGCGTCGGTTTGATGATACACGGACCGATCGCTAAAGGATCGAGTCGCGTGATCATCCGATCGCGGCAGCTGGACCGGACGACCGTGAGGCGCAAGGATCGCGAGGATCACGTCATGCGTCGGATCGCGAGAGATGGGCTGATCGATCGGATCGATCGCATCTCGTCCCGATCGCTCTCGACCTGCCACTCCGTCCCGATCGCATCTCGGCCAGGACTGTCCCGCGTGACCGAGGCCGAGCAACGACCCGAACGTCGATCGTCCCACGCCGTCCGTACGATCGCGTGATGCTTGCATCACTTGATGTTTTGGCTGCGACGGTCCCGACCGGTTAGGGTCTTGCGTGTGATGGTTCGGATCGGTTTAAGGCTCGGTTTGAAATTTTAATTAAAATCAAACGTCACGGTTTAATAAACAGATTTAATAATTTTATTAAGTTCTGGTTAAACCGGGATAAGAAATCCAAAGTCGAAATATTGGATTTTGTGCCTAAACCAGGATTTTCTAATTTGATTTGGTTGGACCAAATAAATTGAGAAAATCCGGTTTAGTAAATAACCGGTTGACAATTGTGGTCATCGTAGTAATTAATTTTGGTTAGACCAATTTTAATGAACCAGACCGGTTATGTCATTTAATTGGACAATTGGGTTATGTCTTGGACATGGACCAATTCTTGGGCCTCGGGCCAAGAAGTTAAAACAATTGGGCCAATTATTTGAGTCTTTTCTTCAGATTTAATTTAAAATTTATTTTATAAAATTATAAAATCGATTTTGAATTATTAAATTTCCAAAATTTTGAAATTAGAAAGTTTCTTAAAATAGAAGTTTCTAGATTTGCATGTTTTGGATTTTAAGAAATTTCTAAAGTTAGAAAGTTTCCGGTTTTAGAAAGTTTCCAATTTTAGAAAGTTTCCAAAATTAGTAGGTTTCCCAAAATGGAAAGTTTCCCAAAATAGTAATCTTCTATTTTGGGATGAAATTTTAATAAACCTACGAACCTCAAATAATATCAAGCGTTGGATGTCTTGTCCAGGCTATGTCAGCTGTCGAAGCCCATTCAATTGTATTCATGGCCTTACAGTGTGAGGATGTCTACTTTTGCGTGGATAAGACGGTTTGTGATTCATAAATGTCATTGGGAGTCCCAGACATTAATGATTACATGACTGTATAGTCTGGTTTTCTTGACTAGGCCATCGGGAGTCCCGGGCCTTGAGACATCAGAGTGGATTGGGCCTCGGGCCCAGATTCACAACCAAGAGTTATATCACGGATATAATTAGCCGACATAGGGCTTACCGATATAAGCTAAGGTTGGGTGATGGCCAGTGGCCCACTTTGATCTTAGTTATATGTGGATCTTGGAATCATTATATTCTATTGAGGGTAACTTATGTTATTGAATATAATGCGTGATTAATCATATTAAATTTAATACGAGATTAATCATATTGAACATATTAACTAATAACCTTTTATCTTATATATTTCAGCTATGACTACTACAAGCACACAAAACACATTCTCAATCCGGTATGTTCTCGAGAAGGAGAAGCTGACTGGAACGAACTTCCTGACGTGGTCAAGGAACTTGAGGCTGGTCCTCAAGCAGGAGAAGAAGGATTATGTCCTTCGTGATCCTCTCCCCGAGAGGCCTGCTAACAATGCCGCCAGGACTCTGCATAATGCTTGGGAAAAGCATTCGTCAGATGAAAATGATGTGTATTGCCTTATGTTGGCGACAATGACTGTTGAGCTGCAAATGCAGTTCGAGAGTGTGTTGTCACCAATTGAGATAATGGCAAGCCTGAAATCGCTTTTTCAGGAGCAAGCAAGGACTGAGAGGTTTCAGACGGTTAAGAACCTCTTAGACTGTAAGTTGGCTGCAAATGCGGCAGTGAGTCCTCATGTCTTGAAGATGATGGGTTATCTCGATCATCTTCAGAAACTCGACTGCCCTATCAGCCAGGAACTTGCTTGCGACATCATTCTGCAGTCATTACCTGCAAGCTATGATCAGTTCATTCTGAACTTTAACATGCATGGCTTGAGTAAGACATTGCCTGAGCTTCACGGAATGCTCAAAACTGCAGAGCCCAACTTGAGGAAAACCGCCAAGGACCCCAATGTGCTTATGGTGCAAAAGGGCAAGGGGTTTAAGAAATCCTCTGCTAAGGATAAGGGAAAGGCCAAGGCTGTCCAAGTCGCGGACAAGGACACGCCAAAGCCCAAGCCCAAGTCCAAGGCTGGGCCAACTGACATATGCAGGTTCTGTAAAGAACCAGGGCATTGGAGGAGAGAATGTAATAAATTCCAAGAAGGTCTAAAGGAATTGAAGAAGAAGACTCTCAAGACTTCTTCGACAGGTATTTTTGTTATAGAAGTTAATACAACTACTTCTGATAATACCTCATGGGTTATGGATACTGGTTGTGGGGCTCATATTTGTACTAATATGCAGGCACTCAGCAACAGTAGAAGGCTGAAGCAAGGACAAGTGGAGCTACGAGTTGGGAATGGAGCGAAAGTTCCAGCACTAGCTGTAGGCACATACTTGTTGTCTTTACCTTCGGGATTGGTTTTAGAACTCAATAATTGTTATTTTGTACCTGCTATAAGCAGGAATATTATTTCAATTTCTTTGTTGGATTTGGAAGGTTATGATTTTTCAGTTAAGAATAAATTATGTTCCTTCAATCGCAACAATTTGTTCTATGGTTGTGCCCCTCTTACGAATGGGCTTTACATACTCGATCAATCCGCGCCAATTTATAACATTAATACCAAACGGTTCAAACCTAATGAGGAGAACCGAACGTTTCTATGGCATTGTCGTTTAGGGCACATCAGCGAGAAACGCATCAAGAGGCTCCATTCGAATGGACTTCTTGGCTCATTTGACTTTGAGTCATGTGAGAAATGCGAATCCTGCATGATGGGCAAAATGACACAGGCCCCCTTTAATAAACCTAACGAGAGGGCCAGTGACTTATTGGGCCTGATACACACTGATGTGTGTGGCCCAATCTCCACAAATGCAAGAGGAAACTATCAGTACTTCATTACCTTTACTGATGATTTCAGTAGGTATGGATATGTTTATTTGATGAAACATAAGTCTGAATCTTTTGAGAAGTTCAGAGAATTCCAAAATGAAGTACAGAACCAACTTGGCAAAAGCATTAAGGCTCTTCGGTCCGACCGAGGAGGAGAATACTTAAGCCAAGAATTCAGTGATCATCTAAGAGAGTGTGGGATCGTATCCCAACTCACTCCTCCCGGAACACCTCAATGGAATGGTGTGTCTGAGAGGAGAAATCGGACCTTATTGGATATGGTTCGATCTATGATGAGTCACACAGACCTTCCAATATCCCTTTGGGGATATGCTCTGCTAACAGCAGTGTTCACTCTAAATAGAGCGCCATCGAAAGCAGTAGCAAAGACACCATATGAATTATGGACTGGAGTGGCTCCAGTGCTGTCTTATCTTAGAATTTGGGGTTGTGAAGCCTATGTCAAGAGATTGATCTCAGACAAGCTTACACCAAAGTCTGATAAATGCTACTTCATTGGTTATCCGAAGGAAACCAAGGCTTATTACTTCTATCTACGTTCCGAGAACAAGATCTTTGTTGCCCGGGATTGTAACTTTCTTGAGAGAGAGTTTCTCTCTAAGAAAGACAGTGGGAGTAAGGTACTGCTTGAAGAAATTCAAGATGAACAGGATACTGCTCAACCTAATGAGGAAGAGCAGCAGGAGGACCTACAAGAAATTGTAGAGCCTGAACCTGTAGTACCTGAAGTTCGAAGATCCGGGAGGATCCGTCACGAACCCGAGAGATATCAAGGATTCCTCGTGACTAACTGTCATGATCTTTTGATCATTGATGGTGATGAACCATCGAACTTCAATCAAGCCATGATGGGCCCAGATTCCTCGAAGTGGCGCAAGGCCACTGATTCCGAAATGGACTCCATGTCGGTCAACCAAGTGTTTTCGTTGGTTGACTTACCCGCTGGTGTAAAAGCCATCGAGTGCAAATGGATCTTCAAGAAGAAGATTGACGTGGATGGAAATGTCCAGATTTATAAAGCCAGGTTGGTGGCAAAAGGTTTCAGACAAGTTCACGGTGTGGATTACGATGAAACCTATTCACCAGTGGCTATGATGAAATATATTCGGATTCTACTAGCAACTGCAGCTTTTCATGATTATGAAATTTGGCAGATGGACGTGAAAACCGCCTTCCTGAATGGTATTCTGGAAGAGGATGTGTATATGACGCAACCTGACGGTTACATAGATCCAAAGAATGCTGGGAAAGTATGCAAGCTTCATAAATCCATTTATGGATTGAAGCAAGCATCGAGGAGCTGGAATCTTCGTTTTGATGAAGCGATCAAGAAATTTGACTTCATCAGAAACGAAGAAGAACAATGCGTGTATAAGAAAACTAGTGGGAGCAAGATAGTATTTCTTATTCTGTATGTCGATGACATACTGCTTCTCGGAAACGACGTTCCAATGCTAAAGTCGGTAAAGGACTGGCTTGGAAGTTGTTTTTCCATGAAAGACATGGGTGAAGCCGCATACGTTCTTGGAATCAGGATCTACCGGGATAGATCTAGAAGGCTGATAGGCTTGTGTCAAGATTCTTACATTGACAAAGTCCTACAAAGATTCAGCATGAAAGATTCCAAGAAGGGCTTCACGCCAATGGTACATGGCACAACGCTAAGCAAGAAGCAGAGCCCTACGACGGCTGCTGAGCTTGAGCGCATGAAGAATATTCCTTATGCATCTGCAATAGGATCTGTCATGTATGCCATGATCTGTACTCGTCCTGATGTTGCTTATGCATTGAGCATGACGAGTAGATACCAGTCAAATCCAGGTGAAAACCATTGGATTGCCGTCAAGAATATCCTGAAGTATCTAAGACATACTAAGGATAAGTTCTTGGTATACGGTGGAAGTGATGTGCTTAAAGTCAGTGGATTCACGGACGCAAGTTTCCAGACATACCAAGATGATTTCCGGTCACAGTCCGGTTATATCTTTTGTCTGAATGGCGGTGCAATCAGTTGGAGAAGCTCCAAGCAAGACACCGTTGCTGATTCCACTACAGAAGCTGAATATATCGCCGCTTCAGAAGCTGCGAAGGAAGCTGTTTGGATACGAAAGTTCATTATTGAACTAGGTGTGATACCAGATGCGGCTGAGCCTCTGGCACTATTTTGTGATAACAATGGTGTTATTGCTCAGGCAAAGGAACCAAGATCACACCAGAAATCCAAGCATGTTCTAAGAAGATTTCACTTGATACGTGACATCATTAATAGAAAGGAAGTCAAGATCAGCCGAGTTCAGACAGATGATAACGTCGCTGATCCGTTGACAAAGCCACTCCCAAGGCCTAAGCTCGAGTTTCTGACTGAAGCTGTAGGCATTAGAGACATTGAAATGTAATCTAAATTTGAGTGGGAGTTTGAGGGCTTTATTTAGTTATTTGATATGTTCTTGTAAAACATTCTTATGTTTAATGAAATTATTATTTCAAGATTATTTTAACTGTGATTAAATAATCGTTCCAAAGTGATATAAACCATTTTATAGGTCATCGAAGTAAGTGACTTGATCTTGAGTCATCAAAGTCATTTAGCTTGATCATGAGACCCTATATTTGATAGATGGATTATATCATCCTGTCCCTAATCGAAGGTTGTTGAAATTGGAACACCAACAACCATGTGAGACTGGATTGGTATGTGACTTATGACAAAGTCTCAGTGTGTCATAGATGCGCGGCATCGAAGTCAGTACATAGGTGTATGTGGGGTACATACGACCGGACAAGACCCGCTTATAAGAACTCTTCAGGATATTTATATCTGTGTCATAAGAGATTCTTACTACGACTATAGAGTATAGTCCTTAGACCTGAGTTCGCATGCATGTGACTGCACATGGACTGATGCACTTTGATCATTGTCTAACGCTGTCGTTCTGCGATAGTTATAAGGACCTTGTTTGGGTACATTATGAAATGAGTAGTTTACAGTGATGGAACAAGACGGAATTTGTCCCTCCAATATAAATGGAGTGAATATCTCTAGGCCAATCGGAGATTTGAATACTGGAAAATGCATGGCCATGCTCAAACGGACTGTCCCGAGTCGTTTGGATTGTCAGTATCGAATCAGAGTCCGATGAACAAGATTAGGCTTTATAAGGATGACACTAATCTTGCCTTATGACTAAATCGAGATATTGAGACAAAAGGATTATGAATACAGAGATTCCAGTACAAGTGGGAGATTGTTGGAATTGTGTCCAGTAATCTCGGTACTGTCTCTAGAAAGTAAGAGTATGTCAATGATCAGAGATAAGTCATATAATACTGGGGGTCATGATGGCTTGCTAGAGTCCGCTCATGATCTATAAGTCTTGGACTTATTGCCTTTATTATATGATCCCATATGGGTCACACGCCTAAGCTAACAGGAAAATGTGTTGGAACGGCTTAGCAGAAGTACGGTAAAAGTGTCAGGCATTTGTCGTACTAAGAGAGAGATTAATGGGTCTGATTAAATCCAAGGGATTTAATCAGATTGGTATTTGGGCCCAAAAGCCCAAAAGGAAATAGACAAGTTTTATAATTAAAACTTAAGTCTGATTTTTCCTCCTAACCCTAGCCCCCCTGCGATTTTCCTCTCTCTCTCTGCGCCTCCCACAGCTTGGTCTAGCAGCCTCTCTTCCTGACGGTGTGCGTGTGTGAACCTCTGGAGGAGTTATCACTTGGTGGCTCTCTGATCTCAGACCATACCTTCTCTTTCCGCTGCATAAACAGGTATAAGGTGAGATCCATAATGTTTCTATTCAAGAGAACCTAGATCCGCATGTTTAGGAACTGTTGAATCTGAGAATTGAATCTGGATTAACACCAAAACATCCTTCAACCACCTTTCCCGAATAACTCTAATATCCGACCGAGGCAACTAGGAGGCTCAGCCTTCGCTTCGAGTTCGGGACTCTTTAACGGGTCAAACACGGTACAGTTCCGAACGCCGCAGGTCGACCAGACGAGGTCGGTTCCAACAATCGATCTCCTCGACCCCGTTTTCCCGGAACAAATGTCAAATCAGGCACAAGCCCAGTTCACGACCGCAGCAGGCGATGAACATGATATGCTTAGTCAATACATCGAGCAGGCTAAGGCCCAGTTCAATAGTCTAAGCTCGAAAGTTCACATGGCAACGAGCGCGGCTCCTGACATCGATCGAGTGATCGAAGAAACGCGACAAACGCCGTTCACAGATCGGATCGCATTCGCGAGGATCCGAGAAATCAAGAAAACTAAGTTTCCGTAATTCTCTGGGAAATCGGACCCGAAAGCCCACATCAGGGCATTCCGACTAGCAATGGCAAGGGTATACCTTACCGATGAGGAGAGAGAGCCGGCCTTCTGCAGGCTCTTCGCGGAAAACCTATCGGGCTCTGCCCTAGAATGGTTTGCCGGACTGGAAGAAAGGTCTATTGACAACTTCACCCAGTTCATGACGGCTTTCCTCAAACAATACTCCGTCTTTATCGAGGAAAAGACTACTGAGGCAGCTCTATTTGGCGTCTCTCAGAATCCTGACGAAACACTTCGCTCGTACATAGACCGATTTAAGGAAATAAAATTCAAAATCGCGAACCCATGAGACGAAGTAGCTATAGAAGCACTGAGACGAGGACTATGGTATTCAACCAGATTCCGCGAGGAAATAACAGTCCGCGAACCTCAAACACTCGATGATGCCCTCCATCGCGCATCGGCCTTTGCTCGCCTCGAGGACGAAACTACGACCCTCAGAGAAAAGCATTGAAAAGAAAAGAACCCGTCGGGCTCGCAGAACTCGAACTCGAAAAAGGATTCCCGTAAATCAGGGAACGTCAACGCGGTCGAGAGCCCGAAGAGCTCGAAGAAATTCGAGTTCGACAAGGAAAAATTCTGTGATTTTCACAACAAAAGAGGACACTCGACCGAAGATTGCTATACTCGAGCTAAAGCCGAGGCTCAAAAGCGAGAGTCCGAAAGCAAACAAGACTCCGAAGTCGAGGAGGAAACTCTGCCCGACAAAAAGGAAAACAAACAGGCCAAGGAGTCGAACGCCAAAAGAGCCTCTCAGAACAAACGAGAAGGGTCATAGGAGCCGGAATCTCCCGAAACACTCCCTCAAGGGTTGCGAAAGCGAGTCGAGTTTATCCTCGGCGAGCTCAGCCTGAGCGGCACTCCGGAAGGTTCGGCGTTATCCCCACCTCCGGCTCCCGTTAAGAGTTTACGCTCACGAATCAATCTCCCTCGTCTCTGCGGGGGGGGGTGTACGGGCTATACCCCCTAAATGAATCGACTTCATCTTCGGTGGCTCCAAGATTTTCCGAGACTCGGTCAATTCAATCAAAGCTCTTCAAAGAAGAGTCGAGACCGACAAAGGGGGGAAATTCCCAATGTTCGGTCCAGACCATGAAATCACTTTCCACGAGAGTGAGACAAGTAATCTCGACAAACCACACGACAACGCTCTCCTCGTTTGTCTAGTAGTGGGAGATGTCGAACTCTCAAGGATAATGATTGACACAGGAAGTTCGGTAGATGTCTTCTTTTACGATGCATTCAAAAAGATGGACTTCAACGACTCCGAGATCGTGGAAGAAAAGACACCACTGGTAGGGTTCGCTGGCAAAACAACGTACTCGATGGGCTCTGTCTTTGCCCCAGTAATCGCTGGAGGAGTTCGAAGAATGACGGAGTTCGTCATAGTAGATCGGCCAGCTCCCTATAACGCAATTCTAGGTCGACCATGGATATACGACATGAAAGCGGGTACCATCGATCTACCATCAATGCGTAAAGTTCCCAACTCTCAAAGGAGTCAAAACCATTTACGGAAGTCAAAAGATTTCCCGTCATTGCTACATGAATGGATACAAGCAGATCGAGAAACCCCCTGCGTAGCAATTACAGAAAGAGGAGGAGCTCGCCACCATGCAAACCAAAAGGTCGAACGACCCAAGTCAGATAGGACCCCCAAAGGACCTCACGACTCAGGTCTGCATAGACGATGCTCATCCCGAAAGACTTGTTGGCATCGGGATCGACCTATCAGAGCCAATCAAAAATGAACTGGTCTCTTTTCTTAAAAAGAACGTCAACTCCTTCGCCCGGTCTTCAGCAGACATGAAAGGGATCAACATCGACGTAACCAGCCACGAGCTGAATGTCGACCCAACCTACAAATCGGTAAGACAAAAGCGTCGAAAACTAGGTCCTGAGCGAGCCCAAGCCGTCAATGACGAGTTCGATCGGTTACTAAAAATCGGATCGATCAGAAAGGTCAAGTACCCCAACTGGCTTGCGAGTCCCGTAGTGGTTAAGAAAAAGAACGGAAAGTGGAGAGTCTGTGTAGATTTCACGGATCTCAACAAAGCATGTCTAAAGGACAGTTTCCCACTCCCGCACATCGACCGACTGGTCGAAGCTACCGCTGGACACCAGCTACTATCTTTTATGGACGCGTTCTCAGGGTACAATCAAATATTGATGAATCCCGTGGACCAAGAAAAGACTTCGTTCATAACTGATCGAGGCACATACTGCTACAAAGTCATGCCCTTCGGACTAAAAAACGCAGGAGCAACTTACCAACGCCTCGTCAACAAGATGTTTTCAGGACTCCTGGGCAAAACCATGGAAGTCTACATCGACGATATGCTGGTCAAATCCTCCAGGTATGAGGATCACATCCCCCAACTAAAAGAATGTTTTATCATTCTCAATGAATACGGGATGAAACTCAACCCAGAAAAGTGTACCTTCGGGGTTCCCTCAGGAGAATTCCTTGGTTACCTAGTGACCGAAAGAGGGATCGAAGTGAACCCCAAACAGATCGCAACGTTCATAGAGATGAAATCTCCCAGAACGATGTGAGAAGTCCAGCGCATGACTGGTAAAATAGCTGCTCTGAATCGCTTCATCTCGAGGTTGACTGATAAATGTCTACCCTTCTATCACTTGCTCAAAGCGAACAAAAAGTTCCTCTGGGACGAAAAGTGCGGAGAAGCGTTCACTCAGCTCAAAGGTTACTTAAGCGAACCACCCATACTGGCGAAACCAGTAGAAGGGGAACCCCTCTACCTCTACCTAGCTGTCTCGACGGCAGCAGTAAGTGGAGTCCTGGTTCGCGAAGAACAAAACGAGCAACGGCCGGTGTATTACATCAGTAAGACCTTGATCGACGCTGAAACCAGGTACCCCGCCATGGAAAAACTCGCCTTAGCACTAGTGACATCAGCTCGGAAACTCCGACCATACTTTCAATCGCACTCGATCATAGTGATGACCTCTAAGCCGCTGAGAACCATCCTTCACAGTCCAAGCCAGTCAGGTCGATTGGTCAAATGGGCTATCGAACTTAGCGAGTAAGACATAGAATACAAAGCTCGAACGTGCCTAAAAGCACAAGTACTGGCAGATTTCATAATCGAGCTCCCTCCGACCATCGAACTCAACCCGACCTCGGCCTAAGAATGTCCCAAGGACACCAGTCGCGACATCATCGAGATTGATGATGACCTCGATCCAAGAAACGCCGTGTACGTCGCGAACGTCCCCGACGGACCAATCCAAGCCGAATCCACTAGTCGAGAACCCGAGACTAACAATGACAAAGATTGGAGAACTCCGATCATTCGATACATTACAAATGGCGAAGTTCCCGACAACAAATGGGAGGCACGGAAACTCAAAACACAGTGCAAGGTACTGTGTCACACAAGGAGAGCTCTTTAAAAGGAGTCTCTCTGGACCTTACCTTAAATGCCTCAACAAAAAGCAAGCCCTAGCCGTGATTACACAAGCACACGACGGATCCTGCGGAAGCCATTCCGGAGGACGAGCATTGGCCGTGCGAATCAAAAGGCAAGGCTATTTTTTGGCCGACAATGGCCACCGAATGCGAGTCCTTCTCCAACAAGTGCGATAACTGCCAAAAGCATGCCCCGATTATCCACCAAGCGTCGGAGAAGCTCTCCTCTATCTCATCGCCATACCCATTCATGCGATGGGGAATGGACATCGTGGGACCACTAGTCGCATCCGGCAAAAAGAAAGCCACACACATATTGGTGATGACGGACTACTTCACCAAATGGATTGAAGCAGAGTCGTACCAAAAAGTTAAGGACGTTCACGTTAAGGAGTTCGTCTGGCGAAACATCGTTTGCCGACATGGACTACCCCACGAGATCGTCACCGATAACGGATCTCAGTTCATATCAAACACGTTCAAAGAGTTCTGCAGAACTTGGAACATAAAGCTCACTTACTCGACGCCACACTATCCCCAAGGGAACGGGCTGGCAGAAGCAGCTAACAAAGCAATTATGAACAGTCTCAAGAAAAGACTCAATGAGTGCAAAACAACCTGGAGCGACGAGCTCCCAGCTGTACTCTGGGCCTATCGGACTACCCCCCCCCCCCCACAAATCCACCGGTGAGACTCCTTTCTCGCTGGCTTATGGAATCGAGGCGGTAGTACCAGTCGAAATCCTCGTGTCAAGCATCCGCAAGGAAGAATGCCCACGATAAGAGGAACTTTACAACAAGATAATAACTGACGAGCTCGACCTCGTCGACGAAAGAAGGAACCTCGCATTAGCTCGACTCCAGAATTACCAACAAGCCGCAGCTCGCTACTATGATTCCCGAATCAGAACTCGAAGGTTTCAAGTAGGAGAGATCGTCTTACGGAAAGTGTTCGACCATAAAAAGGAAGAACACGCTGGAAAGTTAGGAGCAAAGTGGGAAGGTCCTTACCAGGGGTCTACCGACTCAAGTCGGTAGAAACCCAGAAGCCCGAACTACGACCTTGGAACATCATCAACCTCAAAAAGTACTTCCACTAAGAGTACATCAACATAATCGAACTACGAAATGGCTTGATCCCCTTCAAAGGGTACGTAGGTAGCTCGACTTCGAGCGCAGCCGCCCCCACAACACAAAGCTCTTACCGAGCTCAACAACTTCAAACGAAGTCACACTAGCTTATATTTGTGAAATCAAAATAAGTCTCTCAATCAAACGTCTCTTCCTGTCATAAAAGTTAGAGACGGTACGTTTACATTGTGCAAAGTGATATGAAATTATCTCTTCGAAAGCTAAAGTGATATGAAATTATCTCTTCAAAAACAAATGATATTGATTTATCCTTTCCGAGCGACCTGAAATGGCCTCCCCCAAAATCAAGTGATACGAAATTATCTCTTCCAAATAAAGTGATATGAAATTATCTCTTCGAAAGCCAAAGTGATACGAAAATATCTCTTCAGAAACAAACGATATTAAGTTATCCTTTCCGAGCGACCTGAAATGGCCTCCCCAGAGACCAAGCGATATGAAATTATCCCTTCAAACAAGCGACCTAAAATGGTCCTCCCAAACCAAGCAATATGAAATTATCCCTTCAAACAAGCGACCTAAAATGGTCCTCCTAAATCGAACGAACTGAAATGTTCGTCCCAAAGAAAGAGATCCAAAATGATCTTTCCAAAACCTATAATTCTTCTAAACATTATACGGATTAAAAGAATCGGGGGGCTACCCCCTCCCCTCAAGCAAAATAACGAGGTCAAAGACAGCTATTCAAACAAACAACCTCTACACACTCCAAAACGACCTCTGTAAGTCTACTTCAATTCGTTCTTATACTTAGCAATTTCTGAAAGACTTCAGCGTTAAGCTCGAATCTTACACTACAGAATAGTCTTACCTCGCGTACAATCGACCCGAAAGGACCACAAATAACTCCCTAAGGCATTAAACAGTAAAATCTATGCTAAGGCATGAAAGATTTGAAATCCAATTCATAAAAAAAGGGAGGACGCGATGTCCTCGAGTTCAAGCAAAGAACCCGCCAAGGGCAACGCCAAAAACAAAGAAAAAAGCCCCCTCGGGCAACAAAAGTCTGAGAAAGAAATTAAAAGCCCTCTAGGGCAGCAACAAATAAAAACGGACTAGAACTGCTTGGAAGGAGAGGAAGCTTCGTCTTGATTCTCCATCTGATCATCAGCCGCCCTGTCCTCCTCGAGTCGACCCTCGACCTCATCGCTAACTCGCGAGCTAAATCCGGTCGGAAGGTTCGACCCATACTGATCAAGACGAGTAGCCGCCTGGTTTAGAGGGCGCGCCAAGATCACGGAATCGTCCGACATCACCGGCAAATTAAGCTTGCTGATACTGAAGTCCGACACCGCTGCAGCATTCATCTCCTTTGTGGCCAATCTCTTCTTCTCGGCCAAATCCATCACCTCCTTGGTCTGGTCCAGTTCGCCAGAGGCAAACTCAGCGATAAGCGCGATATTGGCCAAGGCCTCCTGGAGCCTCATCTCAGCGCTCACGGCGACCTTCTTCTGGCTCTCCTTCGCCGCGATTCCCTCAAGAATCTTGAGGTATTCACCGTTTAGCCCTTTCCTCGCCTCATGGGCTGCCACCTTGACGTCAAACTCTCGGTCGGCGAGAGCCTTGTCCAGATCAACCTGACATTGCGCAGCCCGCACGTCCGCAACCAGACCTGCCTCAATGGCGGTTCGGCTTGCCTCCTCTGCGGTCGAAACCTGAGCCAAGGCACCCTGCAATTGCGCATCCAGGTCGCCAGCCGTCTTCCGTAGCTCCTCTTCCCGAGCCAAGGCCCCCTGCAACTGCGCTCTCAGGTCGCTAACCGTTTTCTCGATGGTATCGAGCTCACTCGCCTGCGGTATCTCTCGCAGCTCACGCTCGGCCTTAGCCGCAAACCTGTTCGCAGCCTCCAAGGCCTACCAAAAAAAAATGATGAAAATTAAGCATGAAACAAATCGAAAAAGCGAAGGAAAGAAATCGTTACCTTCCCAGAAGCCGCCATCATCTCGGTGTAAGTATCACCAAGAGCCATATCCCCGATAGCCGGGAGCTGAACACCTGCGGGCTTAAAATGCCTCAGAAGATAAGCAACACCCTTCGGGTCGTCCGCAATCGAACATTCCTTGTGGTGCCTGAAGCGCCAGTTGAAAGACCCGGAGGACCCGGAAGAAGCAGGTCTCGCCTCAACACTCTGGCCCGATCTTCTCGAGCTCACCTCCACGTCAGTTCTTTGACGCTTCGCCGCCGGAGGAGGAGGACCGCCCCGGCTCCGACCGTTTGATCCTCTCGAACCATTCGACCAGGAGTTGCGCAAGGCAGGCTCTCCAGACGGGAACTGAACTAGTTCCTGACCGGCCGAAAGAGGAGTTAAATTCTCCACCCCCACGTTTGCCTCTCCGGGCCCTGCAACCACGGGAAGAGAAACCTGAACAGGGTTAGGAGGAGGGATAGGAGGAGGAGGAGGCCCCTCGCCCATGGCAAAAAGAAGGGTGTTGCTCAAGTCGCCAGCCTTCATTTTCTTTGCCAGATCAATGGGATCCTTCCCGTTCCGACGGCTGCTAGATCTTCGCGACATCTTTTCAAGAGAAGGTGTGCTTGCGGTAGAACTGTCTTCCAAAACGGGTCGATCTGCAGACAAAACAAACTCGAGTCAGCCTGGCAAACGAAGGGCATATGGCGCGAAGATCCTTGCACAGACTAACCAGAACACTTACTCTCTCCAGTCCGCTCGATAATCTGAAGCGGAACCTGAACGATTCGAGTCGAAGTGGGCTGACGGGGGAGGCGTGATTCGTCTCGCGAAAGACTAGGTTGGTATGAAGGAGGTTGTCGGGCCGCAGGACCTAAAGCAGCTCGGATTCGCTGGTCCGTAAAGTTAGACCAGCGGATATCCCCTCTCCGAAGGCGAGCTATCAAACTCGATGTATTTGGGTTCAAAGATAGTGACTCAGAAGCCTCTGCAAAGAAACCAAAAAGGTTATTAGCAAACGGCTCGATGTCAATGAAGAACATCGAAGCAACCATAGAAACCAATAAACCCTATAAGCTAACCAACGCTAGCTGCCCATCTTGTCGGGATAACCGAATAATCAAAATCCTCGACCGAGTGACGATTAATCCTGAAGTAAAAATATTTACTCTTCCACACATCTCTCGTCGGGATCTCATCAAGGATTTTCCCATGGCGAGGAGAGAGGTAGTAGGTCCCGGGAAAACTAGTATCATGTTTTACCGAGCAAACCCTCATCAACTCCTCGACCCCAAAGTCGATGCCCTCCTAGACGGCTCTGACCCCGAGCCCGATAACGTATCGAACGAAGTTCGGGGTCATTTGATGAAATGCCAGCTGGAGCTGGGCCAAAACCCATGAGATAATGCGAGGGATTGGAAAAAACAATCCGCATTTATCGAAATAGGTATAAGAGGCACAGAAATGACCCTCGACGACAGTTTCTGGGGACATTCCCGGCGATGGGATAAGTATCTCCACCTCCGGCGGAATCCGGCATTTCGCTCGCAACTTCCGTATGTGGTCAACAGTCAAACTTGACGGCGGATGGGGACCAACCGGCCCCGCCGCCACAGTTGAACTTGCCCTGACCGCACTCTTTCGAACCATGATGGTTCGGTGTATCTGAAATCTCTTTTGCGGAAAGAAGAAAGACGAAATCTCTAGAGAAGAAAGTCTCAGAATGACGGTAAAAAGAATAAGAGCGAGAGGCAAAAAAGGGATATAATGAGGGAGAAGAAGTTACCTTGACGATTTGTAGTGCGAGCAGTAATGGGAATCGTGCTAGGTAACTTCCCCTTTTAAACTATCTCATGCTCGAGATCCGTGGGATTTTTCGTATCCCACAATCCTAACCGCTCAATTCGAAATTTGTAAATGATTACGAAAAAGATCGAGACAGTTGGGATCCTTTGGTTCCCTACGATCTCGAACGTTGATATAAGATCTAAGGGCAGGAACGAGTGATTGACTATTGAGTCACATCCGCCGTGGTAACGGACGCGCCACGAACAGGCTGATCCAACCCACGCGCCCAATCTTGGCCATCCGATTAAAACAAGATCCGCGAACGAGGCGAAAACAATCATTAGGGTTTTTCTAAAAATCTAAAGCACACGCGCGTCTTCCCGAGAACGTCCACCGCCCATTAACCTCGACTTCTCGAAACTAATGGGCTGGGGGGATATTGTTGGTACTGGATTTCCCTCTAGGAAATCCGGCCCATTAACAGATAAAACAAAGGCCCGTAATTACGAGCCCGTTCCAGAATCAGAGACAAAGAGGCAAGCCGATTCCTTTGTTGGGCCCAAACGAATAACGCCTTTACAAGGCCCAGACGATGCCGAAGCAAGAGACAATCGAGCTCGAGCTCGACAGAAGAAGACGTGGAGATAGAGCAACTCGGTCTTCGTCAGTTCAACTGATCCGCGCAAATCTCGGAGATCGTTATGACGGCGAGACCGAAATATCGGAACAAGAAGATCAAAGTCGAGACTATTTAAGGAAGAAGTGGTGATTCATTCAAGACATTCCAACCCTAGCTTAGAACACTTCGACTAGATAGCTCGGTCATCATACTTTGTACTCTCTTTTCGATTGTGTTTGTTCTATCTCGACGATCAATCTCAATAAAGTCTTTGATTCATAGGAAACTATACCATTTCTGTACCTAAAAGTCCAAATCCACGATTACAAATTCTTGGTGTGAATCTCAGATCTCACAGGGTCTCTTAAAGTTTCGATATTTCGACATCTTCTTGGTATGTGGTTGTTAAAGATCTTTAGCAGCTGATTTGTGGCGTGGATTACTGTCATTCACTGGAAAGGTGTATCCTTATATACATATAATCATGATTTAGCAGCTGATGAGACTCCATCGAACCGAACTCTGTGCTACTTCCTGAGCTACCTTCTGATCCTCACCTTAGATCTGCTAGAAACAAGACTAAATCTCTATCAAGCACCCGCTCTGATACCAATTGAAAGTGCATATGAGGCAGTATAAAAAGCAAAAAGTAAGACACACAAAGTTTGTTAACGGGTTCGGTTTTTCCTACTCCCCGGGAACTCGTCCAGACTTCGAATTCACTTGAATAGAAAGTATTCCCACCAATTACAGACGAATAGAACAAACCCTATTGATCTATCGCTCTACCCAATACAAGAATTCTTCAGGATCAAACACCTGAGCTAAGCTCCCCCTAGAACCTAGACTTTTCCCAAAGATACAAAAGCCCTCTTGAGTTTTTATTCTCTCAGCTCTTGCATCTTCATAAGGCCACACCTCTCCTCTTTATATAGGCTAAACTTGCTCCTCAAGTTTACCTAAATAAAGATATAGCAAATATCCTTTTTGTTTTGATATTTCCTATTCCACCTTTTTGGAACTTTTCCTTTTTTCTTGAAACTTATTCAAAGAATAAGTAAACAACTCCAAGCTGTAATCTTCACTCCAAGATCTTCATCCAGCTCAGCACACAACCCATATCATAAAGATTCGTTCATATCTCATCAATTGAACATAATCACGTCCTGAGTCACGTCTTGTACTACCACTTGTACTACGCCGTGACTGACACATCAAATACCTCTTCACGTTCTACCGATCCGTTCATTCACCGTTTTCTTTGTCTACCGATTTTCCGTCCGACCAATCCCATACAATTTTTTTATTTTACTATTCACTACTGAAAAAGTGAGGTTTTAGATTATTTAATTTATTTACGAAACAATGACTCTACCGCTATTTATATTTTTGTTATGATTATCTCGGGAAGATAGGCGTTGCCTTTCCCGAATTATTCGTCGTGGTGGACTATGTCTCCTCGATTGTTTTTTTGGAGTGGTAGGAATAAAACCTCCTCCCTCATCATAATTTATGGAGTGATAAGATAAACCTCCTCCCGATCATATTTTATGGAGTGGTAGGATAAACCTCCTCATTGATAATAATTTTTCGGAGTGGAAGGTTATGCCCCCTCCTTATACTAATGATTATGATGTCTTTTTAATTAATTTTATATCATACTTTAAAATTTGGTGCATTAAAATTTATGAAAAAATATTCTAATATTGATGAGTTAAATAACAATTATTTTATTTATTGTGTGAATAATATTATCACCATAAAACTAATGTTAATTATATTTCGACATCATTAATCTAAAATTTATCAATGAAACTTAAAATTAAATAATTATATAATTAAAGAATTATTTGTCTTAACTTTTATCACCAACGGTCATGAAGTAAATGTTAAAATATATATATATTTTTAAAAAAATTTGAATACTTTTTAACAGCTATGAACAGTATTTTTCAATCTATAAATACCCTTATCATTCACTCATTCTTTTCACTCAATATTTCATCTTTCATAAAAATCTCCCAAATATTTTTCTTCTAAATTTTTTTTTTAAAATGATGATTCTCATGTTGTTAATTTTATGTTCGGTTGCAATTTTTGTTTCTATTTATGGTATTTTCCTTGAAGAATTTACTCCGGAAGAATTCAT
Source organism: Orychophragmus violaceus (assembly GCA_030180135.1). Taxonomy (NCBI): domain Eukaryota; kingdom Viridiplantae; phylum Streptophyta; class Magnoliopsida; order Brassicales; family Brassicaceae; genus Orychophragmus; species Orychophragmus violaceus. The sequence goes on from CM058231.1 coordinate 73,516,153, forward strand.
TACAGTTGTTGCATTAACTTTCTATGCTTCGATTTTTCTTATAATCTCTTTCATCATTTATGTTAATGGTTCATCTTAACATATTATCATCAAATAAAAGTGTATCGATTATTACTGTTCTTTTTTAATTATGAAATCTAAATTGAAATTATTTAATTCTGAAAATAATAATTGTTGTATTCATCAATTAAAATTTATCGATAAATTGTTGGTAAAATTTAAATTAAAAATTAATTAATTTGACATTAATAAGTTGTTATTTTTTCGATACAGTTATCATGTCAAATCTCGTTAAGCTTGAAATTACTGCCCTCGACATATCGGGACAGAATTATCTGACATGGGCAAAAGGTGCAAAATTGCATCTAAAAGGAAATGGTCTTCTCAAAACCATCGATAAAACAGAAACAACAACAGATGAGCAAAAGGCGAAGGCCATGATATTTTTGTTCCATCATATCCACGATGGCCTAAAATCTGAATACATCATAAAAGAAGATCCCGCGGATCTATGGCAATCCTTGAAAGAAAGGTTCGATCACCAAAAATATGTGATCTTACCCAAAGCCAAACATGAGTGGATACACCTCTGTTTCCAGGATTACAAAAGCGTTAGCGAGTATAATTCCGCCTTATTCGGAATCACCTCAAGGATGGTGTTATGTGGAGAGAACATAACTGATTATGATCTCTTAGAGAAAACTCTCACCACATTTCATACCAGAAATGTAGTCCTTCACCAACAATATCGGGCTAATAAATACACTCGATACGCGGAATTGATGGAAGTCCTCCTCGTTGCCGAGCAAAACAATCAATTGGTGATGATGAATCATCAGTCTCGTCCAGTTGGATCAGCTCCATTCCCTGAAGCGAATGTCGTAGCATCCAACACCAACAATAACTATCGCGGGTGAGGTCGTGGACGTGGCAGAAGCCGTGGTCGAAATTATGGACGATATCATGGACGTGGAAAGAACTTTAACACCGGAAGAAACAATAACTTCCGAGTGAATGAAGGTGGTTTCAATGCCAGGCGAAACAATAATTTCCGAAGTAATGAAGGTGGTTTCAATCCCAGAAGGAACAATTCCTTACAGATAAATGAAGGTGGTCGCGAAATAAAGAAACCGACCGAAAGCGCTTGTCAAAGATGTGGCATGAAAGGACATTGGGAACGAACATGTCGCACCCCAAAGCACTTTGTCAATCTATATCAAGCGTCTCAAAAGGCCATAGTTAATAATGTCAAAACCAACTTCAACAACAATGAAGCCGGGCCTTCCTTCAGTGGCCTAAATAATGATGCTTCTCTTGATATCGCCGATTTCCTTGTGGATTCCGAAAACTAAAACGGCTATGATTGATGAGACCAAATAAACTGCCAAGGAGGCTTGAAATAAATGTTTGCATTTGTATAATATGTTTGTCTTGTGTGTGTGTGAAAGTGTGTTTCCCATTTTAATAAAAATAAAATAATTTATATATATTTATCTTACTTTATTAATACATCTATATGAATATTATGAAACAGAATGTCACAAATCGGAATTCATGATGGAGACATATGTCTGGCAGACAGTGCTACAACTCATACAATAATCAGTGATAAAAAGTATTTCTCCTGTCTCAAAATAAAAGACTCCGCTGGAAGCGTGAGTACAATTTCTGGAAATGCAAAAATAATAATTGGCTCCGGAAAAGTGAATTTTTCAATGCCAAGGGGAACAAAGTTTGACATACATGATGCATTATATTCCCCAAAATCTCAACGTTATTTATTAAGTTTTCGAGATATCCGCAGAAATGGATATCATGTTGAGACTATGAGTAAAAACGGTATTGAATATCTTTGCATTACATCGGAGAAGAAACATGTATTAGAAGAATTAGAAATGTTATCCTCCGGATTATATTGCACAAAAATAAATATAACTGAATCATATGTTACAATAAACCCGAAGCTTGCTAATACATTCAAAGTTTGGCATGAAAGGCTAGGTCATCCTGGTTCAGTCATGATGAGAAAAATTGTGCAAAATTCTAGTGGCCATCCGTTAAAAAACGAGAAAATTCTGCAATCCAATGAGCTTTTATGTAATGCATGTTCTCAAGGAAAACTTATTACTCGGCCTTCACCAACTAAAGTTGGGAATGAATCGCTTATATTTTTAGAACGTATACATGGTGATATATGTGGGCCGATTCACCCACCATGCGGACCATTTCGATATTTTATGGTATTAATTGACGCATCTAGTAGATGGTCACATGTGTGTCTTTTGACCACAAGAAACACGGCTTTCGCAAAATTCATTTCCCAAATAATCAGGTTGAGAGCACAATTTTCCGATTTTACAATAAAGAAAGTAAGGCTAGATAACGCTGGAGAATTTACTTCAGCGACTTTTAATGACTATTGTATGTCATTGGGAATTGATGTTGAACATCCAGTTCCGCATGTTCATACACAAAATGGGATGGCTGAGTCTTTGATAAAACGATTGCAACTCATTGCTAGACCATTAATATTGAGAACAAAACTCCCAATTTCAATATGGGGTCATGCTATCTTGCATGCAGCAGCACTACTGCAGTTAAGACCAAGTGCGTATCATAAATATTCCCGTTACAATTAGCATTTGGCGGAGAACCAAATATATCTCATCTCCGTGTTTTTGGATGTGCGGTTTATGTTCCAATAGCCCCGCCGCAGAGAACTAAAATGGGGCCACAAAGGAGATTGGGCATATATATTGGATATACGTCACCAAGTATAATTCGATACCTTGAACCGCGAACTGGTGATATGTTTACGGCACGTTTTGCTGATTGTCATTTTAATGAAGATGAATTCCCCGCGTTAGGGGGAGGATTAAGAGAATCACCAAAAGATATCACATGGTGTACACAATCTTTGGCTTATCTTGATCCTCCTTCGAATCAACGGGAGATGGAAGTTCAGAAAATTGTGCACTTACAAAATATAGCAAACCAGTTACCAGATGGATTACAGATACAAAGAGAGTGACTAAGTCATACATACCCGCTGCAAATGCTCCATCTAGAATTGAAATTCCAAAAGAACAAACTGATGGAACCATTGCTAATGAACCTAAGGTTCAGTTGAAGAGGGGGAGGCCAATGGACTCAAAAGATAAAAAAATCCCCGAAAGAAAAAGAAGTTGGGAGAACAAAATTAAAATGTTGCAGAGGAACTACATCAAGAAAAATGTCAAGAAGACATTTGTGAAAAGGATCCTGGAAAACAAGAGAAAGATGAAAGACTCGAAATCGAACATGATCAAGAAAAATGTGAGATCTCCATTAACTATGCCCAAAATGGAAAATTATGGGAAAGACATGATATTTATGACTTGGATGGAGTATTCTCCTTTTCTGTATCTAAGGAAATTGATCATGAAATTGATGATCCGGATCCAAAATCCATATCAGAATGTTAGAAAAGACATGATTGGGAGAAATGGAAGATTGCCATACAAACTGAATAATTCTCTGTCAATAAAAGAAATGTTTTTGGACCTATTGTCACAACACCTGAAGGTATAAAACCAGTTGGATACAAATGGGTGTTTGTAAGGAAGAGAAATGAGAAAAATGAAATCACAAGATACAAAGCCAGACTAGTTGCCCAAGGTTTTTCTCAAAGACCGGGAATTGATTATGATGAAACATATTCCCCAGTTATGGATGCAATCACATTCAGATACTTAATGAGCCAGCGGCATCTAGAAATCTCGAAATGTATCTTATGGATGTTGTGACAGCATATCTATATGGATCACTTGATAATGATATATACATGAAAGTCCCAGAAGGATTAGAGATGCCCAAAGAATTGAATTCAAAATCTAAAGAAATATGTTCGATCAAATTACAGCGATCTCTTTATGGATTAAAACAATCGGGACGCATGTGGTATAATCGCTTAAGTGAATACTTGTTGAATAAAGGTTACATCAATAATGCGATATGCCCTTGTGTGTTTATTAAGAAATCCTCGTTAGGATTTGTGATCATTTCTGTATATGTTGATGACTTGAACATGATTGGAACTCAAAAGGAAATTAATGATGCCAGAAATCATATGAAAGAAGAGTTCGAAATGAAAGATCTTGGAGAGACAAAACTTTGTCTTGGACTACAGATAGAACACCTCCGAGAAGGGATATTTGTTCATCAATCAAATTATACCAAAAAGCTCTTAAAACGTTTTTATATGGATAGAGCGAATCCTTTGAGTACTCCTATGGTAAATAGATTACTTGACGTTGATAAGGATCCATTTAGACCTTGCGAAATGATGAAGAAATATTAGGTCCTGGCGTACTTTATATGAGCGCTATCGGTGGGCTTATGTACCTTGCAAATTGTACTCGACCTGATATAGCGTTTGCTACAAACTTACTTGCAAGATATAGCTCATCTCCCACTCGTAGACATTGGAACGGAATAAAACATATATTTCGTTATCTCCAAGGTACGATTGATCTGGGTTTATTTTATCTTAGAAACTCCGAGTTTGATCTAGTTGGTTTTGCAGATGCCGGATATTTATCAGATCCTCATAAAGCTCGCTCACAAACCGGATACGTTTTCACGACTGGCGGAACTGTGATCTCTTGGCGTTCCCAAAAACAGACATTGGTAGCAACTTCATCAAATCACGCAGAAACTATTGCGCTCCACGAAGCATGTAGAGAATGTGTATGGTTAAGATCTATAACTTCTCACATTCAAGAAGCAAGCGGAATAGTCATAAAGAAAGAACCAACAACGATGTTCGAAGATAATTCTGCTTGTGTCACTCAACTAAAAGAAGGATATATCAAGAGCGACCGAACAAAGCATATCCCTCCAAGATATTTTACATACATTCAAGAACTCGTGAAAAATCAAGAAGTCACCATCGAGTATGTCCGTTCGTGTAACAATTCAGCAGACCTCTTTACGAAGGCGCTTCCAACTTCAACATTCAGAAAACATATTCACAATATTGAAATGCGTCATCTACGTGATTTATGAAGATCCATCATTTCCAGGGGGAGATTATGTTACTGTACTCTTTTTCCCTTAGACATGGTTTTTATCCCTTTGAATTTTTCCATGATAAAATTTTTAACGAGGCAGTACATAATATAGATGGATAATTAAGGGGGAATGTTAGAAATAATTATCCACTCACGCTCACTCACTCCACTCATGTTTCCACTACTCTTATTGCCCAACTTGTCTCATATTCTATTATTATTATTGTATTATAAATACAACCACAACTCTCTTGTAAACTCACAACACTACACAGGCCAAATAATAAAACTTGTTCAATTCTCTCTCCCTCAGCTTTCACCTATCGTCCGCTTACGTTCTTCATCTTTCATTATCAATAACATATATACATATAACATTATATTATATATCACAAACAACTAATACATATATATCCACATAATAGTTTATAACAAGTTACTTATAATTATTGTGATAAAAGTGTGTGGGTGTAAAGTAATACACCGGTTGTTTGTTGGGCTATGATGATGGGCTCTTGCGTGGAGCGGTCATAGCTCATTTGGCTGACGAGCCATGGTGCTGCGTAGGTAGGGATGAAACATGCCTTTACCAGTATAGGCGCAGGGACACCTTGATGAGCCATGGTTCTGCGTAGGTAAGGAAGGGACATTCCCTTACCAATATAGGCGCAGGGACACCTTGACGAGCCATGGTGTTGCGTAGGTAAGGATGTGACATTCCCTTACCAGTATAGGCACAGGGACACCTTAGTTTTAAGAGATAGTTTTGATGATGTGTATAGGTCGTGGTGCCTGATGCGTGTTTTAGCTTGACTTGTGTTGTTCTTATATTTAATATGTGAAATGACTTTGTAAATCCTAAGTTTCACCCTCATTGAGTATTCTTCAATTACTTACCCATCTCTCTTGTAGGTAAGCATGGCAGTTAGCTCGAAGATCACATCGGTGTGATGTTGTATATTCAGATTATGGGCGGTTTCTCATTGTTTATAGTTAAATTGAATATTAATGACATGCCGTCTTGGTTAAGAAAAAGATTGGTGTTATAATTTGGTATCAGAGCTTAGGTTAAGATCCCTCGGTTATGTTCTGAGGGATCACCTTTGATCGTTTTTATCTTACTTCCGAGTTCAAGTTCCTAGTTTCTTCGATGCAGTGTCATGGAATTCTTCTGGTTTCTTCTGGTCTCATGTATAGAATGTAATGGAATTGCTTGTCTTATTCATTGAGTGAAAAGGAGATATATACACGATTGTATCTAGGGTATTTGCAGAGAAACTTAATTACAGAATATTGACAATCCTAAAACAAATTCCTCAATCATAAGGATTCTTGAATAAGATATTTGATTGATTGCATTCCTTCCTTAATACGCCCCCTCAAGATGGAGGAGGTCTGGCTACTCCAATCTTGTTGGAACATGTGTTGAACAGAGTGCGAGACAGTGGCTTGGTTAGAACATCTGCAAGCTGGTCTCGCGTAGAAACATGGACCACTCTAAGCGCTCCTGACTGCACTTGATTCCTTATGAAGTGATAATCCAGTGCTATGTGTTTCATCCTCGAGTGAAACACAGGATTAGCACAAAGGTATGTGGCCCCAACGTTGTCACAATATATAACCGGTGCTGCAGGAAGCTTTATACCAAGTTCTCCGAGTAAAGAACAAAGCCAGTTAAGTTCAGAGGACGTGTTTGCCACTGACCTGTACTCAGCTTCCGTCGAAGATCTGGCTACACCTTTTTGTTTCTTGGAAGACCATGATATGGGGTTCTGGCCAAGGTAGATAATATAACCATTTGTTGAGACAAAGTCATCGGTGTCTCCTGCCCAATCCGCGTCAGAGTAAGCATGGAGCTTAAGTGGACTGTGCGTGCTGAGGTAGATACCATGAGCTGCCGTGCCCGCCAAATAGCGTAGAACGCGCTTGACCGCTTGCCAATGATCTGTTGTGGGACGATGCATAAAGTGAGACAGCCGATTAACTGCATACGATAAATCCGGACGCGTGAAGGCCAGATACTGGAGACTCCCAACCACGCTTTTGTACTCTGTCGGATCAGACAGTGCGATACCAGAGAACAGAGACAATTTGGGAGAGGTAGCCATTGGGGTCGTAACTGGTTTTGCGTGCAACATGTTGGTGCGAGAGAGAAGATCAACCACATACTTGCGTTGATTCAAGTGGAGACCCTTTGGAGTTCTTTGTGCTTCTATTCCCAAAAAATATGTGAGTTCCTCATGGTCTTTAACTGAGAACCGAGTCGCCAATAAGTTCAATGTTTGATCCAGTAAGACGTTGTCGTTGCCAGTGACAATAATGTCGTCAACGTAGATCAACATATAGATGAGCGAGCATCCTTTGTGAAGAATAAACAGAGACGTATCAGCAATCGAATTAGTGAAACCAACCGTTAGGAGATAATTGCGCAGTTCAGTGTACCACGCCCGCGGTGCTTGCTTAAGCCCATAAATTGCCTTACGAAGTTTGCAGACATATTCCGGTCGATCTGAATCAACAAAACCCGGAGGCTGCATCATGTAAACTTCCTCATTAAGTGTTCCCTGAAAAACGCGTTGTTTACATCTAATTGTCGGATTTTCCATGAGCGCGTGACCGCGATATGAAGAACAAGTCGGATGGTTGTTGTCTTGATAACCGGACTGAAAGTCTCAGAGTAGTCGAGGCCGTGCTGCTGAGTGTAGCCTTTGGCGACAAGCCGTGCCTTGTATCTGTTGATTGTGCCATCCGGTTTGTATTTCGTGGTAAAGATCCAACGACAGCCGACAATGTTTGTTGATGGGGATGGATGTGGAACCAAATCCCAGGAATGATTGTGTACCTGAGCATTAAATTCAGAGAGAATCGCCTGCCTCCAATTAACATCTTGCAAAGCTTGAGCAGCTGTCCGTGGTTCATTTGTAGCTAAGACAGCAGCATGAATGTATTTTGGGTTTGGTTTATGAATGCCATCTTTGGCTCGGGTGAACATACGGTGATCATTGGCCGGAATAGGAGGAGCTGCTGGAGGTGGTTGAGCGGAAGGCGGTGGTGATGGAGATGAGTTATCGTGGGTGTGTGTTTGAGAAGAGGTATGTGAATTGGACTGGGCCTGTGGCTGAGGTAAAAGATTGGGTTGGTTATTTTCTGAGCTTTCAAGAGAATGGATTGGGTCTGTGTTTGGTGGGGAGGTTGACTGGGCCGTGGGTGTCGCCCCATTTTCAATTGGAGCAGTGGGCTCAGACGATGAGAGAGAGGTAGAAGATGAGTCAGAGTTTAGGGGACTTACCTGAGAAGGCGACGATGGCGGCGTAGGTGCAGGAGTCATCGCCGGAGGGTGAAGGTCCAAGCACGAGGGGTCCACAGGCGATTGTACTGTCACGCGAATCGGAATTGAAGTCGGCCTTTGTTGGGTAGCTAATGTGTCCGCTGGTTCTTGTAGTTGAGGGATCGAAATTGGCTTTAAGAACGGAAAATCCTGCTCATTGAAACGAACATGTCGAGAGGTATACACTCTGCCTGTGGGAACATGCAGACAGAGGTATGCACTCTGACTCGCCGAGTATCCAATAAACACACATCTCAGCGATCGGTCATCGAGTTTATGCTTGGCATACGGACGCAGCCAAGGATAACACGCACAACCAAATATTCGCAATTTGTTGTAGTTCGGATTGATGCCAAATAGCTTCTGATAAGGTGACTGCATCGACAAGACTGGAGTTGGAAGCCGGTTGATAAGATAAACTGCTACAGAGAACGCATAGTGCCAATACTGCTTTGGAACAGACGCCTTGGAGAGAAGCGTAAGACCCATCTCTACTATGTGTCGATGCTTCCTTTCAGACATCCCATTATGTTCCAGCGTGTGCAGTGGAGAAGTCAGATGGGATATACCATGAGCAGTAAGGTACGTTCGTAAGGCCACAAATTCTCCCCCATTGTCTGTGTAAAACGTACCAATGCGTGTGTTGAAGTGATTTTCAGCAAGGTTTTTGAAAGCTACGAAGGTTTCTTTAACCTGAGATTTCTGTTGCAGAGGGTACAGCCATGTATACCGGGTATAGTGATCAATTAGGACTAAGTAGTATTTGTGGTGGTTAAGAGAAAAGACAGGGGAAGTCCACACATCTGAGAACACGTATTGAAGTGGCCTAGTAGAAGTGATGGTGGATTGAGAAAAAGGTAGTTTATGTGTTTTATTGATCAAGCAATCGGAACATGACAAAAGTTTCTGAGAAGGAGAAGCAACAGAAAGTGAGAAATCAGAGACAACAGTGTTTAAAATGGAGGAAGAAGGGTGTCCTAGTCGCATGTGCCATGAACTCAAGCTAACTGGGGAGTTGTTCGAAGTAAGCATCGCAGTAACTTTGGTCGTAGGCCACTGGTACAGTTCATTGTCAGTTTGACCTTGGATTAATGGGACCCCTGTGCTGAGATCCTTCACCTGAAAGGATGAAGGAAAGAATTCCACAGAAACTCCATTAGAATTGCATAAGCGATACACAGATATCAGGTTTTTGTGTATATTTGGAGCATATAAAACTTGTTGCAAATGTAAAGCACGAGTAGGAGTAGAGAGTTTAGTGGAACCCGTATGAGAGATGGGTATGTTGGTGCCGTCTGCAATCATCACTTCATCACTGCCGTGATACGGCTGGTGTAGCGACAGGTTTTGGAGGTCCGACGTGATATGGTGGGTTGCACCGCTGTCCATGAGCCAGTTGTTAGCGGTATATGGAGATCCAACCGCCATGTTTGCTCTTGGCTGCCACGGAGTAGAGTACGATGGATTGACCACAGATTGAGACATCTGGAACTGAGGGCATCGCTTTGCGCTGTGTCCCTGGGTACCGCAAATCTGACAGCGTCCAAGGTATGGACGAGGACTCCGTGAGTCAGTCTGAGATTGGTGCCAAGTAGATGACGTCGACTGACGTGCTGGCTGGTTCCAGTTGCTGTTGTTATTGGTGTTGCGGTTCCTGTTGTTGTTGTGATAATTGCTGGTGCTGCGTTGTTGAGCCACGTTCGCCGTGATTGGAGCTACAGCAGTTGTTGCTTCTTCAACAGCTCCGAGTTTCACTTCATAATTAAGCAGGCGCTCATGAAGCTCAACGATCGTCGGCGGAGTGTCTCTGCCTTCAACCTGGTCCACAAGAGATTTGTATTCATCTGGAAGACCTTCAAGAATGTAGTCTATCTGATCCTCATGCTCAATTATTTTGCCAAGTATGGCTAGTTGATCAAATCTGGTGGTAAGACCCTGGATGTAGATATCGACAGTTTTGCTGTCCTTCTTCCAGTTTTTCAGTTGTTTCATCAATTGCTTGATGTGTGCTCTGCTTGGCTTGGCGTAGGTAGAAGCCATAGTTGTCCAGATTTCCGCAGCAGTTGTGGTACGAGAGAGCATGGGCTGAATGGAGGCGGATATAGCTCCAATGAGAGAGCTATATATGAGCATGTCCTGCCGTTTCCATAGAAGATACGCAGGGTTGGTGGAAACTTCATCACCAACAGAGAGAGTGGGCGCAGGAATGGTTGAACCATCGAGATGCCCAGACAAGTCGTAACCATCAAGGAAAGCATGAACTTGGAGGCTCCACATAAGGTAATTTGTAGAGGTGAGCTTGGTTACATGAGACATATTGAAGCTCAACAAGGTCTGAGAGTTGGTTGCAACTGTCTCGACCATGTGAGGAGAAGAGGTTCCAGAGGAAGCCATTGATGAACAAGTTGTGTTTGGTGAAGAAAAGGAAGACAGAGGAAAAAAAAAATTTAGATCTTGATGGCTCTTGATACCATATAGAATGTAATGGAATTGCTTGTCTTATTCATTGAGTGAAAAGGAGATATATACACGATTGTATCTAGGGTATTTGCAGAGAAACTTAATTACAGAATATTGACAATCCTAAAACAAATTCCTCAATCATAGGGATTCTTGAATACGATATTTGATTGATTGTATTCCTTCCTTAATATCATGTTCTCTTTTCTTCTCCAAACGTTCATTTTTTTTTATTCCAATAATTATGCAAGCTAAGCTTTTATTCTTTGTTTTTTTCGTTTGGACTATCGTAGTCCAACTTTTATTTTATTCACTCTACTCAATTTTTTTATTTTCCAAAAGAGTTGTTTAGTCATTAAAAGTTTTCATATAATTTCTAAGTGTCTTTCTTGTTCTTTTTGGGTTTGGGTTTCTTGTTCTTTTCAAAAGAGTTGTCTTTCTAAGTGTTTTCATTAAAAGCTTTTTATTCTAAAAATTTCGTCGTGCGGAAAATTGTAACATCCCTAAACTAACAAAACTACTCCTTTAGCCCATACATGTTCCACTCTTTTCTATTTTTTATATATTTTCGATCATGATTATATGTGTATAAGGATACACCTTTCCAGCAGGATCTGCACTAAGGGGAGCCATCATTGTCATCTCCACATGAACATTCCTTCTTCTTTATTCATATAAGATCTGTCCCTTTGATTCTTTTTGGGGCTATTCTCTTTGGGGGGGGGGAGATTATTTTTCTCTTCTCATCTTTGATTGGCCTAAGAGGAAAAAGGAGATACAACCACCACAAAAGTCCACCGCCGAAGTCGTCATCAATCACTCGGGAAGTAGCAGACCACCGAGGAGCCACGTCCTTGTCGCCGGAGTCATCCTCAGCCACCGTCGTCGCGATCCCAGCAAGACCGGCCATGATCTCACTCTTTCTTGTGAGCAAACTTCTTCTCATCCACCATCGATATGCTCTGGTTTCTCTGACCCACGTCCATCATGTTGGATATGTTTCAAATTGGGCTGGAAATGATAAGTGGACCTTTATTGTTTTGTTTTGTTTAGCCCATTCCAAATCTGATTTTAATACAAAGAAATGAAAATAATTAAAAGAAGAACGAGTCTATCGTCTTCTTCGCTTTGACTGGTCTGTTTCGAACGTTGAGGAAGTAGTGGAGCTGTTGCTCAATTTTCTCGGCAAAAATCTTTCATGGGCAGCTCGGATTTGTGCTTATTTACGGAGGAATTTAGTTTTGCAAGACATAGATTTTTGAATCATCTTCTCTTCTATTCTCTTCCTCCTTTATTTCTGATTTTCAATTGAGAGTTTCATCTCAGCTGGATCGAGTGCACGATTCAGGCTGAGAGCAGAGTGAACCCTGGAGTGAGCCACCTAGGTTATCTTGCACCCGGGATTAGGCGGTTTTTCGCTCAAGTGCAGTAGATTCTCTACGGCTCTGTGAGTTTCTTTTCATCGTTTTCTGGGTTTTCTGTTTCTTCAGTTATTTGTTCCAACAATCTTGTGCGAAAAATATATTTACTTGTTGGATTCATATCGATTCAGAATGCCGAAGAACTCAGCAGTGCCGGATCTGTCAAAACTTCAACCGTTGACTGGTTCAAATTACCGTCGCTGGTCTGAGGAACTCATGTTCTTCTTTCAAGAGCTTGGTCTGGACTACGTTATCATTGACGACAAGTCATCGACCACTCCCGCAACGCCCTCTTCTGGAAATTCTCAAGCTGAGATTGGTTCACAGACGAGCAAGCCGAAACCTGTAGGCACCTTTGAAGATCACAACCGGACTTGCCGTGGTCATATCATCAGACACCTCTCAGAGAAGCTGTTCGAGATATATGTCATCTACGACTCCGCAAAGGAGATCTGGAACAATCTGAAGAAAAAATACGGAGCTGAAGATGAAGGGAAAAAGCAGTATATCACCTCCAAATGGACCCACTTTCAGATGAAGGATGATGTACCTGTTCTTGATCAGCTCCATGAGTATGAAGCCATTGTTTCTAGGATTCAAGCTGAGGGTTTACCAATCGATGAGCAGCTGGCTGCTTTGGTGCTTATCGACAAGTTGTCGCCATCATGGAACAATTATCGAGCCAAGCTGAAGCATGAGAAAAAGAAAATGTCTCTTGACGAGCTGATTGCAGACATTATGATTGAAGATGCCAACCGAAAGTACTTAGGTAACAACACCGTCTCTCGTTCCATTCCTGATAATGCTAATGTGGTCGAAAGTTCTGGTGGTGCAAAGAACAGGTTCAAAACCAACAAAAATCAAGGAAAGAATCATCTTTCTGGATCACCTGCTGAATTCAAAAGGAAGATGAAATGCTGGAACTGTAACAAGCCTGGACACAAGAAGCAGGACTGTCGACTGCCTCCTCAGCAAAAGGAACCAAACAAAGCTCACCTTACCGAAGATTTGATTGTTGTGACCACCGAGGTAAATGCTGCGATTGATGCGGTGGAATGGATCATTGATTCTGGCTCCACTCGTCATATCTGCAGCCAAAAGTCTTTGTTTAAAACTCTTGATGAATCTCCATGTGATAGTGTCTACTTAGGTGATGCTAGTGCTTTGCAAGTTGCTGGAATTGGAGATGTTATCTTGAAATTGTCATCTGGAAGAGTTTTAACTTTGTCTAAGACTCTGTTTGTTCCAACTATGCGTAGGAATTTAATTTCTAGTGCTTTATTGATGAATGCTGGGATTAAGCAGACTCTTGATGCTGGGAAATTAGTAATGACTAAGAACGGGAATTTTGTGGGAAAAGCATTTTGTAAGGGAAATCTCTTTGTTCTTAAAACTATGAATGAAAGTGCTTCTGCTTACTTTGTGTGTGCTTTGGATACTTGGCATGGCAGATTAGGACATTTAAATGTGAAGTCCATCATACGCTTAAAGCATGCTAATTTGATTCCTGATAATTTGGAGAAAGATATCTCAAAATGTGAAATCTGTAGAAGCAAAGCATGCTAGAAAACCTTTTTCTCATCCTGTTAATCGAAAATCTGAATTGCTTGAGCTTATACATTCTGATTTGGCTGATTTTAAAAGCACCACTAGTAGAGGTGGAAAACATTATTATATTACCTTTGTCGATGACTTTTCTAGATATACAATCTTTTAAGAACAAAGGATGAAGCATGTGAAATGTTTATGCAATATAAAGCTAAGGTAGAAAATCAGCTAGATAGAAAGATTAAGAGGTTAAGGTCTGATAGAGGTGGAGAATATGAATCTGAAATTCTGAAATCTTTGTGCCTAAAAGAGGGAATTATTCATGAAAGGACTGCACCTTATTCGCCTCAGCAAAATGGTTTAGCTGAAAGAAAAAATAGAACCCTTAAGGAAATGATGAATGCTATGCTTCTTAGTTCTGGTTTACCTGATCAAATGTGGGGGGAAGCTATTCTTTCAGCATGTTATATTTTGAATAAAGTACCTCATAAAGGAATTACGGCTACACCGTATGAACTTTGGAAAGGTCATTCTCCTAATCTGAGTTACTTGAGAGTGTGGGGGTGTCTTGTTAAAGTAGGATTACCTGCATTTAAAAGGAACACAATAGGCTATAAGACTGTGGATGCTGTATTTGTTGGTTATGCTTTAAATAGTGTTGCTTATCGTTGCTTGACTTTTAAATCTGATTCTTTGCAATTTGACAGCATGATTGAGTCTAGAGATGTTGAATTTTTTGAGAATGTGTTTCCTTTTAAGAGAAACTTGGAATCTGGTTCTTCTAACGATACATCTTCTAAAAGAACTCTTGATGATCATTGTGAAGAACCTAGAAGAAGTAAGAGAATAAGAACTGAAACTGATTTTGGTCCTGATTTTATTACTTCATTTCTAGCTGAACATGATGAGATTAGTGAAGAATTTGTTTATGCTTTCTTGATGGAAGAAGATCCTAGAACATTTTCTGAAGCTATGAAATCTGTAGATGCTGTTTTTTGGAAAGAAGCGGTTAATAATGAGATTGATTCTATTATGACTAACCACACTTGGGAGCTTGTTGACTTACCTAGGGGCTGCAAAACCATCAGATGCAAGTGGATTCTAAGGAAGAAGTTTAAGGCTGATGGTTCTATAGACAAATTCAAAGCAAGGCTGGTGGCTCAGGGATTTGCTCAAAAACAGGGAGTAGACTATTTCGATACTTATGCTCCTGTTACTAAGATTGCATCTATTCGCATATTGTTTGCTCTTGCATTTGTTCATAAGTTAGTTGTGAATCAAATGGATGTGAAAACTGCATTTTTAAATGGTGACTTGCATGAAGAAATTTACATGATGCAACCGGAGGGATTTGTTGTAGAAGGTCAGGAACATAAAGTGTGCAAGTTAATCAAATCACTTTATGGTCTTAAGCAAGCACATAAGCAATGGTTTGAGAAATTCAGTAGCACTTTGCATGAAAATGAATTTGTTTCAAATTTTGGAGATACGTGTGTTTTTTCTAAGTTGCATGAGCATGGTTATGTTATCATTTGCTTATATGTAGATGATATGTTAATTCTTGGCACTTCTCTAGAAATTGTTTGTGAAACAAAAGCTTTCTTGAGTTCTAAGTTTGATATGAAAGATCTAGGTGAAGTTGATATCATTCTTGGAATTAAAGCTGTAAAATCAGATTCTGGATTTTCTTTAAATCAGTCTCATTCCATTGAAAAAGTTCTTAAGAAATTTAGATATTGGGATGAACCTAGTGCTAAATCTCCTTATGACTCATCTTTGCATTTGTGTAAAAATAGAGGAGAAAGTGTGAGACAATCTGATTATGCTAAGGTGATGGGTAGTTTAATGTACTTGATGAATTGCACAAGACCTGACATTGCTTATGCTGTGAGCAGATTAAGTAGATATACACATAATCCTAATTCTGATCATTGGTTAGCACTTGATCGTTTAATGCGGTATTTAAAAGAAACTGTCTATTGGAACTTGTGTTATTCTGGTTCTCCATGTGTTCTTGAAGCTTATTGTGATGCTAATTGGGTATCAGACAATGATGAAGTAAATTCTACTAGTGGGTTTGTATTTACATTAGGTGGAGGAGCTGTTGCTTGGAAATCTACAAAGCAGACTTGTATTGCTCGTTCTACTATGGAATCTGAACTAATTGCTCTTGAATTGGCAGGTCAAGAAGCTGAATGGTTGAGAAACCTGCTTGCTGATATTCCAATGATAGGAAGACCTTGTCCTTCTGTTTCCATGAGATGTGATTCTCAAGCTGCGATTGCTGTAGCAATGAATGCACTGTATAACGGGAAGAAAAGGCATATACGTATGCGACATAAGGTGATACGCAGCCTCATTGAAGCTGGAGTGTTATCACTGGAGTTTATGAGGTCTGAGAAGAATCTAGCTGATTCTTTGACGAAAGGCTTGTGTGGACGTATGGTCCTGGACACAGCAAAAGAAATGGGATTGAAGCCTTTTTCAGGTTAGATCATTTCGGATACCAAACCAAGAGTTTTATTTCTTAGAGCTCATGGTTCAAATTGGTCAAACGAAGGAATGATTGTAATCTGATGGTGGTTAAGATCTCATGTAGTTGTCTTTGGAAGGTTGAGATACATGATCTCTTAATGAACTTATTCTCGTATGGGGGTGTGTGGCAACTCACACTTGATAAGTCACCTAAGTAGGTGTTCAAGGCATAGACTGTCTGTTTAGATGAGTTGTGGGCTAACTCACTAGAACACTTATGAAGCAGGGTTACAAGAAAGGCCTGAAATACTTTGTATTTGTTTGCGAAACTCTCAAAAAAAAATTTTAACTGTGTTGATTCAAGTCATCAAGACATCAACATGCTTACTTTCTTTTTACGTCTGTGCTTAAGCTTTCAATTTTCTTTGAAACATGTGGGGGATTGTTGGATATGTTTCAAATTGGGCTGGAAATGATAAGTGGACCTTTATTGTTTTGTTTTGTTTAGCCCATTCCAAATCTGATTTTAATACAAAGAAATGAAAATAATTAAAAGAAGAACGAGTCTATCGTCTTCTTCGCTTTGACTGGTCTGTTTCGAACGTTGAGGAAGTAGTGGAGCTGTTGCTCAATTTTCTCGGCAAAAATCTTTCATGGGCAGCTCGGATTTGTGCTTATTTAAGGAGGAATTTAGTTTTGCAAGACATAGATTTTTGAATCATCTTCTCTTCTATTCTCTTCCTCCTTTATTTCTGATTTTCAATTGAGAGTTTCATCTCAGCTGGATCGAGTGCACGATTCAGGCTGAGAGCAGAGTGAACCCTGGAGTGAGCCGCCTAGGTTATCTTGCACTCGGGATTAGGCGGTTTTTCGCTCAAGTGTAGTAGATTCTCTACGGCTCTGCGAGTTTCTTTTCATCGTTTTCTGGGTTTTCTGTTTCTTCAGTTATTTGTTCCAACACATCATTGATCCGCTTCTCCGCCGATGTCATTGAGATGCCATCACACTCCCTACTTGTCACGATCGTGAGCTGTGATCGAAGTTGTACCAAGATCAACCGCAACTCCGACACACTGGTTTATTTCAAAACCAAGGCGAGGATAAGTTAAGTAAATCATGCCCACGTTATAGTTTGGTTCAACATACGATTCCTTAGTTAAGATATGATATTATGAAAACTAAGAATTAGGGTACCGTATTAGAATTAGGGACCATATACTTTATATATATTTTATACGCAGTGAATATTTATAATATATAATTTACGTATGTTACATGTGCATGAGTATCTATTTTGTATATGACTAATATGGTTACATATATAATTAAGTTGGTAACTAAGTTGGTGGACTAAATTTAATGTGTCTATACACTTGAATTTATAAATATTAGTTATGTTAGAAATAATTATCCACTCACGCCCACTCATGTTTCCACTACTCTTATTGCCCAACTTGTCTCATATTCTATTATTATTATTGTATTATAAATACAACCACAACTCTCGTGTAAACTCACAACATTACACAGACCAAATAATAAAACTTGTTCAATTCTCTCTCCCTCAGCTTTCACCTATCGTCCGCTTACGTTCTTCATCTTTCATTATCAATAACACTATATTATATATCACAAACAACTAATACATATATATCCACATAATAGTTTATAATATGTTATCAGCACGACGTTCTACCGATCCGTTCATTCACCGTTTTCTTTGTCTACCGATTTTCCGTCCGACCAATCCCATACAATTTTTTTTTATTTTACTATTCACTACCGAAAAAATGAGGTTTTAGATTATTTAATTTATTTACGAAACAATGACTCTACCGCTATTTATATTTTTGTTATGATTATCTCGGGAAGATAGGCGTTGCCTTTCCCGAATTATTCGTCGTGGTGGACTATGTCTCCTCGATTGTTTTTTGGAGTGGTAGGAATAAAACCTCCTCCCTGATCATAATTTATGGAGTGATAAGATAAACCTCCTCCCGATCATATTTTATGGAGTGGTAGGATAAACCTCCTCATTGATAATAATTTTACGGAGTGGAAGGTTATGCCCCCTCCTTATACTAATGATTATGATGTCTTTTTAATTAATTTTATATCATACTTCAAAATTTGGTGCATTAAAATTTATGAAAAATTATTCTAATATTGATGAGTTAAATCATAATTATTTTATTTATTGTGTGAATAATATTATCACCATAAAACTAATGTTAATAATATTTCGACCTCATTAATCTAAAATTTATCAATGAAACTTAAAATTAAATAAATATATAATTAAAGAATTATTTGTCTTAACTTTTATCACCAACGGTCATGAAGTAAATGTTAAAATATATATATATATATTTTTTTAAAAAAAATTTGTATATTTTTTAACGGCTATGAACAGTATTTTTCAATCTATAAATACCCTTATCATTCACTCATTCTTTTCACTCAATATTTCATCTTTCATAAAAATCTCCCAAATATTTTTCTTCTAATTTTTTTTTTTAAAATGATGATTCTCATGTTGTTAATTTTATGTTCGGTTGCAATTTTTGTTTCTATTTATGGTATTTTCCTTGAAGAATTTACTCCGGAAGAATTCATTACAGTTGTTGCATTAACTTTCTATGCTTCGATTTTTCTTATAATCTCTTTCATCATTTATGTTAATGGTTCATCTTAACATATTATCATCAAATAAAAGTGTATCGATTATTACTGTTCTTTTTTAATTATGAAATCTAAATTGAAATTATTTAATTCTGAAAATAATAATCGTTGTATTCATCAATTAAAATTTATCGATAAATTGTTGGTAAAATTTAAATTAAAAATTTGAGTTGAAATTTAATTAATTTGACATTAATAAGCTGTTATTTTTTCGATACAATTATCATGTCAAATCTCGTTAAGCTTGAAATTACTGCCCTCGACATATCGGGACAGAATTATCTGACATGGGCAAAAGGTGCAAAAATGCATCTAAAAAAATGGTTTTTTTATTCTGCTTTTCCTAAGAACATGTGCCAAAACCCCCTTAAGAACCTTTGATGTATGTGCTCTAATATGGTTACCTAATTGAGTTGGTGCACTAAATTTAATGTGTCTGTACACTTGAATTTATAAATATTAGTTACTTATAATTATTGTGATAAAAGTGTGTGGGTGTAAAGTAATACACCGGTTGTTTGTTGGGCTATGATGACGGGCTCTTGCGTGGAGCGGTTATAGTTCATTTGGCTGACGAGCCATGGTGTTGCGTAGGTAGGGATGAGACATGCCTTTACCAGTATAGGCGCAGGGACACCTTGATGAGCCATGGTGCTGCGTAGGTAAGGAAGGAACATTCCCTTACCAATATAGGCGCAGGGACACCTTGACGAGCCATGGTGCTGCGTAGGTAAGGATGTGACATTCTCTTACCAGTATAGGTGCAGGGACACCTTAGTTTTAAGAGATAGTTTTGATGATGTGTATAGGTCGTGGTGCCTGATGCGTGTTTTAGCTTTGACTTGTGTTGTTCTTATATTTAATATGTGAAATGACTTTGTAAATCCTAAGTTTCACCCTCATTGAGTATTCTTCAATTACTTACCCATCTCTCTTGTAGGTAAGCATGGCAGTTAGCTCGAAGATCACATCGGTGTGATGTTGTATATTCAGATTATGGGTGGTTTCTCATTGTTTATAGTTAAATTGAATATTAATGACATTCTGTCTTGGTTAAGAAAAAGACTGGTGTTATAGGAGTCCTGCACCACTGTTGAAAATCTGTGATTTTCGTTACTCCAAGGTTTATTCATTCGAGCACCCACATCCGTGAGATCCATACATGGGTCTCTTAAAAAAAAAATTATTTTTTTTTTTTTGAACAAGTGAAAAAAAGGACCAATCCCGTCTCGCCACATCACGTGAAGAGTGACGAGACGGGTTCTTAGACCATGTACATCAGTGAACCCCTCTTGGGGGTTCTTAACTGTTTTTAATAATATTTTTTTTTTGCAGATGGGAAAAAAAATTAAAAATAAAAATAAAAAAACCAATCATATGTCGCCACGTGGCGTGAACAGTTAAGAACTCAGCTCTTAAAAGCTCTTAGCTAAGAACTTTTGCTAAGAACTTCTGGTGGGACCCACAATATTTAATTATTTTTTACTTAAGAACTTTTGCTAAGAACCCTTAAGAACCACTAATGTACATGCTCTTAAGGTCTAAATTAAGAAACTATTGGGGGTGGGGTTCTTAATTATTGCATGGAAAACCGCGCTAAGAACCCCATTTTCCCACCAATCGAGGTGCTCTTGGTCTCTTTTTCATTTCTTTTAGTCTTCGAACTTTTCTTCTCATCACACTTGGATTGGATCTCATGTCATATGTTTTATGTAGTCATCTCTGCTTCATTCTAGACCTAAATCAGCTGTCGGAACTCCAGCTTACATCGCCCCCGAAGTTCTCTCTCGAAGTGTATGTTCATGAAGTGTATGTTTACGAAGGCCCCCGAAGTTCTCTCTCGAAGTGTATGTTCACGATGCCAGAGTATCTAATATTAATCTGTAGAGATATAGCTTTTTACTTACGTGTCTATGAATATGAATAGTATGCCGACGACAGAATAAGTTTTATTTGATAATATGATTTATTTCAACTTATGGAAGAAAAGCGATGTGTAAACATTTCGTAGCTTGCAAACATGTACCTATTTTCCGAAAAATCAGAAAATTTGTTTTAACTCTTCCAATGGCTTAGTTTGAATGCAGCCACTTCTAATTTATGTGCCAGTGTTTATCCAGGTGAAAAAGATATGTATCTAAAATAATAATTTATTTTGATGGTAAACTTAACATTACAATGTAGTGATAAAATAATTTAAAATTCAGTAAAATTTGAATTTAATATAAAATTTTGATATGATGTGTTAATCGATTGGAAAGAAGAAAAAAGGATATATGATATATACCTAACACATCTTTATAATGTAATGCAAAAAAACAATAATTTATAATGTTTTTTTTTACATTTTTAGTTAATGTGAAATTTTATGAACTTAATTTTTTCCACAATTAAAAAGTATTAACAAAATTTAATCCGTTCATTTAAATAACTATTTTAAAATTTGTAGAAAACAAAATTAAAATTATAAAATATGTATTGTACATCGAAAAATGAGCCATATGAAAGTGCTTTACGGGAAATATTTTGTAAAAGTATTGTTAAATAATGACAATAAAGATGGATAAAAAAATCGATAAAATTGCATAATAACGTTCAATATAAATTTCTGTTAATTAAAAAGTATACGTGTTTTAAGAACTTAGCATGAATGTAATATATATACACAAATAAATAAATAAATAAATATATATATATATACATATATATTTCATTAACCCTTGGATTGCTAATATTCAATAGAAAATATCGAAGTCATCATTTATCTTGCAATATCAAACTAGATATAAAATAAAATTATTATCATTTGTAATTTCTAATCTTGGTTAGTTCTAATCCAATAAATTGATCATGGCGTGAGTGCCGTCTTTAATAAGTCGAGCTCAATACCAACATAAATTTATCATATATAAGATAATACAAAAATAAATAAAAAAAAAAAAAAATTCTAACATTTTAAATTTTTAATTGGTATATATTTTTTAATATCACTGTCAATCCGAGAAAATTAAGTCGTATAAGTTAGTGAATATTGATTTATAATAAATTCCAAAGTTTAAGGCAATATTTTCCCAAACAACAACATTTTGTAATCTTTGTTTGGAACCTATTATAATTATCATCATGAGCAAAGATGGTGGTTGAAATCGTAGAACCTGAAGGGAGGAGCTAACAGAAAAATGGTTAGATAATAGCACAGCTTCATATTATAACGTGTTAGCCAAAATAATTAAATATGGAAACATATATTAATTTAACTGTGTTTGCCCTAAAACTTTTTAGTCTGACGGTAAGTTCTATATTGGTTATACATAGATTCAGTGTAACACCCGTCCCCTTACTTGGCGGAGACGGCAAGTCAACTAGAACTTTACAATTATTTTATAATTAACGTAAACAATGAGTTATTTAAATAAGTCTCAAATCATTTAATAAAACATACTTCGTTTAAACCCAGTCTTTCAAATACACACCGATGTTTTAAATATATAAATAGTCTTTTGAAAACATAACACACAATCCCGATAAAACGAGCATCCGAGCAAATACCACCTCGAGCCGCTACTCTGCAATTTCTCTGACACCTGAAAGGGTGAAGTAGGGGGGGCTGAGTAACAAGTTACCCAGTGTTGATGATATCTAAGGAACCCTAATACTCGAAAAACAATAAGCACTTATACATATTAAACCAAGAAATAAGTCATACTTCACTCAATTAATTATACTTAACATATCACAACACAATCACTTATTCATACTTCACACATATCACCATATAATCACTTATTAATACTTACACGTTTCACAATATTAACTTAACATTTCACTTCTTTACTTAACTTTACTTCTTTACTTTTTACTTTATTTTTCATATTCTTTACTGACGGCGGAGCCAACCCCTTTCACGCGTTTTGGGTATGGAACCTCCCCGTCATCGGCCCATTTTCGGCCCTATTGGACTGCAACGGGCTTACGTACGCGATCGTCCGCAGTCCAATAAAACAAGCTCTGCAACGGGCTAACGGATGCGATCGTCCGCAGAGCTAACATCACGGCATGGACTACAACGGGCTTACATACGCGATCGTCCGTAGTCCAACAAACAAAGTTCTGCAACGGGCTAACGTATGCGATCGTCCGCAGAACTATCATTAACTTTTATCATCCTTTACCATCATTAACATTTACCATACTTTACCATCATTCACTTTTACCATACTTTACCATCATTCACTTTTACCATACTTTACTATCATTTACTTTTACCATAGTTTACTATCATTTACTTTTACCATACTTTCTACTTAGCATCAAACACATAATCAAACAATTCCTATTTCAAGACTTAACATGCATAACCACCTATTGGTAAACTAGTATTGAATTACTTAGACACCACCCGCACCTTAGCGTTTTTCGAGTTGGCGGAAAAATAGCGGTTGAAGCGGTTCGAAAAATAGCGTTTCGAGCGGTTGCGGTTGAAACACTATTTTTTAGTATTCTGAGGTTGAGACTTAAGCTACTGGCGTTTTGTGGTTGATAAAACGCGTTTCGAAATCTGCGATTGACAAAAATAGCGTTTCGGGCGGTTTGACAAAAAGGGTTTTCGCTCAACTTTTAGATCAGTTTTCAGGAGCATCATACCTCCGATTGATGATCCGAAACTTGCTATGGATTCCTTGCAGCAAGATCTATCCGGGCATATACAGAACGTCTTCTAACTCCTTCAGACGCGACGGGAATCAGTCCTACAAAGTCACTACCCGAACATGAATTAGAGTTTGACTACAAAACTGTTTTAGAACAGTTTCGACCACTCTTATTCAAATGACCATAACTTGCTAACCATACCTCCTAACGAAGCAAGACTGGTGTCTATAGAAAGATGAGAGACAGATCTTTCCAATGGTACCAGGATCGTAATCTGGGTCGTCACGAGCAGTTGTCAATCTGCAGTTAAAGTTGACATATCAGAATTCGTACCAGTCTCACGAAAACGACGATAACTTTCCGCACATACCTCCTATCAGCTCAAACTTGGTGGCTATAGAAATCTAAGATCCAGGGCTTTCCAATGATATAAGGTACGTCTCCTGATTCCTTATATTCAGCCTTAAAATCCACTCTGAAATCAGTTCAACAATTCTGGGTTTAGATTTTCGGTATGATTTTGCTCAATATTCAAAGAGGGATTGCGAGCAGAATATACCTCGGAATTACGATCGGAAAGAAGCTACGGAAACTAGAGAACAAGGGCTTTCCAGAGGTATAAGAATCGCGATCTGGTTATGCTTGAGTCAACGGTTATTCGGCCTCTAAGTTGGCAACTCGAAACTGTCTCTTGGAGGTGCTCAAGAAGATGTTTTTGATCAGAAAAAATGTTTGATGAGTCTTGAAGAGTGGAGGACGAAATTATATGGTGGAGAAGGTGGATTAATGATTGAATTCTCACCATGATTAACACTTCATCATTGTGTTTTGCCCATTTGATTTCCACTCACCAATTTGTCAACAAATTGGTCCACCTCTTTTTTTTTTTTTTTTTTTAAGAGGGTGGGAGTGAGAGTGGGATGTGACAATTCTCCCCTACTTCAAAAAATTCGTCCTCGAATTGAGCGGTTAGACCCTCATCCCACTAGGTCTTAAAAAGCGCAGGGTGATCTGCTTTCATCCGCTCTTCTGATTCCCAAGTTATTTCCTTAATACCATCTCGTTCCCAGCATACTTGTACTCTCCATGCTTTTCCACCCTTCTCATGAGCCTGCTTACGGTCCAAAACTTTTACTGGTTTTGCCGGAATCGACAAGTTTTTATCTAAATCCTCTGGCCGTTCCGAAATGATCAACTCTGGTTCACGGACAACTTTTCGCAGAACCGAGATATGAAAGACATTATGAAAGTCTGACATCTCCGGAGGTAAGTCTAATCTGTAAGCCACTGCTCCGATCCTCTCGGTGATAACATAAGGTCCCATGTATCGCGGCTTAAGCTTCTTTAACTTTCTCCACTTATCTGCTCCTCGGAATGTCCTCATTTTTAAGTACACCTCGTCACCCACAGAAAACTCCAAATCTTTTCTCCTTTTATCTGTGTACCCCTTTTGACGATCATGAGCTTCTTTAAGTCTTTCTCGGAGCAATTCTACCTGAGCTACTGTTTCTTGGACGAGTTCCATGTCCATGTCGCGTCGCTCCCCCACTTCGGTCCAACACAAAGGTGTGCGACAAGGCCTCCCGTATAGTGCCTCGTATGGCGACATACCAATGCTGGAATGATAGCTATTGTTATACGCGAATTCAGCCAAAGGCAAATAACGTACCCAAGAACCTTCCCAATCCAGCATACATGCTCTTAACATATCTTCTAGCGTCTGAATCGTCCGTTCTGACTGACCATCTGTTTGCGGATGATATGCAGTACTCATGTGTACTTTGGTTCCCAACGCTTTCTGAAAGACCTGCCAAAATTCTGATGAAAACCTCGGATCTCTATCGGAAACAATACTCACTGGAACACCATGCAACTTGACGATCTCGTTCTGATACTTCTCGATCAATTTGCCAACTTTATCTGACATCTTAATGGGTAAGAAATGAGCCGATTTCGTTAGTCGATCCACAATCACCCAAATAGCATCATTGTTGCCCTCGGACCTTGGTAGCCCGCTTACAAAATCCATTGTGATCATATCCCATTTCCATTGTGGGATTGGTAAGCTTTGTAATAGCCCACTCGGTAATCTCCGCTCAGCTTTTACCAACTGGCATACATGACACACCGATACCCATTTAGCAACATCCCTCTTCATTCCGTTCCAATGGTAATATCTCTTCAAATCTTGATACATTTTGTTATTGCCAGGATGTATCGAAAATCGAGACTGATGGGCATGCTGCAAAATCTCTGCCTTTAAATCTTTATTGTCTGGCACACAAATCCGATTCTTAAACAAGACTGTTCCATTAGCCATCACGTCGTAACCGGGCAATTCATTTTCCAGTGTTCTCTTCAAGGTTGCATCTTCTTTTTGTGCTTCTCGGATTTTCCATAGTAGGTCTGCTTGGTTCAATGCCTCTATGCCAACCGCATCCTCCTGAACTGTGGTGGCACACAAACTCAAACATGCAAGCGTTGCTGAGAGTTCTTCCATTCCCTTGGCTCTAGACACTGTATCTTTTCTTCTGCTTAGAGCATCTGCTACTTGGTTAGCTTTTCCCGGGTGATATATGATATCCAAATCATAATCAGCCATCATCTTTGTCCATCTTCGCTGTCTCAGGTTTAAATCACTCTGAGTGAACACATACTTTAAACTCTGATGATCAGTAAATACTTGAACTTTTTCTCCATACAGATAAGCACGCCAAATTTTTAGAGCGAAGACCACTGCCGCAAGCTCTAGGTCATGAGTAGGATAGTTCATCTCGTGCTTTCGCAATTGTCTAGATGCGTATGCAATTACTTGCTCCTCTTGCATGAGTACGCATCCCAATCCTGATCCACATGCATCCGTATACACTTTATATGGAACTCCTGTCCTTGGAAGTACCAATATCGGTGTTTGAGTCAAATGCTCCTTCAACTTTCTGAAACTTTCTTCACATTCTTTGGACCATACAAATTTCACGCCTTTTCCTGTGAGTTGAGTCATTGGTTTAGACAAACTGGCAAATCCTTTTACAAACTTTCTGTAGTAACCTGCCAACCCAAGAAAACTGCGAACTTCCGTGGCACACGTAGGAGTCGGCCAGTTGGTGATAGATGTAATCTTTTCTGGGTCCACTGCTACTCCTGATTCTGAAACTATATGACCAAGGAATCCGATTTTTCTCTGCCAGAAACAACATTTGCTTTGCTTTGCGTACAATCTCTGCTCTCGAAGTTTGCTTAGCACAAATTTTAGATGCTCTTCATGCTCTTCACGACTGTGCGAGTATATAAGGATGTCATCGACGAACACAATCACAAACTTATCCAGGTACTCTCGGAAGACATTGTTCATCAACTTCATAAACGTTGCTGGGGCATTAGTCAACCCAAATGGCATTACCACGAACTCGTAGTGTCCATATCTGGTTCGGAATGCTGTTTTTCTTATGTCCTCTTCAGCTATCCGAATCTGATGGTATCCTGATGCTAGGTCAATTTTTGAGAACCATGAAGCTCCTTGTAGCTGATCCAACAACTCATCAATACGTGGCAACGGGTACTTGTTCTTAATGGTCACCTTATTTAGCCCTCGGTAGTCGATGCAAAGCTTGAAACTTCCGTCCTTTTTCTTAACAAGCAACACTGGTGCTCCCATGGCGAGCTACTAGGTCTAATAAACCCTTTGTCAGTGAGATCTTCTAACTGCTTCTTTAACTCAGCCATTTCTGCCGGTGCCAAACGGTACGGTGCTTGAGCGATAGGAGCTGTCCCCGGCTCTAACTCAATGGTAAACGGATCTCCTCGAGTTGGTGGCGGTCCTTTAAGAGGTTCAAATACGTCTGCGTAATCTGCCACTACGGGAATAGTGTCCAATTCATTTATGGATTCCCCTCCTTCCATCGATATGACCGAAACGTATGCTTCATTTCCTTTCCTTATTAATTCCTCTTCTTGGATCATAGAAATTATGGGAACTCCATTTTGTGAAGATAACTTAAAGATTACGATATCCTTAAAAGAAATACAACTTCACAAACTTACTTACTCAAGTGTGGTACTGTCGGTGCTCTTTTACTTTTATAAAAATCCCTTTCCCAAAAATTGAAAATACTTTAAATACATATATACTTTTTTTTAAGGTGACCCTACGTGTTAGAATCAGAGTGGCCTTTAACCTAGGCTCTGATACCACTTGTAACACCCGTCCCCTTACTTGGCGGAGACGGCAAGTCAACTAGAACTATACAATTATTTTATAATTAACGTAAACAATGAGTTATTTAAATAAGTCTCAAATCATTTAATAAAACATACTTCGTTTAAACCCAGTCTTTCAAATACACACCGATGTTTTAAATATATAAATAGTCTTTTGAAAACATAACACACAATCCCGATAAAACGAGCATCCGAGCAAATACCACCTCGAGCCGTTACTCTGCAATTTCTCTGACACCTGAAAGGGTGAAGTAGGGGGGGCTGAGTAACAAGTTACCCAGTGTTGATGATATCTAAGGAACCCTAATACTCGAAAAACAATAAGCACTTATACATATTAAACCAAGAAATAAGTCATACTTCACTCAATTAATTATACTTAACATATCACAACACAATCACTTATTCATACTTCACACATATCACCATATAATCACTTATTAATACTTACACGTTTCACAATATTAACTTAACATTTCACTTCTTTACTTAACTTTACTTCTTTACTTTTTACTTTATTTTTCATATTCTTTACTGACGGCGGAGCCAACCCCTTTCACGCGTTTTGGGTATGGAACCTCCCCGTCATCGGCCCATTTTCGGCCCTATTGGACTGCAACGGGCTTACGTACGCGATCGTCCGCAGTCCAATAAAACAAGCTCTGCAACGGGCTAACGGATGCGATCGTCCGCAGAGCTAACATCACGGCATGGACTACAACGGGCTTACATACGCGATCGTCCGTAGTCCAACAAACAAAGTTCTGCAACGGGCTAACGTATGCGATCGTCCGCAGAACTATCATTAACTTTATCATCCTTTACCATCATTAACATTTACCATACTTTACCATCATTCACTTTTACCATACTTTACCATCATTCACTTTTACCATACTTTACTATCATTTACTTTTACCATAGTTTACTATCATTTACTTTTACCATACTTTCTACTTAGCATCAAACACATAATCAAACAATTCCTATTTCAAGACTTAACATGCATAACCACCTATTGGTAAACTAGTATTGAATTACTTAGACACCACCCGCACCTTAGCGTTTTTCGAGTTGGCGGAAAAATAGCGGTTGAAGCGGTTCGAAAAATAGCGTTTCGAGCGGTTGCGGTTGAAACACTATTTTTTAGCATTCTGAGGTTGAGACTTAAGCTACTGGCGTTTTGTGGTTGATAAAACGCGTTTCGAAATCTGCGATTGACAAAAATAGCGTTTCGGGCGGTTTGACAAAAAGGGTTTTCGCTCAACGTTTAGATCAGTTTTCAGGAGCATCATACCTCCGATTGATGATCCGAAACTTGCTATGGATTCCTTGCAGCAAGATCTATCCGGGCATATACAGAACGTCTTCTAACTCCTTCAGACGCGACGGGAATCAGTCCTACAAAGTCACTACCCGAACATGAATTAGAGTTTGACTACAAAACTGTTTTAGAACAGTTTCGACCACTCTTATTCAAATGACCATAACTTGCTAACCATACCTCCTAACGAAGCAAGACTGGTGTCTATAGAAAGATGAGAGACAGATCTTTCCAATGGTACCAGGATCGTAATCTGGGTCGTCACGAGCAGTTGTCAATCTGCAGTTAAAGTTGACATATCAGAATTCGTACCAGTCTCACGAAAACGACGATAACTTTCCGCACATACCTCCTATCAGCTCAAACTTGGTGGCTATAGAAAGCTAAGATCCAGGGCTTTCCAATGATATAAGGTACGTCTCTTGATTCCTTATATTCAGCCTTAAAATCCACTCTGAAATCAGTTCAACAATTCTGGGTTTAGATTTTCGGTATGATTTTGCTCAATATTCAAAGAGGGATTGCGAGCAGAATATACCTCGGAATTACGATCGGAAAGAAGCTACGGAAACTAGAGAACAAGGGCTTTCCAGAGGTATAAGAATCGCGATCTGGTTATGCTTGAGTCAACGGTTATTCGGCCTCTAAGTTGGCAACTCGAAACTGTCTCTTGGAGGTGCTCAAGAAGATGTTTTTGATCAGAAAAAATGTTTGATGAGTCTTGAAGAGTGGAGGACGAAATTATATGGTGGAGAAGGTGGATTAATGATTGAATTCTCACCATGATTAACACTTCATCATTGTGTTTTGCCCATTTGATTTCCACTCACCAATTTGTCAACAAATTGGTCCACCTCTTTTTTTTTTTTTTTTTTTAAGAGGGTGGGAGTGAGAGTGGGATGTGACATTCAGTAACCTCAGCAAATAATCACATTATCACATCAAAGGTGAAATGATTTTTGTTAATAAAAAAACCTCAAGAACCTGAACGGAGCTAATAGAAACGGGAACAAAGTTGGGAGGTTGAGTGGGTCTATCTCATACTGAATAACATTGATCTCTCGATTCCAAAAGTACAAGATATTCTTAACAAAAGTCAGATTTTGTTTTTTCATATTTTTGTCACAATATTTTTAATTAAAAATACAGTGTTATTTTGTGTCAATTATTGTTTTTTTGTTTGAAATTTGAAACAAGTATATAGTATTTGAACGTTGCCGACGGTCCCATTAATCCGCAAATGATAAGACATTTCATCGGAACGTGGTATATGGTTCTTTTATTCAATATATTTATTTTTCATATTGATCCGCAAATTATTTTCGGCATACCGTTTTCTCATCATGATGTGAGCCGTGTATTTAAACAAAAAATGTTAACTAAAAACAGTTACTATATATATTGTTACACCGTCTATTTAAACAAACTCTAACATGTATGTCATCAAGTTTCTTTGAACTTAATCTCAAATTATGATCTTATATGTTAATCTTTTCGGGAAAAAATGAAAGATATTAATCAAATCATATATGGTAAATGCCTTACCCATAAAATATAATGTCAAAACAAAAACTATAGTACATATTATTTTTTAAACATTTTTAGTTTATGTGGATTGTTAAAAAGTATTAATAAAACTTAATCCATTTATTTAAATAACTATTTAAAATTTTGTAGAAAACAAAATTAAAGTTATAAAATATGTAATCTACATCGGAAAAAATGAGCCAGATGAGAGGAATTTGATTACATTCTTTTATAAAAGTATTGTTAACTAATGACAGTGAAGCTGAATAAAAATGATCGATAAAAGCTACATAAAGATGTTCAATAGAAATTTATGTTAGTATTTACGGAGTTATTACAATGATTTAATGATTTATGATTACTATGTTTCATCTTCTTAAACTATTGACTTGGTGGGTCGTAGTTATATGACATCTGATAGGTTCTAAGTTTTACCCTATTCTAAACTGCAAGTGCACAGTATCGTCAAAGTAGTATATAGGGTTATCGAATCCACAGGGACACTTGGTCTCAATAGAATCAAAAACGTAGAGATTAATACTAGAAATAAGCAGATGGTGAAGTAAATAAATTGCGAAGCAAGAAAGTAAACAGTAGCAAGTTGGTTGTGAAAGCAATAAACTAAAAGCATCAAGCCTAGGGTATTCTCAGGAAATCAGACAAGCAGACAAGTTAATCAGTCAGGATCTAATTAAACTCAGTTCTAGAACTCAAATCACGGAAATAGAATTAACCAAATCTCTTTGCGAAAACTCTCTAAGTCTAAGTGCAGTAACCCAAATCTCTTTGCAATTACTAACAGATTAAACTAGCATTAAGTTCAAGTTCGATATGTTCACAATTAAACTAAACCAAATCTCTTTGCGAATAATTTAATTGCTCAACCTAAATAGTTCAGATTCTAAAACACACTCTCGTATCGAATTTAGCAACCTAAGATCTAGATTCTAATTGATCAGGTTAGAACTAGCATTAAGCACAATTTAGTTTGAAGAACATTCTAATCATATGAATCCTTAACTGAATTAAACAAGTCTAGTAAGTCATCAAACCCTAATGAGAAACCCTAAACTTAACTATGGATCCACTCAGACATGATTGATGAAAACATAATCATAGAAATAATAGATTGCATATAAGAGAATAAAATATCAAAGGGGTTCGAAATCTTCTCCAAAATAAGTGAATACAGGAAATAGATCAGCCCCAAAAGCTCTAAAAATCTCTTAGCTCTAAGTATGAAAGCGTTAGTAAATTAAACACCAAAATCCTCTATATATAGGCCTAATCTCGGCTGGGGCTTCTGTGTAAATACTGGAACTATTTTGGGCCTCTTTGCAAATCTTCATAACTTGTTAAACCGACGTGTACGGCCCATCTCGCTAGTGTGTCGACCGATGCACAAGGTGTGTCGGTCGATGCTTGATCAATAAATCGGACAGTGAGTTAAGCTCTCGGCCAAAACGTCCCAAAAGTCCCAAAATGCTCCAAATATCTCCAATTAGCTCCAAACCTGATTAAACCTGTAAAAGACTCTAAACGAACACAAAAGACACTAAAAACACATCTATATCATGGTATAAAATGGGTAAAAACCATGATATATCAACTCCCCCACACTTAGCCTTTGCTTGCCCTCAAGCAAAACAGAGAACTAAAATGTAGTGAAGAGGTTTGAAAACTCTTCAGAAACTCATTTGTCGTAGAAGCAGCAGCATTCAGATTCCCCTTAGTAATCCACATGAAAGAATCAATCCACAGACATCAAGACCAATATATACTTCCCCCACACTTAGCAACTGTCCTAAGTAAACGCCACAATCACATTCACGCATTCAAATTCTCCCTACTGACTTCTGCATATATTTAAGTGCGGTCTCACCTAAGGTGTATCGATCTAAAGGCACATGGATTCTTACCTTGCCAGCTCTAGACCACCAAACTGTCTTTCTTTAGTCCCTTTCTTCTTTTTCCCTTCCTTAACAACTGATTTTTCCCCACTGGGTATCATTTTTTTTTTTATCAGTGTTCTTCCCGTTTTGGGGTGTACTTTGGACACATTCCATGGATCACATGAGAGAAAATAGTGTTTGCTACCATTCCCATGACCACTTCGGAGTTACTAACTCATCCGCAGTTTATTATATATATATTTTTTTTTTACTTTATGGAAGGGGAGAAGGGAACCAAATAGGACAGGTTTACAGGCTGTGTCAGAACCAACAAGGGAGTCCGACATAAAGTATACCAAGCCCTTAGGTGAGAAATCTAAAGTCAGGATTAAATTGAAGTCAGTAAAAGATCCTTTGATACCTGAAGCGATGTGGGTGTTCTCAGTAGGCTGATCTGTGTCTGGGTTTTCTAATAGTCATAGATAATCTGTAGCTTCATCCCAATGGTTACTTAAGTTCCTGCAAATGCTGCTAAACTTCTCAAAAAATCATTGTTTCCTACTTAAACAAATTTTGACTCAAAAAAACAAATTTTTAAAATTTAACTGACTCTAAGAAAACAAAAGAAAGTAATTAGTAGAACCTCCCCCACACTAAAGACACACTGTCCCCAGTAGTGTCAAGCAAGGGATTGGTTAAAAGAAAGAAAATAAAAATTTGTTAATGGAATGGTTAGTTCTCTCGGGTTTTTACCTCTGTCGCAGTCAGGCATCGATCGTTGCACTAGGTGCACCGACCGTTGCTGTGCGATTTTGGTTGTAACGATCGACACAATGGTGTGTCGATCGACGCACTGCGATTTCACGAACAGTCAGCAAGTTAGCAGGTTAATCCGTCGGTTTTTGTCAGTTTCGAATCCTGCAAGCTGAAAACACTAGAAACAGAGTAAAACCCATGCAACAAATGTATCTAATCAAGCATAAACCATCCAAACATAGTAGCAAACTAATAAAAAGACAAAGTGCAAGAATAAAAAGAAAAACAGAGTACAGAACCGATAATCCAGAGATGACAGCTACGCTCACTCGCTATCATCAATCCCTCCATAGCGCTCAGTGTCACTGACGTCCGTAGGAGAACGATGTCTACGTCGTGAGGCAGGGACGGGCTGATGAACTGGTGGATGTCTCCTGCAAGTGCAGCCACGCATCCACTCCCAAACGGTCCTCCAGATCCCATCACTACGCTCTCTCCACTCAGCCTCAGACATATCTCCATAGGCAACTGACATCTCAGGATAAGGGCCAAGGTCAACCGGAGCAGCAGCAGGCGCAGGGGAAGCAGAAGTCGAAGCTCGTGTGGAAGGCTCTCCCAGCGGATGAGCCATAGTCGGAATCCCACGCTGCTCAGTCTCTGGAGGCTGAAATCTCAGAGCCTCCAATGTATCAATCCGTATCCACCTAGCAGCAAGAAGCTCTATACCACACATCCCAGTATCCGGGTCCTGATAAACCCAAATGCGCCCCTCCTTGAGCCAGGTAGCGCTCTGCAAATGACTGAAGTCTAGGAACTCCTGGGCTCTATCACGCTCCGTGCCATGTAGAGGAATCCCGCAATGCATAAAAATGGGAGTAAGCAAGCTCCCTACTGTCTCTGTACTAGCTCCATCAAAAGGCTTCGTCTGCAGATCACATAAATGTAAAGCAAAGACAGCTCCCAAGTTGAGACCCGTAGTAGGATATCTCACGCCAGAACCTCTAAACTGATCTCTCAACCCCATAAACAGCATCTCCATCTCATACTTGCGCATATTGTTGGCCTCAAACTTGCATAGCAAGCTCCAACACAAGATACGCGAGACATATCTCAGCACAGGATGCCTCATCATCTTCACCGGTGTGATCCTGGAGTTGTATCAACCGCTGCCAATACTCTCCCAGAATGTGCGAGCCTCAACTGGATCCCACTCAAGTGCCATAGCAATGCGTCTCGGCTCAGTACTGAACCTGTAGATCCTGCAAAGATCAAGTAGAGGAATCCGATACCTGACTCCCCAACTCATGAAGGTAAAGATACCTCCTGTAGCGCTCCTCCTATCGGGATCTGGGTAAACCACTCTGCAAGTGGCTAGCAATTGTCTGACCAGCTCAGGATAGAGATCATAAGGGCGCATTGGCATTGTCCCTAGACCAATGCCTCTGCACACATCAAGTACCTGCTCATCAATCCCCAGACTCTTGCAGGTAGAGTAGTCAGCGAACTTGGTTGGCTTGATGGTCATCCCACACCAACCACTGTAGAGAAGTGAATCAAACTCATCCCACTGGTCAAGCAGTGGTCGCTCTGTGAAGTCTGCAGTCTTTAAGAACGTGTGAATGTCCCTTGGCCACTGTCTGGCTGTCGGGATCTCTGTAGCGTCTTCTCGGGGCCAAGACAAAGCGACTGGCAGTCCATCTCTTACATATGGCGCAGGTGGGTCAGAGTGTCTGTGAAACCACTCTGGAGGTGGAATGTACTGTCTTGCGGCCGTTGATGCTGTTGCTTGCTTCTTGCGAGGCTGTCTACGAGATGCCATCTGCAAAAGAAATAAAATTTAAACAATATAAGTCTCGGCAACTCTCTGTGAAATCGCGAAGCATCGACCGTTGCATCTAAGGCATCGATCGTTGCAAAGCAATTTCACTTTATCGAACATTTCCCAAAATCGCAAAGCAACGACCGTTGCTCGAGAGCAACGACCGTTGCAAGGCGATTTTGCCGCAAACAATCAGCAAAATTTCAGTTCAAATCAATGCCACATTGCCTCGAATCAGTTCAAAATCATAATCCATCACCCTAAATCAGTCTAATTACGCATGCATCATCAATTGTCAGTTCAAAAATCTAAAACCCTAAAACCCTAAAATCCAATCCGAAAATTTGAGAAATTGAAGTTCTTTACCTTGGATTCGTGAGATATGAGCTAAAGACAAGGGTTTAGAGTGTGAAATAGGAAGTATTAGCAATTGAAACAAAGAAAACTGATGAGAAATGGCGATTTTCGGGTGTGAGCTCACGGTTGTACGGATGATCGGAAATGAGAAAGAAAAGAGAAGAGAAAGGGTTTAAGGCACTTACCTGGTCGTGGGTGCAACGACCGTTGCATAGTGGCAACGATCGTTGCTGGTCAAATCATAATTGATTTTCCGGTTTAGCGCAAACCTTAATTTTGCAATTGAACCAATTGCAACGACCGTTGCTTAGGAGCAACGATCGTCACAATGCGATTACCCCTCTTCGTCAAATCTCCTTGCAACGACCGGTGCACAAGTGCATCGATCGTCACACCTCTCCAGATTCGAGTTCTGCATCTGAAACTTAGCAAAAACAAAAACAAAAACGTGAAATCCTAAGAAAAACACCAAAAATAAGAAAGAAAAACAACTAAACCTAACAGTGGGTTGCCTCCCACTCAGCGCTTGTTTAAGGTCATTAGCTTGACCGGACGCACAAGATCTTTCAGGCACCAAGAGAACCTGCCAGAGACTTTTTCTGTCTCTGTTCAAGTCTCCTCATCCAAGGTGGAGAATAGGCTGTTGCAGAATGCTCATGTCCAAGAAAAGATGGAGTAAAATGTGCTCCAGGATCTAGAATCACAGTGTCGTTCGGCTGCTCATTATCTGCATCCATGATTGTGAATGTCTGCCCATCTATCAGTGGTTTTCGCAGCTTCTCCATCTCATATCGCAGCGGCTCGTCTCCCAGGTGGAGGTCTATTAGACTCTGTCGAACATCAATCACAGCTCCTGCTGTAGCCAAGAATGGTCTTCCAAGCAGCAATGCTTCATCAGGATCGCAGTCATACTTTAGCACAAGGAAGTCTGTCGGAACTAAGTAGTTTCCAACTCTCACTGGAATGTCCTTTAAGAGTCCTTCCGGAACTCGTATAGACTGATCAGCTAGGACAAGAGAGGTCCTAGTAGGAGAAAAATCCAGCATCCCCAGCTTCTCTACCACAGAATAAGGCATCATACTTCCAGCAGCTCCTAAATCACAAAGAGAGCGTCTGAAACTGTCCTCGAAGATAGAGCAATCAAGCACAAAGACTCTAGGGTCAGGCAGCTTCTTCGGGATCTTGTTCAGTAGCACCTCACTAATGTGTTGGGGAACTATAATCACCCAGTCTCTCAGCTCTTCATCTAAAGGCAGCATCCTGTTTAAGTACCTCTGCACACAGGGATGATAAGGTGGATCATCAGAAGTTGGAATTTCTTCCAATTCTTCACCAATCTCCTCTAGCTTCTTAAGCTCTTCAATTTATTGTTTAATCACTTCAGACACTGAGGTGTGTTGTCTAACAATCTGCGCATAAATCTCCTGTTGAGAGATCTCAGAAACTCCAGGGAATAGGCGATCAAGCTCCAAGTCAGCATCTATGCCATTATCAGCCGACAGTTCTGTCTGTTCACGCCCTGCAACGACCGACACTAAGGGTGTGTCGATCGTTGCAACACTGTGTTCACAACTTTCACCCGAGAGTTTTTCTCCAAAATCCAAAAATTCTTCCTCCTCTACCAATTCAGCTGTACTTAGCTCGAATTTTTCACCTTGGTGAGACCCATCATTAATGTACACAGACCATGCCTTAATGTGAGTGTCTGCAACTCCTTTTCCCTTCATAGAGCTGGAAATCTGATTCACCTGAGTGTCCAGCTGCTTCACATGAGTGCTTAGAGTCTCAAACTTCCCATTGAGATTCTCATAAACTGCATCCAGCTTCTTGTTACTGTCCACAGAAATCTTGTTCTGGCTCTCCAGTACCTGTTCCAACATTGTTTCCATCCTAGTCTCAAAAGCAGTGGCTGCAGGAGGTGACTGATAAGATGAAGATCCGTAAGTTCTCTGATTTCCTTGTCCATACGGTTTCTGAAAGTTACTAGTCTGTCCAAAGCTTGAAGAGTTCTGATTGCCTGTGAAGGCACCCTTCTGTCCTCCACCGGAAAATCTGTTCCCAGATTGATATCCAAATCTGCTTCCTTGGAAACCAGATCCTCCGATGTAATTCACATCTTCTTCCTGAGTGTCCTCCTCAGTATGAATTACTTCTACTTCTTGAGCAAAGTGGACAGCTTTCTTCTCACCTAGAATATTGCAGATTTTGTCCATCCTTGATCTCAATTCAGCCATCTCTGAGTTATCAACACTTCCACCAGATTTCTTCCTCCTCTCATCCATAGTCTTGCAACTGTTGCTGCTTATTAGATTCTCAATCAACTGTTTAGCTTGTGTGGGAGTCCTGGTATTGAAGTTTGCATTACTGGAGTTATCCAGCGCAGACTGATATGGCAGATCTATGCCTCTGAAGAAAATACCTAGCAATGTGACTTCACTGAATCCATGGTGTGGGCAGTCACGCTGATACTTCCTAAATCTCATCCAAGCAGCTTTTAACGGCTCCACAGCTCCTTGGGAAAATGTGAGAATGTCCTGTCTGGACTGGTCTGAACGCGCATCATCGTAGAAATGTCACTCACTTTTCAGTGCTGCCCAAGTGGTAAACTGACCAGGTGCCAGTTGCTTCAGCCATGCACTAGCGTCTCCAGTGAGACTGTAAGGAAAGAGCTTAAGGAACATATAATCCTGGCAAACTCCATCATACTTCATGCCATTGATTATGTCCTCAAACGAATCAATGTGGTCCATAGGCTGCTCTGTTGGATGTCCATGGAAAGCATTCTGTCTCATCAGCGAGTAGTAGATGGTCTTGATCTCAAAATCCTCCCTCTCGAAACCAGGAAGTACTAAGGCTGTTCGGTTTCTATGAAACTCATCTGGTCTGTTGTAATCAGCCAAAGTCCTTTCATGGACAACCATCTGTCTACCTTGAGCTTGACCTTGCGCTTGCGCATGCGGTTGTGGCTCAGGTGGGTCAGGGATTACGTTCCCTTCAGCATCAACCCGATGCCCAGCAGCATTGTACGGGTTGTTATCTTGGTCCCTCAGGGTACCTTCAGCATCTGGTATCAAGATCAGACGTTCTCGTACCATTCTCTCTCTCTTTTCTCTTCTGATAGTCCTTTCTAGACGTCCAAGTTCCTCTAGTCCGAGATTAACTAAGCTCGAGTTCGGATTACTTCGAGTTTTCTGCGTTGGCATAAACTGTCTGTAATCGTCCAGCAACGATCGATGCTGTCAGTGCAACGATCGATTCAATCTCAAATCGCCTAGTGACGATCGACGCAAGGCGAAAGTCGTACCTGCGACAGAAAAAAACAGAGAAAAAGTTAGCAAATTATGAAAATAAAACGAAAAAACAAAAACAAAAAGAAAAATTTCTAGTAAAAACCCTAAGTTCGGTCCTATCGAAGACTCTAAGAGTCCCCGGCAACGGCGCCAAAAAAATTGATAGGTTCTAAGTTTTACCCTATTCTAAACTGCAAGTGCACAGTATCGTCAAAGTAGTATATAGGGTTATCGAATCCACAGGGACACTTGGTCTCAATAGAATCAGAAACGTAGAGATTAATACTAGAAATAAGCAGATGGTGAAGTAAATAAATTGCGAAGCAAGAAAGTAAACAGTAGCAAGTTGGTTGTGAAAGCAATAAACTAAAAGCGTCAAGCCTAGGGTATTCTCAGGAAATCAGACAAGCAGACAAGTTAATCAGTCAGGATCTAATTAAACTCAGTTCTAGAACTCAAATCACGGAAATAGAATTAACCAAATCTCTTTGCGAAAACTCTCTAAGTCTAAGTGCAGTAACCCAAATCTCTTTGCAATTACTAACAGATTAAACTAGCATTAAGTTCAAGTTCGATATGTTCACAATTAAACTAAACCAAATCTCTTTGCGAATAATTTAATTGCTCAACCTAAATAGTTCAGATTCTAAAACACACTCTCGTGTCGAATTTAGCAACCTAAGATCTAGATTCTAATTGATCAGGTTAGAACTAGCATTAAGCACAATTTAGTTTGAAGAACATTCTAATCATATGAATCCTTAACTGAATTAAACAAGTCTAGCAAGTCATCAAACCCTAATGAGAAACCCTAAACTTAACTATGGATCTACTCAGACATGATTGATGAAAACATAATCATAGAAATAATAGATTGCATATAAGAGAATAAAATATCAAAGGGGTTCGAAATCTTCTCCAAAATAAGTGAATACATGAAATAGATCAGCCCCAAAAGCTCTAAAAATCTCTTAGCTCTAAGTATGAAAGCGTTAGTAAATTAAACACCAAAATCCTCTATATATAGGCTTAATCTCGGCTGGGGCTTCTGTGTAAATACTGGAACTATTTTGGGCCTCTTTGCAAATCTTCATAACTTGTTAAACCGACGTGTACGGCCCATCTCGCTAGTGTGTCGACCGATGCACAAGGTGTGTCGGTCGATGCTTGATCAATAAATCGGACAGTGAGTTAAGCTCTCGGCCAAAACGTCCCAAAAGTCCCAAAATGCTCCAAATATCTCCAATTAGCTCCAAACCTGATTAAACCTGTAAAAGACTCTAAACGAACACAAAAGACACTAAAAACACATCTATATCATGGTATAAAATGGGTAAAAACCATGATATATCAACATCAATAACATTATTAGTTTTACCACAAAATATTTTTGAACCCAATATTCTTTATTTATCAAAATCAATCCTAATAAAAAAATGTCTTGGATGTTCAAAAGGACTATGTTTCTTAACTTAAAAAATTATTATTTTTTCTTTCTAATCTTAGTTTTGCTTATTTTATATATTCACATTTACGTTTAGTTTTGAATATTCATGTAGATTCAAAGATGGTAGTAGTGTTAATATATTTTTTATATGAAAAATGTAATGTTAATACATGTTGACTTAAAAAAATTAAGGATGCTCTGCTATGACATTGACCATCTAAACTACTGATGTGAACGTTTAACTTAAGAAATTGAACCACGAAAAACTATATTTCATTCATTTTTTTGATGATTAGAAGGTTCGAGTATATATGTTCGTATGTCTCTATAAAACAGATCAAACCAATATCATATTAAGAAAAGAAGATTTTTCCTAAGTAACCGTGTATTTAAACAAAACAAATTAACTTAAAATAGTAACCATATTCTTCCACCGTATATTTAAACGAACTTTAACATACATGTATTTCGTTATCTAATAGCCGACGTCAAATACATAAACATTAGCCCGTGCAACGCACGGGTCAGAATACTAGTAACTTATAAAACATAGTGGATAAATAGAGTACATGAATTTTTAGTTCATCTAGCATTATTCGTAACAATCGTAACAATGAAGGCTGAAGGCTCTAAATAACCAATACAGCCATTTTTTGGTGTTGGCACGGGAAATCCATGTTGCACGACCTATTAGCATATAGGTCAACCACCAAAGTAAAAATGTAAGACCCAACTAACAACACTTCTCAAAAAAAATAAGAAACTACACAAGGTTGGCCAAAAAACATTAAAAAGTATTGGGAGTGGCAAGTCACCTAGTATTTTAAAATAATAGTCGAAGTTTTTACAATCAAAAATTCTGCAGCCAAAATCAACGGTCATTGTCCTTAACAATGGGAACCATGAGAGAGTTAATATTGTCTTTTAATCAGAATACTAGATTTTGACCCGCCAATAGGCGGGTATAATTTTGTTTTGAGGTTTATTGATATTTTTGTGTATAAATAATATATTTATAAATGATAATATGTTTTTTAACATTTTATTAATATTAAATGTAGATGTATGAGATATGTTGAACACATATAAATATATATATATATATATATATATATATAAGTTTTATATAGTTTGTTTTTTGTAGATGATAATGATCCACACTAAAGAAGACAATTATTTTTTATAGCATGTAGATTTATATTTTTAAAAGTAGTCTATCTTATTTTTAAAACATATATTATATTGTTGTTTGTTAAAGATTTGAACATTTTTATCATTATGCATTAGTTAGTATAATATATAAAGCATATATGTAATATGGTGGTGAGTATATATTATTTATCTAATATAAGTAATTTGTTACGTATATTTTTATTTTATGTTTGGAATGTTTTTTTAGACTTGTAGTTTTTTTTATTAAAAAACTTATAAAATTTATCTTTATTAAATTTATACTTTATTGTAAAAATGAATTTTAATGTACTTGGAAATAACAAATTCTATTTTTCAATTTTAGTTTCTAAATTATCAATTTATGAGTTGAAACTAATCAAACTTCTCATTTTTAATAGTATAGATGTCTTTTTGATCGACATCAGCGCATGATAATTTTTTCATCTAAAATTATTTTAGTAAAATAATTATTTTAGGGTTTTGCTTTTTAAAATTTTATTTGGATTTATTAAGATGTTAAAATAGGAGGTCCAACCCGTTTAGATTAGTCTCATTTATACTCATTTATATTTAAGACTCGTTTAAACTCGTCCATTTAAATCCGTCATAAATAACATATACACGTTTAAATCCGTTTATAAATTTTAGTTTTTAAAAATATTAAAAAAAAACAGAAAATTTAAATTTATTTAGATTTAATATAAAAATACAAAATATGAAAATATCCAAACGGAAAAAAAATAGTTTAACTTTTTCCATTTTGAGCTTTTTTGATACAAAATCACTGTATTTTTTCACTTTTGTTTAAATCCGTTTAGACCAGCTACTTATTAACTCATGAATTTAAAATCTTGTGATTAGAAATTTTGTTATTAAACATGACATAAATGAGATATTATTTTGAAAAAAATTATATTAATCTCGTCCATCAATAGTTTATATTAGGATTAGGTTGTATATTATCTAGGGTTTTAGTTGTTAATTAATAATGAAAATAATTAATATAGATATATGACCATAAAAAAATGGAAAATAAATGTTTCATTTATTTAGTTAAATATAACTAATTTTCGATTAAAAATATTATGTTGACAAAAAAAGAATAAAAATATAATCTCCAAACCCATATCCATAAAAATTATTACCCATTTACATTAAGTTTCTTATGTACAAACCCAAATAAAAATGGTCCATTATAAAAGTTTTTCGATAACAAAATAGAACTTAGCCGACACATTATTCTGTAATGGAAAAAAAGTTCACTCGGCGAATTACCTTTTCTTTTCAGATCAAGATCTGAGCATACATGATAATCACTCAAACGGTTCGAATCGATCTCCTGTGTTGTTAACTTGTTATAATCAAATCGTGCATGCTTGAGGAAGACGCAGAAGCAATCTTTGATCTGTAAGTTTTTTTTTAACTTGTATCTAAGTGTATGATCTACCTAGTCATGTTAATCTAATCGATTTTGATAAGGTTAGCTTCGGCTGCTAAGCGTTGATCTTTTTGATTTTTGATTGAATTTTTTTTTTGTGAATCAAAGGAAATAAAAGCTATTATTATTCGACAAGATTTTGAATCAGTGAAGGATAGAAGTGATTGTACTGTGAAGCTCTTTAAACATATAAATACTGTAAAGAATGGGTTTGTTATGAGGCATTCGGAGAGAATTGAAGATTTGTGTTAATCACTTCAGTAAATTTCCTTTTTAGGAACAGATGGCATGTACCAAGCAAACCGCTCGTAGGTCCACTGGAGGTAAAGCCCCAAGGAAGCAGTGTGCTCAAAGTTGTGTTCTTTTAATTATGAAATTGAGTTTTCATCTTGTCTATAACTCAGGCTGCTCGTAAATTTGCACCAACCACCGATGGTGTCAAGAAGCCACATCGTTACCGTCGTGGAACCTTCGCTCTCCGGTTTGTACATCTTCCTTGTTGCCTTTAATAAAATTATGTTTACATTATTCTAAATTTCTCTAATCGTTTTGGTTAACAGTGAAATCCGTAAGTACCAGAAGAGTACTGAGCTGCTAATCAGGAAGCTCCCATTCAAGAGACTTGTCCGTGAGATTGCTCAAGATTTCAAGACTGATTTACGTTTCCAAAGCCATGCTGTGTTTTTTCTCCAAGAAGCTGCAGAAGCATATCTCGTTGGACTCTTTTAAGACACTAACCTTTGCACAATCCACACCAAGTGTGTCACTATAATGCCTAAGGACATTCAGTTGGCTCGTCGTATCAGAGGTGAACATGCTTAATAAGCCAACAAATTTCTACTATTAATTTCTAAGATTAAGTTGTTTATTGTTCTTATTTTTTTTTTGTATTCGAAATTGGTAATCATCTATACTTATACAACATTGTGTAACAGGAAGTCTTGGGCGAGTGGCGATTGTTTTCTCAAGTACTGATGCATTGGTTAATACAGATTCCAGCGGTTCTATTCAAATTATAAAGGTTAGCAACTCGGTTTTAAAATTTGTATGATTCATAGAAAGGTTAGGTTGTATTAAACTATTATCTAAAAGATACTGAACCATGAAAGAAAAGACTTTATTAAATATTAAATTCTTCAAAAGCATCAGTAAAACACCAAATCAAAGAAAATTGAAAACAATTTGAGGTAGTTAAAACCTAGCAAATGGATACTCAAACCTCTTGGTACTGCATAATGGAACTCTCCTAGTGACACATAAAAAGTAATATTTTGGATTATGAATTAAAAAATGCTTGATATATTTTATAGAAATGAAATTGATGATTTGTATATATCTTCTTAATAATTTCTTTGGTATTCTTTTGTTTAATTACGTGATAGCTATATAAATATGACGATGCTCTCTGCGGGTTGATCCATTCTTAGAGTTGCATAAAGACGCTTCAATAAGTACTTGTTTTAGTTATATTATTCCTTTAATTTCGAAATGATGCTTTGTATCCGAGAATATTAGGCTGTTTGTGAGCCAAGAACCTCCTGTCAGGAGAGATCGTTTTCTTACTTTAACTTTCTATGTCCTTTACATGTTAACATGCATATTGAACCTTTGGTTGTAGTAGTCCTCCAATTCAGCGAGCACTAAACCCTTCGGATTCTCAAAACCGTGAACCCTTTATAGGGCAACCTTACCAACCATGGAATTCAAAGGTTAGACATTCTTAACTGTATAACTTGATCTTCTTCCTTTGATCACTCAAGTTTTATGTGCATGATGATGATGTTAAAAAAAACAATGTTGTAAAAGGGAAAAATAGTTTATTGTAAATCAAGAGATAACAATAAAATTGAAAAATAGTGAATGGTAAAGAGTTAAACATAACTTTTGTTTTATAAGTTTTTAATAGCTTATACGTTTTGAAAAAATCTCTTTGAAAAAGAAATATTAGGCTCGTATTGCCAT
The DNA here is from genome assembly GCA_030180135.1 of Orychophragmus violaceus. Classification (NCBI taxonomy): domain Eukaryota; kingdom Viridiplantae; phylum Streptophyta; class Magnoliopsida; order Brassicales; family Brassicaceae; genus Orychophragmus; species Orychophragmus violaceus. The sequence continues at coordinate 73,560,971 of CM058231.1, forward strand.
GTTGTGGAAATAATAAACCATTCAAATAACATAGAAACTACATTAACATAAAGAGAACTTTGATGGTTCTCTGGAAATAGTTAAACCATAAGAAAAGAAACAAAAAAAAACTACTAATTGATGATACTAACTACTACATAAGAAACCATGAAACACATAAGCAGAGAGACAATCCCAAGACACTCTAAATGATAGTACCCATTACAAAATATAAAGGTATATTCTAAAACTGCTTGTGTTTAGTGTTCTTCTTATTCATAATTTTTAATGGTGTCTGAAATGCTTAGTCAATCCCATCACCCTCCGAAATGCTTTCGATCATAAAGCTAACCTTTGTGTATATATTGTGTCTTCTGTCAAATACACTATCATAACGCAATCACATGAAACTAAAAAGCTTGAAAAGGCTAATAAACGTAGAAGCATAAGAAAATGAAAGGTTTTATTTACTTTGGATGGATCATCTACATCTTTCTGTGGATGTTTCTGTGTACCACTTGTTAGTAAATTTGAATAACAAATAAGAAAATGAAAGAAGAAGATCTTGATTTATAAATTTATATCAATAATCTGGCAAGTTTTTTACCTGTATCTATCCTCCTCTTTCTTTTAGTTTCTTCTTCAATACAAAAGCTGATATCTTCCTTGAGATCTTATACGGGAACAAATCGGATCAGACCACACGAGCTTAGCATGCAAGCCTACTACACATAATAAAGGTTAGTTGCTATTTGCTACACATTTGATGTCTTTCGTAAAATAAAATTAATGACATAAGTAAGAATGGATGCAATACATTAACATTGGTTTCTAGTCTCTTGTGTGTTAGGGTATTTATACAGATTTGTGCTCTAAGAAAATTAGGTTAATTTGAATTTTAGAAGTCTAATTTTTAATAACGATTTGGAAGATTATGGTAGTTATAGAAAGTTCCGTAAATATAGATTTATCATTTAAGTAGAATCTTTTGGCATATTGACTCGACTATAATTAACCTGTAATTCTGGCTTTATACATTCACAAGAATATTGGTTTTAGGTTTGAAAATTTAATGAACTTTAATTTATGGAAATCTTAGCTAATTTTGTTTTAAAAGCTATAAGGATATTCTTTTGGAATGTCAGGATATTCTTTTGGAATGTCGGATGATTTTTGTTTAGGTTTGAAATTTAAATTGTGTTGAGTAGACTTAAGGATAGAATGGTTAAGTTAACCGGTCAGAATGAATCTTATGGATTAGTAAAAAAATGGTTTATCTCATGGTTTTGAATGTTACGGTTAGGAAGATTATGATTGTAATTGTTGAATGAATGTCTCTTTTCGAATTGATCAATTTAAGTAATTTTGTGACAGATTACGAAGATGAATAGAAGATGGTGTATTCAGATGAATTTAATAGCTCATGTTGTGTTCATCGTTGTAAATTATCTATGTTAGTACTGGCTTCAGAAAATAGGTGATCATGTGGTTGTTTTGTCAACTTTAGAACCGGATTTAAAACAGAATAGAAACTGATAAATTTTAAATTGACATGGTATATGATGGTTAGGAATGGTTAGACGCCAATTTAATTTCGTTTCTGTACCATTCGATTTCATATTACATATTAAAAGACAAAAATGGCCTTACTCACACGCCTGAAAAAATGAAGCAAGATAGTGGCATTTAGTTGTAAATAAATCAAAAACAGTGGGTAATAATTGTTTTGTACTTCTGTTTTAATAGTATAGATAAAGAACAATGTGATTTTTTTATCAGTACACACATTAACCAGAGTCTATCAACTTCAAGAGACTTGAAAAAACATTGTTCTCAGAGGTCCAATTCTAAATCTTTAGAGATTATTTTCACAAGCATGCTAAAGAAAGTTCCAAATTTCAAGAGTGATTCCAGACGGAAAAAAGGGGTCCAGTGCTAAGGAGCAGAGTTGGAAGTGGAGGTCTTCTTGAAATCGATCTTGTCGACTTTAACCTCTCCGTCGATGAGCTCATAGACATAGACGACAACTCGAAGGCCATCGATATCCATAAGAACAAAGCTCGGGTTAACATCTTGGTTTATGCTACTATAAGCTCCAGTTGCAGAGCCCGGGTTTATCACGACTCCTCCCTCGTGTTTGTAGGCTGTGAACTGGTGGGTATGGCCTGTTACAAGTATGTCCACATCGAGTTGTCTCTGAAGCATGGCTAGTGAGTCTAGATCACCCCATGGGATCACCTGTACAACAAACAGAGACACTCTGTTCAATATGACTGCAAATAGAGTAACAAATCTAAATGAGGCATCTCCTTCATAGTTTAGTCTAAAACCTTGACATAGAAAATCAACAGTGTTGAAACTTTTTAAATCCTAGACCTTCCCGTTTACTATTCTCGAACACAGTTCTTTATCATAACTAGAAAAGGTAAGTGCAGGTTAGAGGTATCCAGACAAAAGCAAATTTATAATTGTTTACCATATGACAATGTAAAAGAGTAGAGAGATAGATATTTGATGTGATGAATATTGCCAGTCAGAGCTTGATCGGTTAAGGACACATGCCAGCAAGGCAATGAGGTAAAAGGGAAGCAAATTCAGTTTTGATTCCGATAAACAGATGATGACTGATACGTCATACGAGGGACTGTTCATATGCTGCAACTGCTACTCGTAAAGCTCATCAAGAAATGCAAAAGGGAAGAAAAACTGAACCTGGTGGCCGTGGCACAGTCCCAGCTTGAACTGCCCAATAGTCAAGGTTTTGTTCTCAGGGTATCGTGCATCTTCGTCGAACTCCCCTCGAACTATATGCAAATCAGGGCATATAGTCTTCAAGTAGTCATGGATTTCCTAAAATCAGGGCACAATAAGGCAGATAGAGAACAATATGAGAGTAGACTACATGAGATGAACATCCACCACTGGGTCCACTTTTCTATATTCGGTAATTATCATCACATATGGTTGAATTAGTCTTTCTCGCTTTGAATCCTTTCTTTCCATTATATGTAAGTATCCCAGAAACAATGAAAAAGAATGATCCAATAAAGCAAAAATAGAGATGTAAACATTAAGAAGAAAACCTACTTTGATGCAGAGATTTCCAGTGCAGATGATGTGTTGAATCTTCCCAGGAACAAGCATCGATTTGAACTTGGGAGGTAGATCAGACGCTCTATGGGGTACATGAAGATCCCCCAATGCCAATACCAGCACCATTTCAAACTTTCCCCAGGGAAAAATAAAAACCTTCACCCGATTGAAATCTGGACAAAGGTGAAGCTTCCACTAAAGTTGATGAAAGAGAAACTCAAAAAATCTCGATTGATTTTACCAGATGGGTTTCTTTGTTTTGATCCTGGGAATCTCAGAGATCGCCCATGGAAGATCCTTCCTTTCTTTTTCCTTCTCTTCTCGCTCTGATTTTCGCTCCGCTCCTCGTTTTGCAAAGAAAAGGAAATTAAACCAGACAACGTGGTTTGTACTTTTGACATAAACCGGTTTCTTAAAATCGATACGAGAAAGTGAAGAACCGAATCAGCCCATATTAAACCGGACATAAACAACCCGGTTCAAACTTTTTGGGTTAAAGTCCGGTCATATTAACAAGATCTAACATAAACAGAGCGTATCTATACTATTAAAACAGACGTTTTAAAAAATGTCATGATTTATTCAAATATTTACAGACAATGCCACGGTTTCTTTTTGTTTTTTTTTTCCAATTCATTAAGGTTATAAGCGTAATTAATTTAAAATAAAGACACACTCAGATCTCTAACCAATTTTAATCAAACCAGCTAAACCAAAAAATAATATAATTTCCAAAACAACAACACGATCCAGCTTATATCTCCATCCGCTTATAAAATCTTAAACAAAAGAAATGAACCAAACCTGTCATATTAACAAGATCTAACATAAACAGAGCGTATCTATAATATTAAAACAGAAGTACGTTTTAGAAATTGTCCATTCTTTTCAATTTATTTACTGAGAATGCCACTGATTTTTTGTTTTTGTTTTTATTTCATTAAGGGTATAAACAATCTTAAAAAAAAATGAAAATACTGAAATTTGTTGTGATTAGAAGAGAGATAGAAGAATTGGTGATGTTTATTCCAATGAATGAAAGCTCCTTTATATAGGAGTACAAAGACTTGATGACCAAGTAAAACCTAGTGTACAAATAATTCTAGAAGCTACTACGAGATGGGCCTTATAATGGGCATCCATCTTATTATTCATAACACTCCCCCTTGGATGTCCATTATAATGGAATGGTTCTTAATGCGTTTAAGATGTTGCCTCATTAAAAACCTTACCAGGAAAACCCAATGGGAAAAACCATGGTTAAGGGAAAAAGAGTGCAACACGCAAATACTCCCCCTCTTGAGTACACATGTCGAGATCTTTGAGACGGCGTAACCCGATCTAATGAACTAACTTCTTGAAAGTAGAAGTAGGTAGCGCCTTTGTAAATAAGTCAGCCAAATTATCGCTCGAATGGATCTGTAGAACATGTATATCGCCGTTCTTCTGTAGATCGTGTGTGAAGAAGAATTTTGGTAGAATGTGCTTTGTTCTATCACCTTTAATGTATCCGTTTTTGAGTTGTGCGATGCATGCTGCATTGTCTTCATACATAATTGTTGGAGCTTCTTTCCCTACAGAAATACCACAATCTTCTTTTATATGATGAACGACAGATCTTAACCATACACACTCGCGACTAGCTTCATGGATGGCTAAAATCTCTGCATGGTTAGAAGAAGTAGCGGTGAGAGTTTGCTTCATAGATCGCCAAGAAATGGCAGTACCTCTGCAAGTGAACACATATCATGTTTGCGATTTAGCAGTATGGGGATCGGATAAGTATCATGCGTCTGCAAAACCAATTAGGCCTTCCTTGGATAAGTTAGAAAGAATAAGCCCATGTCTTTTGTACCTTGAAGGTAACGAAGTATATGTTTAATCCCATTCCAATGCCTTTGAGTTGGGCATGAGCTAAACCTTGCTAACAAATTCACCGAAAATGATATATCTGGTCTTGTGTGACTAGCAAGGTACATTAATGCTCCTATTGCACTTAAGTATGGTACTTCAGGGCCAATAACTTCTTCATTGTTTTCTCGAGGACGGAATGGATCCTTTGACACATCAAGTGATCTTACAACCATTGTACTACTCAAGGGGTGTGCTTTATCCATATAGAACTTTTTGAGCACATTTTCTGTGTTTGTTTCTTGATATACTAGAATTCCATTCTTTACATGTTCAATTTGTAATCTCAAACAAAATTTTGTTTTCCCAAGATCTTTCATCTCAAATTCTTTCTTCAAATACTCCACTGTATATGAAATCTCTGCAGGAGTTCCAATAATATTTAAATCATCAACATATACTGCAATTATCACAAATTCTTTCTCAAATCTCTTTATAAAGATGCATGGACTAACACAGTCATTCTTGTAGCCTTCTCTTAACAAGTATTCACTAAGGCGAGTATACCACATACGCCCTGACTCCATAAAGAGATCGATTAAATTTTATGCAGTATTGTTCTCGGGAATTAGAATTTACTGCTTCAGGGAGTTTAAATCCTTATGAGGTTTCCACTTTAAAATCTTCTGGAACTTTCACATAAATGTCATTGTCCAGTGGCTCTCAATTTCTTTTCTTGTTGTCAGACTAATAAGAAACTTTAAAGTAGTTGTTTCTGCCACATGATAGTAGTTTATTTATAATTCATTATAGGTCTTTGTGAGAACCCTTTGTGCAATTATTGCTTTGCATCTCACAATTTCATCATCCTATATATTCTTTCGTATAAGACCTATTTATGTCTTTTTCATAAAAATCTATTTATGCGCCACTGGTATTATACCATTAGGTGTATGGACTACTGGTCCGAATAATCTTTTCTTTTAAAGAGATTTTAACTTTGCATCTATTGTCTCTTTCCCTTTTATCCAATCATCACTTTGTGTACACCAATAGATGGTTTATGATCCTCATTCTCATCAACTGCTATATTGCATGCATAGTTATCAAAGACGTCGATTTGATATCGGTTCCATATTGTTCCATATATGACATAACTATTTGAGATTTCTTTATTCTCAGGTACCTGAATTTCTTTCTTGTCATGTTTACCATCTCTTCTTGATTAAATCATGACAAATATCAATAAATTATTATTCTAGATAAGTATTGATAATCATCTCTATTATGAATAAGATCAGAGATCATAATCGTGAAGGCATAGCCTATCATAACGATATTCAGAGAAGACATCACTTATCATCCCAGAATAATACATAAACTAAACATAAATTAAATCTCACATTTTCGGTGTAAGAAAATAGAAAAGGAGAGACTATCGTGCTGATAACGTGTTGTGATTAGAAGAGAGATAGAAGAATTGGTGATGTTTATTCCAATGAATGAAAGCTCCTTTATATAGGAGTACAAAGACTTGATGACCAAGTAAAACCTAGTGTACAAGTAATTCTAGAAGCTACTACGAGATGGGCCTTATAATGGGCATCCATCTTATTATTCATAACAAATTTTAATTTATTGAGCCGAAAATTACCTTCCTAAAGTTTCTCCAAGCAAGAAAACTACTTCATAAACGATAATTTATATATTCTGTTAGAAAAGCAACCGATTGAAATTTTGAATATTTTCTATATATGAAAATCATTGATATTTTGAAGATATTACCTAAACTAACAATTTATATATCCTGTTAACTTAATATAGAATATACGATGATATTCGTTCTTTTCAATTCACATAAATCTTATTAGTAAAATGTGTACTTCATCTCCATTATAAATAACTAAAATTGAAAGCCTATACAAAGACTCGCCGCAGAAAAAGCTCTCCAAAGATATAATCCCCAACAAGTAAATAAAATCGAAACCCTTTTGTTTCTTGGTTTGTCATTCATATTCAATTGTTATCCTTTTTCTTGTGGCAGATTCCTGATTTCGAGTATTCACTGGTTCCTCAGACTCAGAGCAGGTTATTGAACGAAGATTTCTGATATATATTCATTTGTGATCCATAAAGCTTATTCCTTTTCCTGTTTTTGACAGATGGATATTCAGGTTCAAGCAAGAACAATAACGTTACCGAGCCAGAGAGAAAACCAAGGCATGTTGTTCCTCCTATTAGAGAGTCTCCATCTCCAGCTAAAAATTCTCGTCATTCACTCTCTCAACAAACAATTCAGGTACATTTCCAAAAGGGATCCTAATATTGTTGTTCGAGTCTCTAATGTTTATTCCAATTTTGATTAATTTGGTTTGGGAATTGTAGAGGGAGACAGAGCATAAATAAGTTGGTTTCGACTCAGTTCAGAAAAGACTACAATAAAACTATAGACAAGCCAAGAATGGTTTTAAAGTCGGATCGTTCTTCTTGTGATTTATTTTCAGGTCTCTACTAAATTTGGGTTGTTTTTTATTTTTTTTTTGTTACCAGAAAATAGCAAAAGACTATACATGTGATGGACATTCATGAGATCCCTAAACATAAGAAAGGTGGATTTTTTTCAAAGAAAATGTCAGGTTTCTCAAGGTGGTAGTAGTAAACACTGGTAAATTGAGTGAAAAAGATGATGAGAGGTGGAACTAGGAAGAAGAAAAAGATAAAGACAGAGAACCATGTATTAAGTACTTTAAAGTGTCGCTCATGTAACAGGTACCAAATTCTTTGCACACAGTGACACAAATTTAGTTCTTGACTGTAATTGACTATACTGATTATGTGTCCTATCTATAGAATCGGGTGCTTACTTGTGGTGTAGCTGGTGAAATTATCTTTCGCTTCTCCCTCATATTACTATGATCAACTACTCTTCAGGTGAGTCCTATGCTTAAATTAAAATGTTTGTTAGAATTTAGTTGTTTTTAAATTGTCTTTCTATCTCATTTAGTCCTAAATTGTCCCTACTATCTTTCAGATATTTGAAGCAGTCAACCTACTACTTGCAGCAATACTCTTATATTCGCCTTTCATTGCTAGCATGTATACCTATAACTACACACAATTATTAGTATGGAACCTAAAAGGGGCTTCTCACTTAGTTTTTTATGTGACTAACGTATCAATACAATTATTTTAAAATGAAGAAAATGATACAGATCTATCCGACAACTTCACTTTGAAGACATGCCAGAGATTTACTCATGTCACATGTAATATACCCACTCTTTTCTTGAAGTTCCTGCTAGAGGCTTATGGTTGTTTCCTTTCAAAGTTCATTTGACTGGATTATCTGTAGTTATGCTTCTCAGTGCTAATACTGTTTAGAATGCTGCTATAACTTATATTTTCCTTCTTTCTTATGTTTTCGACTGTGGGCAACAAGTTACGATGGGAATCGTTTTTTCACAAAGCATCTGGAAAGTAAGTAACTAAATTTTGCATCGATATTTAAGATTTATGTTGGCATGCACTATTAAGTCTTCCGTATGAGGATTTCCATGGCAAGAGATTCATCATATTATCTTTTAATTCTGAATTCTGCATTTTTAGGAAATTTCGGTATTTTTTATTTTGATGTTCTTTCTGGATATCATTAATGCTTCTCACAGCTATGCAACTAAAGGAACATCAGTCAGTGGGTTTCGGTTCAAGCATAACCTGATTTGAGAGTTTGGTTATTTTAACATGACTTTGGTTGTAACTCTTAACCATGAATTAGGAATGTTAATATTAGGCAAGATCCAACGATAACGGTGACTACGCTTCAAACTGAAAATGAGGAATCATGTACAACTTATAATATGCTAAGGTAGGATTTTAAGCCTTTGTTTTTTCCTCTTTTATTTTCGGAATAAAACATAAAATTAATTGCAGATGATGGTCTCTCAGAATCTGTTCAGGTGGACAGAAGAAGTTTGCTATGCAACCTATTGTGAACTTTGTGTTGAGCATAATTTACAAAAGCTACGTTTCCTTCTCCATCTTTCTCTGCTCTAAAAATAAATCTTATAGGTTCTTTAAATTGTGTTAAATTCAACAAGATCACACACATGGATCTTTTTTTGGTGTCGCGGGTCTGCCTACCATTTGATAATGCTCATGGATTAGTCAAGGCTAGGCGGTTGGTGACTGTTGCATGTCTAAAATACCGGTATGATTTCAATACATGAGTTTCCTCACCATGTTCTTAGAGATAGAGATCAATTCACTGGTAGAAGGAAAATAAGCTTCAAGCTGGAAAACAACGGCTAGGCTGGTGGTTTTTAGCTGCACGCGAATGGAAACTAAAGTACCAAACTTAGAAATTGGATGATTGTGCAGTTGTTTATTTTGGTGTTAATTTCATCAGAATAGGAAGAACAAGGTTCTTTTCGGCAACAAACTCAGTAGAATTAGACAAAAACCAGAGAACAAAACCTGTCTTCAGAAAAACGTCAGACAAATCACCATCAACGGCTTAAGTACACAACCGGTCAGGTAATGCGAATGCGGAAACTGATGGTCAATCGTTTGTTGGGAGAATCATAACAGTGAAATTTGGAGACTATACTAGAAGCTTTGGGATAAATGATAGAACTGAAACAATCAAAGAAGCCATCATATCCGTGTTTAACATTAAGAACACATTTTGACATTTTTCTTTAAATCTGAAGTAAAGTTAGTGGAAAGTTAGTGGACTACTTAATGCTAATGGACTTTTTATTTATTTGCACCCACATTTTCATTCTCAGTGCTATCTTCTTTGATTTGGGTGGAATATTGGATCAAACTATAAGTTTAAGAATCAATATGTTTTCTTTTATGAATATGCAATCGACACCACAAGAAATATATATTCTTAGCGCAAAAATAATGCTATATTAGGTGTTTCATAGCGAATTCGTAAATGCTATGTCATCGGCAGCCATCATAGGTACCCCATCTACGATAGCATTGTTTCTATATGCTACGATAAGTCCAGTTTCGATAGCAATACTTGGATGTTGTTATTTATTTTATTATAGCATCTCCGTTTTTTGTAAAAAACTGATTATAATTCATATTTCGTGTTATGATAGGTCTTTCTACAATGGCAATTGAATAGTGCTTTAATTCTATTTTGTAGCCGAGCCGAGCCGAGCCATATTAAATTATTGTTATTATATTTTTTTTTATCAATTGGATTAAATAAAAAAAGATTGTATCTGATTATATAAGAAAAAAATATGTCTTACACCAAGTAATACATACACATACAAAAACAAAACAAGAAACAACTTTGAGGATCTCTTCGAGAGGAAATTGGCTGATGCACTGGCTGACTGAATATCCATATCAAGAAGTATTTATAGATTAGCAGAGCATCTTGCATCTGCCTTGAAGTTATGCCATTGCTACCTACTTCGGTATCGGAAAACTCCAGAGATTTCAACTCAACCATACCTAAAACCACAAAACCACATGAGTATATATTGAACATCAAATAATCCGTGATAAGAGCAAGAAACGCAAGTAGCAATCACCTGATAGATGTACCAGTCCATCACCAATTCTACATGAATCCAAGTTCAAGCTCTCCAACTTTGTCAAACCTGAGAAAGCATTTTATCCTAATTAGCAGTCATTTCTCAGAAACCACGATATGGTGAAAGAGAGATGAAACAAAAATAGATATAATGAAAATAGAAACATATTAAGAAAGTGAAACAACCTCTCAGGTGGATCAAGCATGACTTAGTAATATTGTTCATTCCCAAGTTTAAGATCTTCACACCCAGAAAACTATTCACACCCACTTTCTGTAAAATTGCATCTATTGAGGTTCAAAAACATCAAACCTGTAAGAGCTATATGAAACAGAAGAAGACTCGTATGAGTTCATCTGACAGAACTTCGTCAAATGTGTTGTACAAAAAGTATCATACATCCAATTGACTGGACAATCACGGAGATACTACAAGGATGGCTATACAAACATGTGAGTGTGTCTAGGCAAGCTGTAGTAACACGAGGGAACCCTTACAAGCTCATACTTCGTAACCCATCTTGTCCACCATTTCCTTCACAACTTGATACATGGTGGTCTTACCTGCAACCAGCAACCAAAAAAACCCATAACCTCTCTCTTCAATCACTCTATACTGGTACAAACAGAGAACCCAAACAAACGAGAAATCAAAGCATACGATTTGGACATTGGTCATTGCTGTCATAAGTAGCACACTAGGCATCTCCACTGCAACAGAATACGACAAAAAAACATCGTGAGACTAGGAACATAGAAACATCACTTTGAAAATCATCAGAACTAAGCTAATCAACACACAATTTTTGGTCACGTACAGACACTAATTGTAAGGAGAAGACCAGTTCCATCTTCCATTTTCAAGACAATCGCAGGGTGTGGAGCCCTCCTTGAGGATTGTTATGAACACATCGTAGTTGCTTACCGTCTCTCATCTTCACCATGAAACCATCTGCCCCACTCTTTACCTCAGCTATATAAACATATAAAAACACATAACAATACATCAAACTGAAGTCGAACAAAATCAAAGCAGAGAATAAAAAGCTCAAAAGTGTCTAAATTGAGCACAACACAACAAAACGAAACAAGGAAGTTTTGATTGGCAGACAAGGGCTGAGATTTACTCAGATATTCTGCTGAAGCCTAAGTATAAACACTAAGAATAAAGCAATATTTAACAGATTTTTCTGCTGAAGCCACAAATTAGAGATAGAGATTGGATCTAGGGTTCAACAGGGCAAGCCAACAAGAAATCTGGCTTACGGTGTTACTGAAAATCTGAAGCATTGGTGAATTTTTCTTTCGGATGTGGAAGCGGCATCAACAACGGAAGGAAGATCAATATCTTCACATCCCTCCTCGCATCTTTAATCACAATAGCTGTAGCTGTCTACACAGCAACAACAAACACACATATAAAGCTGGTACCAAACTGAAATTAATAAGCTTCAGGACAGATTTTACATTCAATACAATATACATAAATAAAGATTAAGAAACAGAGTTTAGAAAGAGAGGGAGAGAGAGATTAACGGTGGCTCCCTCGGTGTTCTTGCTCGATTTGAGGGTCTACTTCGTTTGGACGTTTGCGAATCAACTGGAGCAGGTGTTCTTGCTCGATTTGAGGCGTTTGTCGCAACCCTTCCTCCTCCTTTCCTTCTTCTTCCACGGACAGCCATCACAAACAGAGACTTAGAGATTTCGATTTCTCCGTTAGGGTTTGAGAAAATGAGTTGAGAAGGAAACTGATTTCGGTGGCTAGAAACTGATTTCGATGGCTCAAAGAATTGGTGGGTGAAAATTAGAGTTCTGATTTGTGTCTGGGATGAATGAATCAAAAGAGGGAGAATGAAAATGGAGAGGAAGAGGGAGAATAAAAATGGAGAGGGAAAAAGCAGAAATGAAAGAGAAGAGGGAAAACTGAATTGGGTTAATTCATTCCCGAAATTTCACTAAGTATTTGGCGCTTTACCCAAATTTTGGTTCCCGCTTATGGAAACTCTATTATAGCATTTATTGAATGCTATCATATAGTTTGGAATTTCCAAAAACATCAACGACAACAGTTCGGTAAAACGAGCTATCGTGCCATGCTATGAATAAGGACTTTTTTTGTAGTGCGAGTTATTTACTTCTTAAGTTATATAATTCACATTTGTATCACTTTTATGAATAATCTGTTGTATAGTTCAGTATCTCTAACACGAAATCACCAAATCTGAAGTGACATTGTGTACATAGGTGTGTTGGCTATTCTAAAGATGTCTGCTATTACAATGTGCATCTAAGCATCAAGGGTACAACAGCAACACCAAACATATTTGGCTGGTAAATACTCTTTGTTCTTGTGGTTGTCAAACTTTTAACTTACTTGGATTCTCCATGTTATGTAGTTTCAGATATCCAATCTTTTCCCATTGAGAAAACGTGTTGAAGTTCGCACTAATAATCCAATAAAAAGTATATTTATGGAGATGAAGTGATTTCACAAAGGTAAAATGGTAAAAGTTGATAGCAAAACCCCCAAAATTTATCTAACATACCTAAATGGATTTAATAGCATGTGGTACTTTTGACATATTTAAACGGGTGGATCTAAGTAGGTCTTAAATATAAACAAGTCTAAACGAGTCGGATCTGCATGTTTAAACATTTGGATCTGCATGTAAATCCAAATAAAAGTTTTAAAAAGCAAAACCCAAAATATAAAAGAACAAAATAATTTTTTTTGTAAGAAGAAAAATGTCTTAAATAGATGGAAGTATTTGATTCAGTTAAAGTAAAAAATATAAAGAAATATATAAAGTTAAGTTTATACATTAAAATTTATAAACATACCTAAACGAATTAGAGTAGACATTTGTTATTTCTGACGGGTTTAAACGAGTCGGGTCTATCTGTTTTAAGATCTTTATGTAAAACAATATAAAATTTAAAAAAAAACAAAAAACAAAAATAAATGTTTTGATAAATAATTTTACCAAGAAGAAAAATTGTCTTATATATATAAAAACATCTAAACGGATATATATGTATATATAAAGCTTAAAAATGGATATATAAATATACACAATTAAATTTTATACATTTGTATTAAAAATTGAAATAATTACAAATTACAAATATACCTAAACGGATTTAATTAGGCATGTGATACTTCTAAAGGACTAAAACATACATGTTTAAATGTTTTTTAAATATAAACATGTCTAAACAGGTCGGGTATGTCCCGTTTTAGCATTTCTATGTAAATCCAAATAATTTTTTTTTAAAGTAAAACCAAAAAGGAAATGTTTTATTAAAAATTACAAGAAGAAAATTGCCTTAAATAGCTCTAAGTATTGAATTCAATCAAAAATAAAATGCATATAAATATATGGAAAGTTAAAATTTATGTATTTTGTATTAACTTTTTTTTAAAACAAAAATTTATAAACAGACTTAAACGGATTTAAATAGGCATGTATTAGTTCAGCCAAATTTATATGGACGGGCTTAAATGAATCTTAAATATTAACATGTTTAAATGGGTCGGATTTGCCTATTTCTATGTAAATCCAAATAAAATTTTAAAAATAAAATCCAAAAAAAATTATTAAATAATTTTTGTGATAGCAATATAAAACCAACAAAACGATTTCAAATAAAAGAAACAAAAAACAAAATTAAAAAAAAAACAAAAATGAATATCAAAATAATATTCCGCGGTTAGCACGGGTCAAAATCTAATCTATACTATTAAAACAGAAGTACGTTTTAGAAAATGTCTTGATTTATTCAAATATTTACAGACAATGCCACTGATTTTTTTTTGTTTTTTTTCAATTCATTAAGGTTATAAGCGTAATTAATTTAAAACAAAAACACACTCAGATCTCTAACCAATTTTAATCAAACCAGCTAAACCAAAAAATAATATGGCTCCAATTGGTGACCATAGTTTAGGAAAAGAATGTTGATGAATTTTTAATTCCTCTAAATTTTTACCAATTAAAAGGAATTTTTTTTTCAAAATTCAGACATATGTGTCCCACAATATTTCATATTTTTCCTCATGTTTAAGGAATGAATGAACAAAAAAATTCCCCTGCAAATTTGATGAGGAACAAAATATGAATAAAAATTCCTCTACATTCCTATTTTTTTGTTAATTCAATTCCTCAAATGACATTTTGTCCAATTCCTTTGTTCATTTTAGTGGTCACCAATTGGAGCCTATAATTTCCAAAACAACAACACGATCCAGCTCATATCTCCATCCGCTTATAAAATCTCAAACAAAAGAAATGAACCAAACATGTCAATAATCAATAAACATGTCAACAATAAATAGTCGGTAATGTATCATAACCAATAACCAATTGTTTTGAATTATTTACAACTAATGTCACTCATATAGTTTGATATATTTTAAATTCATTAATGGTACAGCCGTAATTTGCTAAGCGAATATCATTCTTCGGATTAACAAACATGTAAACAATTCGCAATCCGGTATGTTCTCATAACCGATTATGTTTGTAGAAGGTTAACATGCAATAAAAGGCATAGATAAATTAAAACCAGATTCTGGTTTACGGTAATGGTTTGGTCAATCGTTTTTAAATATGATTGTATCAAATAAGGCAATAAAATATTTGACAAACTATTTACCTCAATAGACCAGTTTCCAATTTTAAACACACCAATATATTGATATAGTTAACAAGCATACCAATAGATTCAATTTCATACCAATTCGTACGTTACCTTGGTTTATTCGATTAAAGAATTTCGTAAACATTAGTGTTGTGCAAGTTAAATATAACCGGATTTAATTATTCTAACAAAATATTTTATATAAAGTTACTATACGATTTATAGCTATTTGATATGTTTACATTTTTTGTTTATAGTTGTTAATAAACCAGTCCGATCTTTTTTTTTTAATAAACGAATACCTAAATCTTTCTTGAATAAAATCTTAACATAAATTTAACAACCTATCTTTTTGCTTTACAAAACAGATTTGTTACCTTCAAACTCGCCAATAAATATACATATAACATTCGTTTCAAAAAAAAAAATTACATATAACATAAACTAGAAATGTATCCACACACAATACCAAGTACAATACATATATAAGTACATACGAACAAACTTAACTAACAATATCCTACAAAGATAGTAAGTAGATTTCATCAACAGTCCATCCGATTTAATATCTTAAATCTTTCCAAAATAACAAACGAATATTTTGAAACAAGAATATACAAAGCATATTGGTTCCGACTAAATTAATTTTCCTATTATAAAAACTTGAATAACAAGAATATTCAAAGCATATTGGATCCTGATTATCTCTATAATTACAAGTTATGCCATTCAATTATTTATTAAATTCCAAAACTTAGTATATTCAAAAATTAATTTACTGAAAATCCGGATTAAATATACTTCGCTATAAATTTTGAATTTACAATTAAAAATCTCTAAAATTGATTGAATTAAAATAACAAGTAGATTCGGACATGACAATTTTTTCATCAAAATAATTAACTAAACTATTTATTTTTGGGTTTTTCTTAAACGTTTATTTGGGTTTATACATTCTCATATGGTGTAAGGTTGACTATTCAAGTCTTCGGGCCGGGTTAAGGTTGGTTCTCTCCGGATTCGGATTTTTCGAGTAGATGAAATTTGAAACCATATAGAAACTTCTAGAGAGTTGATTCGGTTTCTGGTCAGTTTCTGGTCAATTGCCTCTATTTTATTTACTATCAACAACATATCATTAAGAAAACATGTTATATTGTTGTTTTTACCAACCTTTCTGATGTCAAATCTGTTTAAACAGGTTGGCGAATATGTACCAACATCCTCCAAATTTGTAATACACCACTAGAGATACATCAGAACTCAGTTGAGTTGATGACACAGTAAGTAAAATAATATTGGAATGTTTCTTATGTTAACCAAATTTTTGATTATAAACATCCAAAGATTATTTTAATGATATTATTATCTAATTAGCTATGCCTTTTTAAGTGCAGGGAGTAAATATTCATACAACATGTATAAAGATAATCAAAATTAGAAATCATCACAATAAACAAAGGTAAATGTGGAATTTTCTAGACCTCTATAGGAGTTCATATTTTCTGCTCGCTAATTTTGTCATACTTCTGTTTTTTTCTCTCAGCTTTTAATCCTTACCAGATTAAAATAAAAGCAATACAATAAGGAAAAAGGTTTTCAACAATTTTCTAAGAGGTATCAAAATTGAAATTTGAAGATCACATAAGAAGTTTAAAGTTCGATAGGGAAGTTGTTCTCTCTTACCTTCGTGCAATGTATATTGAGATTATAAGGTGTAATAAGATTGGTTTACCGATCCATTGAGTCATCCGCTACTAATATTGTCTCTGGCAAAACGGCATAATAACAAAAATGTTATCATATAGAGTTTACTAAAATTATAGTTTTAAAAACTTATACAAAGTTTACAAATAATTCTAAGAAATAAAGCTAATACTTTGATTAACATTCGTTTGATTATAATATTGACTAAATTTGACAATTCTAAAGATCTATAAATAGTTGTAGTAAAACGTTAATTTACAATTACTTAAAATGAATAATTTGGGTCTTCCATGTATTTATTGCAAACAATTATATTGAACCTCAACAGTAGTTTCTATTATCATTACTCTTTTTTTTTTTTTGGCAATTCCGGTTGAACACAAAAAAAGTTTGAATTTTATGATCGTTAATGGGCATGCCTAATAACATCATAGGGTATCATAAGAATATTTTATTTTTTATTGACATATCAAATATATATATATAGAAGAAAAAATGAAAACTTTCCTTTTATTTATCAAATATAGAAAATCTTATAGAACCTTTCAAAAATTTCAAATAGCAATAATTAAAATATTAGTTTTTAGTTTCTGCTTCAAGTTTTTTTTTGTAAAATAAACATCTTTATTGTTCCTTTTATGTTGTTAAATTAAATGAACGTTTTTATAATTTTACTATTTACTAATATTACAAAATAAATATAAACTATAAATAATACCATCAGCAAGACAACCAAATTGTCAACAAATCTCAAACCTCCACATTTACTTATGAAATATATAAAATAGAACATATTAACATTTATAAATATATATTACACCCGTCCACGGATAAATGAGAACCATAATATTTTTTATATTTTTTCATAATATGCTCAATAATATACATTTGTATAAATCAAATATAATTTCAACCCATAAAATGATAATTTAGAAACTAAAATTAGTTGGAAAAATAGAAGTTGTTATTTTCAAGTAAATTAAAATTCATTTTTTACAATAAAGTATAAAACTAATAAAGATAAATTTTATAATTTTTTATGAAAAAATTGCAAGTCTAAAAAAAATTCTAAACATAAAATAAAAATATACATAACAAATTACTTATATTTGGATTAATAATATATATTCACCACCATATTACACATACGCTTTATATATTATAATAACTACTGCATAAAGATAAAAATGCTCAAATCTTTAACAAAAACAATAGAATATGTGTTTTAAAAATAAGATAAATTACTTTTATAAATATAAATCTACATGCTATAAATAAAATAATGGTCTGTTTTTAGTGTGAATCATTATCATTTACAAAACAAATATATAAAACTATATATGATCAACATATCTCAAATATCTAAATTTAATATTAATAACATGTTATAAATTATCATTTACAAATATATTATTTATACATAAAATATCAATAAACATTATAACAAAATTATACCCGCCGATTGGCGGGTCAAAATCTAGTGTAAATTATAATATCATACTTTTATTTCTTGCACTTCTAGACCGCATAGCCAATAGCCATAAATTGACGAAATGCCAAATTATAGTATTATTTTTTGTCATCTTCCCATTTTAGCTAAACCGTTTTTTATCCGATGATAATTGCATTTGGATAAACATTTTTTTATCAGAATTGTCTTATTTATATGAAAGAAAGAATTTTCACGTGCCCGGACTTCTTTTGAAAGAGAGTCCGCTTCGGCATCTAGTCGGCGAGAAATCCGGATAAAACTAAATATGTCAAAGCTTTGTCGTACAAGGGAAATTGCTTCTAATTATGACAAGCAAACTGGTCAATTCTCCCAATCTTCCAACATTTCTACAAAATTTTGAGCAATATGTTTCTACTTGGATTTCTTTGAATATCTCTATTCCGAAAACATGATAAGGCCTAGCCCTGGGCATTCAGATATTCGGTTTGGTTCCGGGTAGGAACCATTCGGTTCCGGGTATTTCGGTTCTAAATATTTAGGACCCATCGGGTATTTTATAAATTTTCGGTTCGGTTTCGGTTCTGTTCTTGTCGGTTCGGGTATATAATTTTAGGAACCGTAAAATACCCGAAAGTTTTCGGTTTTTAAACGGTTCCGGATACCCAGAACCAAAATAGTAAAAAATTTACCCAAAACTAAAAAAATACCCGAATTAACACTAAAAATACCCGAAATCCGAACCCCAAATGTAAATAAATTATCCAAAATGCAAATAAATACCCGAAATTACCAAAAATATCCGGAACTGATATCCGAAATGTCAATAAATTACCCTAAATGCAAATAAAATACTCAAAATAAGCAAAAAATACTCGGAACCGATATCCAAAATATCAATAAATTACCCGAAATACCAATAAAATACCCTATTTGCCAATAAACTACCCGAAATTTCGATAACACTAATACTATATGGGTAAATATATATACATATTCGGATATTTGGTTCTTTATTTTGGTTCCCGGGTAAGAACCATTCGGTTCCGAGTATTTCGGTTCTAAAGATTTAGGACCCATCGGGTATTTTGGTTGGAACTGGAACCAACAATTTGGTCGGTTCCGGTTCGGTTCTTCTGTTCCGGTTTTTTTTGCACAGGCCTAATAAGGCCCATAGGAGTCCATCCAACTACGCATGCAGTGTTCAAAGGCTTCGACGCTCACCTTGCATCCCAACCATCTCCAAACCCATGTGGCCCTTATAGTACCTCCCTCAGCCACTGATAGAACCATGGTCAATCTAAGAATCATTAATTTGATATATCTAGATTCGGGTATCTATAGGGGGCCAGAGGTAACTCTTATATCCTCATGAGTCTCTGGTTCTTCCTCCTTTTCATTCTAGTGAGCTAACCTCCAGCTTTCCTCTTGCAAGTTAGCAATCTGGAGGGTTTTCATTGGGGAAATATCATTTCCATTAAAAAAAACTTTTTCATTTCTTGCCTTTCATATAGACCAAAGTATCCAAGGATATGTCTTGTTGCGGTGTTGATGTCGGCGTACATCTTTAACTCGCCAGAATAGGAAGTCCATGTTCCGATAGAGCAATGAACTTGGAAAGTAATCCGACCAAGATGGATAGCCTGAAAGAGCCCAAACTTGATGTGTTGAAGGGCATTCGAAAATGACATGGTTGATGGTTTCTTCTGGATTACCACACCTAGGACAATTCTTGTCGGTGGTCAAATGTGTATAAGTGAGACGCTCGAATATAGTGAGGCATCCCCAGATGGCTTACCACATAAAATGCTTGATCTTTGGAGGTGTGCGGATTTTCCACACATTTTTCTTTAATCATGTAATGCTTGGTTCTCTGACCTCCTCAATCTCACGTTGGAGATTGCACTTATGGATCAGATCATAACCATTCTTGATTGTATAAATAACAATCTTTGTATGATTCCATACATACCCATCATGGATAAAATTTCTACTAGGTCTCAGATCAAAAATAAGGGTGACATCATATGGTGAAAATATTCTTTTAAACATGAAATATTCCTCTCTCTTGATTCTCGGTCGATAAAGGAATATACCACCAGTTTTTGTGTCTCTGTAGAACCTGATCAGAAGGTCTTGTTGGTCGGGCCGAATTGTCTGGGATCGAAGGCTAAGACCATACATAAGTGTTGAGTCCTTTCCAAGGTTTAAAATTATTTGCATAATAAATTAATGATAACCCTAAATATATCTAAATGAATATATAAAAACAATTGAGATTTAAAATATATCTAAACGAATATATAAAAACAATTGAGATTTGTCTTTATAATATCAAATATTAACTTAAACTCATTTTTGGTATCTAAATAAAATATTCAATTTTTGACTAATATTATCTAAACGAATATCTAAATAATATGGTTTTCTTTTAGAATATACTGTTTTATAATATTTATTTTCTAAATATATAAAATCTAAATTGATTACATATAGTTACAAATCTAGATTCACCTAATATTATTTCAAAATATCTAATAAATTAAAGAATTATAATATTTAAAGATATATTAAAATTGAGGAAAAAAATTGTATTGCAAATTTTTAAATGTTTTAGAAAATGGAATAAGTAGTCACGTGTATTAAATTAATATGTATATATTAACTAAAGAAAAAGCTTTGTTATAAATTCAACTTATTATATGCTTTTTTTAATAATCGAAAAATAATATAATATAATGACTCTATCAGCAATGCTATAGACCACAAAGATTTGCGGCGGTTTCTTTAATTATGTCTTTTTATGATTTCTATGTCTGAATAGTTTCTTTGTTAGGTTTAGAAATTCTCATTAGAGATTTCATGGAATTTTATGTTGACTGATTATCAAGGATTCATAACTTCTAGTTCTTTATTTAGGTTGTTCGAATGCTTAATCTGGACTGGCCATTTAGATTATTGATATTAGGTTGATTAGCGTAATGAGAGTTGGTTAATTTTCTAGAAAAGAACCTAGGTGGTCAATTTGTCTATTCGCAAAAAGATTTGGTTTAGGAAAATTGTGAATGAACGAACCTGAATTTACTGCATATTAGAACTCTAGGATCGCAAAGAGATTTGGATTTCTAGATTGTTAGACATAGTTAATATTCGCAACGAGAGTTGGTTTGTTATAATTTTGTGTTTCTAGTTCTAGAACGTCAATAATTTGGATATTGATTGATTGATTGATTTATATTCCTGATTTCCTGTGAACTTCTCCGGACCTGGCGCTTTCACTTATTGATCTTTACACTTTTATTTAATTGCATTGCTTATTTCACTTACTATTATTTGCTTAGCATAATTCGATAGCGAACAATCTATTGAGTAATCTGAAGTCCTTTATTCGATACCCTAAAACTACAACTGATACATTGTGCACTTGCAGTAGATGGCTAGGGATAAAAACTGACCTACCAAGTAGGCGCAAGAGGGGCTTGACTCAGCCCTCTCAGATGAAATCTTCTGTTTACCTCGGATTGAGGAAATTACTTAGAATATGTCAAAGGCCTATGCAGAAGAAAATAAATTTTGGAGACAGAGAAGTAGAATCCAATTGATTAAAATTGGGGATCGCAACCCCGGTTTTTTTCATGCTACTACAAGGAATATGATGATGCAAAATACTCTCTCAATGATCAAAGATTCAGAGGGCAACTAGGTGGTGGAAGAGAGCCACATTGTTACGGTTATTGCCCAATCCAAGATAAAATTACTAGTAATGACAACCTTGACTTCAGTCTTGTGGAAAATGTGTTGCAGGGTAAAGTGATGGGGCTTACGATTATGCCAACCGACTTGGAGATTAAAAAAGCCACATTGGATATTTATGGAAATAAGGAATCGGGGCCGGATGGGTTTTCAGCTATATTCTACCATGCTTATTTGTACATTATTGGAACCGATGTTTGTCGAGATATTCAGATCTTCTTCAAAACAAGCTACATATACCTGAAAAAATGAGAGTCATATCCAATTTCCCAAAGATCACAACCCAGAGGAAGGTAATAGATTATCGACCTTTTGCTTTATGTAACACCCATTACAAGATAATCGCCAAGATCATTACCTGACAACTAAAGCCTCTAGTACCTTATTTGATTTCGCGGAATCAGTCAGCGTTTATTTCGGGTAGGGCGATATCTTGTAATGGGTGTTGCATAAAGCAAAAGGTCAGTGGAAGGTAGCAGATCATCGACCTTTTGCTTTATGCAACACCCATTACATGATAATCGCCAAGATCATTACCAGATGACTAAAGCCTCTAGTACCTTCTTTGATTTCGTGTAATCAGTCAGCGTTTATTTCGGGTAGGGCGATATCGGATAACATCCTCATTATGCATGAGATCCTTCATTTCCTTCGGACTTTAGAAGCAAAAAGTCTACTCGATGGCCGTTAAGGCGGACATGAGTAAGGCTTACGTTAGGATTGAATGGGGTTTTCTCTAAGCGGTCCTCGTCAGATTAGCTTTTGATGCTAAGTAGACTATATGGGTTATGACGTGTGTGAAGTCGGTTTCATATGCCTTTTCGATTAATGGAACCCTTCAGGGGTCGGTGAAAACATCACGAAAAATTCATAAAGTTCATCCTCTTTCACCATATCTTTTTGTTTTGTGTACGAAAATTCTTTCAGCTCTTTGTGATCAAGCGCAAATTCGAGGGACCATGCCCGATATCCGAGTTGCTTGTGGTTGTCCCACTATAAATCAACTTCTCTTTGCTGATGATACCATGTCTTCTGTAAGTTGAGATCTCCCTATGTTGAATCGCTGAAAGTAATCCTTGATAACTATGAGAATATCTCTGGTCAGCGTATCACTTTCCAAAAGTCAGCTATGACTTTTTCGGCAAAGACTCCTTTGAAGTTAAACTTCGTGTTAAATTGACCCTTGGTATTGGGGCAGAAGGCGGTATTGGAAAAATTTGGGTCCCAATGAATACTTGGGTACGAATAAATGGGATATCTTTGCCTCCATCGTTGATAGAATCAAGCAAAAAGCGCTAAGTTGGTCTTCTAGATTTCTGTCAGGATCCAGAAAACAAACCTTTTAAAAGCTGTCTTATCTGATATCCCAACTATGGTATGTCTTGCTTCAAGATCCCACAACCGCTGTGTAAACAAATCCAATCTCTACTAACTCGGTTCTGGTGGGATGCAAACTCCGAGACAAAGAAGATTTGTTGGGTAGCTTCTACCCTCACGAGACTTAAGTATGCCAGTGGTTTGAGTTTCCGAGATATTGGAGTATTTAATGATGTCCTCTTGGCAAAGATTGATTGGCGGCCTCTCACCAACCCGGGCTCTCTCATGGTGCATGTGTTGTTAGGCAAGTACTGCCAAACAAATTCATTTCTTCACTGCTCGCCACCCTCCTCAGCATCTCACGGCTGGAAGAGTATGTTAATATGGCGCGATATTCTCCGGAAAGGTATCGGCTGGTCAGTTGGAAGTGGGGATAATATCCAAGTGTGGGATGATCCATGGCTCTCCCTCTCCACTCCGGTTGCGCCTTACGAGCCTACACATCTCGAAGCATCTACACTTTTTGTTTAGGACTTTCTCTGCCTGATCACGAATGATTGGGATTTAGACATGATGCGTCTACACTTACCTCAGTATGAGAGCAATATAAGAAGAATTATTACGAGCTTAGATCTTTTCTTGGATTCTCTCATTTGGCTGCCTGAGAAATCAAGGTGTTACACCACACAACAAGTTATTGCTTATGGATCGAATATCAAAGTTTGAATGATGGCTACTTCTTCTCGTGGTTTAAAGGTATTTAGAATGTAGACAATCCCAAAACTTAAAGACTTCATTTGGAAGGTAGTGAGGAAAGCAATCGCAGTTAGCGATAACTTGGTGAGAAGAGGCATCAATCCATTTCTGCATAAGAGATGTGGTGGTGTTGAGAGTGATGCCCATGTACTTTTCTCTTTCCATGTTTCGCGAAGGGTGTGAGATACTACTCCGCTCCATCATTCACTGTCTCCAGATGACAGTTATGTTCAGTTGATTATGCAAGACTATTCGAACATTATCAACCTCTCTTCGCCTCTATAGTTGTGGATCATGTGGCGTCTCTGGAAGGTGTGTAACACTCGTTTTTGACGATCATGTCTTATTTCCAGAGGATATTATGCTGCAGGCGATAGCTGATGCGAAAGATGGCAAGATGCCCAACTTTACCCTCCTTTGCTCCGGCGAGTGCTCGCAATAGCTCGATCTCTCCATCTTCTATTCTCCAGGTGGCCTCTGTTGTTATGTTGATGCATCATGGGACCAATTTTCTGAGAATTGTGGTATTGGAGGCTTATTCTCAGATTCGACAGAGGTTTTGGTGTTTCGTCTCCTCGCATTGGTTATGGAGGTTTTGGCAATCGAAAGGTAGCCATGGTTGCTTTGGCAACTAACATACAATCTTTTACTGTACTCTCCAATTCAGACCCGGCTTTATACGTGTGCCAAAGGTGCGGATGCACATGGTCTCACATTTTTTTTTCTTTTTTTTTTATATTTTAAGGCCCTAAAAGTTTATTTATTTGTAAAAGAAGGTCCAATTTACCAAATTTATAAATATATAACCCCTAAATTTGGTAAATAGGTTTAAGTATGCACAGGGTCCATATAAAGTTTCAGCCGGGCCTGCTCCAATTGTTAGATGCTTGTTAGAATTTTGAAGACCAAGGAGAAAAAATCGGAAACCGCATGTGTTTTTTTTGATATTTACCACTTTAGTGGTTTGTTTGAATCAATTTCTTTCATCTATGTTCCTTTATTGAACAATGTTGAGGCCGATTAGTGGCAAAATCAATTGTCGCCCTATCCACTTTCCACCTAATTTTGTTGGCAGGAGAATCAATCGACTCAAAAACAAAAGAGTAAACTAGGCTAGAGTAAACCGATCCTCGCATTGCACCGGTCAATGGTTTTCCAACGAGATGAGAGCAATTCACTGAAAAGGAAACGCTTAAGCCAAGACGACGGCGACTCAAAATCCCCGGCCTTTAAAAAATCCACCGCCTACGGGGGCGATCCTTATCCTGCACTTCTTAGACCTACCGCGGAAGAATGTCGAGATGTAAGGGACGCTCTGTTATCTCTCCATGGGTTTCCCCCCGAGTTCGCCAGTTACCGTCGTCAGAGACTCCGATCATTTTCCGCCGTAGATGGTCACGATACACATTGTACGATAAAATTGGAGCCATTGGATGCCGATAAGGAGGAGAAGGTTGAGACAGAGGAGAGTGTGCTTGATGGACTGGTTAAAATTCTTCTCTCCCAGAATACGACTGAGGTCAATTCCCAAAGCGCTTTCGCATCTCTCAAAGCTGCATTTCCTGAATGGGAAGATGTAAGCTTGATATGTGAGGCAATTAACCGGTTAATATCTCTTCCTTAAAGCTGCAAAATAATAAGAGTTAACCTTGGTACCAATATCATAAATATTTCAATAGTGGGGAACACTTTGTTGGAACATCATAATGGAGAGAATAAAGAAAAGTGGCCACATGATAAAAGTGTGAATGATGAAAGTGTGAATGATGATGTTTGTGGGGAGTGTGTGTACATATGTCTGAGTTGTATTTTATCCGAGAATGATTTGCGAGAGGGGGATTGTGAGTATAAAAAGAGTGCATGAGTTTGTAAGAAGATCATCAAAAGGATTGATCATCATGTTCATGTAGGAGGTGAGAGACTCCTTAATATCTCTCAACCTGTAAACGTTTATCATCTCTTTTCATCAATAAATCATCTGATCTAGTTCATCTATCTTGTTCTTACGGAATTGATACGCTTCACGTATCAACTTGGTATCAGAGCGAGCTCGAAATTGGGAAACTGCGACACTAGCCCAACAACAAGCGATTGAGAAGTCTGAAGAATATGCAGATGGAGGTGATCGCTATGACGGAGACGGATTTGGGGACGAGGGTCTCGTCGATGGAGAAATGCGTTGATGGTATGAAGAGTCAACTAGAGAAGAATCTCAACACTCTAGATCGTCTAGAGCAACTATGGAAGCGGCGATGGATTGAAAGAGCGAAGGCGAAGGGGATCCAGATCGATGAAACCCAATCTGCCAAGGTGATTGCGAGTCTTGTGGTTGAAGGATCCTGGAAGCCTTCCGATCCGAGAAGGGAGCTGATCCAGCCAACGATCAGGCCGGAGAGGTACGATCTGCCTACTTAGGAGATCGAGAGTCCTACGATAACATCAGATCCTGTTACAAAGTCGGGAGGATCGTCGAAGAGTTCTTATCAGAGTCTGGAGCCGACTCAGCTGACTGAGAAGAACGATCGGTGGATTCTGAACCCTCAGAGGGTTGTGCAGGTGAGGTGTGAACCACAAACACAAAGGACTGAAACCCCAATCTCTCTTCTCGATGGGGAAAACACAGGAAGCAGGGATCGCCATGTTGAGCAGTATGTTGAGAGAGGTAGTAAATTCACGGAACAAATGCTGTTTGGGTTTGATAGCTCACAGGGAAAGGAAGTGTACCAGCAAGGGGAAGAAAATCGATCAGAGACTGAGTTGAATAAATGTGCCCACCAAGTGTTTGATCAAATGACGGTTAGAGGGAGAGGGAATTCAAAGAAGAAGAAAAAGAGATGGAAGACATCTCTGGAATGTCAGGAGGGTATAAAGAAAGGGAGGACATCTCTTAGCTGTGAAGGGATTCAAAATGGAGTTTGCCGTATGCTGATAGAAGAGACGCAGTCACATGGTATTGGAAGAGAGAGAGATGACAACAAGGACATAAATGCTTGCCAAGCGTTCGATGACAAGTCTAAAGCAAGAAAAGTAATCACAAGCAAGAGAAAGTGGTTAAGCCAAATCCCTGGTTCTCGATTCACCAGGAAAAAGAAGAAGAAAACAAGGCTGGAGGGGCATGTGAGAAAGGACATCAAATCTGACAAGAATGGCAAACACAGTAGGAGAATGGCAAAAACAAAGATGGAGTATGAAATGAAGAGAATCAAACAAGGGCTGGTATTTGCAGGGCTGCGATTGGGGCATAAAACAGCTGTGAGGAAGCTGGCCAAGTGGAAGAAGCATAAGGTCAGATACAAGTACAAAAACAGGTCTTCATGGAAACATATTGCTTTTCGGGTAAATCTCAGCCTGAAGCTGAAGTATGTTAAAAAGCAGTTTTGGGACTGGTATAAGAAAATGCAGCAGGCGTATCTAAAGGCTCACCAAATACAACTAGTATCTAACAGTTGCATCAATGCACTGATCTATGTAACAATGCGGCTGGGGTTTGTGAAAGTGGGAATGAATCAGTCTTTTGCAAGGAGGAAGAGAGCTAATTCTCGAAGGAAGTACATGAAAAAGAAAATGAAGCTGGGTATGAACAAGAAGAAAAAGCATGCTGAATTGTTCCATGAATTGTGGTTGTCAATATCTCGAACCAAGAAGAACGCAGAAAAGGGGATGAAGTCAAACGGTCCACCAATGCTTGATGTCATGCGGTATCGAACTCGGAACAACACTCATGGAAAAACTATCTTCAGGAGACGTGAGAAAAAAAAAAGATTCAAATTCAGACACAAGCAAAGGAAGGATGGTAGGCTTCCTTACCCTTATGACAGTGATTTTAGTGTAGAAGTTGTTGTCAATAGGGAAAATAAAGACCAGAAAGCCAGTGTGACAGGCAGAGAAATGTCAAGGGATGGAGGAATGATAAGTGTCCTTGGCTCCTCGGGATGTGGCCGCTAAGATTCACTCAGCAGAAGAAGAAGAAAAAAAGGACTCACAGCCCATCTAAATCTAATCTGGAGGATAGTAAGAACTGGTATGGCTTCCATGTCCTTGACAAAATGAAGTTGAAGCTAGTGTGGGTGCGGAATGAAAAACATAGTGAGAGGAATACACAAGAGGCAATGAACAAAACATTTGGTTTGTGTGAGATGGTGTCTCTGTCTCTGCCACTTTGGAGGAAGGAGGCTTGTGCACAGACCAAAATGATGAAGAACTTCTGTTCTTCCTTGTGGCATATTTCTGGAAACCAGTTCAAGGATTTGGCTTCATTACTGGTAGCGTCTAAACACAATCTTGGAGCAGAGGGAGAGTTAGGAGTTGATATTTCTATTCTGACTCAACTGGAAAAGGAGGGGCTGCAAGCAGAATCAAAGGCTGAAATGAGCTGTCAAAGGTACCAAAGATCTGGACAGGAGGAATCCTTCACCAAAAGGGTAGGACTCTCGAGTTATACACACTCGTGGGAAAGTAAGAAGGGCAGCCAAGGTCAGTATCTCCTTCTGTATACAATCTGGACTGTACCTGGTGATGGCAGAGCAACAGGACATAACAGTTTCTTCAACATGACCTTGAGGACAAGGTCAGTTTCAAAGGCGCCAGTAATGATACGTGAGGCAATTAACCGGTTAATATCTATTCCTTAAAGCTGCAAAATAATAAGAGTTAACCTTGGTACCAATATCATAAATATTTCAATAGTGGGGAACACTTTGTTGGAACATCATAATGGAGAGAATAAAGAAAAGTGGCCACATGATAAAAGTGTGAATGATGAAAGTGTGAATGATGATGTTTGTGGGGAGTGTGTGTACATATGTGTGAGTTGTATTTTATCCGAGAGTGATTTGCGAGAGGGGGATTGTGAGTATAAAAAGAGTGCATGAGTTTGTAAGAAGATCATCAAAAGGATTGATCATCATGTTCATGTAGGAGGTGAGAGACTCCTTAATATCTCTCAACCTGTAAACGTTTATCATCTCTTTTCATCAATAAATCATTTGTTCTAGTTCATCTATCTTGTTCTTACGGAATTGATACGCTTCACGTATCAAAGCTCTCCAACTTTGCATGTTTCTTTTAGTAAATCGTTAGGTTTAACTGGATCTAGATTCTGAAAGATTTGGGAATTATAAAGGTTTAGGGTTTTTGAAGTTGATATGGTAATGGGTTTAGGTTAATGAATGCTTGGATAAAGGCATATAAACAGTTCAATCAGTCTCTTCTTTACATGTTGTCCTGAACCAAATAAAAGCATTAAAGTATTTGCTTGGACAAATGGGGGAATATGTGAGTTTACTTCTACCTAAGATTTGTTGAATTTTTTTGGGAAGATGCATCTTGGTACTGTTTAATAGAAAAGATTTGTGTTGGTCACTGGATTGTATGTAATGTCAAGATTGAATCATTAGATTCTTTTCCTCATTGAGTTTTGTAGTTAGTGTGCTTACAATCACATATATTCCTGTCCCTTGTTTGTCATTTTGACAAGTCTTCTTTTTGCATCCCTTGTAGGTTTTGGCTGCTGAGCCAAAATCAATTGAGAATGCTATAAGATGTGGAGGATTGGCTCCGAAAAAGGCTGTTTGTATCAAAAACATTTTAAGCCGTTTGCAGAATGAAAGAGGCAGATTGTGTTTGGAGTATCTGCGTTGTTTATCGATAGAAGATGTAAAAATCGAGCTCTCTCATTTTAAAGGAATAGGACCTAAAACGGTAAAACCCTGTTTTTTTATTTGATCACTTTGGAAGAAACAGTTTTAAGATGTTATTCACGCTGAGAGCTTATGTTGTTCATGTGGTCTTATCAATGTGAAAATATGACTCAAGAGTTCGAGATGAATATTGGATACTGACATAAGAGCTGTATCTTGGTGATTTACAGATATCTTGTGTTCTGATGTTCAACCTCCAGCACAATGATTTCCCTGTAGACACCCATGTGAGTGTTTCAGTAGCTCTTGTGTTTGGTATTTGTTTTCTTTGGATCAAGGGAATAAAAAATGAGATACAAAACCGACTGAAACAGGTGTTTGAGATCTCAAAGGCGTTAGGTTGGGTCCCGAAAACCGCAGACAGGGATAAAACCTATGTTCATCTCAACCGCCGGATCCCTGATGAGCTCAAGTTTGATCTGAACTGTCTGTTATATACGCATGGTAAGCTCTGCAGAAACTGCAGCAAGAAGAATGTTAGTAAACTAAAAACAAAAGCTAAAGTAGCTTCTCCCGATGATTGCCCTCTTCAGGGGTTTTCTGGTTTAGCATAGAACCAGAATTAGAACTCGTTTGTTTTGGTTTGGTTCGGTATGGTCTTTTTTTGTTTTTGTATCTTTTAATATGAACAGTACTTGGATAAAACAATTTTTGGTGCCATCATTATTATATAGGTTGTATTAGTCTGAGCCTATTCAATTTTAGTTTCTAGTCAACTAGATTTTTGACCCGCGTTAAGCTGCGGAGATATTAATTAAATGTTTAAAAATTATTAAATAATTTGGTTATAATTTTTTTTATTTTTGATTGTTTTATCTGTATTTTTCTACTATTTAATTTAATTATTTACGTTTTAAAGTTTTTTTTACCATTTGTGATTGTTTTAAAGTTTTATTTGTATTTTTTATTAGCGCGGGTCATAATAGAAGACAATTTTTTACGTTTTTATTTATTTGAGAGGAGGTAATACCATTATTTGCGATGACACTGTAGTTTGACTATCTAAAAATAAGGTTGTAATCAATATTAATATTAATCTTGCTCAAAAAAAAAATCAATATTAATAAAATTTAAATTTAAATAATAATAATAATTATTATAATAAATCAATTATTTTTAAAAAGATAACTAAAAAGTACTACTTAATCGATTTAATTGTTCAATCTTGCTTATATTTTTCTTCACATGTTTTGTTTTTAACATTTTAACATAGGAAATTTTCGGATTAAACAAAATCTTGGAACATCTGCCTTTCCTGCAAATCCACACCTTTACAAAAACAAGTAATCAAAGGGGTTAAATAAATTAATTGTAATGCATCAGAAAAATAACTAATTAAAGAAAAGTCTGTTTATATGACTTACGGTTGATTTCAGTTAGTGTTGCAAATCTAATAGCACAAATAATTGGTTCTGTTTTCCTTTCTTGCAACAAATTTTTTTAAAAAAATATTGCAAAATTGAAGTCAAAAGTATTAGTAAGAGTACATGATAAACCTTGGTTCCTGCAATAAATAAGAAAATAGTTACTACGTATAACAAACATGGAACAAAAAAATAATAAGTTAAAAAGTTATACCTTTCATTTTTAGATTAAATTGTATGGTATTTAAAGTTAGGTTCGGAATCTCGTACTGCTTTCATTTAAGTAAACCAACATTTGCTACTTCACCATATACATCTATTAAAAAAAAAATCAAAACTCAATTTTTTTTATTTAAAAAATTGTGGTAAAAAACTTACCAACATAAATATTTTCATTAAAATCTCCTTGAATTATCTTATCGTAGTCAACGAAATCGAAGAAAAACTCATTCGTGTCCGGGAACGCCTCTTACGGTAGTAGATTTTTTTTAAAAACAATTTCAAAAGTATGTGATGTTCTCTTCAAACAACTGGTAATAGGACGTACTTTAAATCTTGTGATACTGTTTTATCCTCAACTAAGAATCTTTCTTTCAGTGTAGTCCATAAACTTATGGAGATAATTGCATGAATTTTAGAACCTTAAACATTAAATAATCATGATATAAGAAACAAATTCCTAAAGAGATTATAATTGTTGAAAATAAAATAAGATTAGACTAACCTTTTCATCAACCAATATTAGATTGACAATTTCGTACAATCCTCTAATTTCCATCTTCCAATTTGGGAGTACACGGACCCTGACTCTCCAACAAAAGTTTTGTGAATGAATGCAAACTTGAAACCAAATAAAGTTTCCAATTTTTTAGAGCTAAATTGAATTTATTCATATGGTTTGAAACTTATGGTGGATAGTAAGGTTTTTGTTTTGTTTTTGATGCGAATGAAAAATACTACGAATTCCGCTTCTTATTTATAAGTTACGTGAAGTTATATTAGGGTTTACGCCCACACATACATAGCTATATCTTGGCCGATATATTTTGACCATGTATATCGCTTTATCTTTTTC
The DNA here is from genome assembly GCA_030180135.1 of Orychophragmus violaceus. NCBI lineage: Eukaryota > Viridiplantae > Streptophyta > Magnoliopsida > Brassicales > Brassicaceae > Orychophragmus > Orychophragmus violaceus. The sequence continues at coordinate 73,593,216 of CM058231.1, forward strand.
GGTTGGAAATATATGGTTGTATCGAAGATAATATCACAAATGTATCAAAGATAATAGTTTGATTCTTAATGTTTATCTTTTTTTAGTCGGTTAACGTTTATCTAAGATAATATATTTGTTACTACATAATCTTAACGACATATTCATATATTACGATATAGATATATATTGTTATCTTACCAAATATTTTATATCTATACTTATTTTATAATCAAACCAAAACTAAACCAGCCCATATTTTGTTATTTTTTTAACTCAATAACCAAACATCACGACAACATCCAAAAATTGGACAAAAAAATAAGACAAGAAATATTCTTATATCGTAGAAAGGGGGAAAATTATGACAAAAAACACAAAATTACCTGAAAATTGCGATCTCGTATCAACGAGATTAAATCTTTGGTAATCTCCTATAGTCATCGCTTCATAGTTGGTAAGATCTAGTTTTTGTTGTTTAGGGTTAAATTTGTTGAAATGTGATTTTGGATCTATCATCTTTAGTTAAAATCGTTTTCATATCAAGCGATTCTGCTTCCATTGAGTTTTCTTAATCTTGACAATTGTGGAACTCGGTTTCTGTTTTCGGTTGTATAGGTTATAAAGGATTAAATTTTCTTAGTAATTTCAGAACGGAATGTACACAAGTTGGTTGCTTAGTTATGTTTCGTTTCTGTTTGAAAAACTGATTATTTGTTTTTTTTTCTTTCCCAGAATGTAAACGGACTAAATCCAGGATACCCAAGCCACATAAGATGTTTGAAATAGCAAAAGTTATCTCTAGACTGAAGAAACAGCTTCATAGCTCAAAGGGAGAAGACGATTCTGAGAATTCCTTAAATTCATCGGAGGTTAAAGGTATTACGCGCTGGATACCTTGACAATTTTATTGATTATCCAATCTCAGATTTTTCAAACTGTAAAATATATATATATGGCTGCTTGATTTTCAGGTGTGAAGAAGTTGAAAGCGGAATGTGATGATTCTTCTGGAGGTCTAGCTGTGTTTTAAATAGCCCGCCATGGCGCCTATGGCGCATAGCGGCGACCTCCATGCCACCAGCTACTATGGTGTGGCTATATGCTGATGGCGGCCGTCATACCCTCCATGGCGTGTGGCTGTGGCAATGGCATGGCTGTCAATAGCGTAAGGTATGTCCTTATCTTCATCTTTTCCTGTTTTGTGATCAATAAGTCAATTAGTATATGATTATTATAGGTATTTAGATGTAAAACTAAGAATTTTTAAATCAATAAACCCTAACTCGGTATAATTAACTTTAAAAAAAGATGATAAACGACACATTCTTCTTCTTCACGGCTGGCTCCTATATTCAATTCTTCTTATTCTCTGCGCTCTTTCACTTCTTCTTATGAATATAACATTGAATTTGGTTATTCATCTACTCTTTTATGAAGAATTGTCTAATCCTTTAAGTTTTTTTTATATTGGAGCTTAATACAATCATATTCATATTTGAGCTTGAGGATGTTCTGCCTATAACGTACTTTTTTATTTGCAGGTGTGCTCGTGGCGGCAGGCATGGCGCGCCTTGGCACATGGCTGTCCTGAAGGTCTCCACACAATGAACCGCCATGAGCTATTCAAAACACAGAGGTCTAGACTATAAAGTGAGAATTGAAATTGTGCATGCAGTGAACATTGATGAATCAAGGACAGAAACATTAGGTGTTCGGGAAAAACAGAGGCTGGATTATGCGGTTTCAAAATTGTATAATAGATCAAAAAGTAGATATCATGTGTTTCAATTGATCTTTCCGCTTTTTATCCATTTTATGTCTGTTTTGACTCTACAGATTATCGGAGGATCCACAGTTGGAAAATAATATAGGCGACAATAATTCTAGTCGTTAGCTCGAGATTGATCTAATGGTGATAAATCTTTTTGTTTCGGATTTTAGCTACCAAGAATCTGAATTTTGCAAATGTATTAAAGATCCTCTTTCTGTCAATAGGTTTCTCCAACAATGCATGACAAACTTTGTCTTCTTCCCTCGGTTTCTGATTCTGCTGGTTCCCTGTAACTTTTAGAGATTCTGATGTTAAGTCCATTTTGTTACTGGTTAAAAGGAAGAGGCTCCATTTACAAAGCTTTAAACTGTTGTTCTTGACGGAGCCGGTTCTAGAAAGCCATTGACAAAAGATGTGGGTAGGTAATTGTTACATTTGTGTCTTGAATCTTCTTTTTGTTTTAGCTACATGAAACTCTTTGAGTTTGAACTATAGAAGATAAAGTTTGAACATAAAGAATCTCCGTTTTACTAAAAGATTGGAAGCTTTATCATTATTCGCTTTAGTTATCTCATTAAACATATTCTGATTCATAAGCATGACTCCTTTCTTTCTTAGTTTTTGTCATATTACAGGAAAATTGAGTTAAAAGCTTCTTTCGGATTATTTAGAAGGTATTGTCTTCTAAACTTTGCTTTTCGATCTCCCATGTGCTGTTTGGTAATACTTTAATTGATCTCTGTATTCTTTTGAACTTAAACATGTGTAATCTATACAACTTGGTCGATCACTTCCATAGCCGGGGCCTTTATCGCTCAATTTTCATGTATTGCCTACAATTATAGTTTTTCATGGATCCTTTGATTATTCCATACCATGCGATGCAAGATATATATGATCATCCCTCTTGAAGTCATACACTGCTAATCAGTGCTTGGCTTTACTAAATCACCTCTTTTTGCAGCAAAACTTTTACAGACATTGTCCAAGATGTTGGAGCCAAAGTCGAGCTTATTTTAAACAGAAAAACACGTACATATTTGTTTCTTTGGGTAAGCCACATAAACTACCTTACATTGTGTCACACACACAGACTCAACTCAGTGTTGGTAATATAATAAACACATGAGAGTATATCTTTTAGGATCCCTTAAGAGGAGGTGGTAAAGACGAACTCTTTGATGACATAGTCTCTGTGATACACGTCGAGGACAATGACTCGATGACCAAACAACAAAACAGGTTAGGAATGTACTATAACTCTTACTAAAAAAATAGAACTCGTTAGGTTGAAGGTGAATCTGAGATGCATGATTAGATGTGTAAATAGAGAATGGTTCATGTTAAGTTGTGAACTTTGTGCTGATATAGTTTGCTATATATCGTATGAAATGTTAATTTGATTGCAAAAAGTTATTAAAGAATCAAAAACAAAAAAGGTTCTTAAATCAAACATAGTTCATTATAAAATAAAAATAAAAACTACAAGAACAAAATAAAACCATAATGTTAAGTGTTAAACAATTAACACTTTCATTCTTCAAAAACTCTTAGTAGCTTATAGGTTCTGAAAAACACTTTTGAAGACAATAGTTATTGTTTGTTTTGCGTCTTCCCTTTTGATCAACAATCAATATCTTCAATCCCTTATTTGAAGTCACCATAGATACAACAACGTATAGTTGGCCATGTGAAAAGACTGGTCTAGGTAGGAACAATCCAACTTTTGACAGAGATTGTCCTTAACTTTTGTTTATCGTAATCGCAAAAGCAACAGATAAAGGCAATGTCTTCTTCTCATTTTGAATGGCAATATCGTGTCTGAAGGTGTTATCAGTAATCTAGGAATAAGTATTGTGTCCCCAACCCTTTTACCTGTTATAGATTACTTTTCAAATATAAAACTTCTCATCAAGAGTATATCAAATTAGAATATAAAAATCGAAAATTTGTACCTATTATAACTCGTGCTTGGACCATAAAATCAGAAATTGTGTTATTTGTAATCTGGTTCCATTCATTAATCCTGCATCAGGATTTGTGTTCCTCAATAACATCACATGAAAACCAACTTTCAATCATAGACTATGGTTTGGTAAACCTGATGCATTTATGGAATTAAGAAAATCAGGAGTAAGAGCTTGATTATTAGCTGCACTTATGTCAGACGGATCTATCGAGTCAGAACTTAAGTATGTCCTTTCTCCGCCTGTGAAATAACACATCATATTGTTACCAAAATCTTATAATAAATCGGAAAGATACATCTTTTAGAGAAATGGTAACTTGAAATTTGACTTACCTTCAAGCTTATCTAGCATATGCTCGTTTACGGTGTTTACATCATCATTAGTAGGACAAATAATTATTCTCTCTTGAAATAATTTAGGTTCTTTATCCAGCTGAAATGAATCTGAATCACCATAAACTTCATTGCATATTGCTTCAATTGGGTCTTCAACATCATTAATAAGAAACTTTTCTGGAATATCAATTAGAGTTTCACCATCATTAGGTTCATTGATTTTTCCATCACCAACATCTAAAATCCACTTGGAAAATTCCTTTAGTTCTTTTGCATCTTGAACAGTCAAGTCATTTGACTGCAGCAGCATATTCTTTGTGAGTTTTAAGACTGTACAATGCTTCCAAAGGTATGATGCATTAAGAGCAGACAACATGATTTCAGCCCTTGTTTCACCTTGAATCATCGGGAGTACTTGTCTGAAGTCTCCACCAAAAACAACTACTTTCCCACCGAATGGTTTTCTATCCCCATTCTCCATTATATCTGCCAAACTTCTATCTAAAGATTTAAAGCAATGTTTGCTCATCATGGGAGCTTCATCCCATATTATGAATGATGCTTGCTTCACTAAGTTTGAAAGATCAGATCCAGGTGTGTTTGAGCACATAGAAAACTCGTATGGGTTTATAGGTATTCCAAACCTCGAATGTGCAGTTCTGCCTCCTGGTAATAGTAGAGAAGCTATGCCACTGGACGCAACATTCAAAACAATCTCTCCTCTATACCAGATAGCAACAGATAATATATTCCACATAAAAGTTTTCCCAGTGCCACAAAATCCATAGACAAAAAACACTCCACCACGTTTATGTATAACAACCTATGTAATCTTCTCATATATCTCTTTCTGCTCATCTGTAAGCTTCTCAAAATATCTGTCATGACTCACTTTCAACTTGAGTCTGTCATAGCTTAGCTCATCAAGTACCAAGACATTAGAGTTATCTTTGCCGTCTTTATTTGGCTGCGGCATACCAGTATACATAGAAAGAGAACTTCCATTGCTTTTTAGGATCTTCACAATTTCTTGTAAAGCATATTCTTTTTTTTCTTCATCTCTTAAACAAAGATCTGCAATATACATATTGTTTTCTTTAGTACATCATCGAATTATATATGATAGAAACCAAATATCTGTTAAATATACATACCTGGTCTATTAAAATATTGTCTTCTATTATGCTGAATGTCTTCAGAGAGATGTTCCCAAGTGTGTTGCCAAACTATCTCTGGCTAAGATAAAATACCAGAACTGAGCATCATAACAAACAAATGACGAAGTGATGATGCCGTAGAATAGAAACTCCTCTTAATGATATCATCGATGTATTCTGATTCATCTTCTAATAACCCTCTTGCATAGCATGCCTCTTTATAACCATGATAAAGCACATCGTTGTATATCAAGATATAATCAAAAGAAGTTGCCCCTCTTACGACATTCAACAAGACTCTCAAATAATATGCATCTTCTTAAATCCTAGGAACCCAAGGGATTCTCCAATGCTAAATCCTCTTTACCTGACTTTAAAGCGCTTGGCACTTTTATTATATGTAAATTTAGTTGGAATCTCAGCATATAACATTTATGCCGCATCAGCATTGACCTTACATAGCTCAAACCATGCAAGCATCATCGAATTCTCAATCAGTTTACGCTTCAAAACGTATTCTACTTTATCGTCACTCTTGAAAACAACTATCTGTTTTCCTGGAAGATGAAACTCAAGCTTTTCCACAGGTGTAGACCTATAATGTATATGCATTTTGTAAATCCTCCATGCAGCTTCACAAGCAGATACATACCTAACAAAATCAATCGTAGATACATTGATTAATAAACGTGTTGCAACGTTAAAACTCGAATATGTTTATCTAAAACGTAACCACTAACCAGCAATCAAAGTAGTCTTTTATCTCATTTTCTTCCTTCTTCTTACTATGAGAATTTTCTAACACCTCATTGCTGGTTGAAACAATTGTTGGTGGCTCAACATCAACAGAAACACGATCTTGGCCCTTGTTAAGATACTTAAATAAGTACTTGATAGAACCAGATTGGTTGCACAATTCAACGTTAATGTGAGCCTTGTATCGAAGCAATAGAACCTTGTTATAAGGTATAACATATATGTTGCCGCATTTAAAACCATTCTTCTCAACGAAATGACATGGTTGTTCACGTCGCATATAAATTGGAAAACCTTCTTTATTAACTGAAGTTTTCTCGGCGGTGGCTTCAGGTATGACTTTGAACATTTCCCATTCTCCATACATGGAAAATTCATATTAGCAGCTCCACAAGGTCCATGGATCATCATGTCTTTAATCACCTCATAAAGCTTTGATTCTAAATCTTTATCTAGGATTTCAGCTGAAATGATTCTGTCAATATCGTTATGGAAGGAAATTTTCATTTAGAATGCATGAATAATAGAATGTGAGCATGCGGCAAACTTCTTTTCTGAAATTCAATTGTGTACATTGCTGAAAAACATGTAAAACACACAACTAATTAGTAATTAAATATAATACATCGTTGCATAACATACCTAATGTAAGCATAATTGAGAAAAGAGACTTACATGAGACAATCTTTCCCAAAAGTTCCTTATTTGTCAAATCACTCATCAAAGAATCAAGCTTCATCTTGAACATTCTGCATATGATGTCAGGCCTATAATTTTCTGTCAACTTCCGGTCGTTCATACTTCTTGTGATTTCTGGCCACTTGGGATTGCATGTAAAAGCAATGAAGAGATCATGAAATCGAAAGGGTCTACACATAGCCATTGCATCCAAGTAATTATTCTTCATGTGTCTAGGACCCCCTGTGAAAGAAGCTGGCAAAAGATACTTCCTTCCTTGCTCACTCAAATCATTTACTCCAATAACAGCATTTTTTTTGATAGAGTCATAGCTATCAGATCTCAAGCTTGACTGGTTAAACCACAGATACCTCAACCGGTTAGATTCGATCAACCATAAATTGTTGGAACTATCAACCATAAATTGTTGGAACAGTCTTTTTGATCGTAGAAGAGTATGACATTCCTTTTGCCTTTCTTGAAGTCGAAATGAAAACCATTGTCTCATACTAATACTATCTTTCTTATGCTTCTTTCTAGTTGTTTCCCCTTTTTTAATCACAAGCCTAAAACCATCTTCTCCATATGGAAAGATTAGTGGATATTGTAGTGCAAGATACGGAGGATGTACTTCACTGATCCTCTGAAGTTTACCACAATGTTTTTTCAAAACAATATCCCGCTTATCTATATCAAAACAAAAATCTCCGGGAATCAATGATGCAACTTCATTGGTTGTTGGACTGTTATAAGTTCTTCCGTCTATGACACGCTCACTAACGATTCTCGTGTTGGGGAAACACGGAAACGCGATAACGGCGCAGCGGAATATGAGTTTCCCGCACTTGTGTGAGTCTGTGAGAAAAATATAAATGATGATGGCAGAAACAATATCAAAAACGAAATGAAACGAGACAACAATTTTTACGTGGAAAACCTCCTCGATGTGAGAAGGAAAAACCACGGGACCGTAGTCCACTCCAAATCCACTATATCAAATAGAGTGAGTACAACCACGTCCTCTCTGTTCCAAAGAACAACACCAGAGAGTAAGGCTCAACAAAGAGCAATCTCCAACAACAAGAATCAACAAGAAAGAGCTATACAAAGCTCAGAAATATGCAGCCTCAAACGACCTCACGTTCACTAGGATTCCGGTCACTAAATCCAATCTCCACCGTACAAATCCTAGATAAACGAGTCAAGAACACCTCTGCAAAATTTCAGCTCAATAAGAGAAGATCTCACCGTTGGATTTACCAAACACTGAAGACTGGTCTCAACTCGCTTCAAAACAGAACAGCCCCACTAAAACTCCGATTCACAACAAACCAACCGTTGAATTCCAAAACCCACCGTTGAATCTGAAGATCACTGAGTCATGAAGCTTTCCCCAAAGTTTCACAAAGATCAGAACACGTTTGGATGTCCGATCGTGGCTTTGACCAAAACGGGCGAACTTGATTTTTCTCCCCTTTCTTCTTCTCTTCTTCTTTTCTTTGCTCTCTCTCTCTTCTTCTATTTTTCTTGTTTTTCTGTCGACACACTAAAGAATAAAATTCACCAATCACTCATGAGACATATATAAAATATGTATTTACATGGGTCAATGATATTATGAAAGACCCAAAGTGTTTCCTCCACTAAGGAAGGAACACCGACAAACTCCCCCTCCGACTAGGTGGAGGAAACAGCCATACCGGCTATCTCTCGGCAGACTTCAAGCTTCCATCTCGGCAATGACTTAGTCATCATATCAGCTCCATTATCATCCGTATGAACTTTCACAAGTTCCACTTCCTTAGAAGCAACCACATCACGTATCCAATGATACCTCTTGTTGATGTGTTTCGAACGCGAATGAAATGTCGAGTTCTTCCCGAGACAAATAGCGCTTTGACTGTCACAAAGCAGCTCATACTTCTCCTGCTTGAAACCGATCTCATCATGAAAATTCTTCATCCACAACAACTCCTTACAAGCTTCCGTTGCGGCTATAAACTCAGCTTCAGTGGTAGAAAGTGCAACACACTTTTGTAACCTTGACTGCCATGCCACAGCTCCTCCTGCAAATGTTACCAAGTAACCCGAAGTAGACTTACTGGAATCAACATCCCCAGCCATATCAGCATCTGTGTAACACACCAGCAATGGCTTATCACCTCCAAAGGTAAGCTTCAAACTAGAAGTCCCTCGAAGATATCTCAAAATCCACTTCACAGCATTCCAATGTTCTCTTCCCGGTTTTGAAAGAAAACGACTGACTGTTCCAACTGCATGAGCTATATCTGGTCTTGTACAAACCATAGCATACATCAAGCTACCAACTGCAGAAGCATATGGAACCCTCGCCATATCTTCCTTCTCTGCATTTGTTCTCGGACTCTGTTGACCGGTTAATCTAAAGTGTGTAGCAAGAGGAGTGCTTACAACTTTAGACTTGTCCATGTGAAACCTTTGAAGTACCTTCTCAATATACTTCTCCTGAGACAAGTGAATCAGCTTCTCACCTCTATCTCGAACAATTCTTATACCAAGAATCTGCTTCGTTGGACCCAAATCTTTCATGGCAAAGGACTTGCTCAGCTGCTTTTTCAACTCTTGAATTCTGCTCAAGTTCCTGCCCACAATCAACATGTCGTCAACATACAGCAACAAGATGATAAAATCATCATCACCAAACACCTGCACAAATACACAATGATCTGAAGTAGTCTCCTTATAACCATGCTCCCCCATAACCGACTTAAACTTCATGTACCACTGCCTCGGTGCTTGCTTCAATCCGTAAAGGCTTTTCTTCAAGCGACAAACTAAATCCTCTTTGTCCTTTTCCACAAAGCCTTCTGGTTGTACCATGTAAATCTCTTCCTCCAAATCACCATGAAGGAAAGCCGTCTTTACATCCATCTGCTCAACCTCTAGATCAAGACTCGCTGCCAATCCAAGTACAACCCGAATGGATGACATCTTCACAACAGGAGAAAAGATTTCATCATAATCAATCCCCTTCTTTTGGCTGAATCCTTTCACAACCAATCTAGCCTTGTATCGAGGTAGCAAACTGGTATCTTCATGCTTAATCCTATACACCCACTTATTAAGCAACGCCTTTTTACCCTTAGGTAATTTCACCAACTCATATGTGTCGTTCTCATCAAAAGAACCCATCTCTTCTCCCATGGCTTCTAACCACTTATCTTTGTGTTCATCCTCTAAAGCTTCACCAAAGCTTTCTGGTTCTCCCCCATCAGTGAGTAACACATACTCACTAGGATTATACCTTGTCGACGGTATTTGACCTCTCTCAGATCTTCTAGCAGCAGGTAGGTTCTCGGTAGTTGGTGTCTCACCATGATCGTCACCATGATCACCAATACCGTCATCATCATGTGCGGGAGCATCATCTGCACCAGGTGTATCAACATGAACCTCACCCTCATTCTGACCGTGGACTGATGTAGAAGGAAAAACCGCTGAATCAATCAAACCTTCATTTCTCTGAGCTGGTTTTTCGGACTTGTCAATGTCCTTAATCGTTTGATCTTCCATGAACACAACATCTCTGCTCCTTATGAGCTTCTTCTCAACGGGATCATAAAACCTGTATCCAAACTCATCCTGACCATAACCAATGAACACACATTGTCGAGACTTCATCTCAAGCTTCGACCTTTCGTCTTTAGGAATGTGCACGAAAGCCTTGCACCCAAAGACCCTTAAATGACCGTAAGAAACATCGTTGCCGGTCCAAACTCTCTCTGGAATGTCACCATCCAATGGAGCACTTGGTGACAAGTTCAACACGTGAACAACCGAGCTCAAAGCTTCACCCCAGAAAGTCATCGGTAAGCCTGACTGCGAAATCAAACATCTCATCCTCTCGACAATCGTTCTGTTCATCCTCTCTGCCAACCCATTCAACTGTGGAGTCTTAGGCGGCGTGAACTGATGCCTAATACCATGTTCCTTGCAATAAGCATCAAATGGTCCAGAATACTCACCACCATTATCACTGCGGATACATTTCAACTTCTTTCCCGTCTGTCTCTCAACCAATGCCACAAAATGCTTGAAATATCCCAGAACCTGATCCTTCGTTCTCATAGTGAAAACCCACAACTTCCTCGAATGATCATCAATGAATGTGACAAAATATGATGCACCACCAAGAGATTTTGCCTTCATTGGACCACACACATCTGAATGCACCAAGTCAAGTATCTCGGGTTTCCTCGAAGGTGCAGAAGACTTAAACGAAACTCTGTGTTGTTTCCCAGCAAAACAATGCTCACACTTCTGTAAGTGCATACCGGAGATCCCTGGAATAGCCTCCTTCTTTGACAACACAGACAATCCCCTCTCACTAATATGACCGAGTCTCTTATGCCACAACTCCATGGCATCATCATTCTCCACTGCATTAACAATGTCTTTGGAGACCTTAGCCTGCATCCAATAGAAAGATGAAGACTTATTACCTCGAGCCATAACCATAGAACCACGTGAGAGCTTCCATTTACCACCACCGAATAAACTGTAGAAACCTTCATCATCAAGTTTTCCTGTAGAAATCAGATTCAACCGAACATCTGGGACATGCTTAACTCCCTTAAGCAGAAGTCTTGTACCAAGACTCGTCTCCAAGCAAATATCACCAATGCCAACAACCTGAGCCAAACCATCATTACCCATCTTAACTGAACCATAACTACCTGGAGTATAGGTAGTGAACAAATCCCGCTGCGATGTAGCATGAGTAGTAGCTCCACTATCAACAACCCAACTGGTGTCCTGGCATGCAACATTAATGGCATCACCCTCGTCAAGAATAAGAAACTGATCCTCGGTGACAGTCACCCGATCTTCACCATCTCCTTGACGATTTCCTTGCTTGCTGTCCTTTTTCAACTTCCAGCAATCTTTCTTCAAGTGCCCTTTCTTATGACAGTAGTGGCACTCCAAATTCGCAAATCTATTAGATTTGCTTCTGCTCCTGTTCTTCTCCTTCTTGGACTCACGATGTGAACTCCTCCCCCTTGACTCAGTAACCATAACATCTGAACGTGAGGAACTAGGATTCGACTGCCTTCTCGTTTCCTCATTCAAAACACTGTTCTTCACTAAGTCCATCGAAATAGCGCCATTCGCTGCGGAGTTACAAAGAGACATCGTGAACACTTCCCAAGAATCCGGTAATGTACCAAGAAGCCACAAACCGTGAATCTCATCTTCAAAATGAATACCCATGTCAGAAAGCTTGTTGATTAATCCCTGAAACGCATTCAAGTGATCCGTCATCGGAGTACCATCCTGATACCTCAACTCAATCAACTTCTTGATCATGAACATCTTATTATTCCCGGTCTTCCGAGCATACAACTGCTCCAGCTTCAACCACAAAGAACGAGCATTAGTCTCTGTTTCAACATGATGCAGAACATTATCATCTATCCACTGCCTTATCGAACCACAGACTTGTCGATGCAGCAACTTCCATTGATCATCCGTTTTCTCATCAGGTTTCTTCTCCTGAAAAACCGGTACATGGAATTCCTTCACGAAAAGCAAATCTTCCATCTTGCCTTTCCATGTATGATAATTAGCACCATTCAAACTGATCATTCTGTTCATATTTTCCATCACTCACACAAGCAAAACCAATAACCAAAGTTACTGAAATCCAAAGCTCACAACCTCAAGCTCTGATACCACTCTGTTGGGGAAACACGGAAACGCGATAACGGCGCAGCGGAATATGAGTTTCCCGCACTTGTGTGAGTCTGTGAGAAAAATATAAATGATGATGGCAGAAACAATATCAAAAACGAAATGAAACGAGACAACAATTTTTACGTGGAAAACCTCCTCGATGTGAGAAGGAAAAACCACGGGACCGTAGTCCACTCCAAATCCACTATATCAAATAGAGTGAGTACAACCACGTCCTCTCTGTTCCAAAGAACAACACCAGAGAGTAAGGCTCAACAAAGAGCAATCTCCAACAACAAGAATCAACAAGAAAGAGCTATACAAAGCTCAGAAATATGCAGCCTCAAACGACCTCACGTTCACTAGGATTCCGGTCACTAAATCCAATCTCCACCGTACAAATCCTAGATAAACGAGTCAAGAACACCTCTGCAAAATTTCAGCTCAATAAGAGAAGATCTCACCGTTGGATTTACCAAACACTGAAGACTGGTCTCAACTCGCTTCAAAACAGAACAGCCCCACTAAAACTCCGATTCACAACAAACCAACCGTTGAATTCCAAAACCCACCGTTGAATCTGAAGATCACTGAGTCATGAAGCTTTCCCCAAAGTTTCACAAAGATCAGAACACGTTTGGATGTCCGATCGTGGCTTTGACCAAAACGGGCGAACTTGATTTTTCTCCCCTTTCTTCTTCTCTTCTTCTTTTCTTTGCTCTCTCTCTCTTCTTCTATTTTTCTTGTTTTTCTGTCGACACACTAAAGAATAAAATTCACCAATCACTCATGAGACATATATAAAATATGTATTTACATGGGTCAATGATATTATGAAAGACCCAAAGTGTTTCCTCCACTAAGGAAGGAACACCGACATCTCGTATGAAAAGCATCATCAGGATTTGTATTAAACCTTTCCCTTGCTGATCTGAAGCATTTAACATAAGGATTAAACGCATTAAACATGAGCATAATCTTCTCAATAATTTCCGGCTTCAAAGGCTTTTTCTTAGACCATTGCTCACTTCCTTTGCTCTTACTGAAATTTTCAATATGCAAAAGTTTAAATAAGAGCGAATAACAATTCGAAAACTTTAATTTAAAAAGGTGAAAACAGTGGTACCCGAGTAATGTAGATCGGTTAGCTATTTCATTTTACGTGTCTACGATATAAAGCTGCCCATATTTTGCATAATCACCAACTTTAGGTTTCAAACTACCCATCAAATGATAGTTTTCTCCATGCATCTGAAACATGTTTGGTCCACGACCTTTTTTTACTGATCGATCGACTTTTCCTCTAAGAGATGTAAATGAGAAAACAAAATTAATAGGTCTTAGATTCTCTTGGAAATGTTTGCTTAGCTGATCATTGGCATCCAAATTTTGTTTCAAAACATCAGGTGGATCTTTTGGAAGAGGCAAAACCACTTGTCCTTGCATACAACAAAGTGTGAATGTTGGTTTTCTTGATCTCTTTTTCTTGTTTATGCGTTCTCCATACCAAAAAAATAGCAGAACAGTGACCACATTTGTAATTTGGATCACCTTCATCAAAGTATTCTAAAAAAGTGTAAACAGACAATAAGTAATAAGTATAGATACATAAAGAAAATACGGATGTCTTAGTACTTGATTGTGCTTTTTTATACTACATAAACAATAATTACCAGTTTCTTCATTCAACGATTTTTTGGTTTTAGAGATAGAAGCATTTGAAGGCTTGATGACACTCTTCTTAGTCACTGATGAAACACTGGTAGATATAATTTTGATTCTGGTTGATCAGTTATATTAATGTCATCAGATGTGGACTCTGAATCTGTATCTGATTGACTACTACAATCATATATTTGTTCTTCGTCATCAACAAAAGATCATGTATATGTTTAAGAAAACAAAAATTAATGAGCCCACATGAACCATAGACGTTGTAGTATAGAGTTTTGATTAATACCTCGAGGTGAAAATGCTAAAAAGTCTCATTCATCCTCTGAGTCTAGATTGTCATGATAGCTTTCACCATATGTTTCATTGAATTATGTATCTGCTTGTAAGTTTGTTATGTCTTCGAATATTCTACCAGCTGATGATGTTAAATGTATATTCTCGATTGGTTTGGAATGCTTTATAAGTGCTTCTAAGTGTGTTTTGTCTCTGATGATGTTTTCAGCTGATGGTTTAAAACGTTTTATTTGTTTTGGATCCACATGAACTGGATCAACTCCAAGGTTTTCTTTTGCTGTAAAATAGTTATGATCAACTATTAAATGAAAATATATAATCCAATTTTGTGCATTTTCTTATGTATGTAGTTAAAATAGAACATACTTGATCAGCTGATGTATTTCTCCTCTTTCTAGTAGGTGTAAGAGTTATGATAGTTGATGTCATTTATGGTCCTGTCAAAGTGGATTACATCTCTGCAGATTACAACACATCTTCTTCCTACCTTGGTAAGTTTGAAATATCATTAAGAACCCTAGAATAGACAAAACTCAATGGTATTGATTAACTTGCTCCAATTGATGAAGTAAGAGATACAAAGTTTTCAGAACTTTCAATTTTTCTCTTCTTCTTGTCTTCGCTGTTTTCATCTACCACGCGGACGTTAGTTTTCTTCTTTTTTTTTTTTTTTCATTCTGAACTGTGAAAGAGATCAACGAATTGAAATTGAGATTGTAAAACTTGAAATTGGAAAAAAAAAAAAAAAAGAATGTAGGTTTAACGTAAGTTTGGAATTTTTTTTCCTAGGGGCACATATTTGTTTTTTAGTTTTGGAGAATCTCAACAATATATTACGTAAGTTGTTAATTCTTATCATAAACAACAAAATCTAGGATTTTTAGAAAGAAATTTAAATAATAATGCTTACTTTCTATTAATTAAAAATAAGAGATTTTTCCTCTTTCAATATTTCGAAAATAATATAATAGTGCTTTTAAAAAGTGTACTGGTATGATGTAGAGCATGGAACTATCGTATCACTTTTATTGATTTGTAGATTTATGGTTGATGGTTAAATTATACATCTCCTTCAGAAGCCTCTAACAAAATTAATGCTTTTTGAGCTTTTATATTTGGTGCTCTCTGTTTCAATTATGCGATTAGTACAATATTAATATAACTCTTGTTAAAATGTGTACTTTGTCTTTTATTTTATCCAGAACGTATCTTATCTAGCACACGTTGTATTCCTCACATTGCTCAATTAATGCCTTCTTTCTCTGCTTTAGATAATTACATTTCAAGCCTTGTCCAAGCCATGTAATTAATTTGACTTGGGATTTATTTTCTCTCTGCTGGCAAGATCTAAAGCTGTTTTCCATATTTTTCAGAAACATCCCGAGAGTTTCTTTTACCTTTTCCAAGGATGAACATGAAACTGCTGCATGAGCTCAGTCAGCCAGTGCATCACAACTGAAATTAAAAAGGTATTCAAGTAGTTTTAAATATTTTAGAAAGAATCCATTAGGTTGAAGGGGAATCTAAAGTATTAGTATTAGAGTAATGTATTATTGGTTTTATGAAACAAAGTTTCTTTTATTAAATAACCAAAGCAAAGTTAATTAAAAAACACATTGATTATTGTAGAAAACAACTAAAACCAACCATAAAGCAAAGGACAAAGCCAAATTTAAAAAATATAAAAAATCCTAAAAACTATTAAGTTCAAGCAGAGTTTCCATCATTCTTAAGTCCATCTTCTGCTATCTTCTCTAATTTTATCTTCTTAGTAAATGGTTTTTTCTTATAGATGTGAGATCACGGATATAATCAGAGTTTTCTCCTACACATTTTGATGGAGTAATAAAAACTTCATATGACTCTTCACAAACATTAGACACCTACATAAGTCCATAAGCAATTTATTAAAATGAAGATATAATAAATAAACGAAAAACAATTAGATATATATACTAATTGAATAACGATTTGTAAGACATCTACACTTAATGGAAAATGATTTCATTTACTTAATCAAGATATAAAATAGAAATCTAAATATCTTCTCATATTAAAAGTAAATGAAAACGATTTCTATACCATATTTACAGTTTTTAATTACCTAGTCACCAGAAACAATGGTTCCTAAAGTAGCTGTAGAAGTTTCTGGATCATGGTTATCCTCAATCTTAAGAACATCACTTTCTGTTCATACTTTGGTAACTTTGTAATATTCATTACCGTAGGCCACATTGTCCTTTTCAATACAACACCAAAAACTCGAAAGTTTTTCTAATTAGGTTTGTTAAAGTTTCTGGTAGGTTAGTAGGATCCTCAATCTGTACAATTTTGTTAGAAAATATTCTCAGAAATGAAGTTTAAAAATCTCTTATTCAAATTATTTGAGATTAAGAGATACCTCATCAAATGATCCACCAGTTAGTTGTTTGGCAGTTTGAGGCACAATTGGCTGAGCAATTTTATCAAGAAGCATGAATTTCATTTTGTTGGTGTGGTCCATCACCATAATATGCAATTTGAACCTAAAAATATCCATGTAATTTTTAGATGTCGAAAATATGATATTACACTGAGATATGAACACTTACTTTGTGTCACATTTTTCACGTGATCCACAAAAACGGCACCAGAAAATAGAAATTGAATTACTTTAGTTGTTGACACTGTTTGTTCTTTTGGTGCAATTACCTTTTATTGCATTTATTTCAGCTAATATAGTATCATGTCCAATCAGTGTCAATGACATATATGGCACAAAATATCCTACATTTTTTAACATGTAAAGATGTACACAAGTATGTTATCACAACAAATAAGCAACTATAGCTAAAAATAAAATTAGGAGCGATTTTAGTATTAATGTACTTTGAAATTCGAGTTTTTACCTCATTGTTGCAAAGCAGCTCTGAAACTGTCTTCTTAGGAAATTACGACCACCATTCAATCGTTGCTTGGATTCCATCTTTATCATCCTTAGGCTCCATGATTGTTAGGGAAAGACCATCATGAGAAAGGCTGATGGTAAAGCGTAAATTATTAAATGTATTAAAATCTTAACATGGACCAAAAACGTCTATCATTAAATATTATGTACGATGTTTTAAACTCATTGACTTCAGGTAAGGAAGCATTAATCAAAACTTCTGATGCATCAAAAGCATTTGTAATTTAAAGATCTCCTGCATATGTACATATTTGAAACATAAATAAATATTACCTTTTACCATTATAGAATGGAATCATAAAAAGTAAATCTATATATTAGTTTATGAAAAGTATTACCTCGATAGTAGTTCATATCGGAGAACCTTATCAGACATATAATCATCTCCTCACCGGCTTCTAAGCAAGCTAACATCACTTGTTCAGCAAAACGCCCTCATAGACAACATGGCATACGTTAATCCCTATAAAGGATTAAATAATTATTATCAAATGCACCAAAGAACTTACTCGTTAAAGGATTTTGAAGTAATATATACTATCTACATAAATATGAACGGATCAGGTACTTATTTCAATAATAGTAAGTAAAATATGTTTGGAAATTCGGTTAATAAATCATTTATTGAAAGAACGTATTGTAGGTTTATTTAAAAAACGTATATTGTAGGTAATCTATATTATATACATATATTAACAAAGAAAAAAACACAATAAAAAATGAACCTTTTATTTAATTTGAAAGGTTTAAAAATTAGCTCATATGGAAAAGACTTACTGAGAATCTCTGAGCATAAATTCCAACTTTTTCAATTCTTTTTCCATTGGATTGCATGATTTGAATCTCCCACATCTACAACTTGACCGATCACATCTATAAACAAACAAACAAAAATGTTGTAACCAATACTACTGACTTTTGTGCAATATAAGTTACATAATATAGTTACAAAATTAACTTACCAATAAGAAAACAATTTTTAAGAGTACCACTGAAGATAGTTTCAAAGTCTGTTAATGATACAAAACTATCATCAGACTTATATTGAGTCCGAGTGATAGAAGTGTTGTTCACGAAACCCATTTTGTATTGATGTTGAGTTGTTCTATACCCATAAGCAGGAGTCAAAGAGAAATTCTCAATGACTCTCCACTCGCCAATATGAACATTCTTTTCAATAGACTGAAAATAAGTCTTATTGCATGTTGTATGAATCTTAGTCTGTCGGAAAAATAGTTGTGTTAGTATACATATTAAAATCATAGAAGTAGTGTTTATGTGCTGAGAATACTTACTGAACCGTCTGCAAAAATGATTTCCATTGTTTCTCCATATTGAACAATGATTTGTTTCCAAGAGTGGATTACTTTGACACAGATCTCCCAACCGGTCTTGAATGTCGGTTAGTGAAATCATTGTTATTTTTAACTATTATTGACATTTTTTTGAAAGTTGGAAAAGAGGTAATCGTGATAGAATGAAGAAACTTGTATAGCGATAATGATATATATGGTAGTCAAACTTGTTAGGCAAGATGTCGATACTAAAGAATATCCTATTTAGAAATATTAACATACTCTTTTGTATAAATCAAAATCGTATTATGTTTGTTATTTTGGTTATAAGTTTTCAAAAATAATTTGAGGAATAACAATATCAAAATCTTAACTAACAATATTGATTTTATTAGTTAAGATTTCAACTTTATCGAAATATTGTATAAGAGGAATATTTATTATTTATTATTAGTTTTCAAAAACAGTTGTTAGAGGAATATTTTTGTTTCCAAAATCTTGCTGTCGGTTTTGTCTTGTTTCCAAAATAAGTTGTTAGAGCAATAACAATATCAAAATCTTAAGTAACAATATTTTGTTAGAAACTATATAATTATTATTAGTATATTTATTCTAAACGGGTTTTAATAAAATCAGCTAAGATATGATCTTGTTGCCGATTTTGATTATTTTCAAATAATCTTGTTGCCATTTTTAATGTCAATTTTTATTAACCAAAATAAAAAGTATGTTATCTCAAAAGAAATTTCTGAATTGGTCAAGTAAATCGGATGTTATTCATAAAGTATCTTTGATTTCTAAATAGGATATTCAGTAGTATTTATGATAAGATTTTATAAATATTTTGAATTATAAATAAGTTGGATTTCAATTCGATTTTTATTTATAAATAAGTTTAAATCGAAATCTTATATGCATTTCGATTTTTCCTTTAATACAACTTTACACTTACTAAATTATACTAAAAACAAAAAAACAGTGACACTCATTGTAATTAAATTACAAACTTAAGGCATTTTCTAAAGTGTGCTTCTGTTTTAATAGTATAGACCTTTGTTCTAAAACGCGGACTTTGCGGCTGTATAACCGATGGTGAGGCGCTTGACGGCCGAGAACCGCCGCGAATTGGGTATAGGCGGATAAAAAATCGGATCTTTGATTTTTTTTTACGGTCAGAAATGGAGAAATACATTACAGATCTAGAGAAATTGAGAAGAAATGATAGTAAAACCGATGAAAACGTGAAGCTTAAAGCTATGGCCGTCGAAAAGTAGGGTTACATTTTTTTAAAGAAGAAGGCGACTAGCGAATTACAGTTTTGCACTTCATTAAACTCAAAAGGAAAAAAAAACAAAATTCCACGTTCTGTGAATCGAACCCAGGTTCGCATACCAATACACTAGCTCTTAAACTACTCGGGGACTTAGATTTATTAGGATATGGTAGCATTTACTATATATAACTATCGCTTGACAAAAAAAAACTTTTAAAATTCAGTCCCGCGTAATTCTCATTTAACTCCTGATTTATTCGCTAGGCGCTAGGTCCAGTCCGACCGTCCTATTAATGCATAGGGAATATTTGAACAAGGGTATAGATAGTAGTTTTTAAAAAATATGTCCGTGAATGATTCAATACATTATATTGCATCAAAGGGCAGATTCACAGCATCTAATTAATATAAATGAGAAATCATGTGAGAGAAATTTTTTTTACCTGGTCCAATCAAAACATCATATTTTGCTGACGTGTCAAGCCATTTTGGTGACTATTCTCAAATGCATTTTTGATGACTATTCCGACTTTTTTTCATATCTCTCCCTTTCTCTCAAAACTGTCTCTCTCCCTTTCTCTCCAAAAATTCCTCGCCATCAACTTTGGAGATCTCATTCTCTCACAGTTTTAAGGTACGAAATGCTTGGACGGTCACCGATTTCCAGTTTAGTTCTTCTCCATCTCTCTTACTTCCAAGGTATGAAATCAATTTTCTTTTCATTTGATTTTCGATTCCTATTATCCGATTTGGTTTATGCTCTATTAAATCGCAATTGATTATTTCAATTGGATATCAAATGCAACGAGATGATGATGAAATTTCTAGATGCTCTCTTTCCAGATCTCAGAGAAGAAAAATCGGGGAACTGCCGTCGCGATTTGACAAGAAAAAGCTCTACCACACGGTCCACACCCTTTTCTCCTCCACCACTCTGCCCATGATCTTTTTTTCCTGCACGATCTCTGAGATCTACAAAAAAACTACAGATCAAAATTTCATTAATCAAAATCCATAACCGCATCCGCAAGTTTCATTCAAGCCTCCTCTAAATTGTCCTGAAATTGATAGATGTTTCTCTGTAAAGTCACGGCTCTTGGAATGCTGCTAAATTTGCGACTAAAAGAGGGGAACCTGAATGAGACTAAAGCAATCTTGAATTTACTGTTCAAGACTGATCTTGGTTCAGTTGCTTTAAATCGAGTTATAAGTAGCTTTGTGAGAGAAGGTATAAAACATTAATCTACTTTTCTTCTTCCTTTGATATGGGTGTTTGTTAACAAGCTATTGATATATTTGTTGATTATTAACTTCAACTTTTTATGCAGGAGATATATCTAAAGCAGATATTCTTGCAGATTTGATTATCAAACTAGGACTCAATATAGAGAAGGAAACACTCGCGACTTTGATTGCTGTGTATGGGAGGCAACATAAGCTTAAAGAGGCAAAACGGCTTTACCTTGCAGCATGAGAGTTAACTCAGAGCAAATCTGTTATCAACTCAATGATTGATGCGTATGTCAGATGTGGCTGGCTTGAAGCTGCTATGAACTCTTCATGGAATCAGCAGAAAAGGGCTGTGACCCTAGCGCTCTTATCATCAGCATACTTGTGAATGCCTAAACAAATCGAGGTAGGTCAAAAAAGAAAACTGCAACTCCGTCCTTCTCAAAGAACTTATAGTTCATGGTCCCAACTGTGAATAATGTAATCTTATTATAGGACATGATAGTAAATTTATCGATTGTTTTGAAAATTGGGAATGGATATATGCTGTTACATTTCAACCAACTATTTTCAGACTCACTTATGACAAACATTTCTTTATTCCTTTAACCACACTGTTAAAATGTTTTGTAAGAATACTGTGATATCGTAATCGTAGGGAAACACCGAGAAGCAGAAGATATACTACAAACCCTTGGAAAAAAGATGGAGCTTGACGCCATGGGCTATAATACTCTTATCAAGGCAATGCTAAAAGCAGGTAGAACAGATTGTTTATGAATTTCTGTTGGAAGTATTATGATGCAAGGAACCAACACTCAAATATTTGTTGTCACAGGTAAACTGCAGTGTGCATCTGAAGAGTTTATATTTTATTTAGAAATTTTGCGTTTTATCAAATAATAATTTGTTCTGTTCTTCTTACTCTGTTAGACTCGAGGATATATTTTTTCATTACTTATTTTATGTTGTTTAGAGAAATTAGAGATAAGTTGACCAAAAAAATAAAAGAGAAATTGAGATAATATTTTGTCACTAACCACGTTTGTACTCAAATTTGTTCAAGAGTCATCACCATATCTTTTTTTTAACGCTGATACAGATTATGAGAACTATTACAAAGACAATTTTACAGATAATACTACCTCCGTTCTACGAGAATCCATCAACGGTCACGATCAACGGCTCCACCTGCTCCTGAAAACTTCTTTATAAGCTTGTCTCTATTAATCTTGTAAAACTGCGCCTTTGGGGATTCGAACCCAGTACCTATCGGTGTAAAGCTTTAACCATTTGACCACTAGGCCACGGTTGCTTCACAGTCATCACCATATCTAGAGATAGAATTCTTGATATGTTAAAATATTTCTAACAAAAATCAGATTTTTTTCTTTTTTAATTATTTATCTTTTTTTATCACAATATCTTTTATTCAATATACATTGTTTTGTGACAATTATTTTTTATTTTGAAAGTTGAAACATAGTATTTGCACGTGGCTGGCGGTTCTATTGATCCGCAAATAGTTAGACATTTATCATAAGACATATCATCGGAACGTGGCATATGATTCTTTTATTCAATATACTTATTTTCATATTGCTCTACAAGTTATTTTCGGCATGCCATTTTCTTATCATGATCCTAATCATGTATTTTAAAAAAGAATTGACTAAAAAATTTATTATATTATTCCACCGTCTATCTAAACAAACTCTAACACATATGAACTTTTTCTTTGAACTCAATCTCAAATTATGATCTTATTATGTGTTAATCTTTTCGATAGGATAAAAATAAGGATATTGATCAAATCAGATAAGGTAAATGCCCCACCCTTAAAATGTAATGCCAAAAACTATAGTACATATTATTTTTTCAACATTTTTTAGTTTATGTGAATTTTTAACTAGAAACTTCTCTCCAATTAAAAAATATTAACAAAACTTAACCCGTTTATTTAAATAACTATTTAATAATTTGTAGAAAACAATATTATAATTATAAAAGATGTACTTTGAATCGGAAAAATTATCCAGATGAGAAGGTTTTGATTACATTCTTTTATAAAAGTATTGTTAGATAATGACAATGAAACTGAATAAAAATGATCGATAAAAGCTACATAAAGATGTTCGATGGAAATTTCTGTGATTATTTATGGAGTTGTTACATTGACTTGATAATTTATAATTACAATATTTCATTTTTTGAAAGTGTTGACTTTGACATCAATAACATTGTTAGTTTTACCACAAAATATCTTTGGACCCAATATTTTTTATTTATAAAAATCAATCATAATAATAAATGTCTTGGACCGTTCAACAAGACGATTTTTCTTGACTTAGTGAATTGTTATTTTTTCTTTCTAAACTCAATTTAGCTTATTTTATATATTCACAATTACCTTTAGTTTTGAGTATTCATATAAATTCAAAGATGATAGTAGTGTTAATACGTTTTATATATGAAAATATAATGTTAATACATGTTAATTTTAAAAATTAAGGATATTCTTCTTTGGCATTGACAATTTAAACTATCGATGTGAACGTTTAACTTAAAAAAATGAAACCACGAGAAACTCTATTCCACTCATTTTTTTAATTAGAAGATTCGAGTCAGTAGGTTCGTATGTCTTTCTAAAACATATCTAAACTTAAACTATATTAAGAAAAAAAAACTCCTCTTAAGTAACTGTGTATTTAAAAAATAACTAAAAATAGCAACTATATTCTTCTACCGTCTATTTAAACCAACTATAACATGTATTTCATTATTTGGTAGTCGATGTTAAATAAATAAACATTAATCCGTGCAACGCACGGACCAGAATACTAGTTGTTGATAAATTACACATAGAGGAGGTCGACAAGTATATGGAAAATATATTTGGGGTCAAAACTGAATATTGGCTTTAGGTTTGGAGCAAAAAAGCGAAAGACTAAAAACTACAATTTACACCAACACTCGGACGGAACTTTACTCGTGCGCTTTTCGTCGTCTTCATCAATCGTTGTTATCCTTGGTCTTACTTATTAACATATTTGCTACTCATCGGAGATGTCGTTTTTGCTCAAGAACACCTCGATTTCAACTCACCTCCGTTCTTCTTCCCAGGTTTTTCGATCGGATCTCATTTGATCTATGACAGGATCGTTTTGAATTGACTCCTTTGATTTTTTTTTTTTGCAGAAGACGGATGGTTTCGCCCTAGCTGAATCCCGTCGAGGGTACCATGTCGAGCTAGGAGCTCGCGAGAAAGCTGTAAGTATATTTTACATTTAATCTCTGTTCTTGTATAGGGATCGTGGATCGATTGGATTTGTTGATTCGTTCAATTCGTTTGAATTACACTTCTGAAAATTGAAAGGTGTACTTTTAGATTTGCTTTTTGATTGTTTTTTTCTATGAAAGTCTTCTGAGATTACATGGCTCATGGCTGAGTTGTTGTTTTCTATGAGCTTCTTCTGAGATTACATGGTTGTCGTTGTTGTAGCTCTTGGCTGAGAATGATGTTTTGAGGAGATTCAAGTCGCATAAGAAAGGAGTGCGCCAATTGAAAAGGATTGGAGATGTGCTCACTGTTGTTGTTGTTGCTGGTACGTACTGGACATACATTTTCTTCACTTCTTTTCGTTAAATGATCATTCAGTGTAGATTGAATTCATGGGATACCATTTAGGATGAATCTGAACTTAGTATCCACTGATGCACTTTGTTTTGAGTTTCATTGATTTTTCTGTGATCTTGATTACCTTACAATCATTAAAAATGCTGGAGGTGGAGATATCCTTGTGCTTCACCTAATATGTTCCACATAACATAAACGTTTGTAACTTCCTTGCATCATCTTCAGCCTATCATCTCTTTGATGGAAAGCTAACAACTTTTACAAATTTTCTGATACAATCAGCACTTTGTACTGTTTGGGGCTCATATAGTTTAGGTTTGATGACATTAGTATTCTCTGTTTTTTGTTGAATAGCCTTTCTCAAGTGTGCGTGTGTTTCATTCAGGGTGCTGCTATGAGATCTATGCGAGAGCAACGATGAGAAAGGAAGATCGGGATGCATGAGTTTCTCCATATGCTTTGATCATCCATCTTCCTCTTTAGCAAATCTCAGAAATTCATGTTGTTGTTAGTCATGTTGGCTATTACTCAACGGTCTGAATAAGCGAAGAAACCAAAAAGGATTTGTTGTATGACAGAACCTTGTATTTGTTGTTTTCCAGAAACCCAAATTGTTATCTATAGATGGAATGATGCAACTATGATTTGAGAAACACAACGGACCAGAAGAACTCGTTTGTTCTCGAGCTCATCTCATAGATTGTATACAAGATTCGTCAATTGTTATCCGAGTATTTCAGTGGAACTTAAAACTTAGAACCATAGGAGACCATCAATATTTAGTTACTGTATAATGGAACAAGTGAAAAGGTTGGCTCATTTGGTATCGTGAAACATTCAGAATCACATCACAAAAGTTTAGCGAATATACCAAACAAAAATTTCAATTATTTAGTTGCTCCTATAATCGAAACATAGAATTCGCAAATATTCATGGAAGCAAGCATCTACTGCCTGAGAGACAGATTAGCAGCTTAAATTCAGATTATTCGGGTTGTTCTTCAGATTGCTCTATCTCCAGCTTCTGCAAGGAAAAGAAGCATGAGTTCTTAGTAAGGCATTTCACAAAAAAAGGTTTTTATCTTTGGACAATAGATTTTAACAGATGTGAACGAATGAATATCAGTAGCTGAATTCATAAAGTAAGAAGAACAATGGATCGTTACAAGATATCACATCTACCAGTTACTTAAAAATTGCATATTTGAAGGACAAGAACATTGCAGGGAATACAATAGTTAACCGACTGCATCTTCTTTCTAGGCACTAATGACGTTAATCATATTCTATTTCCTCAACCAAGAAACTGTATAATGTGAATGAATCTTAGCCGTATGAAAATAACAATCTTAGCAACCTGAGCTACGAGACAGCGGACAAGAAAGTGAAGAATTAGTTTCAGCCCTTAATTTGAGAGCCTAGGAGTGAATGAATATAGCAGAGTGCAGATGTTGTGATCGGTTAGAGAGCACTAAGTCTAGACTAGGTTGTCTAGTCTGTGGATTATTAGTTAGGCTTTTGGTTGCGAGTCTCTGTTTTGCTGAATTGAATAAGAACAAGAAGAGTATATACAGCTTCAGTTCTTATCCTGCTCCTACCTCAATCATCTCAAATATGCAGAGAAGATTAACATGTCTTGCATCTTATTAAAAGGGTGACTACAAATCTGAAACCTGTACCAGATCTTGCGGCTAGAAAGATTAAGACATCATCACAGTTGCGGCCAGAAAGATCACGACACCATAATCTAGGAACAGAAATTTCCCTATCGTAGCCATGAATGCACCGATGACTGGTTAGGTTTAATACTCATCAAAATCAGAACTAGTAAAGTATGCCCTAAATCTAGACCTCATCTCAGTAGAAATTAAATCAAAGAGAAAGCTTCTACAAAATAATTGGATCACGATGAGTGGAAAAGACAAAATGTAAATCTACACGAACGACGGCTGATTGGATACAGAATTGGACAAGAGAATGACATGGGAGAAGAAACTTACAGATTGAGCGTTGTGCCAAGAGAGGCCACGATAGACATTAACGGAGAAAGTGGCGGTAAGGTAGATGGTGGCGAGTCCAAGCCCCGCCGTGAAGGCCTTGAACGACCAATCTCCAGCTTTAGTTACTATCCCCATCTCTCTCTCGCTCTCGGCAGCGTCACGAAACGAAGTACGCTTTTCTCTTCTTTTTCAACTCCACCGCTTCTCGAACCGGGGATTTATGTGTGTTGCGGATCAGGATTGAAATTGTTCCCTTCAGATTTCATGTCCGGTTTACTAAGTATTTTTTGTTACAAAAGTAAATAAAGTATGCACATGAATACATAAACTAAACTAGATTTTGATCTCCACAGTATTAATTTGATAACATTTTGTTTGTTTTTTCATATCCTTTTATCCGAAATAATTATATGATTTACATTACTATTTATTTTAATTATTTATATTTTTAAATAAAAAAAATTTTATTTAACTTTGGGATCTACCTATTAAATTATTTACTTTTTGAATTATATTTGGATTCATATAAATAATTTAAAACAGGCAGACCAGCCTATTTAAACCCGTTTATATTTAAGATATATTTAAACTCATCCATTTAAACCGTCAGAAGTATTTTATCTTTAAATCTGTTTAGATCCATTTAGGTATGTTTAGAAATTTTATTTTATTTTAAAATTTAATACAAAATGTAAATATTTTTTGAACAACAAGATAATCAAATAACCTATTTCTATCTAATCATTCAAATTGGTGACTCTGGTTCAATATGGAAACAACTCGATGTTTTGACGCAAGTACTCCATGCTAACTTCTCTGCAATCATGTTCTTTGTAGTGGTATTTTTATATTAATCAAAAAGTGCTTTTGGCTTTTTATTTACTCTCAAAATGGTTGATTACTAATTTATCATTAATAAACTTACGTAAATTAGTGTGTTAACTTAATTTATATTAATAAGTTTATTATATTTTTAATTTTAGTATGTTGATATACATAATCTTGGATAAAAATTTTGATGACAAATATGAAAATATTTATGAAGATTTTAATTTTATTTTAGAGATATGCATAACCTTTAATAAAAAAAAAAAATAAAATGATAAATATAAAAATATTTATGAATATTTTTAAATATTAATAAACATTGTTTTTGGATTATATATAGTAAATTTATAATATTTATATAAATTTTGAATTTATATATATATATATATGATAAAATATTTTTTGAAACACAATCTTACAAGTCTAAAGCCGGCTATCACAACACGATACCGGAGCCAAGAGCCGGCGGATTAAAAGAATATCCCCGGAGACAAAACGAAAGACAACAGACTGACAACATGATACAGTCTTAGACACAAAAGGCCAATAGATAGAACCCATTAACAACACCACAAGGAAGCAAACGTCAGATCAAGAAGAAGCAGACAAGACAACGAAGAAGCAGTGAGCACCAAACGCCGAGAGAGAAATAAGCGTAACATCAGAAGTCGAGAATTATTGAGGCATATCCACCGGCACTCATTATATTGCTCCACTAGAAGGAGCCACGAGCAAGCCGTATGCAGATCGAGCCAGGGAAGACGAAGGACCAAACCGTTTACCATTCGCATTTTCCTAAAGATTATAGAAGACCAAAAGCAGAAGATATGGAAGAGAGCCGCAGGAACTAAACCGTCGCAATCTCCACGCTAGGCAACAACACCACCCGAAGCAAGCACAAACAAAAGCACAACAGCTCATTCGCCTATAACCAAAGCAAGAAGACCTAAATGCAACTCTATAACTTCCGCGAACACAAGGGCTACAGTAACCAGGTTCTACTACCACCAACCCTTCCCCTTCTTGCTGACGACGCCGGCCTCGACGAACACAGTAGATGAAGCATGGAGGAAGAAGACCTGCAGCCCAGATCTGACAGATCACGATGTGAACCGGAAAAAGGAGCAGAGATACGCCGACCCAGAGACAGAGGCAAGAGGATCTCGCCTCGACCCACCGCAACGACGACGAGCTATCCCACTGACGACGGCTCAGATTTGCGAGAGGATAGACTCCGAAAGACAACAAGAACGATAAGGGACTCCTCCCCGGCTCCGGCACAGGCGGCCGACCACCGGGGAGAGACGGACAGAGCAAAGGCTAACGACGGCGGTACTCCTCGGGAAACGCGTGGTCTCATATATATATATATATATATATAATTATATATATATAATTTTATTTATTATTATTTTTTTAAATTAATTTGATAATATTTATTTTTAGAAAATTATGTTTAATAATATTTATACTCGAGCGAATCATACTAGTATGTTTGAGAACAAAAGTCTGAAACGTTGGTTTCCTGCTTCTGAACTCCTCCAATGTACTGCGAAGGCTGGCCATTCTCTTGGTTCATACACCATCTTAACTAATTTTGAGCAGCTCGTTGCAAATGTCATGTGATATTACTTGAAATAAAATAATACAATCCATATCCCAAATTAATGTTTCGAATTATGCATGTAGTGGAGACAAGCCGGTTCTTAGACTCTTAGATCCCATCATGACATTTATCCCTCCCTCGTAGTAGTTGTACCAACTTTGACCTAATAAAATAACACCCTCCTTCCAAGATCCATCCACATAGCACCATTGTCCCTGTTGAGAAGAAGGCCTTTCTTTTGATTGTCCTACCATTTCATGATGGTACCTGTAACGTCCCTGTTCCGCTTTGACCTTAGTCAACCGACGACCAACAATCAGACAAGAACATGATCACCGGTTTTCCTTAGTCGGGACCATAGCCGTCACATTTTTACCGTGTTTGACTAATCCGGTTCGACTTAACAACTTTCGTTATCAAACTGAACCGAACTATTCAATTATTCGTTTCCCAAATTTTGACTAAAGCGTTGCAACTTTAATAAAATTTGGTAGTTATATTAGATCGGCCTAATCTAATATAAACAACATGCTTTTACGAATATAAAACATCTTTTATTTAAAAAGTGCGGAAATACAAATAGGTCCATGGACATTATTTATTTAAAACATATCACAAACATTACTTGAAAGTATCGTTGCGAAAGAGACGTCGAGTCTAAACCGGCTGGCCTAACGTCCCGCGTTCCGCTACTCCTAAGGATTACCTGAAAAGATGAAAAGGAGAGGGGTGAGCGATCTATTATCGACCCAGTGAGTTGAGATTCCCAACTAATGATGTAACTTTCCGTCTACCCAACCCAACCCCAAACACAAGCAATGACGGAAAGCTACACAAGCAACCCTAAATAGCCGAAGCGCTAAAATGATGATTAAACTACAGGTATGCTACGGGCCCAGGCAATATCGTCATTCCCTCGGAATACTCGCCCCGTCACCAGATAGTTCAACGGTAGTAATTCCACGACTCTTACTCATATACACGGAGTACAACAAGTAAGACACCGTTCTCCGTTCATCGATACGCGGTGACTCAGACTACCCCTAGATAGCCAGAGCTTCCATGCAGTCCGGCCCCAGGACATGACCCTGTATTCTCCGGACCACACACCTACCAGCGTCACCCAGTAGGTTAACTCCTGCCAGTAACACGACCCGAGAGTACGTGAACCGGCCGGTACGCTCCCGAGGATCCATCGGGTAGGGAAGCCGATATGCCTACTATTTCTCCATGTCACTAACACATCAAACAAACTATCAAATATATCACATCACAATAATCACAACAATCGTAACATCTCATCAAGCAATCATTCATGAACCATTCATCGTATTACCATTACGCTACTTAATAGTTTTTCCGTATTTTAATCATTTGTTTATTACTCGGTTATCAATCAATAGTATCATATATAATAATAACAACCGTAATATTACTATCATTCTATAACCATCTCAACACTAACACTTATTACTATATACTAATCAAACCGACACTAATTATAACCCTCACACCGGATTATAACTTAATGTCGGGAACCTGCGGAATACTATATTAGTCATACAATTAACCCCAACTCACCGATACTTTGTCGTGGTTGACCCCGAACCTCCAGACCTTCCTTTAAACCGCCTAAAATGGAAGAGAAGGTCGATACTTGGGATGAACGTGGAAAAGCTCCGTTTAGGAAATATTTCCCCGCTCCTCCGTCACCAACCGAACTCTTCACTACTCTGACTCTCTCTCCTCCTTCTCTCTCTCTCTCCTCCCTCTCTCTCTCCTCCCTCTCTCTCTCCTTCTCTCTCCCTCAGGCTCCTCTTTCTTCTTCCCTCCGGCTTCTCCTCCTCCTCCTTCTTGCTGCCTCCATCTTCTTCTCCTTCTTCCCTTATCCCTCTCTTCTTTCTCTCTTCTTTACCACTCTTGTTGTGGAGTGTTTTTGGTGTGAAGAAAAGTGAGGGGTGAAGGCTTTCTTTTATAGCCAAAGTGGTGTGATCTCCACCTTCCACTTGTCTCTTCTTCTTCTCCATATTATGCCACGACCTTCTCACCAAAATCCATCCAAAACAATTCATTTGATCAACCATCATCCACTTGTAGCCTCCTCCCTGCAGCCCTTGGATTGTTGACAACTCACAAACTTAGATTCATGCACCTAAAATACCATAAAGCCTCTTAATTTCTTGGACCAGATTTCGTGGCCCATTCTTCATACTGAGATGGATTTAGGTCCAAATTATCCTTAGTAATCAGCCATGAACACCCTGGTCCAAGCCCAAGCTCCTAAGAATTTATTTTGAATTTTTAGCCACTAATTACCCCTTAATGGCCTAAAATTTATAACATAATCTAAGGATCAAATCTTGCCAAATCCTTTTAACCATAGCTGCTACATATAATAATGGAGCTGTGGTTAAACTTTCATGATTTTTAGTGGCTTCTAAAGGGTTTTCCAACTCGCCCGAACATTTTATCGGGTTCTCGGAAAAAACCGGTTATTTCTGAAAATTCCCAAGAATTTTCAAAAATAGCTCCAATGATTATCTTAGCAAGATAATTCATTTTATTAATGATAAAAATACCATTAAATTTAATAATAATATTTTATCAACTTCCGAGATCGGAGTATCACATTCCCCCCCCCCCCCCCTTTATTAGAATTCGTCCCCAAATTCTTTATTGTGCTGGAAACTCCTTTCTACTGAACACTAGAGAAAAACTCCGGATACGACTTTCTTAACCTTGCTTCATCCTCCCAGGTGACGACCACACGGTTCTGCTTTCCCCAAAAGACTTGAATTTGCGGAATCTCTCTATTCTTCAGTTTTCGGATGCGTCTCTCTCCGATGCGAATGGGTCCTTCGGTGTAGGTAAGGTTCGGACGAAGATCTTCGATTTTCTCCGTTTCCACATCCCTTGGGTCTCGGATGAATTTTCGTAGCATAGACACATGGAACAATGGGTGAATCCGCATGTCTGGCGGTAGGTCCAGTCTGTACGCCACTTCTCCAACCTTACCAATTACTTGGTTTGGTCCGATGTAGCGAACTGCAAGCTTCCCAACCTTACCGAACCGTTCTACCCTTCTTTGCGATGAGACTCTCAAATACACCCAATCTATGACTTCGAAGTTAACCTCTCGTCTTGCTTGGTCTGCAAATTTCTTCTGCCGGTCTTGAGCTTTCTTCATATTAGCTTGAATCACTTGCAGCTTTCTGGTCGTCTCATCAACGATCTTGGGTCCAAAAATTTCTCGTTCTCCGATCTCGGTCCAACATAACGGAGTTCTACACGGTCGTCCATAAAGAGCTTCATATGGAGACATTCCGATACTGGAATGGTAGCTGTTGTTATATGAGAACCCCACTAATGGAAATGATTTTCCCAATTCCCGGCCCAATCAAGAGCACACATTCGCAACATGTCCTCAATGGTCCGGATTGTCCTTTCAGTCTGGCCGTCCGTTTCCGGATGATAAGCGGTACTGATTCGCAACTCCATCCCCAATGCTTCTTGTAACGCTCTCCAAAAGACGGATGTAAAACGTGGATCCCGATCCGACACGATATCTGCTGGAATTCCATGAAGGCGAATGATATGATCGATATAGAGCTCGGCCAAAGCTTCCACCTTATATGTGTCCTTTATCGGAATCAAATGCGCCACCTTAGTCAGACGGTCGACGATTACCCAGATTGCGTTGTTTGCCCTTCCTTTTGCTGTCGGCATTCCGGTGATGAAATCCATTGATACGGAATCCCATTTCCACTGTGGAATAGGGAGATTCTGAAGTAAACCACCGGGTACTTGATGCTCCACTTTGATATGCTGACAAGTTGAACATTGCGCTACCCATCGAGCTACCGACTTCTTCATTCCTGGCCAAAGGTAGTAACTCCTCACGTCCTTGTACATTTTTGAACTCCCAGGGTGGATGCTAAGCAAAGAATAATGCGCCGTCTCCAATATTTCTTCTCGCAAACCCTGTCCTTCTGGAATAGTGATCCTTCCCCTGAGCAATAATGTACCATCATTGGCCAGATGATAACCGCTCTGGTTTGGCCCATCCCGATTTCTGACTTCTTCGATGATCTTTAAAATCTTCTCATCCCTCTGCTGCTCCTCTCGGATTCGAAGAACCAAATTTGCCTGCCTTACAGCTTGTAGACCTAATGGCTCGTTTGCTTCACCTTCCATTGCAGCCAATTTACCGACTTGAATTCTTTGGTTAGGGTTTCGAGCTCCCTTTCGATGCTATCCTTGGTTTTTTGCCGGCTAAGTGCGTCTGCGACCACATTAGCTTTTCCCGGATGATACTTGATCTTGAGATCATAATCTGCGATGAACTCCATCCACCTTCGCTGTCGTAGGTTGAGATCCGGTTGCGTGAACAAATATTTAAGACTTTGATGGTCCGTAAATACTTCTATGATTTCGCCATAGAGATAGGATCTCCAAATACGCAACGCGAATACTACCGCCACCATTTCTAAGTCGTGCGTCCGATAGTTCTCTTCATGTTTCCTTAACTGACGAGATGCATAAGCGATGACTTTACCTTCTTGCATTAAGACACACCCTAGACCAACTCGCGATGCATCGGTATACACCGTATAGGGTTTCCCGGGTTCTGGCAAAGCCAAAACGGGTGCTGTAGTCAAAGAGGCCTTCAACTTAGCAAAAGCGTCCTCTGCGTCCTTACTCCATATAAAGGGAACGCCTTTCCCTGTTAGCTTCGTCAATGGCTTCGCGATTGAAGAAAACCCACGAACAAACTTCCGATAATACCCCACCAAACCAAGAAAACTCTGAACTTCCGTCATAGAAATAGGCCGAGGCCACTCTTGAATTGCTTTAACCTTTTTAGGATCAGCAGATACTCCTTGCTCAGAAATGCGATGACCCAGAACATTTGCTGAATTTAGCAAATAGCTTCAGTTTTCGCAATCTCTCGAGAACTAACGCCAAATGGTTCCGATGCTCTTCCTCGGTCTTTGAGTAAACCAGAATATCATCGATAAATATGATAACAAATTTATCGAGATAATCATGGAAAAATTCATTTATTAACCGCATAAAGACAGCTGGTGCGTTGGTAAGCCCAAAAGGCATTACCACGAACTCAAACTGCCCATACCGAGTTCGAAACGCCGTCTTCATGATATCCTCCTCAGCGATAGGAATTTGGTGATATCCAGATGCCAAGTATATTTTGAAAACCAGCTTGCTCCTTTAAGCTGATCCAAAAGTTCATCGATTCGAGGCAACGAATATTTATCCTTGATGGTGATGTTGTTGATGCTGCGGTAGTCGATGCACAACCTCATACTCCCATCTTTCTTCTTTACGAATAGCACTGGAGCTCCCCATGGTGACGAGCTTGGTCGAATGAAACCTTTTCCGATCAAATCTTCCAGCTGATTCTTGAGTTCTGCCAACTCCGCTGGTGCCATTCGATATGGAGCCTTTGCGATAGGTTTCGCCTCCGGTTCCAGGTTGATGGTGAAAGGATTACTCCGCGGTGGAGGTAATTCCTTTAATGGCGCAAATTCGTCATCGAACTCCTGAACTATCGCGATGTCCTCGATCTTAATGTCTCCGCCGATGGTTCCTTCGCCGGCCCTGATGGTCACCAAAAACGCTTCTCCATTCTTGATCAAGTCTTGAACTCGAAGAGCCGCTATTACACACACCGATTTACTAGGACGTCCTACGTCCGACAATAGGTGACACGGGTCACATGTTAGTAGTGAGACGTTCTTTTTTAACGCCAAGGCGACATGATGCTAAGTGGTTGCGTACCAATATCTTTCATTCCACATGCACAATCCGCGGTCGCGTATACACTTTTGTCATCGATTCAGGTAGTTGCCGCAACGTCATTTTGGAGGATGCAGTTGATAAACTCGGTTTGGCACATGAAGCTCATCCGGCGCCTTATATGTTAGGTTGGCTAACGGAAGAAGTGAGTTTGCGTATCAACCAAAGGGCACTCGTTCCTTTTTCCATTGGGCCTTATTATAAAGGTCGAACGTATTGTGACATAGCCCCTATGGATATCAGTCATTTGTTGCTGGGAAGACCGTGGGAGTTCGATCGTCTGACCACACATGACGGCTTTCAGAACACCTATAGTTTTACTTGGGAAACTCACCGCGTTTTACTTGTGCCGTCGCCTGATGATGCCTTGACAGCTCCACCGTCGGGTCCTCATGACGACATTCCAACGGGACACCACAAATGCAAGGCCCCTACGAGTCTGTTTTGTACGTATACCAAGTTTGTTTCCGAGCTACGGCAGGAAGGTCATGCAATCGCTTTGCTTCCTGCCACAAGCAGCCGTGTACTCTCGACTGCACCATCGGATCAGTTTTGTTCATTACTTGGCGAATTTGAGGACGTTTTTCCTAAGGACCTACCGCAAGGTTTACCACCTTTAAGGGAGATTCAGCATCAGATTGATCTGACTCTTGGAGTGACATTACCGAACAGGCCACATTATCGCATGAGCCCGATTGAACATGAGGAACTTCGGCGTGAGGTTGAGGACTTACTGCGTAAAGGCCATATTCGCGAAAGCCTGATCCCTTGCGTGGTTCCTGCACTGTTACTTAAAAAGAAGGATGGTACTTGGCCCAGCCCTTTTTCAGCCCTGTCATAAATTACAGGGTTAGGGCTAAAACATTTGGTACAGGGTTAGGGCTAGCCCTATAACTAAAACCCAAGATAACATCCATACTTGGCATATGTGCGTAGACAGCCGTGCCATTAACAAAATCACGGTTCGTTATCGCTTCCCCATTCCTAGACTGGATGATTTATTGGATCAGATTGGTTCTGCGACGATATTCTCGAAGATTGATTTGAAGAGTGGATACCATCATATTCGTATTAAGCCAGGGTGTGATACCCCGTATCAAAAATACGGTCAACGGGCAGCAGAAAGTCAACCAGGGGTAAAATCGTCATTTTACTTAAGTCAGGGGTAAAATGGTAATTTTACCAAAGTTCGAGACGGAAGTAGAGGCGGGCCAAATATTCTTATGTTTTAACATAATGAATGTTTACAAGACCAGAATTGGAGGAATCAGAGTAGAAATGTGTTTTTCGGCTTGTCGGGATGGAAACCGACTAAACCGAAGAAACTTTGAAAATTCATAACCGGAGCTGCGTAAGCCCGAATGGAGTGATTCAAAATGCTAAATTCACCAAATATCATGACGAATCTTATTCTGTAAGTTTAAGAATTTATGGGAACCTTCGGAGCTGTTTTAAAATATTAAACCGAGAAACCGCAAAACCGAGCTTTAGGAAGAGTGGGATTATTGGTGGGATTAGGGATGAATTAAGTGATATTTTGGCAACAAAATCACCCAGAAGGACACCTGTCCTTACCCCATGGCGCCACCATTGCTTGGTGAGGTGTCAAGCATGCCAAGATTCATTGAATCTCCTTGCATGCATGCAAACCATCCCATCCAATTCAATGAACCACCAAACACTCTACTCTCTACTCTCTCCCAAGCTCTCTCGATCTCTCTCTTTCTCTCTTGCCCAGAAACATCAATCCCTTGCTTGTGTTCTTGTTGTTCTTGAGTGTTCTTGAAGTTCTTCAAGAAAGTCTTGCATGTTCATCTCATCTTGATGAACAAGTAAGCTTAGATCTTCTTCCTTGTTCGCCAAATCTCTCTTCTCTCTCTCGGTCTCTCTGCTCTCTTTTTCACTCAAGAACATTCATCCAAATTCCCAGAAAATACAACCAATTCCCTTGCATATTCAAAGAGAGCTCAAGAACCCTAGCTTTGTTCATCAAACCTTGTTTTGCAAGAAATCCCATAACTTTCTTTCTATAAACCCAAATTCAGATCTTCAAAGCCCTATGACTTCATCTTGATCTCCTCTACCTTTTCCAGCCGGTCGCCGCCGTTTTAGTCGCCGGAGATCGCCGGAAAATCGCCGTGAGCAACCGCCTTCCTAGGGTTTGTAGGATCTCATCTTTTATTCAATGTTTTTAGCTATTTTGAGATTGGAAATGAATAGATCTGGTGTTGGTTATCAGTTTGATAGGTGTTTTGCTGTTGTTAACCGCCGGAAAAGCCCTCATCGCCGCCGGTCAACTCTCCTCTGCCGGAGTCAACGCCGGAGAGTCGCCGCCGGTGAAGCCCTCCGCCGCCAAACGCCAGCCGGTTCTTCAGAAAGTCCATTGGTACAGTTGGTTTGGTTATTGGAGTTGGTTTTAGGTTTGATTAAACCGGGTCAAAGGGGTGTTGAACCGGTCAACGGTTTAACCCTAAACCGGTTTAGTCAAACCGGTTGATTAGGGTAATTGAATCGGTTTAGTTTGGTTCTGTGATTGTTGACTCTTGGTTCTGTGATTCAGGAGTGTTCGGAGGTTCGGGATTGGTATTGAGTATCTCGGGAATTCACATCCGCGTCAAAAACCGTTGTTCCGCGGTTATTTCTGTGAGTCGGCTCGGAAACTCGTAGTTTTAATTAAACCGGGAATCCTAAACCGTAGTACTAAGTTGCATGCCTAATTAACTAAATCAGATAATAATTAATAATTAATGAGACGTTTAATAATTAACCGGATAAGACCAATTAAGCGTGATTAGGGTTTTAGAATTAAAGAGGTTAACCGACTGTGTGCCGCTAGGTTGCTAGGAAAAGATTGATTGTTGCATTCATATAGACCGTGTGAATAGGATGATATATGCATATATATTTATATAAGCACAATAATTAATGAACCTATATACGGAAATTAAGACAATATTAACATATGAACTAAACCTTAACACACGTATAGAATATGAGTACGGGATTGGGGTTAGGATTAATAGCAGGGTTGGGTAACGAATGATTAAAGTTAAATAATAATGAGATATCGGGGTGTTAGTAAGTTTACTAACTCTAAACCGACAGATCGAGAACGTTGTTAACGTGATGTATGTTATGAGCCGTCTACGGGTTAACAATCCGCTAACCCAAGGTAGCGGACGAGAATGAGTTCAAAGACTTAGAACCCTAATAGGCATGCTTGTGGTGATTGTGTGATTGATTGTGATTGTGTGTTTCTGTGTGATTGTTGTTGTTGTGAGTTTCTGAGCAGGTTGTTAGACTGCTCGGTGTTGGGCCGAGCAGTTGTTGTGTGGACACTTACTCCGGTCTCGGGACAGGGTAAGTTAGTGGTGCTGACTAGGTGTCTTACCTAGTCAGAGCGGTGAGTTGGGTAGTGTAGTGGCTTGCGGAATGATTGGGATTATTATTATTGTTGTTATTGATTGCGTGATCTGTGTTAGAGTCCCAGGGAGTCTGCGTGTTTACATTTCTGCACTAGGACTCTAGGGTGCGTTAGATTCCGCAAGCCTAGGTTTTGTTTACGTTCCGGTACTTCCGACCCGATTGGATCCTCGGGTTTGACCTAACCGGACCATGGTGGTTCCGATTATGGTGTTAACCTATCGGGTGACGCCGGTAGGTGTGCGATTCGGAGAATACGGGGTCATGTCCTAGGGCCGGGTCGCATGGAAACTCAGGTTACCTGGGGTAACAGGAGTCACCGCGTATCGATGGACAGAGAACGGTGTCCTATACGTGGGTCCTTGTGTGCACGTATAGGAGTCGAGGGTTAGTTGCCATATAGGCGACGACGTAAACCCGTGGAAGTTACCGAGTTCGTAGGGCCCAGTGTTGTTTTATTATCTTTCTTTCGTCGCGCGTAGATAGACTGAGTCCAATCGAGGACATGTGCCGCAGTGCCTTCGATTTCCTTAACTCTTTTATCTTGGATATTGCTTGTGTGTGGGTTTATCACGACGTGGTAGCGCGTGATCGACCGCTTATTTCTGTTGATTGTTATTTTGGGTTTTGGGCGGGATTTTGTAGATTCTAGATAGCATAGCAGCCTTTAGTGGGGAGCCGATTCACTGGGTGATCTTAGATCGCTCATTAGACTCTTTTTGTGTTTTCAGGTTATCAGCGACGGACGTGGGAGGTCCTCGGTGTAGCTTCGGGTTGCTTGTGACGTGTTTTGATTCGTGATTTTTGGATGTTTGATTTTCGGTTCGGCAGCTGCGCCTTTATGATTTTGATTGTTTATGTATTGTTGTTGACGATTGTTTGTAAAACCGTTAAACGTTGTATTCGATGTTTAACTACTTAAAAATGAAATTGTTTCCCTGATATGAGGTTTACGTCTGAACCGACACAACTCGTTGAAGTAGTGCAAGTAGTACTGCTTGTACTATGGATACGAGGATAGCGGAGTCGAAGATCGATTGGTGCGAGCCTTTCCTCTCAAACCGAACTATCTTTGACTTCGTCCTGTGGCGAACTTTTCCTGTTCGACTTGCTCGGGTTCGATCGGTCATGTTCTTGTTTGATTGTTGACCGGACGGCTCGACGGTCAGCGGAGAATGGGAAAGGGGCGTTACATAGGGGATGAGTGGAAGACGGCCTTTAAAACTCGGGAAGGTTTGTTTGAATGGCTGGTTATGTCGTTGGGTTTATCTAATGCTCCGAGTACTTTCATGCGGATAATGAATCAAGCTCTCAGGCAGTTTATTGGTCCCTTCGTCGTTGTCTACTTCGACGACATCTTGATTTTTAGTGACTCTGCTGCGGCTCACACTGACCATTTGCGCCAGGTTCTGTCGGTTTTATGGTCGGAAAAGTTGTTTGCAGCAAAGCATAAGTGCGAGTTTGGAGTTTATGAGGTTTTTTTCCTTGGCTACGTTATCTCAGATCGCGGACTGTCCGTCGATCAGTCAAAGGTCGAGGCCATACGCTCATGGCCGACTCCCACAACAGTTACGGAGGTTCGTAGTTTTCATGGTCTTGCTTCTTTCTATCGGCGTTTCGTTGACAATTTTTGCACGATCATGGCACCAATAACAAACTATATGCGTGATGGTAAGTTGGTTTGGACTGAAGAGGCTTCACTCGCGTTCGACCTGATTAAATACAAGCTTACTACAGCTCCGATACTCTTACTTCCTGACTTTACAGACACATTTGAGCTTCATTGTGACGCTTCGAAACTGGGCACCAGTGCTGTTTTAAGTCAGAAGGGTCGTCCGATTGCTTTCTTTAGCGAAAAGTTAGCAGGAGCGCATGGGAGATACAACACATATGACATCGAGTTCTACGCAATTGTCCAAGCGATAAAGCATTGGAGACATTACTTGGTTCATCGGGAATTCGTGTTGTTCACTGACCATGATGCTCTCCGACATTTGGACAGTCAAGCTAAGGTCTCGGCACGACACGCAGGCTGGATATCATACTTACATCAATTCACGTTTTCCATTCGTCATCAGTCGGGAAAGACGAACCGTGTAGCTGAAGCTCTGAGCCAACGCCATGCGCTGATGACGATGATGCATGTTTCGGTTACGGGCTTTGAGGTTTTTCCGGATCTCTACACGTCGGACGCTTTCTTCTCCCGGATTTACATCAAGGCTGAAGCAGGTACATCTCGTGACTATACAGTCCAAGACAGGTTTCTCTTTCGCGGGTTGTGTCTTTGCATACCGGATTGTAGCCTCTGACAGCATCTCATCCGCGAGTTACATGATGAGGGCCATGTGGGTCACGATAGGACGATCCATTTGTTGTCGTCGTCTTACTTTTGGCCGACCTTAAGACGAGACGTCACACGCTTTGTGGAGCGATGTCGGGTGTGTCAGCAGGGCAAAGGAAGTCTACTAATGCAGGTTTGCATTTACCCTTACCAATACCAACTCAGCCCTGGACAGATTTAAGTATGGACTTCGTATTGGGTCTACCTCGTACTCAGCATGGTAATGATTCGTTATTTGTTGTCGTGGACTGTTTCTCGAAAATGGTACACTTCATTGCTTGTAAGAAGACAACGGATGCTCTGAACGTGGCACTCTTGTTCTTCCGTGAGGTTTATCGGCTGCATGGACTCCCTTTATCGATTTTTCTGATCGAGATACTCGTTTCCTCAGCCATTTTTGGTGTTCGTTGTGGCGGCTGCTGGGTACTTCACTGGATATGAGTTCTGCATATCATCCACAGTCCGACGGACAGACAGGAGTAACAAACAGATCTCTTGGAAATTTGCTTTGTTGTTTAGTCGGCGACAATATCAAATCATGGGATACGAAGCTTGGTCAGTCTGAGTTCGCACATAACCATGCTCTTAATCGCAGCCTGGGGTACTCTCCCTATCATGTAGTCTATGGGTTGTCGCCTCATGGACCAGCAGACCTGAGCACGGCTCCTGACAAAACTCGCTTCCATGGCGAAGCAGTAGACTTCATCACGAACCTGCAGGACGTTCATGCTCGGGCTAAAAGTAACTTGGACGCGTCTGCTTCTAAGTACAAACAGGCAGCTGACTTGAAGAGACGAGAGGTCATATTCGAACCGGGTGATTTGGTGTGGGTTTACATGACAAAGGAGCGGCTTCCTTTACGGGAATACAACAAACTGAAGAACAAGAAGATTGGTCCAGTTTCAGTCATTGAGAGGATTAATCCCAACGCTTATCGAGTGGACTTGCCGTCGCATATACGTACATCGGACGTCTTCAATGTCAAGCACCTTACGCCGTTCCTTGGCGACAATGACGCCTTGGATTCGAGGACGAATCCTTCGTCCACCAAAGGGACCTGATGTAGCAGCTCCTTCTTCTATCGGTTTTGGTGTTGGTTTTTATTATCGGTTTAGTTTTCGAATTTGGTTTTAGCTTTTACTTCTGGTTTCCAGGTTACTAAGGTTCAAAAGATAAACATGAATCTTTTGAAATCTTGGTTAGATTTGGTTAGTTAGATTATTGTTTTCACGTTAAGAACCTTAGTCGTGTAATCGTTTTCATTCATTGAATTGGAAGAATTTTACACAGATTTCTAGCAAAGAGGAGAACTCTTAATTTCTTGGCAAATCGAAGAGAGCATCTTCCTTTGACAAGTTCGAAATCGCTAATCTCATTAGGTTATCCGGTTTCTTATGTTCCAAGCTTACACTTCTCTATCAAATAGTCAACTGAATTGATAAGCTGTTGGAAGTACTTCCTCACCTCATCTTCCTTCAATATCCCATTGCTTGAGTAATACACGAAAATTTCAAAGAGTCGTTATACTTGTTGACTCAATATCTCGCTTATAAATAGTAGTAAAAAACATCTTCAACAAAAATGAGAAATATTGCAATTTTATCGAAAATCTCTGCACTAGTACCAATTCCAAAACAAAGTAGATGTTAGTTTAGCTGGC
Organism: Orychophragmus violaceus; assembly: GCA_030180135.1. Classification (NCBI taxonomy): domain Eukaryota; kingdom Viridiplantae; phylum Streptophyta; class Magnoliopsida; order Brassicales; family Brassicaceae; genus Orychophragmus; species Orychophragmus violaceus. The sequence continues at coordinate 73,635,602 of CM058231.1, forward strand.
CACCACCTGAAGAAGAACATAATTGGTAACTACAAACATACCAAAATAGACACACAAAATAATCTTTTAGGGACCACATATGTCATATATCTATTCATAGCCACAAATTTTAGACTATCATCGAAATCTAGAGAACAAAAAGGAGACAAAATTTAGAAGAAACCTCAACCATGCGGATTCGGACGACTGATCAATTTCATTGTAGAAATCTCATGCTTAATCTACAAAGATGAAAACCAAAACATCAAAGTTAAACAATCTTCATTCGGAGAGAATTAATCATGATAAATTTATATAGCACCACCGTAGGAATATTCGACTGTTTCATTGGTTTTCTAGTTTATTTACGATAATATCTTAATTGACTATATCATAATCTGTTTTTTTAAAGCTTACATTTGGCTATACAATATTTAAAGAATATTCGAGTGAATTGGATTTCAAAAAATATCAACAATTTAAATGATTTATCTGCTCATAATAAATTTGATTATGATAATATCTTAACTGATTGTTAGGAAGATTTAATTTTGGAAAGCTTATATGCTTGTAATCCATACATTATATTAGGAATATTCATTGCATATTGCATTTAAAAGTAACAAAGAATTAAATGGTTTATATACATTTACGAATTTGATTATGATAAAATTTTCAATGATTGTTATAATCTGTTTATTCAGAAAGCGTCTATTCCAATGATTGACAGAAACAGACTTCAATAGAATCAAATGCTTTCAAGTAAGATATGCTTTTCGGTTAACAATTAAGTATCATCTTTGGATAGAAAGAAACAATAGCAGACACGCTAAGTTTGGTTGAAAACATTTACAACCTCTTCAAATGGCAAAACAAATCGACAAGAACTTTTAGAATAGGATAATAACAATTCAGCGGACAACGTAGGAGATTTATGCTGAAGCTCTCCAAAGATGGTGTAAGATCTTAATTCGGTCTATCCAAAGATAGCAAGAGTTTTAGGGTTTTTCTTAGGAGATTCTAAGAAAAGAATTTAAGAACACGGTGAGAATTAGGATTTTAGGGTTTATGCCGGTGTTCCGATGGAAGCCGGTAAAAAGAATGTTTAAAGTCGCCGGAGAGAAATTAGGTTAAAGTCGGTACTCTAAGATCTCTCAAGCAAGAATATTCAGAAAAGCATATTTATTGAATGATTATTGGGTTCCCTTATATAGGGTTACAAGTCGGTTTAAACATATAAGAAAATAAAAGATAAATACGAATCTTTCCTAATATCTCGGCTATCCTTATTTGTTATATTTCCGTGTTTGACGTCATGGTGCGGCGCCTTTACTCTGACACCTTCCAAACCCTAATGTAAGCCGGTTATCCCGAGTTCGGTTTAACCTAGGTTTTACCGCCTTGGGCTTTATTTCCGACTTTCCATTCTGGGCTGACCTAAACTCATGAATAGGCCTCCTTAGGAAAGTGCTAATCTTGACTCTAACAATAACCCCCCCCCCCCCAGTGTGGCGACTTGAACTCAAGTCGTCATTACGAGGAGTTTAACTTATGGTTTAAGATATGATTTTTGTTGGCCCGTATTCGTCATCTGGCGAGCCCTTTTTCGTTCAGGCCCATATTCTTATTGGGTCGATCCGGCCTAACACTGACCGGTGGTAAATCGATCAATTGATTCTAAACCGATGATGATCCAACGAAACCGGAATTGATTCTCGGTCCAATTGCCGGGTAGATGCGAAATACAAAGCGTCATCTAGGTAATGATGTGCCTCGATCACTGCGCCGTCATTTTCACTATAAGTAGTCCTTCCTCACTTCTTACTTCCTCATTTCGCTCGAGTGAAGAAATTCTGAAAGGTAATTCTCTCTCTCTCTCGATATTTATTTTCCGGTCATCCTTCCGCCGCTGCTCCACTTTAGGTTTTATAGATTTTTAGATCAAATCTTCGTTTTTCTCTCGCGTTCTTCATTTGTTCTTCAACTAGCCATGTCTTTGTTCCGTTGCTCATCGAGCAAAGATAAGGAAGTTGTTACTGTGTCATCTGCGGATGATTCGTCAAGTCGTCAATCTGTTTCTTCCGCTCCCACGTCTTCGATCGTTTCATCCGACTTGAAGAACTATCCTATTCATTTTGAGATTGAAGAATTCCGACGTCGTCGTGAGGCGTCTCGTCAAACTGACGCAGCTGAGACCTCTGGCCGTGAAGATTTGATTATTCCTCAGCTACGGGATGCCGATAATGACGAAGACGATATCGACGTTGGTCAAGATGGTTCCGAGGATGATGTTCCTTCTGTGTTGCCGGTTGATCCTAGCGACATGTTTGGTAACGTCTTCCAGACCAGATCCAATGCAACGTCGATCAGATCTATGCTCCAAGACTGCGGGGCGGATCCGAAGATCAAAATTGTCATTCCCTTTCCGCTTGACCGTCCTTGGAGTCCTCCACCGGGATATATGACCCTCTACGAGTCATATTTTATCAATACCGACACTGGGGGTTGCCGTTGCTGGTTTCCGCTGCCCGATCTACTGATCTCATATTGCCACCGTCGTGAAATCGCCATCTCCCAACTCTCAGCCGTTGCGGTTCACCACATGGTCGGTCTTCTAGTATTAGGAGCTGAGGCCGGTATCACCATAACCGCACAGATTTTTGAGGAGATGACGTCGATTAACCGCATGAAGGCTACTAGCCCAGGGTGTTTTGCGGTTAAATTCAAAAGCGGCAACCGCATTCTGACAGACGCGCCCAAGAAGATTAACAACTGGCAACGATCCTATTTCTTTGTCGAATTGTCTTCCTTAGTCGTTCCTGACGAACATAGGGAGCTTATCAGGACGTCTTGGAATACCGATTATGGTAGATGTCGTCCCAATTTTTCTATCTTTTGAACATGATAATTTACTTAATTCCTTTTTGTCTTTGCAGTGGATCACCCTTTTCTGAAGCCGTATCCCGACAACTACTTCCCTATCCTCGAGCAGATTCAGGCTCTTGGCTTGCGCAAGTGGTCAGACCTTACTCGCGTGCGTATCAACAAGTCTCTCCCGCGGATTTCCGAAGGTTCGTTTTTCCGCTTTATGATAGGCGTACTTTGCTAGCCTTCTGAATTTTGGTTTCTTTCCTTTTTTTAGTGAAGTGGGATACCAAGGCGAAGGTTACACCTGAACAGCTTGTGAAACCGAAAAGGATGGGTAAGGTGCAAAGAATCGAATCGGTTGACTACTCGAAGAAGATCTCATCCAAGTCTTCATCTCCTGCCAAGCCGGTGAAGGAGAAAGATATCTCCGTGTTGTCGCAAGATGGGGGTCAATCAGTTGATGTGGGAGATAAGCCGGTTGCTCCTCAGACCGTGACGATTGTCCAGCCGGAAGCTGCGGCCCCGCTTCCCAAACTCCCGCCTAAGGCTCCGTCTAAGAAGCGGTCAGCGGAAGGCAGAGTATATCAGGAAAAGTCGGCAAAGAAGGCTGCTGTAGCCGGTAAGGCCGTTAGCTCTGATAAGGCAGCCACCAATGATCCTGAGAAGAGCCTGGATCCGTGGCAACGATTTTATCAAGAAACCGGGGACGTCGTTGATGCATATGGTAATATGAAACCATTTATTTCTCGTAAAGAGATCGTTCATGTCCGTCCCCGTGCTCCTATAAAGGAAGGGGATTCTCGCCCTTCGATCCACAACTTCGCTTATCAGTACGAGAGCGAGGTCCCGCTTATCGATAACCCGCGGGCGTGTTTTGATATGCTGACCTGTGTCCGAGGGAATGAAAGAAACTGGCCGGTTCTATAGGAGCTTCCTCACTCAGACGCCATTCTTAGGCTGAAACATGCTGAAGCAACTGTAAGTCTTTATCATTGAGCCTTGCTTGTTCTTTTCTTTTCTGACAAAAGATCTTTTCCTTTGCTTCCAGATGATTGCCGCGTCGAATCGCGTGGCTCTGGAGAGTTCTTGGAGCGCAAAAAAGATGGCTGACGCGGTAACCAAGCGGGATGAGCTTCTCAAGAAGGCTAAAGAGGAGAAGAAGGCTTTGGCGGCGAATAACGCGGTGCTTAAAGATAAGCTTCGTGGTGTCGAAGAGGAGTTGGTCCTTGTTAAAGAGAAGTCGAAAGTCGATCTCCTTAAATTGCAGAAGAAGATGGAGGGCCAGCAAAAGTTTTATTCCGACATGGTTCGGAAGGAACGGGATAGAGTTGAGGCCGCGGTTAGGGCGAAAGCACAAACTCATTTTGATCTATTTCAACGGTATGTGAAGGATCAAGATGTCGTTGTTGCCCTCCATGTTGAGTAAGCCCAAGTTTCTGGTCTGAAGAATTGTTTGGCGAAGCTCAGTGGCGAAGGCATCTCGTTCCCTCAGGCTCTTTTGGATCAGGTCGCTGCTGACGAGATTGCGGTGAATGCTAAGATCGATGAGACAGAGGTCGTGACCAAGGAAGAAATTTCGTTCGTTCTTTCCCCTGTTCAGCATCCTCTTCTTAATCTTCTCAACGACTCTCCTCCTCCTGTTCCGCGCAACATTGATCAGTTCGGAACTAACCACGGAGTTATCGCGGAGGCTGTTCCTGCGGATCTTGTTCGATCCGTTAGCTCGGAGGTAGCGACTTTGGCTGGTGTTTCTAGGTCGCAAGAGGAATCTGCTGAGAAGGAGAAGTCACTGTCGGGAGTTTGATAGCTTCCCTTGTAATTTTTATTTGCTTTTATTTTTGTAAAAACCCTTAATTTCCTTTCGTTTAAATTAAGTTTTGCTTTAAGCTTGATAGTGATTTGCATCAATACTTAGTGGATGGTGGTTCGGAAATACGTACTTCATGACTAAGTCGGGCTAATCCTGTCTAAACTGTTCTTTTTAGACAATTTTTAGACAGTTTAGCGACTTGAGTACATATTCCTGGTTAAATCATACTGCATTAAGCCTTTTATCAACAAGTCCAATCAATTTAGTGACTCTAAATCAAGTCCAACTAACTGTATTAGACTCATCGTCAAGCTTTAAACAATTTTAGCGATTTTCACTTAGGAAACAAAACAAAGCCGTGTTACTATATTTAAACTTGTTCTTGACAAATTTTAAACAAGTAGCGACTATGTTTGTGTTTTGCCATAAGGCGGTTTGCGAGGCATATGCACTCGGCTTTATTCTAGGGGTGGGTGAATGTGCGGTGCTCGTGGCCCGACTTATTTATCACCCACCGCGAAGAATTTGCGAGACGGATCTCGGCTTTTCCTTACCACGATGTGCACCTCGTGCGCAAGGAAGACCACACCCCTGGCCAGGAGGCATGATGCTAGTGCGAGTCTTTGCTCGGCTTTCTGCGAGTTACTTAGACTCGGCTTTCTGCGAGTTACTTAGACTCGCCTTTTGCGAACTAAGGAGCTCGGCTTTCTGCGAGTCATTGCTCGTCTTTCTGCGAGTCATTTCTCGTCTTTCTGCGAGTCATTGCTCGTCTCTCTGCGAGTCATTGCTCGTCTCTCTGCGAGTCATTGCTCGTCTTTCTGCGAGTTAGGACTCAGCCTTTAGCGAGTTAGAACCCGGCTTTTAGCGAGTTAGAACTCGGCTTTTAGCGAGTTAGAACTCGGCTTTATTAGTATCATAAATATTTAAATATTTAATGAAAGGACTTACCTGTTTTGGCTTTGCTTGGCTTTCAAGACGGTAAATTAACTGAAAAATGAGGATTTTATTAGATTTGTGACTGTGCCGGTAAAGGCTGCCTACGTATCTCCCGAGGGAGAATCAAGTCACTCGTAGTTCATAATACATTTTTTTTTTTTGGCTAGCCTTGCCGTCTTAGAAGTACTCTTTCAGACTCGCCGAATTCCAGGATCGCGGTAAAGCCTCGCCTTTCATGGACTCAAGTCCGTAGACTCCCGGCTTGATGACTTTCGTGACTTTGTAGGGTCCTTCCCATTTTGCCCCGAGTTTGCCTGCTCTCCATTCTTTGGTGTTTTCGTAAACTTTGCGAAGGACGTAGTCGCCGACTTGAAAGTGTCTTTCCTTGACTTTCTGGTTGTAGTACCGAGCTGCGAGCTGTTGATAATTTTGAATCCTGAGTAGGGCTCGATCCCGCTCTTCCTCTAAGGTGTCGAGAGCTTGAATTAGCATCTTTTCAATGATTTCAGTATGGTGCGGCATGAGAGACCAGCGGAGAGTGTAAATGTTAGCTTCTGCTGGTACCATTGCTTCTACGCCAAAGGCTAAAGAGAATGGGGTGGCTCCTGTTGCGCTGCGAGGCGTCGTTCTATGTGACCAGAGGACGCCGTCTAACTCGTCTGCCCAAACTCCTTTTTTGCTCTCAAGGCGCTTTTTGATGTCGGCAATGATGGTTTTATTCGTAGCTTCGGCTTGGCCATTCTCCTGAGGATACCTTGGTGTTGACTTGCTAAGACGTATATCCCACTTCTTGCAGAATCCTTCGAATACTTTCGAGGTGAATTGTGATCCGTTATCTGTGACAATCTCGTAAGGCAGCCCGAAACAACATATTATGTATTTCCAGACGAAATTTTGAACCTGGACATCGTGGATTGCGACGTAAGCCTTGGCCTCTACCCACTTTGTGAAGTAGTCGGTCATGACGAGCAGGAAACGTATTTGATTGGATAATGGTAACGGTCCAACGATATCCATTGCCCATCTCATGAACGGATAAGCTGCGGTTAGGGATGTTAAAACGGGCGGGCCCGGCCCGTTTAGGCCCGTACCCGTTTAGACCCGAACCCGATTAAACCCGTTTATATTTTGGACCCGTTTAGGCCCGCCCGTTTAGACCCGTTAATTTAATACGTACCCGTTTAAGCCCGTTTAGGCCCGTTTAAAAATATATTTTTTTATTATAAAAAACAAAAATACAAAAAAAAATATTTTTTAATATTATAATTTGTATATTTATCAACATTCAACACCATATTAATGAAATATTGTTAGTTAAGTATTTTATCATTCTTATATAATTCATATATCATAATAATTAATATTTTGTCCTCTTAAAAAAGAAATTATTGTGACAAAAAAAAGAAAAAGAAATTATTGTCAATTACTTTTATATTCTATTAGCATGGTTGATAATTTATTATATGATATTTAATTACTTTAACACTATTTTGTATACATTTAGAAATAAAAAGTTTTAATATATCATTTATATTTTTATTGAAGTTTTTAATTTTAGATCGAATATAAAATATAAAATAATAATTTTATTTTAATACTAAAATTTTAATATTTACTTTTAAAAACTATTTTCTATATTTTTTGAATTTGTGAATATTTTTATATATTTAAAAATAAAAATTTAATCAAGTAAATGGGTTGTTGTTTATCATTTATATTTTATTGAAATTCTTTAATTTTAGATGGAATATAAAATATAAACTAAATATTTTTATTTTTAACATTAAAATTTAAATCTTTACTTTTTAAATTATTTTATATATTTTCTTATTTTTTGGATTTTTTTTTTTGAATTTTCTATAATTAATAGTATTTTTATGATTTATTATTTAATTATTAAAATATTTTTTTTTTAAAGTTAAACGGGTCTAAACGGGTACCCGTTTAAAAATCATAAAAACCCGATTAATAAACGGGCTTAAACGGGTAAGCCCGTTTACACATGTGACTTAAACGGGTCTAAACGGGCTCATTTTTATACACGAAGCCCGTTTAGGCCCGTTTACGAAAGGGTTGTTTTAACATCCCTAGCTGCGGTTGATGTCGTGAGCAACTCTGTAGGTCGATGTATGAATGGCGCATGTCGCTGACACTTTTCACACTTGTTAGAATAGGTCTCGCAATCGGTTATCATAGTCGGCCAATAGTGACCGTTCAACTTGATTTTGAGGGCGAGAGACCTGCCTCCGGAGTGGTTGCCGCATGCTCCAGAGTGAGTCTCTTCGAGAACTCGACTTATTTCGTCTCCGTTTATGCATCTGAGGAGGATCTTATTAGCAGAATATTTATAAAGGATACCGTCGTGTATAGTGTATCGCGCGCTCTTGACTTTAAGTCGTCGTGCTTCCCATTTGTCTTCTGGAAGCTTTCCTTCTGTCAGGTATGCTCTTATTGGAAGTCGCCAATCCTCATTGTTGTTAGTTAGGACAGCGATGAGGTCGGTGTTCTTTGCCTGAATGTTGCAGCACATGTCATCCTCGCCACTCTGATTTATTTCGTCGGGTTCTTCTTGATTGCTCTCAGGGGGCGGGATGCTTGGTTCATGGATCGTTTCTACCGGGATCCGTCGACAGAGATTAGGATTTGATGCCAGCGACGCGAGTGCGTCTGCCGGGGCATTTTTTTTCATCTGGACAATGTCGAAGAATTCGAAGGAACTGGTGAGCTCTAGTGCCGTCTTTCGGTAAGCCTCCATTCGCTCGTTTTTAGCTTCGTAGTCTCCACTGATCTGGTTCGCTACAAGCATGGAATCACAATGGGCCAAGAGATGTCGTACTCCGATTTCTCTGGCTAGTCTGAGGCCGGCTAACAGAGCTTCATACTCGGCTGTGTTGTTAGATGCCGTGAAACCCAGCTTGAAGGACTGTTCTAGTATTTCGCCGGTCGGTGAAATGAGGCGTATCCCTATCCCGTCTCCTTTTTTCGATGAAGCCCCGTCCACGAACAACTTCCAATTTTTATCCTCTATCTCGGCACCGACATCTAGTTCGGGTGATAACTCAACAAGGAAATCAGCTATTACCTGCGACTTAGCGGTTGTCCTGTTTCTGTATTCGATGTCGTACTCGCTTAACTCTATCGCCCATTTGGCCAGACGGCCAGACTGTCCCGGGCTGTGAAGGATTGTTCGAAGAGGTTGACTACTTAATACGGCGATCGGATGTGACTGAAAATATGGTCGCAACTTTCGTGCAAAGATGACGACTGCGAAGGCCAGTTTTTCCATTGCAGGATATCTGGTTTCGGCTCCGTTCATCATTTTGCTTACGTAGAAGATCGGCTTCTGTTCCCCTCGATCTTCCCGAACTAGTACGCCACTGACTAATGTCGTTGAGACGGCGATGTAGTGCAACAATGTCTCACTGTTCTCGGGTTTAGACAATATCGGCGGGTTCGACAAATAGTCCTTGAGTTGGATGAATGCCTCTTGACACTTATCGTCCCACACAAATATTTTGTTCCCTCGCAGGAGCTCGTAAAAAGGCAGACATTTATCCGTTGACCGGGATATAAATCTGTTCAAGGCGGCTATGCGGCCAGTGAGGCGTTGTACCTCTCGAGTGTTCTTGGGAGATGGCAAGTCGATTATGGCTGTGATCTGCTTTGGATTAGCTTCTATTCCTCTCTGAGTTTCCACGTACCCAAGGGACTCTCCTGATGTCACTCCGAACGTACACTTAGTTGGATTGAGCTTCATTCTGTACCGGTTAAGGATGTTGAAACATTCCTTTAAATGGCCGACATGCTGAGAGGCAATCAGAGATTTGACTAGCATGTCGTCGATGTAAACCTCCATTGTTGTGCCGAGTTGTCCTGCAAACATTCGGTTTACCAGTCGCTGGTAGGTGGCGCCGGCGTTTTTGAGGCCGAAGGGCATGACTTTATAGCAATAGGTACCGCGTTCAGTGATGAAGGCCGTCTTTTCTCTGTCGTCTGGGTTCATGAGGATTTGATTATATCCTGAAAACGCATCCATGAATGATAGCAATTCATTTCCGGCTATTGCCTCAACAAGTCGGTCGATATGTGGCAGCGGGAAACTATCCTTTGGGCAGGCTTTGTTGAGATCTGTGAAATCAACACATACTCTCCACTTCCCGTTTTTCTTTTTCACGACCACTGGATTAGCCAACCAGTCGGGGTATTTGACTTCTTGGATTGAACCGGCTTCAAGTAACTTCTCTACTTCATCGTTGACCGCTTTAGCCCTTTCAGGACCTAGTTTTCGCCTCTTTTGCTTAACTGGTTTGTAAGTCGGATCGACATTCAGCTCGTGAGTTGTGATGGTTGGATTGATACCTTCATGTCCTTCATTGTCCATGCAAACGTTGTAACGTTTTGCTGTAGGAAGGCGATCAATTCCCTTTTGATGTCATCTGGCAGTTCCGCGCCGATCCCTACACACTTGCTTGCATCTGAGTCGTCGATGATGACTTGTTGGATCAGTTCTTTCTCTGGTCCTTTTCTTCCGTGCTCTGTATTGATCATGCACGAAGGCACTCAAATCTTATGTTCTCTTGCAAAACACGACCGGCTTGCGCTTTGGCATCCTTTGACTGTCTGAATTCCTTTAGGTGTCGGGAACTTCAGACATTGATGGTATGTCGAAGATACCACCTTCATGCTGTATAGCCACAGAGTTCTGAGGATGACGTTATAGATGGTTGGCTTGTCAATGACATGAAACCTCACCAATCTGTTAACTCCTCCTGCGAAAACGGGCAACTTGATCGTTCCGATTGTGTACGTCGTCTCGCTTGTGAAACCCAGTGAGCGGCTTGGCCTTCTGCTTGATATCCTCCTCCTTAATCTCCATCTTTTTGAGTGTATCCAGGAAAATTAAGTCTATCGAGCTCCCGGTGTCTACCAGTATTCGAGATACTTGGCAGCTTCCGATTAACAGCTCAACCACTAGCGGGTCGTTATGGGGGTAGTGAGTCCCATAGAGGTCTTGGTCGGTAAAGATGACGGGTGGATCATCCGACAAGATTGGTTGAGGCGCTTTTTGCGCGGCTAACGCTAGGCGTTCGTAGACCTTGATTGACCGGACCGAATCGTTTACGGAGATTAGACCTCCCATGATCATGTTGATTCTTCGGACGGTTTTTGGGGCTTCCTCTTCGTCCTCTCCCTCTTCTTCTTCACGGTTGCGTTTCAAAGCTATGCTTTTGATACGCCGTGGCGGTTTATCTTGCTTAGGAGCTTGCTCGTCGGTTTTGTCTTCCTTCTGTTGCCCCGACTCTTCCTTTTTTAATCTCTCTATGGCCGCCTTGATTTCTTCATTCGAAAGTCGGGAGTAAAGTGCGTTTCTGAGATTCCGGCATTCAGCCGTGTCGTGCGACGTAGCTTGATGGTACTCACAGTACTTATCCCCTGTAGCGGAAGCTGCTTGTTGCGCCTTCTTTGCCTCTTTGTTCCTCTTATTCCACGGTTTCGATGACCGGGATTTGTCGGAGTTATCGACAACCATTGTTTTGGCGCCTTTATCGTAGTGCTGTCTAGGTTCTCTTTCTTCCTTCTTGTCGGTTTGTTTGCCGGAACCGAACCTTCTTACTAACGCGACCTTTTCTCTTCCAATTCCACGAACTTGTTCGCTCGGTGGAGTGCATCTTCGATGGTTAATGGCGGGTTGACGACTAGATCTTGATAAAAGGGCGATTCATGCCAGACAGCATTTGTTAAGGCTGCGATAGTAAACTTATCTGGTGCCTCGGCCCGTGTCATCACTGCCCTGAACCTTTCTACGAAGTCCTTTAATGTCTCCTTCTTTTCTTGTGTCATTGACATCAACGCGCTCAGCGAAGTGTCCTTTCGTACGTAGGCGAAGTGATGCCTTACGAATGCCCATGTGAGGTCGGAGAAACTATCGATCGACTTGGACGGGAGTCGGGAGAACCAGTTTAGTGCGTCTCCTTCCAGGGTTTCGGCGAACAGTTGGCAGAAGCCGATGTCACGCTCTTTGCTTGATGAAAACCGCGCCTTTGCTGCCATGATTTTGAATGTTGTAAGGTGGGTTGCTGGATCTTTCGTACCGTCGTACATTGGTAACTTGAGTTTTTCCCTTTGCCTGATGTAGGTGTTGGTGATACGTGAGGTGAAGGGTGTCCTCCGTGTCTCCTCTATGATCCGGTCAATCTCGGGTGCAGCCCCCTTAACGCCATGGACTTCCCCTCTTAACTCTTTTAGCTTGTCTCTGAGCTCAGTCAGCTGTTTCTCGACATGGTTGCGACTTGCTCCGCGAATAGACGCTCCATGAGTTTTCTCGTGTGACATACTTCGCTCATGGCGATAGTTATCACGGTGCGAGTCGTTCTCATGTCGCGAATTTCGTCTGTGGTGCATGTCCCGTGTCTGGTGACTGGTGCGTTCATCCTTGTCGGGTGAGTATCTCTCATCGCTCCAGTCGTCCCGTCTCCGACTTTCGCTCCGCTTGGGTTCCTCGGATCCTTCCTTCCGATGTGAGCTCCGCTCGCGAGTATCCTACTTGTTGTTTTCCTTGCGCGGGTTGCTCCTGGACTCGCTGCTACGGCTTTGTTCATGGTGGCTTTTCTCAGATGTATCGTAGACCAGCCGTCTGGCGACTTTGTCTTTCACCTTTGGAGGCACCTCTCTCTTGGACTTTCTAGACTGTTGGTCCGAACGGATCTTTGCTTGCTCCGTCTGCAGTAGGTCGATTTTCTCTGAGAATGTTTTGATCAAGTCGTTCTGCGACTCGATCTTGGCCATCAGAGTGGCTAAGACCTTGTCTTGCTCAATTTGAGCTGCTGTTTCGCTGAGTGACGGGGCATGTTTGCCGTCATCTCGAGCCTTGTTTGTCTTGGCGGCGTCTCGCGGCTGCTTGCCGCCTTTCGCCGCGTCGTCTTCGTGATCACTCTGGTCGTAATCACTTTCTTCATGATCGCTTAGTTCAACCCTAGGGTTATCTGTATCGATTTTCTTACGGTTTCCCGACGTCTCGTTCAGAAATTTCTCTTAGAAATCCCCACAGTCGGCGCCAATTGTAAGATCTTAACTCGGTCTATCCAAAGATAGCAAGAGTTTTAGGGTTTTTCTTAGGGGATTCTAAGAAAAGAATTTAAGAACACGGTGAGAATTAGGATTTTAGGGTTTATGCCGGTGTTCCGATGGAAGCCGGTAAAAAGAATGTTTAAAGTCGTCGGAGAGAAATTAGGTTAAAGTCGGTACTCTAAGATCTCTCAAGCAAGAATATTCAGAAAAGCCTGTTTATTGAATGATTATTGGGTTCACTTATATAGGGTTACAAGTCGGTTTAAACATATAAGGAAATAGAAGATAAATATGAATCTTTCCTAATATCTCGGCTATCCTTATTTGTTATATTTCCGTGTTTGACGTCATGGTGCGGCGCCTTTACTCTGACACCTTCCAAACCCTAATGTAAGCCGGTTATCCCGAGTTCGGTTTAACCTAGGTTTTACCGCCTTGGGCTTTATTTCCGACTTTCCATTCTGGGCCGACCTAAACTCATGAATAGATCTCCTTAGGAAAGTGCTAATCTTGACTCTAACAGATGATTTGGTCTAACGAGCTCAGTGATTAGCGTTCTATCCCTTTTCAAACTTGATGTAACAGAGAACAAAAACCGAATATCTATTCATGTGACATTCTGATGTACAAAAGCTTTGATTAAATATAATTTTACATTCATTGGTTTAAAAAAAAAAAATTTACCTTTCAGTACCAACCAACCATCGATTTCAAGAAAGTTAACCATGTTGGATCCAGTTCGGTCTGAACCAAACCGATCGGTTTTAATTGTGAAGCCCTAGTTTCTTAATCTTTCGATTTCGTTTTCTCAATACTTCACGTCTGCGTTTAAGTGTTGGTAATATGCAGCAGGAGAATTGGAGAAGGAACGAATCAGAAGGATTATAGAAAATGGAACAATGGTTTGTTTCTCTGTTTCGTTTTATGTATTTTCTCTGCATCTCTTTGAACTGTTCTTAACCGTAAGCTTCAATCCCTAACTCTTAAATCTTAATCATTTCCTTGTTTGATTTTAGTGGTGAAAGTTTAAGAAAGAGAGATGTTATGAGTGAGGACAGGATCAGCCAGTTGCCTGAACCTTTGATTCTGGAGATATTGTCTTTACTCCCAACAAAACTTGTCATATCCACAAGTGTTTTGTCTAAGCGATGGCGGTCTGTTTGGAAAATGGTGCCGATTCTCCAGTTTGAATCTAAAGGTAACATACAGAAATTTGCAGAGAATGTTAGCAAGTCTCTGCTTTCACATAAAGCTCCGGTTTTGGAGAAATTACATCTGAAAGTTGGCGATAAATGTGAGGATGTATACATTGGAATATGGGCTGGAATTGCAATTACACGCAATGTGCGTGAGTTGGTGCTCGATCTTCATTTTCTTTGTGGCTCACCAGTCAGATTTCCGAGTAGCTTGTTTTGTTTTGATACACTTGAGACCTTGAAACTCAAGCATTACGTTCTTCTGGATATTCCTTCTCCGGTTTCGATGAAGTCCCTTAGAACTTTTCACCTTGATTCTGTGGTGTACAAAGACAGTGAAACTGTTCGTAACCTTTTCTCTAGCTGCCCTAATCTTGAACATTTGGTCGTACATCGAGGTTTCCACTATAATAACGTTGTAGGGAAATTCGTTATTGAGGCTCCATCACTGAAGACACTATCGCTTTACAGTGACACTTGTGGACAAAAGAATGGGGGCTATGTGATAAACGCTCCTTCTTTGATATGCTTGAATATTGGAATGTTAAAAGGTTATGAGTTTTGTCTGATTGAGAATGCGTCCGAGCTAGTTGAGGCAAATATTAGAAATGTTTCTCATATAGCCAATGAGATGATTATAGGATCTCTCAAGTCTGCCAAAAGTCTTTCCTTGGACTTATCACCTTTGCAGGTAACTTTGCCTTAGTTGAATTATTTGTTGTTACCTTTTTCTATATACTAATAAGTGTCTCATGGATAGGTTACATATCCTACTGGAATTATCTTCTATCAACTGGTATATCTTGAGATGTATACACATAAAAAGGAGTGGTGGAATCTACTTACGCTCATGCTTGATAGCTCTCCTAAACTACAAGTTCTGAAGCTCAATGATGTAAGACATTTCATTGTTAGTTAGATAAATAGACTATTGTTGGGGTTAATTGTGAAGGTCATTGAAATTTCCTTGTGTAGCATTCGTCTCATCAGCCAAATCTGGTTTCTGACAAGAAAAATATGGCCCCCGGGAAATGGAATCAACCAAAGTATGTCCCTGAATGTTTGTTGTCCCATCTAGAGACATTTGTGTGGACAAGACACGATTGGATAAGAGAAGAAGAGAGAGAAGTGGCTAGATACATTCTAAGCAACGCAAGAAGGTTGAAGAAGGCAACTTTCATCACAGATCCCATTGAATCGAAAAGACTCTTCAAGTTAGCAAAAAGACGGCAAATGCTCAACGAATTGCCTGGTGTGGTCAGGGCTTCCGATTCATGCAACCTTGTGTTTGAATCCGAATGATCTTATATTTATCGGAGTCTTTTTAAGTTGTTTAGAGGGATTTATAACGGTTTTGAATCTGTTTTATTGCTAAAGTTTGGTAGAGACCTCATCCTCTTCTTTCTCATCTTCACAAACTCCGGAAGTTGTGGATGTGTGGTTGCATAAACTTATAAGTCATTCTGGCTCCCATGAACTTGGCATCCCTGAACACATATACATGGAGGGATGCTCAGGATTAAGAATTTTCCAGATATTTTAACAAACATTAGAAAACTAGAAATCTCTGTCAAAGATGTGCCCTCCATCAACTAGCCTTTGCCCTCGTTTTGACAGTCTCACTATAAGGAAAGGAGAAAATCTCAAGAGAATAACACATCTCCCCAAGAGACTTAATACTACAACACTGACTAGTGCTGCTGCGATCAACATACTGTATGATTGATACTACAATTACTCGTAAATATATAGGAATCCGAATCACTAAACCTGCAGTTGCAAGAATCTGAGGACATTTAAAAAAATAAAGATTTGCATGATCCATTAGGCATGTAGAGTGGACTGTTAAGAACCTACAAGTAGTAAATAAAAAACCTGCAGGCTCTATTAAGCATGTAAAGTCACAGTTAACATCCCTTTTATATTCACTAACCCAGAGGATCTACAATAGTTGCTTGTTATGTTTTTTCTTAACTTGTTTCGGAACAACAACTCTAAATTCAAGCTTCTGCGCATATCTACTCTTATCAGTGACAAGTACAAATTATATCTATACAGAACTTCAACTAGATAGGTTAGGAACAATTGTGATATTATGTTAGAGCAATCAAGTTTCTGTTCCTGTACCTATCTACACCTAGGCCACAATCCAAACAGTTTTTTTGCGTACTAAATCCTGCACCACTAACACTTTATGATAGAATTAGGCTTGTTAACATATTTACCTTGAATCAATAAGAAGCTGAAACTGTTGCTCGTCAAGTTTAACACTCTATTTTGTCATGTTTGTAGTTTCAGCCACACCAGAAAGAAAACAAAAAACTACAAATAAAGTTCTCTTTCGATCAAACATAACCTTTTCTCACACTTGAAACTGAGTTATAGATTTCTCTCTCTTCTTTCTCTCTCTCTTGCAGACGAAAAAGGCGGTTTCCATTTTGGGGACCTCTCTAGCGTCCGACGGCTATCGTCGGTGTCGGCAGAGGTCCCCCGTATTATTTCGGCTGACAAACCGGAGCAAGCGTGAGACTAGAAGATGCCTCGGCTCTGTTTTCCAGCAGCGCGCGACGGCTTTCTCTCTCGGCAACGCAGGCGATGGCATGTGATTTTCGATCCAGCGGGTCTTGTTAGTCGCGGGTTCCGAAACTTCTAAGAGGACTACGGCGGAGAGAGTTTTGCACGGAGATGGAAAGGGAGTTTTAGATCTGGTTTTTTCGTTCTGCGGCGTGCCGAGGAGGTTGATGGGGAGGCGTTGCGAGCGAGCGAGGGTTCGTGGAGGTGTAGATAGCCTAAGCGACTCTGGAGATGCTTGATAGCGGCATTTGGTGAGGTGTCTCGGCTTCTTCTTGTCATTTTCAGAGCAACCTTCCTCGCCGGAGTGACGGGGTCTTGAGGCGATTGGTTGAGATAGGTCTTGAACCGGAGTCGAGCTTTCGCGGAGGAGAAAACAAGGAGATCTAGTTGTGGCTGGTCTCGCCGGAAATCCGTGGGAATTCTTGGAGGATGCGCGTTCTTCGCCGGGATCTGGTGAGTGGAGTTAAGGACCTCCGAAGGGTGGAACGGCATCTATCCATTCCAGTCGGGAAGATCATCGGTAGTGTTTCTGCAAATCTCATCGGATATAGGTGTCGGAGGCGGCGTGTGAATCCGGAAAACATACCTAGTTGTCAGTGTTCTCTGATGCGGTGGTTTAATCTCTAGGGTTAGGCTCTTACCGACTAGTACAAGGCATGGTGCGAAGGACCAGATCGCTCCAAACACACCTGGACTAACCGGACATGTGGTTGTCCAGAGAGACACGATACCTACGATTTCACCTATGATTCCGCCTACGACCGTTGGGACTGAGATTGGAAATCTGGATGTCCAAGAAAGGGTGAAACTTGAAGACGTGGATGAGTCCTCACATTCGGCTCACATTGAGACCGGTAATGTGAGAGATGGTGCGGAAGACCACAGTTCCAAACATCGGGGAGATGTGGAACATGATGAAAATGATAATGAACCAGCTGATGGTTATGACACAACATGCCCCACTAGTGGAGAGGCCAAATAATGATCAGCCTAGGGTACACGTCGACCCAACGGTGGACGATGATCTGCTGGACGATCAGCCTGATGTGGTCGAGAAAGACCCACCTCCGATTTGGGTGGTTCGGAAGGTGGACTATCTGAGTATCTTGGGCCACTTCACCAAGCTGGGCACGAAGCACTTCATGGGGAGTGCGGATCCAGTTAAGGCAGACAAGTGGAAGATTCGGTTCACCAGGAACTTTCTCTCTACTCGTTGCCCGTAGGACTACAAATGGACATTGTGGTCCACTTCTTGGAGAGGAACGCACATAACTAGTGGCTCTCGGTTGAGGGGCGCACAAAGAGGAGTATCGGGACATTTGAGGACTTTGAAACTGAGTTCAACCGGAAGTACTTTTCGGCTGAGGCTTAGGACAGACATGAATGTCAGTTCTTGAACTTGGTTCAAGATCGTCGAACGGTACGGGAGTACGAGTCAGATTTCGATCGGCTCCGTCATTTTGAGGGACATGAGTGCGAGGACGAACCGGAACAGGTGCGTCGTTTCCTCCCTGGATTGTGGGTGGAACTTCATACTCACTGTTTAGTTTGTACCTTTAACTCCGTCTCGGAGTTGGTTGAGCGTGCTGCCACGATGGAGACAAACCTAGCCGAGGAGAACCGGTTGAACGCTCAGTCACGAGAGAGAGTGATGGGTCGATCCTGGAAGTATTTGAAGAGGAAATAGGACCAGGTGGACGGTACCCAGACCTCTGACAGTCGTCAAGTGTGGTACTTGCGGGAGGATTCATTCTGGTGAATGCTAGATGGCTAAAGGAGCTTGTACAAGGTTCGGGAGCACGGATCATGCGACCTCGACGTGTCTGCGATCAAAGGATGACTCAAGGACCTGTTTCTTGTGAGGTCAACCGGGACATCTCCGCAAGGATTGTCCCAAGTTGCAAGTAAAAGCACCGAAACGTCAAAAAGGGAATCACGAGGGTTGCAAACCGGTCCATGCCAAGTCGGTGCATCTCAGGTTTATGTGTTAGTGGAGGATACTAGGGAGGCCAGCACCTTCAACGCGATCACTGGTACGGATAATGGCTCTTACTTTTATTTACTTTACATGCATACATGTCTTAGGGAAATGGCCGATTCTAACCTACAACGCATTGAGGAAGGGAGTAGCCTTCGCTCAATTGCCAGTGTAGGCGGTCTCGGGCGATTCTGAACTACAACACATTGAGGAAGGGAGGGGCCTTCGCTCATTGCCAGTGTAGGAGGTCTCGAAAAATTCCAAGCTACAATGCATTGAGGAAGGGAGAGGCCTTCGCTCAATTTCCAGTGTAGACGGTCTTGGGAAATTCCTACTTACAACGCATTGAGGAAGGGAGTAGCTTTCGCTCAATTTCCAGTATAGGCGGTTTTGGCGATTCCTACCTGCAAAGCATTGAGGAAGGGAGTAACCTTTGATCAATTTCCAGTGCAGGCGGTTTTGGGGAAAAAAATTCTTACGTAGCAACGAATTGGGGAAGGGGATGCCTTCGCTCGTTTTCAGTGCATGAATAATAAAGAGTTCGGTACTCACCATTCTGGATTGAATGTATAGGGACCGTAACAATTGGAGGTGTGAGAACTCACACATTGTTTGATACTATAGATACACATACCTTTGTGAGCCCATAGATGATCGGAAAGGGCTTGTTTCAAATGGAACAAGTGGACAGATTTGGTCCGGAACATACATGCCACTATTGGGAATGTGAGTATGCCGGTCAACCTGTTCGTCATCCAACTCCAACACCACGAGGTTAACCAGGGTGTGGATTAGCTCGGACAGTATTGGGCCACCATTGACTATCACCGAGGAAGGGTACGGTTTGAGAGACCAAAAGTGAAAATCGAGTTCCAGGGTATAAGGCCGATTTCGAGGAGTCTAGGATTATCAGCAATACATGCGGGAAGGATGTTGGATTGAGGGTGTGAGGCTTACTTAGCCACTATCACCACGACTGAAGTCGGGAAGAGAATGGAGATTGGGGAGATTCCGGTCGTGAGGGAATTTGCAGATGTTTTTGCGGCCGTGAAAGGTTTACCACCTGATCGGTCTGATTCGTTTACAACTGAACTCGAGCCCGAGACTACTCCACTCTCCAAGGCACCCTACCGGATGGCACCGGCCGAGAAGGACGAACTTAAGAAACAGTTGGAGGAGTTGAGGGAGAAAGGGTTTATCCGGCCCAGTAGTTCTCCATGCGGGCGCCAGTTCTCTTTGTAAAGAAGAAGGACGGGAGCTTCAAGTTGTGCATCGACTACCGAGGGATTAACCGAGTCACGGCGAAGAAAAAGTATCGCTTGCCTCGGATTGATGAGTTGGTGGATCATCTCAAGGGATCAACCATGTTCTCTAAGATAGACTTAGCGTCAAGGTACCATCAGATCCCGATCGCACCAGAGGATGCACGGAAGACGGCGTTCTGACACGGTATGGCCGCTATGAGTTCGTGGTTATGCCGTTTGGACTGACGAATGCACCAGCTGCATTCATGAAGATAATAAATATGATCTTCTGCGAATGGCTGGATGAGTTTGTTATCATCTTCATACATGACATTCTTGTCTATTCCAAGGACCGAGAGACACAACATGAACATCTCAGACGGGTATTTGGTCGGCTAAGGGAGTAACAACTCTATGCTAAGCTGAGAAAGTGAAGCTTCTTGCAGGAGAGCATCAGGTTTCTAGGACACATTGTGTCGGACCAAGGAGTATCGGTTGATCCGGAGAAGATCAAGTCTATAACGAAGTGGCCTAGA
The DNA here is from genome assembly GCA_030180135.1 of Orychophragmus violaceus. Lineage (NCBI taxonomy): Eukaryota > Viridiplantae > Streptophyta > Magnoliopsida > Brassicales > Brassicaceae > Orychophragmus > Orychophragmus violaceus. The sequence continues at coordinate 73,655,791 of CM058231.1, forward strand.
CCAAAGAACGCCACGGAGGTACAAAGTTTCTTGGTCTGGCCAGTTACTACAGGAAGTTCGTCCAAGTGTTTACAAGCAAGGCTAAGGCAATGACTCGGCTAACCGGGAAGGACGTGAAGTTTGAATGGACATACCAAACCGAGAAGAGCTTCTTAGAGCTGAAAGATGTATTGACTAAGGCACCAATTATGGCCTTACCTGAAAACTAGGTACCATTTGGGGTTTACAGAGATGATTTTATAACCAGTCTTGGATGCGTTTTGATGTAGCAAGGGAAGGTCATTGCCTATGATTCTAGGCAGCTAAAGAAGCATGAGGGAAATTACCCGACCCGTGAACTTGAGATGGTTGCGGTAATATATGCCTTGAAGATTTGGCGATTTTACCTCTACGGGGCTAAGGTACAAATACTTACCGACCATAAGAGCCTGAAGTACGTTTTTACTCAGCCAGATCTGAACTTGAAACAAAGTAGGTGGATGGAGCTAGTATTTGACTATGATGTAGACATTGCCTACACCCTGGGAAGGGTAATGGCGTGGTCGACGCATTGAGCCGGAAGAGGGTTGAGGTATCAGCAGGACGAGATGCAGAGGATTTTTGTCGGGACGATCGGGTCCTTGCCTCTCAATGCTTTGACCATAAGAGATGAGCCGTTGGGTCTAGGTGCAACAGACTTAACTGATTGGTTGACTAGAGTGCGGTGACACAAGGGAAAGATGAAGAATTGATTAAGGACGCCAACCATAACAACACAAAGTACAAGTTCTCCAACAATGGGACAATCGTGGTTAGCGGACGGATCAGTGTACCAAACGTTAAGGAGCTCAAGGAGGAGATATTTAGAGAAGCACATCAATCCAAGTTCTCCATTCATCTCGGGAAGACCAATATGTACCACGATCTCAAGCGGTACTACCATTGGGTTGGGATGAAGCGGGACGTGGCTGAGTGGGTGGCTAAGTGCCCTTCTTATCAGTTGGTCAAGTCCGAATACCAGGTGCCAAGTGGCCTTCTACAAAGTCTACCCATTCCTGAATGGAAATGGGACCACATCACCATGGACTTTGTAACCAGATTGCCAGTGACCAGGATGAAGAGGGACTCCGTTTGGGTGGTGGTAGACATATTGACCAAGTCTGCACACTTCTTTGCCATCAAGAAGACATATGGAATTGACAAGATTGCGGAACGGTACATGAACGAGATTGTGAGATTGCACGGGATTCCAACAAATATAGTTTCGGAGAGAGACGTGTTTCACCCTTTTTCTGGAAAGCCTTCCAGAGAGCTTTGGGGACCAGAGTGCACATGAGTACAGCTTACCACCCAGAGACGGATGGTCAGTCAGAGAGGACCATACATATTTTGGAGGACATGTTGCGGGCATGTGTCCTTGACTGGGTGAATCTTGGGAAAGGTACCTACCCTTGGCTGAATTCTCTTACAATAACAGTTTTCAGACAATTATGGGTATGTCACCATATGAGGCCTTGTACGGTCGACCCTGCTGGACACCCCTGTGCTAGACGCAAGTAGGGGAAACGGGTCTTATCAGGCCGGAGATCATAGAGGAGACCACAGAGAAAATCAGATTCCTAAACATTAAGATGGAGGAGGCTCAAGACATACATAAAATCTATACAGACAAAAGGAGAAAATATATAGAGTTTACAGTGGGTGATCGGGTCTATCTCAAGATGATAATCTTCAAGGGGAGAGCTAAGGTTTCTAAGAAGGGAAAGTTGGATCCAAGGTATTTGGGACCATTCCATATCTTAGAAAGAGTAGGAATGTTCGCTTATAAGCTTGATCTGCCGAGCGAGATAGACGCATTCCACAATGTGTTCCATGTGTCTTTGCTCCAGAAGTGCCTGACAGAACAAGCCGTGATTGTACCTGAGATACCTAGAAATCTCAAGAAGAATATGACTATCGAGGCCAAGCCAGTTTGGGTCTTAGATAGGTCGGAAAAAACAACAAGGAAGGTGGTACCAATGGTCCAGCTCGAGTGGTTTTGCAACGGAGTCAAGGAAATAACATGGGAAGCGGAAAGCAGAATGAAAGAAGACTATCCGGAGTGGTTTGAGGAGTTTGAGTTCAGAGAATGCCTTGATACGGATTCAGGACGAATCCCTTTCAAGGGGGGGGGGAGACTTGTAATATCCCCGACCCACGCTAGGGTCAGAAGGATGGATTATGGGACCGGAACGATAAACATACGGTCAAGGGAGATCATTTGGAGTGTCCCATGGTCAAATTGAAGCTGAGCTTGGTGAGGAAAGGAGGTTGGCTAAGTAGAAAGGAGCTTCTCTCTCCTAGAAACTGCTTAAATCGCCATAACCGAAGAGTGTTCAGCTGGAATGAGCTGAATGGTAGCTAGCCAGCTGTTGGACATCCTCAGCTGGTCGGAGTGTTGCTTGCTCGGGTCATCTGGTCAGCTAGTGACACTAGACGACCAATACGGTTAGGTATGAAAAGGCACAAGTGCAAAAGGTGTCCATTCGCCCCCCAATGGTGTCCCTTCGGTTATGGGCGGTTTCTAGGAGAGAGAAGCCTATATAAGGCTTCTTCCTTGGCGATTTCCAGACTTAAAAAGAGAGAAATCGCAAGAGAGTACAAGAGAAAGAAGGCGGGTTAGACGGACTTCTTAGAGGAAGAAGTCGCCGACGGTTCAAGGGAAATTTGGGGCGGTTAAGGCTTGACTAAGGAGGCGGAATTCAGGGATTGACAATGGACCCTAACGCATCTCAAAATCTGGGGAAGACCCCTAGTTTATCCAAGGACGTGAGGTTGAATGGTCATGAACATGCCTAGGTGTGCGTAACACAAGACCAATGAGACGAGTGGTGTGATAGACTGGATAGTTAGGACTAAACAATTATATAGCCTATTGTGCAATACTCACATTTGTATCAGTACCTTTGAATGATTAATAAAATATCCAGTTTTTTCCTTATGTTGATATGCTTATTGCCTTAGAATCTTAGTGAACAAAATATAAGAATGTATAGAATGGATAAGATAGGTTTATTCTTAAGAAAGGATTGGTTAGGTCATGAGAAAACCTCCTCGGCCTTAGGGCCTGGATAGGGTGTTTCAGGGAGGATCATCAAAGAGTTCTGATTCGAGTCTGGAGATGACTCAGCTGACTGAGAAGAACGATCGGTGGATTCGGAGCCCTCATAAGGTTATGCAGGTGAAGTACGAACCACAAACACAAAGGACTTAAACCCCAATATGTCTTCTCGATGGGGAAAACACAAGAAGCATGAATTGCCAAGTTGGGCAGTAATTTGAGAGAGGTAAATTCACATAACAAAATTGTCTAAGTTTTATAACACAAAGAGAAAAGAAGTACATCAGCAAGAGGAAGAAAAACAAACAGAGATGGAGTATGAGAGGAAGGACAACAAGCCTAATAAGAATGGCAGTCACTATGGAAGTTTGAGTTTGACAAAGATGGAGTATGAGAGGAAATGATTCAAGCATGAGAAGATCTACAAAGCTGAGATGGAAATATAAGTCAGTTTTGGAGAAACCTGCAAAGTGGAAGAAACAAAAATTCAAACATAAGCACAAATGGCAGAGGAAAAAGATCAAGACATTGTTGTTGAATAATCAGATTGTAATCCTTTGGAGTCTTAAGCTTCAGCATGATATGTTCATAAATATGTTGGAAATCCGAGCCAATTCTACAGATTCAGAATTCTCGCGAGTTCCCGATAGCCTAGGATCTAGGGTCTAGTTAATTGAATCATGGATCTCACCTCGTGATTACCTGGTATTTGGCAGCGGAAGATTGATCAGGTAGCACGAGATCTATTGCGCCTCAGATGCTGCGCCTCTATCGTAGTCCACACGCACACAAGCTGGAATCCGCCGGGTTGCTAGCACCGGGACTCGGATCTCCCTGGGAACTGAGTTTCTCTGAGGTTTTTGTGTTTTCTCTCTGAGAAAACACTCTGGGCGGCGCAAAAGAACCAACTCATTTAGGTCGAGATATAAAACGTACTTATATACTGACCTCGAGGTGAACCGAAACATCAGTTTCGGTTTCGCCATTGTGTCGACCGACACACTTATTGGTGTCGATCGACACACGTCCTGTATCGACCGACGCACCCAATGGTGTCGATCGATACACCCGCACCCAATTTGAAACTTATATTCGATCTGTATCCAATACATATCGATCAGACCATATGCCAATGATCAATTCCCATGCAGAGTATATCCAACTTGCTTAGGTGTGTGACCCTGTAGGTTCACACGATACTGGAAATGAGTTACAACTCATTTGTCATAAGCGGTTTCTAGCAAAACGTTATGACTACCCAGTACCACATGAATTGTCCGATCTCGACAATACAACTATCTCTACAGTTCGTACAATGTGATTTCAGGACATAATCCCAACAATCTCCCACTTGTACTGGAATCCCCTATTCCTATAATCCCTTCGTCTCTATATCTCGATATGGCATAAGGCAAGAGACTGTGTCATCCTTATTATAGCCAACATCATGGTCATCGAACTTCTGATCTATACTGATAAACAAACGACTGACAATCACCTCGTTTGAGCACAGCCATGCATTTTCTCAGTATCAAATCTTCGATGGGCCCTGAGATATTTATCTCCCGTTATACAGGAGGGACAAATCCCATTTTGTTCCATCCCTGTTTCTACACATACTTCATGATACGTCGAAACAATGCCGTTATAGCCGCCAGTTACGGAACGACGTTTGACAAGGTCAAAGCGCACCAATTCATATGCTAGAAAGCATGATGAACTCAGGTCTAAGGACTATACTCTATAGTCGTAATGAGAACCTCCCATGACACTTATATATAACTATCCTGTGGAGTTCTCATTAAGCGGGTCATGTCCGATCATATGTTCACCAACATATATCTATGTGACTGACTGTGATAATCATATCATTGACTCCATGAAACTTAGTCCAACAGTCACCTCACATGCTAGTCTGCGCGGTTGTTGGTGTCCCATTTTAACAACCTTGACTAGGGACAATCATAATTTACGTCATCTTTTACTTATAGGGTTTCATGATCAAGTCTTCAACTTGATGACCTATAAGATGACCATAAAGTACTCTGGGACCATTATTTAATTATCCAATAATTAAATAATACTGATGTCAGTTTTAACTTACACAAACACTGCCAAAGCATATCTATGTAAAGTTTACAACATAACTAAAATAACTCCCACTAGAATCAAGATCATCTTTTCAGATATCTTACACCTACAACAACAGAATAAATTCCGTGCTTAGGTTGTGGTAGAGAGTGCGGTGTTATTGCTTGAAACAATTTCAACAAATTACACCGCCATTCAGATAAAAGCACTATTCTACGGTCTACTACTTGGAGCCTTTCCAACAGTTAGCACCGCTATTCAGACAAAGAGACATAACCAGGTGGGAACCGGGAATCGTCTTTGTCCGACTAACTACTTTCTACTGGTTCGTCACTTTATCAGTTCACCACGAACCTATCCTTGGTGTTTCTCAACACTTGGGATATTTCTGGTAACTATTCAGTGACTATTACCGGAGTACATTGGTATTTTCTCGTCATGCTTTATGCTTAAGCTGCATCTAGACGAGCGCAAAATATGGCATTCATGATGGATTCTATTGCATCAGCATAAGTAATCACACTCATTAATACTAGTTCAGACAGTGTTCAAAACACTTCATCTTGCTAATATTGTTACCAGCTCAGTCAGTGTCCAAGACACTTCATCTTGCTTAGATTATTGCCATAAGACCTTTGGTATGAAGCCATTCTTGGAATCAAGTACATTTGAACTGTCCAATACCTTATGAACATAAGGATTTTGACACGATCCAATTAGCCTACTTAATCTATGTCAATAGATTCTTATTCCAAGAATTCATTCGGCTACTCCCATGTCTTTTGTTTAAATTAGACTTTTGACCCAAATCTTAACAAGACTTTAGCGTCGGAACGTCGTTCATGAGATTCAAGTATGTTATCTACATACTGTGTGAGAATTGCCATTACGCTCCCACTAGTCTTCTTGTAAACGCATGGTTTCTTTTCTTTCTGATCAAGTCAAAACTTTTGACTACATTATCAGAATGTTGATTCCAACTCCAAGATGTTTGTTTCAACCCAGAAATGGATCGGTGAAACTAACATGCATACCCAGCCAATTTTCGGAGTTGGGGCTTACCACCGCTTCTTTGAATTTCGCATGCTCGTCACTTTTCAATGATCAATGGATCACGACAATTGGTTACGAGAAATCACTCTCGAGTTAGTGACGGATCCTTTCGGATCTGCGAATTTCAGGCTTCACAGTTGCAGATCCTACAGTACTTTGTAGATCTTACCGCTGCTCTCCCTTAACAGGTTGAACAGCTTACTGTGTTTATCGAATTTCTTCGATGTGTACTTTTACTCCCACTGTTCCTTTTGAAAGTATCACCTTTCTTAAAAGACACAGTTCTGGGCAACAAAAGCACTAAGCCTTGGTTTCCTCAGGATAACCAGCGAGGTAGAACTTATCAGATATGGATTCAAGTTTGTTTGTTGACTACTGTCTTACACAAACCTTGTAATCCCAATTAATCAGAAAAACAAATTTGGAAATCACCCAGTCCACATCCAATGTGGTGTTTTTCACTGATTCTGATAGAAACCCTTTTAGCGTGAACATAGACATTTTAGAACGTATTCTTAAATGGTTATGGAAGATTCATGTGATTCATCATTAATCGAATCATGTCTCATAAGATCTGATTCATTCTTTCAGATGATCACTCAATTCTTGACTCTAGTATTTTCCCCCGCGATTCAATCGAGGATCTCAATACTTCTGTCAAACTGGTTCTATACTTCATCTTGGAACTCCCTTAAGGGATTCCAGCTTGTGTCTCATCAAATGAACACATCCATGCTTATTGATGCCATCAATAAAGTAATGAAGTACAGAATATTTCCTTTGGCAATAATGCTGGTTGGGCCGCATACATCAGTATGTGTAAGGCCCAATAAGCCTCTGGCCCATTTCCTTTTAGCTCTGCTAAATGGGCCTTAGTCATTTGGTCACGTGAACAGAATTCATATCTCAAGTGATTAAAATCAAATGAGTCCAAAGCTATGGATTTACTGAATCTGCTTCACTTTTGTGGTTAAACGACTATACCAAAGAAAGGTCGAGTTCGAGTCATCAGACTTAAACCGTTTGGTATTTATGTTATATTTTAACTCATGTTGGTTTAAGACATAAAACCCATTCTAAACGGGGTGCTACCATTAAATATTTCATTAAGATCAAAAGAACAAAATTTGTCTTTTATCAAATGAAAAACATCCAAATTCTCAAAAGAAAATGAAAGACATTTTGCATATAGCAAGTACATGGTGGCAATTACTTAATTTCAAAAACCAAGTAGGAAAGGCTCCTACAAGTGGAGATCTCTACGGTTCATGCAGCAACCATTGCTTCATCCAGACTCGCAGTTCCACTTGTCCTTTCTTCAACGTTCTACTGTCGCTTAGGTCCTGCATATTTCAAAAATATCAGTACCACAACAAGTATCCAATACTTATGTAGAACTTGAATTAATAACACAACGCCTGAAGAAGAAGTACCATACATCTTCTCCATCTCTTGTGAATCTTCCAAGAATTTATTGCAATCTCTCTTCCAATGCCCCGACTCATTACAGTATAAGCACTTACTAACACCAGATGGGCTTGACTTGGGCTTAAAAGATGACACAGGCTTATCCTGATTCCAAATCTGGACGGCCTTGCCTTCACCCTTGTCTATAAAAGATTTCTCAAATCTTTTTCCCCTTTTGATGTTTTGCTCTGCTGTCTTGAGCATGCCATGCAGCTCAGTCAACGTCTTCGTCAGGCCTTTCTTGATATAGTTCTTAATGAACTTATCATAGCTTGACGGCAGTGACTGCAGAATGATGTCAGTAGCCAACTCTAAGCTGACAGGACATTCCAGTTTCCCCAGGTTATCAACGTAACCCATCAGTTTAATGACATGAGGACTTACTGGAGCATCCTTAGGTAGCTTGCACTCAGTTAGAGACTTCACCATCTGGAATCTCTCAACTCGTGCCAGATCCTGAAACTTCAGTTTCAGGCTGGTGATCATCTCTATTGGTGACTCCATGTTCTCATACTGACTTTTCAAGTCTGAGTTCATGGAAGCCAACATCAGACCACGCACATCTACCACATCAGTATAATGCTTATTCCAAGCATTATACACTGCATGCGAGCGATTGGTCCCAAGCTTTTCTGGAAGAGCCTTTTCAAAGACATAGTCCTTGCTCTCCTGCTTGAGAATGAATCTCAGATTCCGATACCAATCCAGGAAGTTCGATCCATTTAACTTGTCCTTCTCAAGGACGGATCGCAACGAGAAAGTAGTCATAGACATAAGCTGAAATCCAAGAAAAACAAAGATTTAGTTATGCATATGATGAGAAATCTTATCAAATAAGAAAACTCGCATTATATTCAAACAATGTTTCCTCTATGAACATAATGATCCAAGATCCATACTTCACCAAAATGTGAGTGGGCGACTCGCCATTACCCAAACTTTAGTTATCTAGGTAAGCAAATTATTGCTAATTTTACTCAGTACAACTCTTGGTTGTGGATGAGACAAACTATGTCTAATCCACTCTGATGTCTCTGGGCCCAGAACTTCCGATAGCCCAATCAAGTAAACCAATCTCTTTAGTCTTGTGATCATTGACAGTTGCACTGCAAGTCTGTCAATGAGCACCTGCCTTACCCATGCAGCAGTGGATACCAAGGACTCCAAGACTATCCAACAAATGACACGAGTTTTGACAGTAGGCAAGATTGGGCAAGACATCAATGTTACTTGATATTTAGTTGAGAAAACTAAACCCAAAAGTTTAGCAAATCAATTTCTTAGGTCATGTAATTGTTGATGTTAATGCACTGCAAGTCCATCAATGTTATTACCTGCCTTACTCACGTAATTGTGGACACCAAGCTCTTGGCTAGACATCACACAACGAAATGAGTCTTGACAGTTGACCATATTGAAGCTAAGCTTTAATCAAGGTTTTGGTCGAGTTTGGTTTCTGCAAATTCAAGGTTCAATAACCAGAATTTCGAGCACTGTGTCGATCGACGCAGACTCTGTCTGTCGATCGACATAACCAAACAAAACCGGATTTCAATGATCGGTTAATTCAATTAACCCGGTTCATCGAACCAGTTATGTCGATCGACGCAACCCATGTGTGACGATCGACATAGACCTAAACCATAGATAGTTTTGATAACCGGTCCAATCCAATTGAGCCGACTTATCTGATCAAATTGATCTTAACCAATCGGTTTATACTGATTGGGATAATCAGTTCAATCCAATTGAACAAATTCATCCAATTCAAACCGTTTAAACCAGTTTCAACTGATTGCGATAACCAGTCCAATTCAATTTAACCGAATTATCCAATCAAACTGATTTAACCCATCGGTTCATGCTAATTGAGATAATCAGTTCAATCCAATTGAACTAATTCATGCAATTTAAACCGATCTATTCGGACTTAACCAAGCATGATAACCGGTCCAATCCAATTGAACCAATTAACCATTCGCTCGGTCTGTGTCGATCGACACTCAACCTGTGTCGATCGACGCAGTAGGCCTTTTAGGTTTTCTCCGAGAAAACCCTAGCCGCCGAATATTGGTATGTGTCGACCGACACTCAAACTGTGTCGATCGACACTCGACCGTGTCTGCTCTGTGTCGACCGATACACCCAGTGTGTCGATCGACACAGAAGGCTTTCGGTTTTTCTTCGCGAAAAACCCTAGCCGCCGATTCTGTCGAATTCGCAACTCTGTGTCGACCGACACACTCAGTGTGTCGATCGACACCATGCGAAAACACAGAATCGGTTCCGAGCAAAATCGATCTAACCTGTTCTAGCCAAACAACCTAGTTTGCGAATCTAAATCATCAAATTCAATGAACAGGTTCGATTCAATGATAAAACCCTAAGGCTCTGATACCACTGTTGGAAATCCGAGCCAATTCTACAGATTCAGAATTCTCGCGAGTTCCCGATAGCCTAGGATCTAGGGTCTAGTTAATTGAATCATGGATCTCACCTCGTGATTACCTGGTGTTTGGCAGCGGAAGATTGATCAGGTAGCACGAGATCTATTGCGCCTCAGATGCTGCGCCTCTATCGTAGTCCACACGCACACAAGCTGGAATCCGCCGGGTTGCTAGCACCGGGACTCGAATCTCCCTGGGAACTGAGTTTCTCTGAGGTTTTTGTGTTTTCTCTCCGAGAAAACACTCTGGGCGGCGCAGAAGAACCAACTCATTTAGGTCGAGATATAAAACGTACTTATATACTGACCTCGAGGTGAACCGAAACATCAGTTTCGGTTTCGCCATTGTGTCGACCGACACACTTATTGGTGTCGATCGACACACGTCCTGTATCGACCGACGCACCCAATGGTGTCGATCGATACACCCCTTTGAAACTTATATTCGATCTGTATCCAATACATATCGATCAGACCATATGCCAATGATCAATTCCCATGCAGAGTATATCCAACTTGCTTAGGTGTATGACCCTGTAGGTTCACATGATACTGGAAATGAGTTACAACTCATTTGTCATAAGCGGTTTCTAGCAAAACGTTATGACTACCCAGTACCACCTGAATTGTCCGATCTCGATAATACAACTATCTCTAGAGTTCGTACAATGTGATTTCAGGACATAATCCCAACAAAATAACTTCAGTGGTTGGATTAAGAGAAATCGCTATGAGAATGTGTGATATATTGATGCATCATAATGGTCGTGGGGAGCTGTTTCTAGATGTCAATACGAGGAGGAGAGCTAAGTTGAGGTGTAGGTGTGCGGTTCATGGAGCTCCTCTTTGGTTTGCTTTAACAAAATGGACAAATCTCATGATGGAGTAGAAGAACTATAAGACCAGGTACGAGTACAAAAACAGTAAATTTTCTAGGAAACATGTTTCCTTTCTAGAAAATCTCTTATTGAAGAAGCAGCATGGGTATAGCAGTTGAATCAGTGCACCGATCTATGTGTTGGGATTATGTCCTGAAATCACATTGTGCTAACTCTAGAGATAGTTGTATTGTCGAGATCGGACAATTCATGTGATACTAGGTAGTCATAATGTTTTGCTAGAAACCACTTATGACAAATGAGTTGTAGCTCATTTCTGGTATCGTGTGAACCTACAGGGTCACACACCTAAGCAAGTTGGATATACTCTGCATGGGATAGATCATTGGCATATGGTCTGATCGATGTGTATTAGATACACATCGAGTTGAGTTTCTAAGAGGTGTATCGATCGACACCATTGGGTGCGTCGGTCGACACAAGATGTGTGTCGATCGACACCACTGAGTGTGTCGGTCGACACAAGGCCGAAACCGAAACTGATGTTTCGGTTTATGTCGAGGTCTGTATATAAGTGATCTTATAGATTCGACCTAGTTAAAGAGCGCCGCCCAGACAGTTTTTCTCAGAGAGAAAAAAACACAGAAACCTCGAGAAAACTCAGTTCCCAGGAGATCCGAGCCCCGACACTAGCATCCCGGCGGATTCCAACTTGTGTGCGTGTGGACTGCAGTAGAGGCGCAGCATCTGAGGCGCTGGAGATCTTGTTTATCTGACCCTATTCCGCTGCCAATCTCCAGGTAAACACGAGATCAGATTCATGATTCAATTAACTAGACCCTAGATCCTAGGCTTCAGGAACATGACAGCAATTCTGAATCTGGTAGAATTGGCTCCGAGTTCCAATAGTGGTATCAGAGCCTTAGGGTTTTATCATTGAATCAACCTGTTTAATCGAATTTGATGATTTAGATTCGCAAACTAGGTTGTTTGGTTAGAACTGGTTAGATCGATTCTGGTCAAAATCGATTCTGTGTTTTCGCACATTGTCGATCGACACACTAGGTGTGTCGGTCGATACAGAATGGCGAATTCGACAGAATTGGTGGCTAGGGTTTTTTGCGAAGAAAAACCAAAAGCCTACTGTGTCGATCGACACAGGTTGAGTGTCGGTCGACACAGAACATATTCGGTCAAGTGTCGATCGACACAGGTTAGTGTCGGTCGACACAGACCTAGCGAATGGTTAATCGGTTCAATTGGATTGGACCGGTTATCATGCTTGGTTAAGTCCGAATAGATTGGTTTAAATTGGATGAATTGGTTCAATTGGATTGAACTGATTATCTCAATTAGCATAAACCGATTTGGTTAAAATCAGTTTGATTGGATAAGTCGGTTCAATTGAATTGGACCGTTTATCGTAATTAGTTGAAACTGGTTAAAACGGTTTGAATTGGATGAATTGAACTAATTATCCCAATTAATATAAACCGATTGGTTAAGATCAGTTTGATCTGATAAGTCGGTTAAATTGGATTGGACCGGTTATCAAAACTGTCTTCGGTTTGGGTCCATGTCGACCGTCACACATGGGTTGTGTCGATCGACATGACCGGTTCAATAAACCGGGTTAATTGGATTAATCGGTTATTGAAGTCCGGTTAAGTTTGGTGTTGTCGATCGACAGACATAGTCTGCGTCGATCGACACAGTGCTCGGAATTCTGGTTATTGAACCTTGAATTTGCAGAAACCAAACTAGACTTAAACCTTGATCAAAGTTTAGCTTCAATATGGTCAACTGTCAAGACTCATTTCGTTGTGTGATGGTCTAGCCAAGAGCTTGGTGTCCACAATTAGGTGAGTAAGGCAGGTAGTTATGATTGATGGATTTGCAGTGCTAAACATCAACAATTACATGACCTAAGAGATTGATTTGCTAAACTTTTGGGTTTAGTTTCCTCAACTAAATATCAAGTAACCTTGATGTCTTGCCCAATCTTGTCTACTTTCAAGACTCGGGTCGTTTGTTGGATAGTCTTGGAGTCTTTGGTATCCACTGCAACATGAGTAAGGCAGGTGGTTATTGACAGACTTGCAGTGCGACTGTCAGTGATCAAAAGACAGAAGAGATTGGTTATACTTGACTGGGCTATCAGAAGTTCTGGGCCCAGAGACATCAGAGTGGATTAGACATAGTTTGTCTCATCCACGACCAAGAGTTGTACTGGGTACAATTAGCAATGATTTGCTTACCTAGATAACTAAAGTTTGGGTGATGGCGAGTCGCCCACTCAAATTTTGGTGAAGTATGGATCTTGGATCATTATATTCATAGAGGAAGCGTTGTTTGAATATAATGCGAGTTTTCTTATTAGATAAGACTCCTCATAGAATGCATAACTAAATCTTTGTTTTTCTTGGATTTCAGCTTATGTCTGAAACTACTTTCTCATTGCGATCCGTCCTTGAGAAGGACAAGTTAAATGGATCGAATTACCTGGATTGGTATCGGAATTTGAGATTAATTCTCAAGCAGGAGAGCAAGGACTATGTCATTGAGAAATCTCTTCCAGAAAGGCTTGGGACCAATCGCTCGCGTGCAGTATATAATGCTTGGAATAAGCATTATATTGATGTGGTAGATGTGCGTGGTCTGATGTTGGCTACCATGAACTCAGACTTGAAAAGTCAATACGAGAACATGGAGTCGCCAATAGAGATGATCACCAGCCTGAAACTGAAGTTTCAGGATCTGGCACGAGTTGAGAGATTCCAGATGGTGAAGTCTCTCACTGGGTGCAAGCTACCAGAGGATGCTCCAGTAAGTCCTTATGTCATTAAAATGATGGGTTACATTGATAACCTGGGGAAACTGGAATGTCCTGTCAGCTTAGAGTTGGCCACTGACATTATTCTGCAGTCACTGCCGTCTAGTTATGATAAGTTTGTAAAAAGCTATATCAAGAATAACTTGACGAAGACGTTGACTGAGCTGCATGGCATGCTCAAAACAGAAGAGGAAGACATCATAAAGGGTAAAAGATTTGAGAAATCTTGTGTTGGTAAGGGTAGAGGCAGGGCCGTCCAGATTTGGAATCATGATAAGCCGGTGTCATCTAATAAGCCCAAGTCAGGCCCATCTGGTGTTAGAAAATGCTTATACTGCGATGAGCCAGGGCATTGGAAGAGAGATTGCATTAAGTTCTTGGAAGATTCACAAGAGATGAAGGAGATGTATGGTACTTCTTCTTCATGTATTGTGTTATTACTTCAAGTTCTACGTAAGTATTGGATACTAGTTGTGGTACTGATATTTTTGAAATATGCAGGACCTAAGCGACAGTAGAACGTTGAAGAAAGGACAAGTGGAACTGCGTGTCTGGTATGAAGCAATGGTTGCTGCATGAGCCGTAGAGATTCTCCAGTTGTAGGAGCCTTTCATACTTGGTTTTAGAAATTAAGTAATTGCTACTATGTATCTGCCTTGTGCAGAGATGTCTTTCATTTTCTTGTAAGAATTTGGATGTTTTTCATTTTGATAAAAGACAAGTTTTGTTCTTTAGATCTTAATGAAATATCATATGGTAGCACCCCGTTTGGAATGGGTTTTATATCTTAAACCAGCGTGAGTTTGAATATAACACAAATACTAAAGGTTTAAGTCTGATGACTTGAACTCGACTTTTCCTTGGCATAGTCGTTTAACCATATAGAGTGAAGCGGATTCAGAAGTTCCATAGTTTTGGACTCATTTGATTATTAATCATTTGAGATATGAATTCTGTTCACTGGGCCAAATGACTAAGGCCCTTTTAGCAGAGCTAAAGGAAACGGGCCAGAGGCTTATTGGGCCTTACACATACTGATGTATGCGGCCCGATGAGCATCAGTGCCAGAGGGAATCTTCTGTACATCATTACCTCATTGATGGCATCAATAAGTATGGCTGTGTTCATTTGATGAGACACGAGCAGGAATCCCTTGAGGAGTTCCAAGATGAAGTGTAGAACCGATTTGACAGAAATATTGAGATCCTCGATTGGATCGCGGAGGAAAATACTTGAGTCATGAATTGGGTGATCATCTGACAGAATGAATCGGATCTTATTAGATATGCTCCGATTAATGATGAGTCACAGGAATCTTCCATAATCATTTAAGAATACGTTCTAAAATGTCTGTCTTTGCGCAGAAAAGGGTTTCAATCAGAATCAATTGAAAGACACCACATTGGATGTGGACTGGAAGTTTTTCAAGTAAGTTGTTTCTGATGATTTAGGGATGATAGCTAATAAGCTTGAACCCAAATATGATAAGTGCTACCTCGCTGGTTGTCCCAAGGAAACCGAGGCTTACTACTTTCATGACAAATCCGAGAACAAAGATTTGTTGTTCGGAACTGTGTCTTTGAGAAGGATCGTACTTTCAAAAGGAACAGTGGGAGTAAAAGTACACATCGAAGAAATTCGATAAACACAGGAGGCTGCTCAACCTGTTGAGGGAGAGCAGCGGTGAGATCTACAAAGTGTTGTAGGATCTACACCTGTGGAGCCTGAAATTCGCATATCCGAAAGGATCCGTCACTAACTCGAGAGTGATTTCTCGTAACCGATTGTCGTGATATGTTGATCATTGAAAAATGACGAGCATGCGAAATTCGAAGAAGCGATGGTGAGCCCAACTCCAAAAAATTGGCTGGGTATGCATGTTAGCTTCACCGATCCATTTCTGGATTGAAGCAAACATCTTGGAGTTGGAATCAACATTCTGATAATGTGGTCAAGAGTTTTGACTTGATCAGACTAGAAATGAAACCATGCGTTTATAAGAAGACTAGTGGGAGCGTAATTGCAATTCTCACACCGTATGTAGAAAACATACTTAATCTCATAAACGACGTTCCGACACTAAAGTCTTGTCAAGATTTGGGTCGGAAGTCAAATTGAACGATGGACATGGGAGAATGCCGTAAAAGTTCTTGGAATAAGGATCCATTGGAATGGATCAGAAAGGCTAATTGGATCGTGTCAGAATCCTTATGTTGATAAGGTATTGGACAGTTCAAATATGCTTGATTCCAAGAATGGCTTCACACCAAAGGTCTTATGGCAATAATCTAAGCAAGATGAAGTGTCTTGGACACTGGCTGAGCTAGTAACAATATTAGCAAGATGAAGTGTTTTTGAACACTGGCTGAACTAGTATTAATGAGTGTGATTGCTAATGCTGCTGCAATAGAATCCATCATGAATGCCATATTTTGCGCTCGTCTAGATGCAGCTTACGCATAAAGCATGACGAGAAAATATCAATATGTTCCGGTAATAGTCACTGAACAGTTACCAGAAATATCCCAAGTGTTTGAGGAACTCTAATGATAGTTTCGTGGTGAACTGAGGAAGTGACAAACCAGTTGAAAGTAGTTAAGACGGACAAAGACGATTCCCGGTTCCCACCTGGTTATGTCTCTTTGTCTGAATTGCGGTGCTGTCTGTTGGAAAGGCTCCAAGCAGTGGACCGTAGAATGGTGCTTTTATCTGAATGGCGGTGTGGTTTGTTGAAATTGTTTCAAGCAAAACAACGCAGAGTCTCCCACAACCTAAGCACGAGATTTATTCTCTTGCTGTAGGTATTAGATATCTGAAGAGATGATCTTGATTCTAGTGGGAGTTATTTAGTTATGTTATGATCTTTACATAGACATGCTATGGCAAAGTTTGTGTAAGTTAAAACTGACATCGGTGTTACTTGATTATTGGATAATTAAGTAATGGTCCCAAAGTATTTTATGATCATCATATAGGTCATCAAGTTGAGGACTTGATCATGAAACCCTATAAGTAAAGGATGACATAAATTACTATTGTCCCTAGTCGAGGTTGTTGAAGTGGGACACCAATAACCGCGCAAGACTAGCATGTGAGGTGACTGTTGGACTAAGTTTCATGGAGTCAACGATATGATTATCACAGTCAATCACATAGATATATGTTGGTGAACATATGATCGGACATGACCCGCTAATGAGAACTCCACAAGATAGTTATACCAGTGTCATGGGAGGTTCTCATTACGACTATAGAGTATCGTCCTTAGACCTGAGTTCATCATGCTTTCTAGCATATGAATTGGTGCGTTTTGACCTTGTCAAACGTCGTTCCGTAACTGGCGGCTATAACGGCATTGCTTATGCGTATCATGAAGTATGTGTAGAAACAGGGATGGAACAAGATGGGATTTGTCCCTCCTGTAACAGGAGATAAATATCTCAGGGCCCATCAAAGATTTGATACTGAGAAAATGTATGGCCGTGCTCAAACGAGGTGATTGTCAGTCGTTTATTTTATCAGTATAGATCAGGAGTTCGATGAACATGATATTGGCTATAATAAGGATGACACAGTCTCTTGCCTTATGCCATATCGAGATATAGAGACGAATGGATTATAGGAATAGATGATTCCAGTACAAGTGGGAGATTGTTGGGATTATGTCCTGAAATCACATTGTGCTAACTCTAGAGATAGTTGTATTGTCGAGATCGGACAATTCATGTGATACTAGGTAGTCATAATGTTTTGCTAGAAACCGCTTATGACAAATGAGTTGTAACTCATTGCTAGTATTGTGTGAACCTACAGGGTCACACACCTAAGCAAGTTGGACGTAGTTCGTATGGGATTGATCATTGGCATATGGTATGGTCGATGTGTATTGGATACACATCGAATATGAGTTTTAATGAGGTGTGTCGATCGACACCATTGGGTGCGTCGGTCGACACAAGATGTGTGTCGATCGACACCACTGAGTGTGTCGGTCGACACAAGGCCGAAACCGAAACTGATGTTTCGGTTTATGTCGAGGTCTGTATATAAGTGATCTTATAGATTCGACCTAGTTAAAGAGCGCCGCCCAGACAGTTTTTCTCAGAGAGAAAAAAACACAGAAACCTCGAGAAAACTCAGTTCCCAGGAGATCCGAGCCCCGGCACTAGCATCCCGGCGGATTCCAGTTTGTGTGCGTGTGGACTGCAGTAGAGGCGCAGCATCTGAGGCGCTGGAGTGTCGGAACTTCGAGCCAATTCTACCAGATTCGGAATTGCTGTCATGTTCCAGATAGCCTAGGATCTAGGGTCTAGTTAATTGAATCAAGAATCTGATCTCGTGTTTACATGGAGATTGGCAGCGGAAGATGGTCAGATAAACGAGATCTCTGAAGCGCCTCAGATGCTGCGCCTCTACTTCAGTCCACACGCACACAAGCTGGAATCCGCCGGGATGCTAGTACCGGGGCTCGGATCTCCTGGGAACTGAGTTTCTAGAGGTTTCTGTGTTTTCTCTCTGAGAAAACACTGTCTGGGCGGCGCTCTCAATTAACTAGGTCGAAATTACATAAGATCACTTATATATGTCGACCTTGACATAAACCGAAACATCAGTTTCTGTTTTGGCCTTGTGTCGACCGACACACTTAGTGGTGTCGATCGACACACGTCTTGTGTCGACCGACGCACCCAATGGTGTCGATCGACACACCTCATTAAAACTCATATTCGGAGTGTATCCAATACACATCGACCAGACCATATGCCAATGATCTATCCCATACGAACTATGTCCAACTTGCTTAGGTGTGTGACCCTGTAGGTTCACACGATACTGGAAATGAGTTACAACTCATTTTTCATAAGCGGTTTCTAGCAAAACATTATGACTACCCAGTATCACATGAATTGTCCGATCTCGACAATACAATTATCTCTAGAGTGAGTACAACGTGATTTCAGGACATAATCCCAACAATCTCCCACTTGTACTGGAATCACCTATTCCTATAATCCCTTCGTCGCTATATCTCGATATGGCATAAGGCAAGAGACTGTGTCATCCTTATTATAGCCAACATCATGTTCATCGAATTACTGATCTATACTGATAAAAAAACGACTGACAATCACCTCGTTTGAGCACAGCCATGCATTTTCTCAGTATCAAATCTCCGATGGGCCCTGAGATATTTATCTCCCGTTCTAGGAGGGACAAATCCCATCTTGTTCCATCCCTGTTTTTTACACATACTTCATGATACGCCTAAGCAATGCCGTTATAGCCGCCAGTTACGGAACGACGTTTGACAAGGTCAAAACGCACCAATTCATATGCTAGAAAGCATGATGAACTCAGGGCTAAGGACTATACTCTATAGTCATTATGAGAACCTCCCATGACACTGATATAACTATCCTGTGGAGTTCTCATTAAGAGGGTCATGTCCGATCATATGTTTACCAACATATATCTATGTGACTGACTGTGATAATCATATCATTGACTCCATGAAACTTAGTCCAGCAGTCACCTCACATACTAGTCTCGTGCGGTTATTGGTGCCCCACTTCAATAACCTCGACTAGGGACAATCATAATTTATGTCATCTTTTACTTATAGGGTTTCATGATCAAGTCCTCAACTTGATGACCTATATGATGACCATAAAGTACTTTGGGACTATTACTTAATTATCCAATAATTAAATAATACCGATGTCAGTTTGACTTACATAAACACTACCATAGCATGTCTATGTAAAGATTATAACATAACTAAAGTTACTCCCACTAGAATCAAGATCATCTCTTCAGATATCTTATACCTACAGCAACAGAATAAATCAGGTGCTTAGGTTGTGGGAGAGACTGCGGTGTTTTGTTTGAAACAATTCCAACAAACCACACCGCCATTCAGATAAAATCACTATTCTACGGTCCACTGCTTGGAGCCTTTCCAACAGATAGCACCGCTATTCAGACAAAGAGACATAACCAGGTGGGAACTGGGAATCGTCTTTGTCCGTCTAACTACTTTCAACTGGTTCGTCACTTCCTCAGTTCACCACGAACCTATCCTTAGTGTTTCTCAAATACTTGGGATATTTCTGGTAACTGTTCAGTGACTATTACCGGAACATATTGGTATTTTCTCGTCATGCTATATGCGTAAGCTGCATCTAGACGAGCGCTAAATATGGCATTCATGATGGATTCTATTACAGCAGCATTAGCAATCACACTCATTAATAATAGCTCAGCTAGTGTCCAAAACACTTCATCTTGCTAAGATTATTGCCATAAGACCTTTGGTATGAAGCCATTCTTGGAATCATGCATATTGGAACTGTCCAATACCTTATCAACATAAGGATTTTGACACGATCCAACTAGCCTTTCTGATCCATTCCAATGGATCCTAATTCCAAGAACTTTCACGGCCTTCTCCAATGTCTATCGTTAAATTTGACTTCCGACCTAAATCTTGATAAGACTTTGGCGTTGGAACGTCGTTTATGAGATTAAGTATGTTGTCTACATACAGTGTGAGAATTTGCAATTACGCTCCCACTAGTTTTCTTGTAAACGCATGGTTTCATTTCTTTCTGATCAAGTCAAAACTTTTGACCATATTATCAGAATGTTGATTCCAACTCCAAGATGTTTGCTTCAATCCAGAAATGGATCGGTGAAGCTAACATGCATACCCAGCCAATTTTCGGAGTTGGGGCTCACCATCGCTTCTTTGAATTTTGCATGCTCGTCACTTTTCAATGATCAATAGATCACGACAATCGGCTACGAGAAATCACTCTCGAGTTAGTGACGGATCCTTTCGGATCTGCGAATTTCAGGCTCCACGGGTGCAAATCCTACAGCACTTTGTAGATCTCACCGCTGCTTTCCCTCAATAGGTTGAGCAGCCTCCTGTGTTTATCGAATTTCTTCGATGTGTACTTTTACTCCCACTGTTCCTTTTGAAAGTACGATCTTTCTCAAAAGACACAGTTCCGAACAACAATACTTTGTCCTCGGATTGGTTGCAAAAGTAGCAAGCCTTGGTTTCCTTAGGACAACCAGCGAGGTAGAACTTATCAGATATGGGTTCAAGTTTGTTTGTTGACTATTGTCTTACACAAACCTTGCAATCCCAATTAATCAGAAAAAAAAATTTGG
This sequence comes from Orychophragmus violaceus, assembly GCA_030180135.1. Lineage (NCBI taxonomy): Eukaryota > Viridiplantae > Streptophyta > Magnoliopsida > Brassicales > Brassicaceae > Orychophragmus > Orychophragmus violaceus. Next base: position 73,676,778 of record CM058231.1, read on the forward strand.
AAATCACCCAGTCCACATCCAATGTGGTGTTTTTCACTGATTCTGATAGAAACTTATTTAGCGTAAACATAGACATTTTAGAACGTATTCTTAAATGATTATGGAAGATTCCTGTGACTCATCACTAATCGGAGCGTATCTAATAAGATCCGATTCATTCTGTTAGATGATCACCCAATTCTTGACTCAATTATTTTCCTCCGCGATTCAATCGAGGATCTCAATACTTCTGTTAAATCGGTTCTAGACTTCATCTTGGAACTCTTCAGGGGGTTCCTGCTCGTGTCTCATCAAATGAACACAACCATACTTATTGATGCCATCAATAAGGTAATGAAGTACATAAGATTTCCTTTGGTACTAATGCTCGTTGGGCCGCATACATCAGTATGTGTAAGGCCCAATAAGCCTCTGGCCCGTTTCTTTTAGCTCTGCTAAAAGGGGCCTTGGTCATTTGGTCCAGTGAACAAAATTCATATCTCAAATGATTTATAATCGAATGAGTCCAAAACTATGGAACTTCTGAATCCGCTTCACTCTGTATGGTCGAACGACTATGCCAAGGAAAAGTCCAGTTCGAGTCATCAGACTTAAACTTTTAGTATTTGTGTTATATTCTAACTTTCGCTGGTTTAAGATATAAAACCCATTCCAAACGGGGTGCTACCATATGATATTTCATTAAGATCTAAAGAACAAAACTTGTCTTTTATCAAAATGAAAAACATCCAAATTCTTTACAAGAAGATGAAAGACATTTCTGCACAAGGCAGATACATAGTAGCAATTACTTAATTTCTAAAACCAAGTATGAAAGGCTCCTACAAGTGGAGAATCTCTACGGCTCATGCATCAACCATTGCTTCAACCAGACACGCAGTTCCACTTGTCCTTTCTTCAACGTTATACTGTCGCTTAGGTCCTGCATATTTCAAAAATATCAGTACCACAACTAGTATCCAATACTTATGTAGAACTTGAATTAATAACACATTACCTGAAGAAGAAGTACCATACATCTCCTTCATCTCTTGTGAATCTTCCAAGAATTTAATGCAATCTCTCTTCCAATGCCCTGACTCATCGCAGTAGAAGCATTTTCTAACACCAGATGGGCCTGACTTGGGCTTATAAGATGACACAGGCTTATCCTGATTCCAAATCTGGACGGCCCTGCCTCTACCCTTGCCAACACAAGATTTCTCAAATCTTTTACCCTTTATGATGTCTTGCTCTGCTGTTTTGAGCATGCCATGCAGCTCAGTCAACGTCTTCGTTAAACCTTTCTTGATATAGTTCTTAATGAACTTATCATAGCTTGACGGCAGTGACTGCAGAATGATGTCAGTGGCCAACTCTAAGCTGACAGGACATTCCAGTTTCCCCAGGTTATCAATGTAATCCATCAGTTTAATGACATGAGGACTTACTGGAGCATCCTCTGGTAGCTTGCACTCAGTGAGAGACTTCACCATCTGGAATCTCTCAACTCGTGCCAGATCCTGAAACTTCAGTTTCAGGCTGGTGATCATCTCTATTGGCGACTCCACGTTCTTGTATTGACTTTTCAAGTCCGAGTTCATGGTAGCCAATATCAGACCACACACATCTACCACATCAATATAATGCTTATTCCAAGCATTATATGCTGCATGCGAGCGATTGGTCCCAAGCCTTTCTGGAAGAGTCTTTTCAAGGACATAGTCCTTGCTTTCCTGCTTGAGAATGAATCTCAGATTTCGATACCAATCCAGGAAGTTGGATCCATTTAACCTGTCCTTCTCAAGGACGGATCGCAACGAGAAAGTAGTCATAGACATAAGCTGAAATCCAAGAAAAACAAAGATTTAGTTATGTATATGATGAGAAATCTTATCTAATAAGAGAACTCACATTATATTCAAAAAATATTTCCTCTATGAATATAATGATCCAAGATCCATACTTCACCAAAATCTGAGTGGGCGACTCGCCATTACCCAAACTTTAGTTATCTAGGTAAGCAAATCATTGCTAATTGTACTCAGTACAACTCTTGGTTGTGGATGAGACAAACTATGTCTAATCCACTATGATGTCTCCGGGCCCAGAACTTCTGATAGCCCAGTCAAGTATAACCAATCTTTTCTGTCTTATGATCATTGACAGTCGCACTGCAAGTCTGTCAATGATCATCTGCCTTACTCATGTTGCAGTGGATACCAAGGACTCCAAGACTATCCAACAAACGACACGAGTATTGACAGTAGACAAGATTGGGCAAGACATCAAGGTTACTTGATATTTAGTTGAGGAAACTAAACTATGAAAGGTTAGCAAATCAATCTATTAGGTTATGTAATTGTTGATGTCAAGCACCGCAAGTCCATCAACATAACTACCTGTCTTACTCACGTAATTTTGGACACCAAGCTCTTGGCTAGACCATCACACAACGAAATGAGTCTTGACAGTTGACCATATTGAAGCTAAGCTTTGATCAAGGTTTAGGTCGAGTTTGGCTTCTGCAAATTCAAGGTTCAATAACCAGAATTTCGAGCACTGTATCGATCGACACATACCATGTTTGTCGATCGACACTACCAAACAAAACCGGACTTCAATAACCGGTTAATCCAATTAACCCGGTTCATCGAACCGGTCATGTCGATCGTCACAACCCGTGTGTGACGGTCGACATAGACCTTAACCGAAGACAGTTTTGATATCCGGTTCAATCCAATTGAATCGACTTATCAGATCAAATTGATCTTAACCATTCAAATCGGTTTATGCTAATTGCGATAACTGGTTCAATCCAATTGAATCAATTCATCCAATTTTAAACCGTTTTAACCAGTTTCAACTGATTGCGATAACCGGTCCAATACAATTGAACCGTTTTATCCAATCAAACTGATTCAACCCATCGGTTCAAGCTAATTGAGATAATCAGTTCAATCCAATTGAACCAATTCATCTAATTTAAACCGATTTATTCGGACTTAACCAAGCATGATAACCAGTCCTATCTAATTGAACCGATTAACCATTCGCTAGGTCTGTGTCGACCGACACTCAACATGTGTCGATCGACACTGTGCCGAATCTGCTATGTGTCGACCGATACACAACCTGTGTCGATCGACACAGTAGGCTTTCGGTTTTTCTTCGCGAAAAGCCACTCTGTATCGACCGACACACCTAGTGTGTCGATCGACACTGTGCGAAAACACTGACTCGATTTTGATCGACAGCGATCTCACCTGTTCTAACCAAACAACCTAGTTTGCGAATCTAAATCATCAAATTCATTTAGACAGGTTGATTCAATGGAAAACCCTAAGGCTCTGATACCACTGTCGGAACTTCGGGCCAATTCTACCAGATTCGGAATTGCTGTCATGTTCCAGATAGCCTAGGATCTAGGGTCTAGTTAATTGAATCAAGAATCTGATCTCGTGTTTACCTGGAGATTGGCAGCGGAAGATGGTCAGATAAACGAGATCTCTGAAGCGCCTCAGATGCTGCGCCTCTACTTCAGTCCACACGCACACAAGCTGGAATCCGCCGGGATGCTAGTACCGGGGCTCGGATCTCCTGGGAACTGAGTTTCTAGAGGTTTCTGTGTTTTCTCTCTGAGAAAACACTGTCTGGGCGGCGCTCTCAATTAACTAGGTCGAAATTACATAAGATCACTTATATATGTCGACCTTGACATAAACCGAAACATCAGTCTCGGTTTCGGCCTTGTGTCGACCGACACACTTAGTGGTGTCGATCGACACACGTCTTGTGTCGACTGACGCACCCAATGGTGTCGATCGACACACCTCATTAAAACTCATATTCGATGTGTATCCAATACACATCGACCAGACCATATGCCAATGATCTATCCCATACGAACTATGTCCAACTTGCTTAGGTGTGTGACCCTGTAGGTTCACACGATACTGGAAATGAGTTACAACTCATTTGTCATAAGCGGTTTCTAGCAAAACATTATGACTACCCAGTATCACATGAATTGTCCGATCTCGACAATACAATTATCTCTAGAGTGAGTACAACATGATTTCAAGACATAATCCCAACATGGAGATCTTGTTTATCCGACCCTATTCCGCTGCCAATCTCCAGGTAAACACGAGATCAGATTCATGATTTAATTAACTAGACCCTAGATCCTAGGCTTCAGGAACATGACATCAATTCTGAATCTGGTAGAATTGGCTCCGAGTTCCAACACTATGTAGTGATGCCAACTGAGTTTTTGAAAGTGGAAATGAAGCAGTCTTTGATAAACAGCAAATGGCTAATTTTCAAAAAAAGCACATGATCAAGAAAGTGATGTTTTGGGTGGTAAAGAAAGATAGTAAAATTCCTTACTACTATGGGATTGATTTTGGTATAAAAGTTGATGTAGTAGTAATGATGAAGAAATGGTTTCAAAGGCTGGAAATGAAATCAAGAGATTAAAGGGCTAGGAGAAAGAGGAAGGTGAATTATGGTCAAGGTAAGAGGTGTAAGTACAAAATTTGGAAAGGAAACCCTTTTCATTCTCAGTTCCAGATGAAGAAACGCCTGGAGAGTCAAGGCATGAGAAGAATAAAAGTATGTAAAAGGGTGAAAGTTTATTGCATTGTGATTGGTGATCTGTTGTTCTGGAAAATTCAGGTTAAGAAGGAGACTTCACGAATTAGAAACGAGGCAAAAGGTAGAAGTCATTCTCTGGATTTTGGAACAGCTGCATGGCAACTAGGAGAAAGGTTCCCCAAGACTAAGGGCATAATAATTAATGTGAAAATGTTCAAAAACTTATGTTCTTTGGCAATGCATCTTTTGGAGATCCAGACCGGGAAGCGTGTTTCAAGTTGGGGAGCTTCAGAACACACTGATCTTGGAGCTGAAGCGTATTTGGATGGTATAATTCAACCAGCAGACATGCATAGTCGCTAGGGAAAGTTTGAACCAAGGAATTGGGAAGTCTTGATAATGAAATCTCATCAACAAAACTCTTGAGCAAGCAGATTGAATGTGCAACAATCTCCAAAGTTCTATAGACCATTCATGATTGAAGCTATGGTTGTAGAGATATATGACTGCTTAGAGTCACGTACATATTTGAAGGAACATCCCACTGTCCATATGTCTCAACCGAAGCAGGTAGTTGGTGACTGGTGAGCCTCCTATCACACTGTCATCTCGAAAACAGCTCAAAACACTTGCAATAGTCCATGTTAAACCATAATTGACTCTATAAGACCGAGACAATCCAAAGACATTGCAAGAAGAATGGTGGGTCATATGGAAAGGAATACATGATTTTGAAAGCTCTTGGGGACTCAAATTTGTACCTCCGAACAGTTTACAAACTTCAACCTTGAGGACAAGGTTGATTTTCAGGGAAGGAGTATCGATCCAAGCAGTGGTTTAGAGGGTTAAATGGTTAAGGATGGTTTACTAAATGTTGCAGAATAATAGGAGTTAATCATGGTTCTTTCTAAGTTACCGTGGTTAGTTTATGTTATCTCTTAGGTTTTATCTTTAAATTAGCGTAGAGATGGGAGGAGAGAGTTATCAAGAGATTGATCTTCATGTCATTGAGAGCCGAGACTCTTAAATCTCTCAAACTTGTATCCCAGTTCTATATCAATAAACGTTATCTCACTTTATCTCTATTCTACTGGATTTGATATGTCACATGTATCACATACAAAGTGGTTAAATAGCCTGAAGTTTTTTGAAAACACACATGGGCTTAAGTGGGCCTTGAACAAATAAAGAAAATAAGACAAAAAGAAAGAATGGGCCGGTCTTCTCTTTCTAATGAAATATGTTGTGGATTACCTCATTAAAAACTTTGCATAGAAAATTAATTGGGACAAAACCATGCAAAGAAAAAGAGTATAAATTTTGGCCCAAAAAGTTAGCACGGTCTAAGACTCGACGGCTCAGGATTGTCTCATGTGATTATGAGGATCTTCATGATCATGTTTATTTCGTCGTCCTAGTGTGTCTGCTTCATCACGTTGGTGTCGATGAACCAATAACTTCATAACTTCTTTCAATATTCAAATAAATTAGTTGTTTTTTTAATGTCGTTGTTATAACGGGTATTTGTTTTCTCTCTTTTTATGGAAGTTAATAAAACCATAACTCATAAGAATGGATCATGGCTCTGATACCTTGTAAAAAAATTATAAATGACATAAATTATTAAATTATTTTGTGTATTTAATTAAGAAGTATTTTCAACTATTTATATTACAATGATCAAATTTATTGATTTAAAATTAAGTAAGTCTATAATAATTGCAACATAAATATCAGATTTTCAATCATCTCATTTACAAGATTTGCCATGAGATGAGATGAGATAAGATGATATTCAAGGGGTGGTTGGTACTTGTTGTAGAAGTTGTGCACATCAAAAATAAAGTTTACAGCTCACCAAGTAACTAACCAATCATCATTTACAAATTTTCTAAAAGCCACAGCCCTATGTAGAGAGCAAAATTTCTATTGCTCATTCATAAGTGATTTAGCTTTTACATATCTATCTCCTACGCTTTGCGTTCCATATGTTAATATATATTATATATATTCATACCTTCTGCTCTATATATAGGCTTATGATAATAATATTTCTACTCATATCATTGCATTTTCAATATGTATATATATGTGTAATTTTTTATTTTTAATATAGTCTGTATAAATTTTTATTCATATTATATATATATACTATATATTATGAGCATTATTTATATTTATTTTAATAATATTATTTTTCTTAATTTAGATAATAAAATATGTTTTATATATGGAGTAGTAATATCAAACCCAAAACTAACTAATATTTATTAATTAAACTTTCATTTAAAAAAGTCACAACTAAAATCTTAAAGCTACAACAAAAAATCTTACGACCTAAAATCTACAGCCAAAAACTGAAAGTTACAGCCGTAACCAATCAGGCCCTTAATCTTAATTTTAATAAGGACAGTCGAATGTAGGGCTAGGTGTTTGTAACTATACCTGAAATCGGATCCAAACCCGACTCCAAAAAATGTGAACCCAATCCGATTTGGTTTTAAAAAAAATACTCAAATGAGGCTTGTCTAGGTATTTTTGGTATCAGATAATACCCATTCCAAACCAAAACCCAACGGATATCCGAAATAACTTGAAGTTTTACATAATTTCGGGTAGTTTTATACTTTCGAGTATTTTTGGATAGTTTGAATACTTTTGAATATTTTAATTATTTTAAATATATTTTTGGGGATTTTCGGCAGTTCAAATACTTTCGCTTATTTTCAGATTTTTTAGTATTTTTTTAGTTTTTCAGATAATTTTTTGATAATTTTGGATATCTGAATCCGAATCAAATCCGTAAAGAGCCAAACCGAATCCGATCCGAAAATTATAAATACTCGAACAGATTCTATTAGTTATAAACATGAAAACTTGATAAGTATGTACAACAATAACTCAGCATGTCGAAAACTAACGGATCTACCTCCTAACTCTTTGGGTCAAATCTGATCAGAACATTTAATTTTTTTTGAAGAAAAAAAAAAAACTAAATTGGACCCACCACATTGAGTAATCCAACTAACATGCACCAAACTATAATGTCGGTGTATTAATGACACGAAAAGTCCAAACCAAACAACAAAACCCTTTGAAAATTTCTTAGAAAACACACTTGTTGTCTTCTAAACAAGAAAAAGAGATCAATGGAACAAGAACACGTAAGAGTGATTAACATAACAACCATTGGAGTAATCTCATGGGGACTGATTTTCATCCTCGTCCGAAGAATCTTCTCAAACTACTCCTTCGACTTCAGCACTCGTATTGTCTCGACGCTTCACGCCACAGTCGCGGTCGCTTTAGCAACTTTCACGATTCAAGATTGGTCCTGTCCAGTTTGTCCCATTGCTTCCACGTCATCTCTCAAGCAGATGGAAACGATGGCGTTTTCGTTATCTTACATGATCTACGATCTCATTTGTAGTCACTTTGATCAAGTCCTTAGCATTGATAACGCGGTTCATCATTCTGTCTGCATTCTTGGTTTTGTAGCTGGACTTTGCTACCGAAAGGTAATGTATACTTTTATTTTATTTTTAGTTTGACTATTTTAGTGGGGTTTGGATTGATATATTGATTCTTTTTCTGTATTTTTTGTTGTGAATTTATGGTGGAGTCAAGTGTGCTTCCGAGATGGTTGCAGCAATTTGGATAACAGAGATCTCGAGTCCATTTCTTCACCTCAGGGAGATTCTTAAAGAGATTGGTTACAGAGACACCGATCTCAATCTTGGCGCCGATGTGAGTATTAACAACATACATAACACTCTTAATGAAATAGAATTAGTATTGTCATTACCTTGACGTTGTATGATAAGTATGTACTCATATTTTTAAGACTACCGTTTTAGAAGGGTTAGGAATAAAATTATCGAAGCCAACACGTAAAGATAGTCAAATTTGGCAAATCTTGCAATTTTTAGGAAAAACTTTGTTGTTGGTTAATGAGATATGGATATGAGGAGAAACTCAAAATTGGTGATGATAGAACGTAGAAAACATTGAATTTCCTTAATTAAGTCAAACTTAACACATTGCGGGTTGGATTTTTTCGAGATTTTTTTTAATTCAACGGTTTTTACATATGAACCGATTTAAAATGTTTGTTGGCCGCTGAATTTATCGGTCCGACCACATGTCCAGGTCGGATTTTAAACCATAGTTATTTAATTTAAAATTTATATAAGATCATGGAATGGCGGGAGAATTAACTAACTAGTAGTAAATGGTGGAGTGAATTTAATCAATATACATGGATGATTGAAAAAATAAACATGTATCATTAATAATTTCATATTTGGGTAAGAGAGAAAAAGAAAAAAAATTCAACCAAAATAACTTTTTTAATATAAATAATTACTAAAATGCCATTAATCAATATAACAGTTGTGCTAACAGTAATATAATAAAAATGCCAGATAATTGAATTGTAACATATTGAGAATAGTATTTTACACTATTGTAATGAAAGTAATGTTTAAACAAGTTATCATATTATCGAGAATATCATGTTAAAACAGTTATCATGACAAAACTATAGAATTATCATATTAAATCAGTTAGTGTATCATGATTAAATCAGTTATCATACTAAAAATGTTAACAATTCAAATTAGAAAAGTAGATAAAGAGAAATAATGAATTGCAATTGTGAGATAGATTAATGGGTAATGAATTTTTAAACAATGAATCGTATTAATGAATAGTTTGGAGGAGAGAGAAGTAGTTTTAACAACATCTATATATTTATATAGTTACTGCAATTACTCATAAATGGTGTAGGTGTGTTTTGCAACAATCTTCTCATTGGCGAGAATGGTGGGTGGACCCTACCTCGTTTACGTCACGATAACAGCTGATAATCCCATCATCATCAAGGTAAATTAATTATTATGTTTATGTACGATCCATTTCGGTTTGGTCTTTGACTTAACTATTGTTTCATCAATTTCTCTTTCTTTTTTTTCCGGGGGGGGGGGGGGGGGGGGGGCTAGCATCAATTTCTCCATATATTAGTTCTTATAAATAAGTGAAAACTTTTCGGATGCCATTATATTATTGCTGAAATGAATAATTTGTTAAGAAAACGATCTGCATTTTCAATTGAAATATAATATTTGATGATTTTTTGTTTATTTTTATCTTAGGCAATGGCATTGGGACTACAACTCGTAAGTGCATTCTGGTTCTATAAAATCCTCAAGATGATGAGATACAAAATTATTAAAAGATCAATGTCGAGTAAAAAATCAACTTAGTTGAAGTTAATTTACCATTAATTGGTTATGATGATATTGTTGAATTCCAAACTTTTTATCATTTTATAATACATGAACATGTGTGGAATTCCTCCGAGAAGAGACATACACTAATAGATAAAGGATATGATAGCCAATTTATTTTGGATTGAAAACATGTGGTATTATAACGATGCAAGAAATGAAAGACATGGTAACCAAAAAACTCAAAAGCATATCACAAGAGTTTGCACTTTGCACTAATCGACACTCTAATAGAGGAATGTGGTTTACAAAGATAAACCGGAAAATGAAATAAACCAATTTGATATTGAACCAATATACTCAAATACCCTAAGAGGAACCCGTAATGGTTTTCTGTTCTTTAAGTTTCAAGATAAGATTAGACAGGGCTCTTTCTTATGATCATGTCACCGGTTACAAGAAAAACGAAGCGGACCCCTACAATCTAGTGCCTAGGCGACGCATACGCTTTTTATGTTCTAATACTCTTTAAATTTATTGTTTGTTCTAGTTTATCTCTAGATATAGACCGTCTAACATCTTAAAAATTAAGTCTCAAATAATCCATATCATTATTATGTATTTTAGTTGTGTCAAGAATAATGTTGTTTATACAATAAAGTAATGTGTAATTATTGTGTGGTTCTTTTTCTTTTACATGAATGATATTCACTTTTTTTCTTGATGTTTTTGTTAATTACAATAATGGACCACAACACAAACATAAAAATATCCAAGAAAATGAGTAGATAAATTTGTTATAGGAGATAGTATTTCCACATTATGGCTCCGACTGGTAACCATTTCAGGAATAATAGGAACAATGAGGAAAATAATAAAAAGAAGAGATGGGAAAAAAATTACGGGGAATAAACGTAGAGAAGGAATGGAAAAAAATTCCTTTTGTTCCTTGACTAATTTGATAATGAATATATTTATTCATTAATTCCCTTTAAAAGTAAGGAATGGTAAGGAATGAAAAGGAATTTTATGTAACAAATATTCCTTGCAAATGATAACAAAAATTAGGAATGATGGGGAATGCAATGTTCCTTCTCATTCTTTTCCCCAATTGTGGTCACCATTTTAAACATATGCCTCTCCAAATAAACCGATATTTAATGTAACTCTCTCTCTTTTTTTGCTTAGGACTCTCGTTCTAGCGTAGAGGGTTTGCCCTCTGTTTTTTAACCTCCTCTGTTTTCTTGTTATAGAAAACAAATATTACCGGCAATAATCTGCAACGGTTTGAAAAGGAAACTATACTCTTTCTCTTACTCAAATTTTCCTTATTCTTCCTCCATCATTCCAATTATGTTCCGGAAAATCTCCTTATTTTCCATATTTTGATCGGCCACTTATTGCAAATTATGATTGATTGTACCATTCCTCAATCATCGTACATCCCATATCTCGCAAGTAACCCTCTTGCGGTGGCTCAACTATCAATCTACCAGAGGAAACACCGAAGATTTGCATCTAGTACGGTGGTTCACGAAATGGCGGAGAACTTACACAATGCACTCAGCTCTCTGAAGATCATTGACGATGACCCGATAATCCTGACTGATGATCTAGGCTTCCAGGTCCTTGACGAGAATGCAAACAGCCTGCTCGGACGATTGCTTAATCCCGACAGTCAAATCATGGCTAGAGTGATTGACTACATGCCTACTGCGTGGAGAGTCTACGACAGAGTCCGAGGTATCGCTCTCTCAAAGGACCGGTTTCAGTTCATCTTTGAAAGAGAAGAAGATCTCTTAAGGGTGTTAAAGGATCGTCCATGGTCCTACAACCATTGGGCTATGACTCTGGAGCGTTGGATTTCATCTCCTGCACCGGACTACCTGTCAACAATGGAGGTTTGGGTCCGCATCCGTAATATTCCGGTGAACTATTACACGGCTCAGACCATGTTTACTCTGGCTTCTAAACTCGGTAAGGTCGAAGAAGTCGCTTATGACCCTAAACGATCGCAGAAAACTGAAGGAATTTCTAGCAGTTCTAATCAGGATTAGCAACCCTAGTCTGAATTCCGAGCCTAGGATCTAAGGTTCATATAATTGAATCTATGGGATCTCAGATTTACCTGTTGATTTGCAGCGGAAGTGTTAGCAGATAATCGAGATCACGAAGTGCCTCAAGTGCTGCGCCTCTACTGGTATCCACACGCACACAAACTGGACCGCAGGGATGCTAGTGCCTTACAGAGATCTGATCTCCAGAGAAGTTTCTATCTGTGTTCTGGTGGCTGTGAATTAGGTTAGCGACGAGTTTAGGTCGACCATATATCTTATATATGTCGGCTTAAACCACAACGGAATTAACCAACGATTAAACCGAATTAATCTGATTAATCCGCGAGTGCATCGATCGATGCACTATCTGCAACGATCGATGCTATCCCAGAACATTGATATCGAATGTATATCACATATGCATTCACTGGATCATTACATTAATGATCAACCTCGTCTTTAACGCCCAGTTTGCTTAGGTGTGTGACCCTGTAGGATCATATAACACTAGCAATGAGTTCTCAACTCATTGATCATAAGTGGCTTCTAGCAAAGCGTTATGACTATCTAGTGTTATGTGATTGTCTCATCTCGACTATACGACTTTCACTTAGAGCAAGTACAATAGATTTCAGGACATTCCCAACAATCTCCCACTTGTACTGGAATCATCTATTCCTTTAATTCCTTTGTAGCTATATCTCAATCTAGCATAAGGCAAGCACTGTGTCATCCTTATTCAACCAGATTACGTTTATCGAATCCCGATTTGTACTGATGAAAAACAAACGACTGACAATCACCTCGTTTGAGCGCGGCCACGCATTTCCAGTATCAAATCTTCGATAGGCCCAGAGATATTTAACTCCTGTTATATAGGAGGTACAAATCCCATCTTGTCCCATCCATGTCTTTTTCATATTTCATGATACGCCTAATCAGTGTCTTTATAATCACCAGTTACGGCTGACGTTTGACAAAGTCAAGACGAACCAATCCATATGAGAGAGGACATGATGAACTCAGGTCTTAGGACTAAACTCTTTTGTCGTAATGAGAAACTCTTATGACACTAATATAACATCTTGTAGAGTTCTCATTGACGGGTCAAGTCCGATCATGTGTTCTCTAACACATATCTATGTGATTGAATTTAATACACTTATTAATGACTCCATGAAACATGGTCATCAATCACCTCACATACTAGTCTCACGTGGTTGTTAATGTCCCACGTTAACAACCTCGACCAGGGACCATTATAATTTATGTCATTTATTGCTTATAGGGTTTCATGATCAAGTCACATACTTGATGGCCTATAAAATGTCATAAATTACTTTGGGACATTATATATATTTAATTAACACAATTAAATAATGCTGAAACAATTTCATTAAAATAACATAACTATTATGACTTTGTGAACATCATGTCATAACTAAAACAAATACAACTCCCACTGAAATCAAGATCATATCTTAAGAAATCTAATGCCTATAGCAGTGGTATGAAACTCGTGCTTAGGCCTTGGGAGAGGCTTGGTCAGTGGATCAGCAACATTCTCATCCGTCGGGACTCTGCTGATCTTCACATCTCCTCTATTCACAATATCACGGATAAGGTGATATCTCCTTTCTATGTGTTTGGATTTCTGGTGTGATCTAGGTTCCTTTGCTTGCGCAATGGCTCCATTGTTGTCACAATACAGAGCCACTGGCTCAGAAATACTAGGAATCACACCAAGTTCAGTGATGAACTTCTTGATCCAAACAGCCTCCTTTGCCGCTTCAGAAGCAGCGAGGTACTCAGCTTCAGTTGTGGAATCTGCTACAGTGTCCTGCTTGGAACTCTTCCAGCTGACTGCACCGCCATTCAGGCAGAAGATGTAACCAGATTGCGATCGGAAATCATCTTTGTCTGTCTGGAAACTTGCATCTGTGTAACCACTTACTACCAGCTCATCACTTCCTCCATACACCAAGAATTTATCTTTAGTATTTCTCAAATACTTCAGAATATTCTTGACTGCTGTCCAGTGACTTTCACCTGGATCCGATTGGTATCTACTCGTCATGCTTAAAGCACAAGCAACATCTGGACGAGTACAGAGCATGGCATACATGATGGATCCCAACGCCGAGGCATAGGGAATCCGACTCATGCGATCTCGCTCAGCAGGTGTCTCAGGACACTGCTTCTTGCTGAGACTTATGCCATAAGACATTGGTATGAAGCCCTTCTTGGAATCTTGCATTCTGAACCTGTGTAAGATCTTATCGATATAAGTGTCTTGACACAGTCCAATCAATTTGTTTAATCTATCTCTATAGATTCTTATTCCAAGAATATACGCGGCTTCTCCCATGTCTTTCATTGAAAAAAAACTTCCGAGCCAAGTCTTAACAGACTGTAACAACGGAACGTCATTTCCGAGAAGAAGTATGTCATCTACATACAGCACGAGAAATGCAACTGCACTCCCACTAGTCTTCTTGTAAACACATGGTTCTTCTTCGCTTCTGATGAAATCAAACTTTTTGACTGCTTCATCAAAACGAAGATTCCAACTCCGAGATGCTTGCTTCAATCCATAAATGGATCGATGAAGTTTGCATACTTTCCTAGCTGCATTTGGATTGATGAAACCTTCGGGTTGTGTCATGTACACATCCTCTTCCAGAATTCCATTAAGGAAAGCTGTTTTCACGTCCATCTGCCAGATCTCATAATCATAATGAGCAGCTGTTGCAAGGAGAATCCGAATGGATTTAAGCATGGCGACATGTGAATAGGTTTCTTCATAGTCAATACCATGAATTTGTTTGAAACCTTTTGCCACTAGCCTTGCTTTATATATTTGAATATTTACATCCACATCAATTTTCTTCTTGAAAATCCATTTACACTCGATGGGTCTTGCACCATAGGGTAAATCAACCAAAGTCCATACTTGGTTCTGTGTCATGGATCCCATTTCGGATTCAGCGGCTTTCAGCCACTTTGCGGAGTCAGGGCTCATCATTTCTTCTTCGAAATTCGCTGGTTCGTCACTGTCAATGATTAACAAATCATGACAATTGGTTACGAGAAATCCATATCTCTCGGGTTCGTGATGGATCCTTTCGGATCGGCGAATTTCAGGCTCCACAGGCGCGGGTTCTACAACTCTTTGTAGATCCAACTGTTGCTCTTCCTCTACAGGTTGAGCATTTTCCTGCGGTTCTCGAACTTCTTCGAGTTGTACTTTACTCCCACTGTTTCTCTTGGAAAGAAACTCTCTCTCAAGAAAAACGCAGTTCCGAGCAACAAACACTTTGTTCTCGGATTGGTTGTAAAAGTAGTATGCCTTGGTTTCCTTAGGATAACCAACGAAGTAGCACTTGTCTGATTTGGGTTCGAGCTTATCTGTAATTAATCGCTTAACATAAGCTTCACAACCCCAAATCTTCAGGAAAGACACACTCGGAACATTTCCAGTCCACATCTCATGTGGTGTCTTTGCAACTGATTTTGACGGAACCCTATTAAGTGTAAACGCAGACGTTTCTAGAGCGTATCCCCAAAAGGATAATGGAAGAGTTGAGAGACTCATCATTGACCGAACCATATCTAATAAAGTCCGATTTCTCCTCTCAGACACGCCATTCCATTGTGGTGTTCCAGGAGGAGTGAGTTGTGAAACAATTCCACAATCTCTCAAATGATCACTGAATTCTTGGCTCAAGTATTCTCCTCCACGATCTGATCGAAGAGCCTTAATACTTTTGCCAAGTTGATTATGTACTTCATTTTGGAACTCTTTGAACTTTTCAAAAGATTCCGACTTATGTCTCATTAAATAGACATAGCCATACCTGCTGAAATCATCAGTGAAGGTAATGAAGTATCGAAAATTTCCTCTGGCACTTGTGCTCATTGGGCCGCATAGATCTGTATGTATAAGGCCCAATAAGTCACTGGCCCTTTCATTTGGTTTGTTGAAAGGGGCCTTAGTCATTTTGCCTAGTAAACAAGATTCACATTTCTCACATGATTCATAATCAAATGAGCCCAGAAGCCCATCACTATGGAGCTTTTGGATCCGTTTTTCGTTTATGTGGCCCAAACGACAATGCCAAAGAAAAGTCTGATTCGTGTCATTTGATTTGAATCTCTTGGTGTTAATGTTATAGATTGGTGCGGTTTGGTTTAAAACATAAAGCCCATTCTCCAATGGGCTGCTACCATAAAATACATCATTGTAATCAAAAGAACAACATTTATTCTTAATTGAAAACTAATATCCTTCCACATCCAAAACAGGAATGGAAATAATATTTCTGCTTATAGCAGGTACATAGTAGCAATTATTAAGTTTTAAAACCAAACCAGATGGTAAAGACAAGTTATATGTTCCTACGGCTAATGCAGCAACTCTTGCTCAATTCCCCACGCGCAGGTCCACTTGTCCCTTTTCCAACTTCCTACTGTTGTTTAGGCCCTGCATATTTGTACAAATATGAGCACCACAGCCGGTATCCAATACCCAAGAAGTAGAACCAGAAGTAGTAACATTTACTTCTATAACATAAATACCTGAAGATGAAGTCTCGAAAGTCTTCTTCTTCTTCTTCTTCTTCTTCTTCTCTTCCAAGAATTTGTTGCAATTTCTCTTCCAATGCCCAAGCTCTTTACAGTAATGGCACTTATCAATCTCAGATGGGCCCGGCTTGGGCTTTGGGGCTGGCGCCGGCGTGTCCTGGTTCTCAACCGGGACTGCCTTGCCCTTTCCCTTACCTTTGCCAAGTTTCTTAAACTTCTTACCCCCTTGTACCATAAGTACATTAGGAGTGCCCTTCTTGATATTTGGCTCAGCTGTCTTGAGCATGCCATGCAGCTCAGTCAATGTCTTTGTCAAGTTATTCATGTTATAGTTCATAACAAACTGATCATAACTTGACGGCAGTGAATGCAGAATGATGTCAGTAGCCAACTCTTGGCTAATGGGGCAATCCAGCCTCCCCAGGTTATCAATATAACCCATCATCTTAATGAAATGAGGACTGACTGGACTGTCCTTTGGTAGCTTGCATTCAATGAGAGATTTAACCGTCTGGTATCTCTCAGCTCGTGCTTGCTCCTGAAACATACTTTTCAGGCTAGTGATCATCTCCACGGGCGACTCCACGTTCTCGTATTGCTTCTGCAAATCCGAGTTCATGGTAGCCAACATGAGACAATTCACATCGACCACATCATTGGAATGCTTATCCCAAGCATTCCTTTCTGCATGTGGAGCATTGGCTCTCGGTTTTTCAGGGAGAACAGTTTCCAGGACATAGTCCCTTTTCTCCTGCTTGAGAACAATTCTCAAGTTCCGATACCATTCGAGAAAATTCGATCCAGTTAACTTGTCCTTCTCAAGGACGGATCGCAAGGAGAAAGAGTTGTTATGAGTGTTAGTCATAGCTGAGAACATAGAAAAGAAAAAGTTTAGTTATGATGTTCAAGAAATGAGAAATCTTAACATTTAAGAAAACTCGCACTATATTCAAACAATGTTTCCTCAGATGAATATAATGATCCAAGACCCATGTTTCACTAGACTTGAGTGAGCCACTGGCTATCACCCAAATTCAGCTATCTAGGTAAGCAACAACCTTGCTAGTTATATCCAATATAACTCTTGGTTGTGGACTGACATCTTATGTCTAATCCACCTGATGTCTCTGAGCCCAAAACGATTTTGATGGCCCAGTCAAGTAAACCAATCTCTTCAGTCATGTAATTGTCGATGTTTCGCACTGCAAATCCATCAACGCGATTACCTCTGTCTTACTCATGAAATTGTGGACATCTTGCACTGCAAGTCTGTCGCACAATCAAATGGGTCTTGACAGTTGACAAGATTGGAAAGACATCAAGTACACTTGATATTTGGTTGAGGAACGGAACCATTTAAAACGTTCAGTTTTACTATGTTTTAATTCTTATAATTAATTAATCCGCGATAACCGATCAATCCAATTGATCCGGTTTTGAATATCGGTTAGCGTCGATCGATGCTACATTAGCATCGGTCGATGCCAACCTAATCAAACCAATCGCATTTAAACCATTCACAGTGTTCGACCATTATTAACCAAGCTCGATAACCAGTCCAATCCAATTGAACCGATCCAACAATCTCGCGAGGCTGTGTCGATCGATGCAACAATTGCATCGATCGACACTAGGCGAAAACTAGGTTTATCCGGGTTTTCGCTCTGTGTCGATCGATGCCCGATTGGCAACGATCGACACTATGCGAAAAACCTTAAAACGTTTTCGAACAAAACCCTACACTAGGTTACTTTGATCAAAACGAGTTTTAGCATGCTTGTATCAATAATACAAAGATCTAGATTCAACTAATCTAATCATCATGCTACAGATTCAATGGAACCCTAAAGCTCTGATACCACTGAAGGAATTTCTAGCAGTTCTAATCAGGATTAGCAACCCTAGTCTGAATTCCGAGCCTAGGATCTAAGGTTCATATAATTGAATCTATGGGATCTCAGATTTACCTGTTGATTTGTAGCGGAAGTGTTAGCAGATAATCGAGATCACGAAGCGCCTCAAGTGCTGCGCCTCTACTGGTATCCACACGCACACAAACTGGACCGCAGGGATGCTAGTGCCTTACAGAGATCTGATCTCCAGAGAAGTTTCTATCTGTGTTCTGGTGGCTGTGAATTAGGTTAGCGACGAGTTTAGGTCGACCATATATCTTATATATGGTCCACTTGTCCCTTTTCCAACTTCCTACTGTTGTTTAGGCCCTGCATATTTGTACAAATATGAGCACCACAGCCGGTATCCAATACCCAAGAAGTAGAACCAGAAGTAGTAACATTTACTTCTATAACATAAATACCTGAAGATGAAGTCTCGAAAGTCTTCTTCTTCTTCTTCTTCTTCTTCTCTTCCAAGAATTTGTTGCAATTTCTCTTCCAATGCCCAAGCTCTTTACAGTAATGGCACTTATCAATCTCAGATGGGCCCGGCTTGGGCTTTGGGGCTGGCGCCGGCGTGTCCTGGTTCTCAACCGGGACTGCCTTGCCCTTTCCCTTACCTTTGCCAAGTTTCTTAAACTTCTTACCCCCTTGTACCATAAGTACATTAGGAGTGCCCTTCTTGATATTTGGCTCAGCTGTCTTGAGCATGCCATGCAGCTCAGTCAATGTCTTTGTCAAGTTATTCATGTTATAGTTCATAACAAACTGATCATAACTTGACGGCAGTGAATGCAGAATGATGTCAGTAGCCAACTCTTGGCTAATGGGGCAATCCAGCCTCCCCAGGTTATCAATATAACCCATCATCTTAATGAAATGAGGACTGACTGGACTGTCCTTTGGTAGCTTGCATTCAATGAGAGATTTAACCGTCTGGTATCTCTCAGCTCGTGCTTGCTCCTGAAACATACTTTTCAGGCTAGTGATCATCTCCACGGGCGACTCCACGTTCTCGTATTGCTTCTGCAAATCCGAGTTCATGGTAGCCAACATGAGACAATTCACATCGACCACATCATTGGAATGCTTATCCCAAGCATTCCTTTCTGCATGTGGAGCATTGGCTCTCGGTTTTTCAGGGAGAACAGTTTCCAGGACATAGTCCCTTTTCTCCTGCTTGAGAACAATTCTCAAGTTCCGATACCATTCGAGAAAATTCGATCCAGTTAACTTGTCCTTCTCAAGGACGGATCGCAAGGAGAAAGAGTTGTTATGAGTGTTAGTCATAGCTGAGAACATAGAAAAGAAAAAGTTTAGTTATGATGTTCAAGAAATGAGAAATCTTAACATTTAAGAAAACTCGCACTATATTCAAACAATGTTTCCTCAGATGAATATAATGATCCAAGACCCATGTTTCACTAGACTTGAGTGAGCCACTGGCTATCACCCAAATTCAGCTATCTAGGTAAGCAACAACCTTGCTAGTTATATCCAATATAACTCTTGGTTGTGGACTGACATCTTATGTCTAATCCACCTGATGTCTCTAAGCCCAAAACGATTTTGATGGCCCAGTCAAGTAAACCAATCTCTTCAGTCATGTAATTGTCGATGTTTCGCACTGCAAATCCATCAACGCGATTACCTCTGTCTTACTCATGAAATTGTGGACATCTTGCACTGCAAGTCTGTCGCACAATCAAATGGGTCTTGACAGTTGACAAGATTGGAAAGACATCAAGTACACTTGATATTTGGTTGAGGAACGGAACCATTTAAAACGTTCAGTTTTACTATGTTTTAATTCTTATAATTAATTAATCCGCGATAACCGATCAATCCAATTGATCCGGTTTTGAATATCGGTTAGCGTCGATCGATGCTACATTAGCATCGGTCGATGCCAACCTAATCAAACCAATCGCATTTAAACCATTCACAGTGTTCGACCATTATTAACCAAGCTCGATAACCAGTCCAATCCAATTGAACCGATCCAACAATCTCGCGAGGCTGTGTCGATCGATGCAACAATTGCATCGATCGACACTAGGCGAAAACTAGGTTTATCCGGGTTTTCGCTCTGTGTCGATCGATGCCCGATTGGCAACGATCGACACTATGCGAAAAACCTTAAAACGTTTTCGAACAAAACCCTACACTAGGTTACTTTGATCAAAACGAGTTTTAGCATGCTTGTATCAATAATACAAAGATCTAGATTCAACTAATCTAATCATCATGCTACAGATTCAATGGAACCCTAAAGCTCTGATACCACTGAAGGAATTTCTAGCAGTTCTAATCAGGATTAGCAACCCTAGTCTGAATTCCGAGCCTAGGATCTAAGGTTCATATAATTGAATCTATGGGATCTCAGATTTACCTGTTGATTTGTAGCGGAAGTGTTAGCAGATAATCGAGATCACGAAGCGCCTCAAGTGCTGCGCCTCTACTGGTATCCACACGCACACAAACTGGACCGCAAGGATGCTAGTGCCTTACAGAGATCTGATCTCCAGAGAAGTTTCTATCTGTGTTCTGGTGGCTGTGAATTAGGTTAGCGACGAGTTTAGGTCGACCATATATCTTATATATGGTCCACTTGTCCCTTTTCCAACTTCCTACTGTTGTTTAGGCCCTGCATATTTGTACAAATATGAGCACCACAGCCGGTATCCAATACCCAAGAAGTAGAACCAGAAGTAGTAACATTTACTTCTATAACATAAATACCTGAAGATGAAGTCTCGAAAGTCTTCTTCTTCTTCTTCTTCTTCTTCTCTTCCAAGAATTTGTTGCAATTTCTCTTCCAATGCCCAAGCTCTTTACAGTAATGGCACTTATCAATCTCAGATGGGCCCGGCTTGGGCTTTGGGGCTGGCGCCGGCGTGTCCTGGTTCTCAACCGGGACTGCCTTGCCCTTTCCCTTACCTTTGCCAAGTTTCTTAAACTTCTTACCCCCTTGTACCATAAGTACATTAGGAGTGCCCTTCTTGATATTTGGCTCAGCTGTCTTGAGCATGCCATGCAGCTCAGTCAATGTCTTTGTCAAGTTATTCATGTTATAGTTCATAACAAACTGATCATAACTTGACGGCAGTGAATGCAGAATGATGTCAGTAGCCAACTCTTGGCTAATGGGGCAATCCAGCCTCCCCAGGTTATCAATATAACCCATCATCTTAATGAAATGAGGACTGACTGGACTGTCCTTTGGTAGCTTGCATTCAATGAGAGATTTAACCGTCTGGTATCTCTCAGCTCGTGCTTGCTCCTGAAACATACTTTTCAGGCTAGTGATCATCTCCACGGGCGACTCCACGTTCTCGTATTGCTTCTGCAAATCCGAGTTCATGGTAGCCAACATGAGACAATTCACATCGACCACATCATTGGAATGCTTATCCCAAGCATTCCTTTCTGCATGTGGAGCATTGGCTCTCGGTTTTTCAGGGAGAACAGTTTCCAGGACATAGTCCCTTTTCTCCTGCTTGAGAACAATTCTCAAGTTCCGATACCATTCGAGAAAATTCGATCCAGTTAACTGTTGGAATTGTGTCCAGTAATCTCGGTACTGTCTCTAGAAAGTAAGAGTATGTCGAGATCAGACATAAGTCATATAATACTGGGGATCATGATGGCTTGCTAGAGTCCGCTCATGATCTATAAATCTTGGACTTATTACTTTTATTATATGATCCCATATGGGTCACACGCCTAAGCTAACAGGAAAATGTGTTGGAACGGCTTAGCAAAAGTACGACAAAAGTGCTAGGCATTTGTCGTACTAAGAGAGAAAGATTAATGGGTCTGATTAAATGGGATTTAATCAGATTGGGCCCAAAAGCCCAAAAGGGAAAGAGAAGGCTTTTAATGACTAAAAGCCAAGTCTTTTCTCCCAAACCCTAACACCCAGCCGCGGCTACTCCTCTCTCTCTGCGCCTCTGTTCCTTGTGGTCTAGCAGCCATTTCCTTGTGAAGCGTGTGTGAACCTTTGGAGGATTCATCCCTCGGTGCATCTATCTGATCTCTGACCTGTTCTATTCCTTCCGCTGCAACAAACAGGTAAAAGGTGAGATCATCTAATGTTTCTAAATAAGAACACCTAGATCTGATGCATGTTTAGGTTGATATCAATATGAGAATTGAATCAGGATCAACTGAACTATCAACAGTGGTATCAGAGCCATTGGTTCTTAGGTTTCTTGTTTTAGATTCATGTTTAGGTTGTTTAATCTGTTTAGAATTGTTTTTGAATCAATTACTGATAAGATAAAACAGTTAAGAAACATAATTGAACTCTAAACACACAAGAAAAATCGCAAAACATGAGCTATATGACTCAGATTTGCGATCGGCCGAGTGAGGTATTGACCGGCATGGCCGGTTGGCAATCACGGCCGAGTGTTGGCCGGATGAATCGCGACCGATCGCGATGGATGGGCCGATCGCATGGATCGCACGAACGCGATCGCATGGATCACGTCCTGTCGCGCCTCGGCTTCGTCCAGCTCGCGTGTTGTCGTCCCGATCGCTTGGCGATCGTGGGAAGCGATCGACCCGAGCATCACGATCGCGGCTATCCCGTCCCGAGCTGCCGAGCGAACGTCCCGATCATGCAGCCCAAACCGTCCCGATCGCGGATCAAACGCGGCTGGCCTGCGGCTATCGCTTTTTGCGTGAGGCTTACGGCTGGCCGGTTAGGGTTTTGGGTGTGATGGGCCGGTTCGATTTCGGTTAGCTGGTTCGGTTCAAAAACTTAATTAAAATCTTCGTTCTGGTTTAATAAACAGATTTTAATAATTTTATTAAATCTGGTTAAACCGGGATAAGAAATCCAATGTCGAAAGAAATATTGGATTTAGTGCCTAAACCAGGAATTTCTAATTTGATTTGGTTGGACCAAATAAATTGAGAAGTTCCGGTTTAGTAAATAACCGGTTGACAATTGTGGTCATCGTAGTAATTAAAACTTGGTTAGACCAGTTTTAATGAACCAGACCGGTTATGTCAGTTAATTGGACAATTGGGTCATGTCTTGGACATGGACCAATTCTTGGGCCTCGGGCCAAGAAGTTAAAACAATTGGGCCAGTTAATTGAGTCTTTCTTCAGATTAATTTAAAATCTATTTTATAAAATTATAAAGTCGTTTTTAAATTAAAGTTTCCGAAATTTTGAAATTAGAAAGTTTCTTAAAATAGAAGTTTCTGAATTTGCGGGTTTTGGATTTTAAAGAAATTTCTAAAGTTAGAAAGTTTCCGGTTTTAGAAAGTTTCCAATTTTAGAAAGTTTCCAAAATAGTAGGTTTCCATAAATAGAAAGTTTCCCGAAATAGTAATCTTCTATTTTGGGAATGATTTTAATAAACCTACGAACCTCAAATAATATCAAGCGTTGGATGTCTTGTCCAGGCTATGTCAGCTGTCAAAGCCCATTCAATTGCATTCATGGCCTTACAGTGTGAGGATGTCTGCTTTTGCGTGGGTAAGACGGTTTGTGATTCATAAATGTCATTGGGAGTCCCAGACATTAATGATTACATGACTGTATAGTCCGGTTTTCTTGACTAGGCCATCGGGAGTCCCGGGCCTTGAGACATCAGAGTGGATTGGGCCTCGGGCCCAGATTCACAACCAAGAGTTATATCACGGATATAATTAGCCGATATAGGGCTTACCGATATAAGCTAAGGTTGGGTGACGGCCAGTGGCCCACTTTAATTTTAGTTATATGTGGATCTTGGAATCCTTATATTCTATTGAGGGTAACTTAGGTTATTGAATATAATGCGTGATTAATCATATTAAATTTTAATACGAGATTAGTCATTTTGAACATAATAACTAATAACCTTTTTATTTATATATTTCAGATATGACTACTACAAGCACACAAAACACATTCTCGATCCGGTCTGTTCTCGAGAAGGAGAAGCTGACTGGAACGAACTTCCTGACATGGTCAAGGAACTTGAGGCTGGTCCTCAAGCAGGAGAAGAAGGATTATGTCCTTCGAGATCCCCTCCCCGAGAGGCCTCTTGCCAATGCTGCCAGGACTCTGCACAATGCTTGGGAAAAGCATTCGTCAGATGAAAATGATGTTTATTGCCTGATGTTGGTGACAATGACTCCTGAGCTGCAAAAACAGTTCGAAAGTGTATTGTCTCCAATCGAGATCATGGCAAGCCTGAAATCGCTTTTTCAGGAGCAGGCTAGGACCGAGAGGTTCCAGACAGTTAAGAACCTCTTGGACTGTAAGTTGGCTGCGAATGCGGCAGTGAGTCCTCATGTCTTGAAGATGATGGGTTATCTCGATCATCTTCAGAAACTCGACTGCCCAATCAGCCAGGAACTTGCCTGCGACATCATTCTGCAGTCTTTACCTGCAAGCTATGATCAGTTCATTCTGAACTTTAACATGCATGGCTTGAGTAAGACACTGCCTGAGCTTCACGGAATGCTCAAGACTGCAGAGCCCAACTTGAGGAAAACCACCAAGGACCCCAATGTGCTTATGGTGCAAAAGGGCAAGGGGTTTAAGAAATCCTCTGCTAAGGATAAGGGAGCGGCCAAGGCTGTCCAAGTCGCGGACAAGGACACGCCAAAGCCCAAGCCCAAGTCCAAGGCTGGGCCTACTGACATGTGCAGGTTCTGCAAAGAACTAGGGCATTGGAGAAGAGATTGTAAGAAATTCCAGGAAGGTCTAAAGGAATTAAAGAAGAAGACTTTCGAGACTTCTTCATCAGGTATTTTTGTTATAGAAGTTAATACAACTACTTCTGATAATACCTCATGGGTCATGGATACTGGTTGTGGGGCTCATATTTGTACTAATATGCAGGCACTCAGCAACAGTAGAAGGCTGAAGCAAGGACAAGTGGAGCTACGAGTTGGGAATGGAGCGAAAGTTTCAGCACTAGCTGTAGGCACATACTTGTTGTCTTTACCTTCGGGATTGATTTTAGAACTGAATAATTGTTATTTTGTACCTGCTATAAGCAGAAATATTATTTCAATTTCTTTGTTGGATTTGGAAGGTTATGATTTTTCAGTTAAGAATAAATTATGTTCCTTCAATCGCAACAATTTGTTCTATGGTTCTGCCCCTCTTACGAATGGGCTTTACATACTCGATCAATCCGCGCCAATTTATAACATTAATACAAAACGGTTTAAACCTAATGAGGAAAACCGAACGTTTCTATGGCATTGTCGTTTAGGGCACATCAGCGAGAAACGCATCAAGAGGCTCCATTCGAATGGACTTCTTGGCTCATTTGACTTTGAGTCATGTGAGAAATGCGAATCCTGCATGATGGGCAAAATGACACGGGCCCCCTTTAATAAACCTAACGAGAGGGCCAGTGACTTATTGGGCCTGATACACACTGATGTGTGTGGCCCAATGTCCACAAATGCAAGAGGAAACTATCAGTACTTCATTACCTTCACTGATGATTTCAGTAGGTATGGATATGTTTATTTAATGAAACATAAGTCTGAATCTTTTGAGAAGTTCAGAGAATTCCAAAATGAAGTACAGAACCAACTTGGCAAAAGCATTAAGGCTCTTCGGTCCGACCGAGGAGGAGAATACTTAAGCCAAGAATTCAGTGATCATCTGAGAGAGTGTGGGATCGTATCCCAACTCACTCCTCCAGGAACACCTCAATGGAATGGTGTGTCTGAAAGGAGAAATCGGACCTTATTGGATATGGTTCGATCTATGATGAGTCACACAGACCTTCCAATATCCCTTTGGGGATATGCTCTGCTAACAGCAGTGTTCACTCTAAACAGAGCACCATCAAAAGCAGTAGCAAAGACACCATATGAATTATGGACTGGAGTGGCTCCAGTGCTGTCTTATCTCAGAATTTGGGGTTGTGAAGCCTATGTCAAGAGATTAATCTCAGATAAGCTTACACCAAAATCTGATAAATGCTACTTCATTGGTTATCCACGGGAAACCAAGGCTTATTACTTCTATCTACGTTTCGAGAACAAGATTTTTGTTGCCCGGGATTGTAACTTTCTTGAGAGAGAGTTTCTCTCTAAGAAAGACAGTGGGAGTAAGGTACTGCTTGAAGAAATTCAAGATGAACAGGATACTGCTCAACCTAATGAGGAAGAGCAGCAGGAGGATCTACAAGAAATTGTAGAGCCTGAACCTGTAGTACCTGAAGTTCGAAGATCCGGGAGGATCCGTCACGAACCCGAGAGATATCAAGGATTCCTCGTGACTGACTGTCATGATCTTTTGATCATTGATGGTGATGAACCATCGAACTTCAATCAAGCCATGATGGGCCCAGATTCCTCTAAGTGGCGCAAGGCCACTGATTCCGAAATGGACTCCATGTCGGTCAACCAAGTGTTTTCGTTGGTTGACTTACCCGGTAGTGTAAAAGCCATCGAGTGCAAATGGATCTTTAAGAAGAAGATTGACGTGGATGGAAATGTACAGATTTACAAAGCCAGGTTGGTGGCAAAAGGTTTCAGACAAGTTCACGGTGTGGACTACGATGAAACCTATTCACCAGTGGCTATGATGAAATCTATTCGGATTCTACTAGCAACTGCAGCTTTTCATGATTATGAAATTTGGCAGATGGACGTGAAAACCGCCTTCCTGAATGGTATTCTGGAAGAGGATGTGTATATGACACAACCTGACGGTTACATAGATCCAAAGAATGCTGGGAAGGTATGCAAGCTTCACAAATCCATTTATGGATTGAAGCAAGCATCGAGGAGCTGGAATCTTCGTTTTGATGAAGCGATCAAGCAATTTGACTTCATCAGAAACGAAGAAGAACAATGCGTGTATAAGAAATCTAGTGGGAGCAAGATTGTATTTCTTATTCTGTATGTCGATGACATACTGCTTCTCGGAAACGACGTTCCAATGCTGAAGTCTGTAAAGGACTGGCTTGGAAGTTGTTTTTCCATGAAAGACATGGGTGAAGCCGCATACGTTCTTGGAATTAGGATCTATCGGGATAGACCTAAGAGGCTGATAGGCTTGTGTCAAGACTCATACATTGACAAAGTCCTACAAAGATTCAGCATGAAAGATTCCAAGAAGGGCTTCACGCCAATGGTACATGGCACAACGCTGAGCAAGAAGCAGAGCCCCACGTCGGCTGCTGAGCTTGAGCGCATGAAAAATATTCCTTATGCATCTGCAATAGGATCTGTCATGTATGCCATGATCTGTACTCGTCCTGATGTTGCTTATGCATTGAGCATGACGAGTAGATACCAGTCAAATCCAGGTGAAAACCATTGGATTGCCGTAAAGAATATCTTGAAGTATCTAAGACATACTAAGGATAAGTTCTTAGTGTACGGTGGAAGTGATGTGCTTAAAGTCAGTGGATTCACGGATGCAAGTTTCCAGACAGACACAGATGATTTCCGGTCACAGTCCGGTTATGTCTTTTGTCTGAATGGCGGTGCAGTAAGTTGGAGAAGCTCCAAGCAGGACACCGTTGCTGATTCCACTACAGAAGCTGAATATATCGCCGCCTCGGAAGCAGCGAAGGAAGCTGTTTGGATACGAAAGTTCATTATGGAACTAGGTGTGATACCAGATGCGGCTGAGCCTCTGGCACTGTTTTGTGACAACAATGGTGCTATAGCTCAGGCAAAGGAACCAAGATCACACCAGAAATCCAAGCATGTTCAAAGAAGATATCACTTGATACGTGACATCATTAATAGAGAGGAAGTCAAGATCAGCCGAGTTCCGACAGATGATAATGTCGCTGATCCGTTGACAAAGCCACTCCCAAGGCCTAAGCTCGAGTTCCTAACTGAAGCTGTAGGCATTAGAAACATTGAAATGTAATCTAAATTTGAGTGGGAGTTTTTGTGAGCTTTATTTTAGTTATTTGATATGTTCTTGTAAAACATTATTTTATGTTTTAATGAAATTATTATTTCAAGATTATTTTAACTGTGATGAAATAATCGTTCCAAAAATGATATGAACCATTTTATAGGTCATCGAAGTAAATGACTTGATCTTGAGTCATCGAAGTCATTTAGCTTGATCATGAGACCCTATATTTGATAGATGTATTATATCATCCCGTCCCCAGTCGAAGGTTGTTGAAATTGGAACATCAACGACCGTGTGAGACTGGATTGGTACGTGACTTATGACAAAGTCTCGGTGTGTCATAGATGCGCGGCATCAAAGTCAGTGCATAGGTGTATGTTGGGAACATACGACCGGACAAGACCCGCTTATAAGAACTCTTCAGGATATTTATATCTGTGTCATAAGAGATTCTTACTACGACTATAGAGTATAGTCCTTAGACCTGAGTTCACATGCATGTGACTGCACATGGACTGATGTACTTTGATCATTGTCTAACGCTATCGTTCTGTGATAGCTATAAGGACCTTGTTTGGGTGCATTATGAAATGAGTAGTTTACAGTGATGGAACAAGACGGAATTTGTCCCTCCAATATAAGTGGAGTGAATATCTCTAGGCCAATCGGAGATTTGAATACTGGAAAACGCATGGCCATGCTCAAACGGACTTTCCCGAGTCGTTTGGATTGTCAGTATCAAATCAGAGTCCGATGAACAAGATTAGGCTTTATAAGGATGACACCAATCTTGCCTTATGACTAATCGAGATATTGAGACAAAAGGATTATGAATACAGAGATTCCAGTACAAGTGGGAGATTGTTGGAATTGTGTCCAGTAATCTCGGTACTGTCTCTAGAAAGTAAGAGTATGTCGAGATCAGACATAAGTCATATAATACTGGGGATCATGATGGCTTGCTAGAGTCCGCTCATGATCTATAAGTCTTGGACTTATTACTTTTATTATATGATCCCATATGGGTCACACGCCTAAGCTAACAGGAAAATGTGTTGGAACGGCTTAGCAAAAGTACGACAAAAGTGCTAGGCATTTGTCGTACTAAGAGAGAAATATTAATGGGTCTGATTAAATGGGATTTAATCAGATTGGGCCCAAAAGCCCAAAAGGGAAAGAGAAGGCTTTTAATGACTAAAAGCCAAGTCTTTTCTCCCAAACCCTAACACCCAGCCGCGGCTACTCCTCTCTCTCTGCGCCTCTGTTCCTTGTGGTCTAGCAGCCATTTCCTTGTGAAGCGTGTGTGAACCTTTGGAGGATTCATCCCTCGGTGCATCTATCTGATCTCTGACCTGTTCTATTCCTTCCGCTGCAACAAACAGGTAAAAGGTGAGATCATCTAATGTTTCTAAATAAGAACACCTAGATCTGATGCATGTTTAGGTTGATATCAATATGAGAATTGAATCAGGATCAACTGAACTATCCAACAGTTAACTTGTCCTTCTCAAGGACGGATCGCAAGGAGAAAGAGTTGTTATGAGTGTTAGTCATAGCTGAGAACATAGAAAAGAAAAAGTTTAGTTATGATGTTCAAGAAATGAGAAATCTTAACATTTAAGAAAACTCGCACTATATTCAAACAATGTTTCCTCAGATGAATATAATGATCCAAGACCCATGTTTCACTAGACTTGAGTGAGCCACTGGCTATCACCCAAATTCAGCTATCTAGGTAAGCAACAACCTTGCTAGTTATATCCAATATAACTCTTGGTTGTGGACTGACATCTTATGTCTAATCCACCTGATGTCTCTGAGCCCAAAACGATTTTGATGGCCCAGTCAAGTAAACCAATCTCTTCAGTCATGTAATTGTCGATGTTTCGCACTGCAAATCCATCAACGCGATTACCTCTGTCTTACTCATGAAATTGTGGACATCTTGCACTGCAAGTCTGTCGCACAATCAAATGGGTCTTGACAGTTGACAAGATTGGAAAGACATCAAGTACACTTGATATTTGGTTGAGGAACGGAACCATTTAAAACGTTCAGTTTTACTATGTTTTAATTCTTATAATTAATTAATCCGCGATAACCGATCAATCCAATTGATCCGGTTTTGAATATCGGTTAGCGTCGATCGATGCTACATTAGCATCGGTCGATGCCAACCTAATCAAACCAATCGCATTTAAACCATTCACAGTGTTCGACCATTATTTACCAAGCTCGATAACCAGTCCAATCCAATTGAACCGATCCAACAATCTCGCGAGGCTGTGTCGATCGATGCAACAATTGCATCGATCGACACTAGGCGAAAACTAGGTTTATTCGGGTTTTCGCTCTGTGTCGATCGATGCCCGATTGGCAACGATCGACACTATGCGAAAAACCTTAAAACGTTTTCGAACAAAACCCTACACTAGGTTACTTTGATCAAAACGAGTTTTAGCATGCTTGTATCAATAATACAAAGATCTAGATTCAACTAATCTAATCATCATGCTACAGATTCAATGGAACCCTAAAGCTCTGATACCACTGAAGGAATTTCTAGCAGTTCTAATCAGGATTAGCAACCCTAGTCTGAATTCCGAGCCTAGGATCTAAGGTTCATATAATTGAATCGATGGGATCTCAGATTTACCTGTTGATTTGCAGCGGAAGTGTTAGCAGATAATCGAGATCACGAAGCGCCTCAAGTGCTGCGCCTCTACTGGTATCCACACGCACACAAACTGGACCGCAGGGATGCTAGTGCCTTACAGAGATCTGATCTCCAGAGAAGTTTCTATCTGTGTTCTGGTGGCTGTGAATTAGGTTAGCGACGAGTTTAGGTCGACCATATATCTTATATATGTCGGCTTAAACCACAACGGAATTAACCAACGATTAAACCGAATTAATCTGATTAATCCGCGAGTGCATCGATCGATGCACTATCTGCAACGATCGATGCTATCCCAGAACATTGATATCGAATGTATATCACATATGCATTCACTGGATCATTACATTAATGATCAACCTCGTCTTTAACGCCCAGTTTGCTTAGGTGTGTGACCCTGTAGGATCATATAACACTAGCAATGAGTTCTCAACTCATTGATCATAAGTGGCTTCTAGCAAAGCGTTATGACTATCTAGTGTTATGTGATTGTCTCATCTCGACTATACGACTTTCACTTAGAGCAAGTACAATAGATTTCAGGACATTCCCAACAAAAACAGAATATGTCAGAGCTAGAATCACTATGGTTGCAGACAACCCCTTTCTCCCTGCCAAAAACTTGAATCTGCCCACTGGTAATACAATTGTGATTGAACTTGAGTATGAAAAACTTCACAAGAAATGCTTTGGTTATCATCGTCTCACACATGAAAAATATCACTGCCCTTGGCTCAAAGGTAAACGCTCTATGCCCAAGGACGGTCCATCTCAGGTGCAGACGAAGGAGCAATCTCGACCTTGTACCCAGACAGTGGCTGCAGAGGCAAAGTCGCTTGAAGCTCCTCCAGGATTTCCTCCTCTCTTCCCTGAGCTATCAAAGCTTGATCAACAGATGGCAATGCATTATATCTCCCACGCTGACCCAACGGAACGGAATGCTAGGATCAGTAGAGTTCAACAATCGATTGACGAGGCTAAATCTTGTCTATCAGCTAGCTTGACTAAATTCACCCATGACCTCCATAAAGACAAGGAGCATGTCTTTGATTACAAACAACAGGCGTCTGTTTTCCACAGACTTGGGAGCCAAGTTACTCAACCTCCCTTGAAGCTCAGTACACGCTCTCTGGATCTTAACCAAGAAGCAGAATCCTCTCAGTCTGAAAGCTCCTCATCAGTCTCGGCCTCTAAATTTTCTGGCTCTACGGGTTTCCAGATGGGATCAGCTTCCATGGTTCCATCTACCAGGGCTTTGAAAAAGGGTGGGAAAGGCCGTAGACGTCCACCTTCTTGGAAGAGGAAACTCAGTCTTGCTCCAGTTATATCTTCTGGTGATACTGCAGCTCCATCAACAGTTGCAGGTTTACAACAGGAAGGATGACGTGTTGCCACAGTGGGAAACACTAATGTCTCTTCAGATGTTCCTTTGGGGACTGTTAAAGACAGTGACTCATCCAACAAGAGGAAATCAGGAATATCACTCAACTTCAGTAACAACAAAGTTCTCAAAACTCAAGCAAATACGGTGGCTTCCGGTTTGAAGCCGCTGCCATCCAAA
Source organism: Orychophragmus violaceus (assembly GCA_030180135.1). Classification (NCBI taxonomy): domain Eukaryota; kingdom Viridiplantae; phylum Streptophyta; class Magnoliopsida; order Brassicales; family Brassicaceae; genus Orychophragmus; species Orychophragmus violaceus. Next base: position 73,709,215 of record CM058231.1, read on the forward strand.
TGAGTCTTATGAGCTGGAACTGTCAAGAAGCTGGAAGCACTGAGACAGTTCAACACCTCCGGAAACTCTGTAAAAAGTTTTTTCCGGATTTTATGTTTTTAATGGAAACAAAACAAAAATTCAGTTATTTGCATGAGTTACATTTAAGTTTGGGTTATCACAATTTAGTTACTGTTGAGCCGGAAGGTTTAAGTGGAGGATTAGCGGTAATGTGGAAGAAAAGTTACGAGGTGGAAGTGGTGTCTAAGAACAAACGGGTGATTGATTTACATGTCAAACTTGGTTCCATGTCCTTCTTTATCTCTTGTGTCTATGGAGACCCTGTGCGTGAACGAAGGCAGAGAGTCTGGGACCAACTTACTCTTATTGGTTTGTCAAGAAATGATCCATGGTTACTCATTGGAGATTTCAATGAATAGATGAATAACTCTGAAAAGTTGGGTGGTGCGGTGAGGCATGAATCGACGTTCTGGAACTTTAGAAGGATGGTTGAGGAATGTAAAATTAAAGAAACGAGTTTTGCTGGAAACTCTCTTTCTTGGGCAGGATGGCGTGATAGAGTTTGGGTCCAATGTCGGTTGGATAGAAGCTTCGGAAACGATGGCTGGTTCAGGCTTTTTCCTCGGTGTAAAGCTGAGTATTTAGACTTATGGGTTTCTGATCATCGGCCTATTAAGTTAAGCTTTGCATGGGAACCAGAAGATCCGGGGCGTGGAAGGTTTTACTGTGATAAACGCATGATTGGTAAAGCAGGGGTGGAGGAAGCAGTTAAGAAAGGATGGTTTGGTACTCATATAAATGATGATATGTCTCTGGTGGATCAAATTGCAGGCTGTCGTAAAGAACTTTATAAATGGAAGCGATCATCGAATCTCAACTCTAGAGATAAGATAACCTGCCTTCGATGGTCCCTAGAGCAGGAAGTAACAAAAATAGCTCCAAGGCAAGGAGTTATGCGTCATCTACGGTCTGAGCTAGCTAAAGCCTATAACGAGGAAGAGAGGTTTTGGCGCCAAAGATGTCAGGGACAGTGGCTTAAAGCTGGAGATATGAACACACCATTTTTTCAAAACAGTTTTAAAGGGAGAAAGATTCAAAATAAAGTGATAATGCTCAAGAACGAATCTGGTGATGAGGTATTTTCAGAGGGTGCTAAGAGACATGTGGTTGTGGAGTACTTCTGAGAACTTTTCATGAGCACTAATCCCTTTGACCTGGAGTCTCTCTTTGACGGTTTCACCAGAAGAGTTACCCCAACCATGAATGAAGCATTAACCTCTCCGGTTTCAGATGATGAGATTAAGCATGCTGCGTTAGTGTTAAAGGAAGCAGTGCTCCTGGTCAGGGCGAACTAACATGAGTATTCTACAAAAGGTTTTGGGATATTGTAGGCCTTAAGGTCACGGAGGATGTCAGGAACTTCTTTAGTATTGCAGTTATACCACCAGGATGGAACCACATTCAGTTAAGCCTTCTACCCAAGGTTCCAAATCCGTCGGAGATGAAAGACATGAGGCCCATCAGCTTGTGTTCGTGCACTATAAAATCATATCAAAAATACTCTGCTCTCGCCTTAAGCAGGTCCTCCCAAGTCTTATATCTGACACGCAAGGGGGCTTTGTCTCTGGACGGTTGATCACAGATAATGTCATTATAGCTCACGAGATGTTTCATGGCCTAAGAACTAAAGATAAGGTCTCTGATACGTTTATGGCAGTAAAAACTGACATGTCCAAGGCTTACGACAGAGTTGAGTGGTGCTTTCTCGAGACCCTAATGGAGAAGATGAACTTTGACCACATATGGATTCGATGGATCATGGCTTGTGTCTCTTCAGTTACATAGTCCGTCTTGCTCAATGGTCGTTCCCATGGTTTTATAAAGCCGGAAAGAGGGATTAGACAATGAGACCCTCTGTCTCCTTTTCTTTTCATAATGTGTGCTGAAGCTCTAGTAAGCTGCCTTAATACTGCTGAAGCTAAGGGTCGACTCCATGGTATTAAACTAAATGCCTCCTGTCCATCAGTACATCATCTTCTCTTCGCGGACGACAGTCTATTGATGTGTCGCACAACTGTAGAGGAGAGTTCAGAGATTGTAAGATGTCTGAGGCTTTACGGTGAGGCGTCAGGCCAAGTCATCAACCTGCAAAAATCATCCATAATCTTTGGTTCCAAAATCAGTGACAATGTCAAGGAGGCTGTAAAAACCACTCTTGGCATCGCTAAAGAAGGAGGTGACGAAGTCTACTTAGGTTTGCCGGAGTATTTCAATGGGTCAAAGAAAGAGCTACTTAACTTCATTCATGAAAGACTTCAGGGTAGGCTGAAAGGATGGTTCTCAAAAGCCCTTTCCCAAGGAGGTAAAGAAATCTTGATTAAATCAGTGTGCTTATCTCTCCCGGTTCATGCTATGTCAGTCTTCAAGCTTCCGAAAGATCTTTGTGATAAGCTCACCAGTGCGTTAGTGGAATTCTGGTGGAGCTCCGGGAATCACAGGAAGAAAATTCCGTGGGTAGCCTGGAAAAGACTTTGCAAACGAAAGGAGGAAGTTGGTTTAGGCTTCCATGATATCGGACGATTCAATCAAGCTTTGCTAGGCAAACAAGCATGGAGAATCTGGTCTAACCCTGATTCATTGCTCTCGAGAATAATGAAAGCAAGGTATTCTAAGAATGGGAGCTTCTTGGACTGTGGTGCAGGCTCACGGCCTTCGTACGCGTGGAGAACTATTATTCATGGTCGTGATCTACTACAACGTGGTCTGGTCTGAGGGATTGGTAATGGCATGGATACAAACGTTTAAGCGCATAAATGGATCATTGATCCAATACCAAGACACCCTAACTACAGGGAAGGAAGTAACGTCAATCTGGCCTTGAATGTTTCTGACCTCATGATCCCTCACACGAACCTGTGGGACGTCAATCTGGTTCGTCAGACATTCTCAGCCCCTGATGCTTCGATCATTCTCTCTACCAAGCCATCATTCCTGCATAATGATGCGGATAAATGGGGATTCACCAAGACAGGATTGTACACAACTCAGTCTGGCTACCGACTCCTTGAGATGAATGCTGATAACATGACTACTCAACCCTAAGGTCTGCCTCCGGTGGAGAAAAAGCTCTGGCGCAGCCTATGGAAGATCAAGACTCTACCCAAAATCAAGCACTTCATATGAAAATCCTTGGCTGGGGCCTTGGCAGTGAACGAAAGGCTGAGATCTAGAGGTATTGTTGTGGACACAACTTGTAAACAGTGTGGCTTGGGAGTTGAAACAATTAACCATACGCTCTTCACGTGCTCTGTGGCAAAAGAGGTATGGTTAAATATATACAATTTAATAGTATATAAATTAAAATTTGGTAAATTGAGTCAAACTAAACAATATATAAGGTAAAGTAAGTTCTAAACCTCAAAACATGTTTTGTAATGGAACATTTACATACAAGTTACATATAACTTTAGGGTTAGATTCATGGTTTACCAAATTAACATTTAAATTTTAAAATGTGCACATATGTGTTATAATGTTCATATATTTAACAAATTTTATGTTTCCTAGTTGTTTTGCTTAAATATTTTTACTTATAAGTAGTAAATATTAGATTTAGGGTTTACCAGACTTCATGGCGAAGTCTGAATTTTGAGGTTTCTCAGACTTCCAAGAGAAGTCTGAGACGTATTTAAGTTAAAAATTTAAATTTAAAAAGATATAAAAAATAATTTGATATACTTTTTGATACATAAATTAAGCATAAGCATTTTTTTATGTATATAAATTAAAATTATATAAACTTTGATCAAAATTAAGCATTGAAGATATATTTTGTTCAAAACACCATGTAGTTTGGTCTATGTTTCACATATGAAGTTGAATATCATGTTTTTCTTTGTAGGGTTAGATTGAAAGTTTGTGAATTTTCATTCATATTGTTACATTTACATATAGTGGTTAGTTTATGACTATGTTTAACGAGTTTGATGTTTATTATAAGTTTCTATATAAAATGATGGTATTTAAATACTAATTATTAGATTTAGGGTTTCTCAGACTTCTAGATAAATCTGGTTCAAGTATTTAGACTTCCATGAAGTCTTATTTCAGACTGCATATGAAGTCTGAAATTTGAAAGTTTTAAAAAAATTTCAGGCGAAATTTTTTTAAAAAGGCGGGAAATTTTCCCGCTCACAGAAGTTCCTTCTCAGACTGCATATGAAGTCTGATACAAAATATTTTACAATTTTTAATTATTAAAAATCTGGCGGGAAAATTTCCCTCCAATTTATCTCCACTTATCTAAACCTAATCTTGTACACATATAACACCAAAAAAAAAATCTCCACATTCTTCCCTCTCTTACAACCTCTCTTTCTCTCTCTCTTTTGTAAAACCTCTCTCAAATTTCTCATCCAAAAATGTTCTCAAGCTTATTGTCTCATATGAGTTCTTATGTATGTGATTTATAGTTGACTCTCTTTGAGCTGCGAAATAGGCAAGTGAATCTGTTCTTTTTAGTGTTTTCAAAAGTTTTTAACTGAAATAATTGAGACTTTTTACATAGACTTTTGATTATACAATTTGATTTGCTCAAACAATCTTTTATTATCCATTTCTTTGAGACTTATTCGCTAACTAATGAAAGAGCTATGTGTTTTTACTTTTTCAGGTGCTTGGTTTAAGATTGAGCCAGCTGACTCTCTAAGGAGGCAGGAGTTGGGACTTCTTATGATGCTAATGGCTCATAAATTTTGAGTGTAGTACGAGGAACACGAAGTCTGAGAATCTAATACCAGACTACAACCGAAGTCTGATAGTTTCTCAGACTTCCAGGTAAGTCTCGTTCAAGTATTTAGACTGCGTATGAAGTCTGAAATTTGCAAGTCTTTAAAAAATTTCACGCGGAAACTTTTTAAAAAGGCGGGAAATTTTCCCGCTCACAGAAGTTCCTTCTCAGACTGCATATGAAGTCTGATACAAAATATTTTAAAATTTTTAATTAATAAAAATCTGGTTGGAAAAGTTCTCTCCAATTTATCTCCATTTATCTAAACTTAATCTTGTAAATACATTTATCTCCATCTCTCTTTTGTAAAACCTCTTTCAAATGTCTCAACCAAAAAGGTTCTAAAAGGTATTCTCTTGGAGACTTGTTTGCTAACTAATGCAAGAGCTCTGTGTTCAAGCTTTTTCAGGTGCTTGGTTTAAGTTGAGCCAGCTGACTCTCCAAAGAGGCTGGAGTTGAGACTTTTTATGCTGCTAATGGCTCATAAAATTTCACTGTAGTACGAGGAACACGAAGTCTGAGAGTCTAATATCAGACTACCAGGTAAGTCTGGTTCAAGTATTTAGACTTATCGAAGTCTTATTTCAGACTGCGTATGAAGTCTGATACCATGAAAACTAATACATATGTTGATTTAGTGTAGGTGTTGAAGGTGCTTTGGACAAAACAAGAAAACATAAGAAGAGCAATCTTGAATGTCTATGGTGGGACTGACATTGTGCACATGGTGTGTATGGCGATACAAGAAACACAAAGCAATCAAAATTCTAGTATACTATGCTTGTATTGTATTAGATTATTGGATGATCAAGTTGTATAAATTTACTTTTGTCTACTCAAATCAACAAGGAATTTTGCTTATTGAAAGTATACAATATCAGAAAATGGGTCACTTTAACTTTGGAAGAAAACATTACTCTTTAGATTACATACACCAACATATGACAAACTAAAATAACCTTAAGTGGTGCTGAATATGTCGTCAGACATCAACTGCTGTCTGATTCTTATGAGCTAAAAGTTTATAAAATTAACAAGTTCAAATGTCAAGTTCGTTCTCTCATCATCACATTAGCGATCTTATTGAAAAAATCAGCTTGTAAACGCTCGGCATGTGGTTGTGTAGCTCATCCTAATCCCAATTTGCTTCTTCACTGATACTTTGATATGCTTTGGTGTAATCATTTCAATTATATCAAAGCATTCAATAAACAACCAACATATATAATGTGGAGTATGACGTTTACGCATAGACATCCGTTCCACCAGTTCGGTTTTCTTGTATTATTTGTATAAACAAACATGTATAAACCACATTAGAGGTCTTTTGGGAAAAGTCAAACTTCTTTCGAAGTCTTATGCTATTAGCTACATTGCCAATATTATTCAAAAAATGATTTAAAAATAATTACCATATATAAGAATGTAAAACCGATGCAGAAGGAACATATAAAACTAACACACATTTATAAAAAATTAAAATCAACAAAATTAATCACAAATATAGAATAAAATGCATTTTTAAAGTTTTTAACATTTCAGACGGCTATAGCTGTCTGAGAAAAGTGAAACCAGACCTCTATGGCAGTCTGGAAAAAGGGGTATTTTTGCAATTGAAATCGAAATGTCAGACAGCGGATGCAGTCTGAAATCCATCAGACAGGATACGCTGTCTGCTTTGGAAATTTTGTCAGACAGCTTATGAAGTTTGAGAAAAAAGGGTAGTTTTGCAATTGAATTTGAATTGCCAGACTTCTCGGAGAAGTCTGATAATTACTAGAAGTCTGAGAGGGTAGTTTTGCAATTGATTTTGAAATGTCAGACTTCTCTAATGTATGTGATAATTTTCAGACTTCTTATGCTGTCTGACACGAGTTTCAGACGGCGAGGGAAGTCTGATAAAAAACATCGCATTTTCGGTTTTTATCCATCGTTGACCAAAATTCGATTTTTCAGATGTCTATAGCCGTCTGACAAGAGTTTGAAATTTCAGATGTCTATAGTCGTCTGGTGTTATTTTTCCCTATTTTCAGACAGATTTAGAAGTCTGACGATTTTTTCGCTTACTCTGGTCAACATCTGAAAATTTGGGTCAATTGCAGTTTCTACCCCTCCTTTTTGTCAGACATCGGATCCCGTCTGACAAAAAGTCAAAAATCGGTCAATTTCTTGCCAGACTACATAAGAAGTCTGACTAAAAAATCAAATTTGAATCAATTGCAAAACTACCCTTGACGTCTTGGTGACGTCAGATAAATTTTTTTTTTTGTTTTCAAAGGAATTTCTCAGACTTCTATGGAAGTCTGTCAATTGAAAGTCAATTGCAAAACTACCCTTTCGTTGACCATAAATTTTCATCAGACTTCGTGGGAAGTCTGAAATCGCGAAACAGATATGAAAATCGGGGGATCTTGTGAAAAATCACATAAATCTGATTTTGAGCTCGTTTTTACCTTCCCCAAACACTCAAAACTTTTAGTTACACCAATACCCAACAAACCCAACCATTTTTATGCAAGAATGACCAAAATCGCAATAGATCCAAATTTTAAAATTTTGTAGAACGTGAATTAAAGAGTTTTTTGGATGAAATTGGAGAGAAAATAGGAGAATAGAAGGTTGTGAACTCTAATATGGAGTTTTGATGGGTCGAAATTGGTTGTGTGAGGCATTAGGAGCTCAAAATTGGTTGTTAATGGTGTTTGGGTGAATTGAAGAAGATGACAGTTTCGTAATTAAGTTAGATCTAAAGGGTTTTTTTCGTCTTTTGGTAAAAATATCAGACTTCATATGAAGTCTGACGATGGCATTATCGTGAATACACAGATTATTAGGGGGATATATTAGCGAATGGAAGGAAGGAGAAGGGGAAGGGTAGTTTCAGGGTTGACTTCAATTTCAGGGGCATTTTTGCAATCACCCCATAAAAAAAGAAATTTTTTTGAATTATATTTAATTTTAATAAATCACATTTATTTAATATTCTCTTCAATCTGTTTAAATCTTAACCATATCAGAATTATGGAAAATAAAAATTATCTTATTTATGAAACTTTCATATTAATCAATTTATGAATTAATTATTTTATTAGTTAAATTTGCCATTTCTTTAATTACGATTGTTATACATGTTAAAAACTCATTGATACTTTAATTTTATGAGTATATTGATTTGTAAAATGTAATCAAATAAAATCTTTCCAATCTAATCATGTTTTAAATTATATTATTTTTCTTTATCCGAATAACTTTTTAATTTAATCTTTATTCTTTTAAAAAATTAATATCATTATAAATATTTGTAATCACATTCAACCTTTTTTGCTTTATATTGTAAATAATAAAGTTTACTTTTAAACGGACGTTGAACTACAAAAGTATTAATGTTTATAAATATCTTAGTTTTGCTTTATATGTATCAGGCTATCATATATCCAATTTGTATATAATGGCATATATTTTCTTATTCAAATAAATATTTGTAATCTATTAAATCTTTTTTTTTTGCTTTAGATCATCTTTATAATCACATATGACTCGACCACTTTGACATTTCAGTATGAAATTTCATAATATTTTACAAAAAATAGTAAGCTACAAATATACAACGTAATTTATTAGTTGTAAAATTGTTATTTATACAATAATTTCAAAATATAATTATCTTAGAAAAAGTATTTTTCCAACAAAGATCTTTATGTGGATTGCCATCATTAATCGGAAAATGACTAGTTCGTTAAAATGAGTCAAATATGAAAATATAACGAGATATGCGATAGAAAATACGAATGGGTAAGAATCTGAATACTAATGTTATACTATATTACAAATATATTGGAATTTAATTTAATTTTAATTGTATTTAGTTATAAATATAATCAACTCTTTAAAAAAAAAAATACCCTCAACATGTCGTAGGAACGGTTCGGGCCAACCACCTAGCCGTCTTTCATGCTGAGGTTCTAAACAATTCAGGATAATATACCAGAGTATTATTGAAACAATTTGATTATTTCGAACAGTTTATGATTAAATAAAGAACATCTCAAATTAATGTTTGCAAAAATATACAATTGTCTACAAACATAATGTTTGCACAGGAGGTATATTAACATTTAAAATTACAAAATAACATAATTTTATCACCTAAAAAAAACATTTCTCAGCGAAATTTTTGAATTCTACGTAATGCATTCCATCACCTAAAAACTTATACCACATATATATTCTAACACATAAATCGAATAAATAATTTAGATCAAACTCGAAATAATATCACTAATGTTTGTAGACTTCCATGGGAAGTAATATTGGTGATATATACATATATTGATGATGTATTGATGTGCTACATCAATCCTATACGTAAGAATTCTATTATAAAAAACACTTAATATTAGTTATTTTTTTTTATCAAAGGACTTAATAATTTATTGGGTTGGGTTGCATTACACACGCCAATCGTTAAATTTTTTAAGACGTTAGATAAAAATGATGAATCTATATAAGAAGAAGGTTTCCTTCACTATTTCTCACAGCAAAATATTTAAAACATCTTGATCAAACAAATATTTGAAATATTTCTATACTACATATGGCTCCACATCTAGAGTGTTTACAATGTTTCTGTGTACACGTAGACATTGGTGCTAAATCGTTCAATATTGACAATGATGAGTCTCAGCCAATCAATTGATCTCTTACTACGGATGGGTACACGAAGATTTATAAAACTCATCATGAAGTGGATCAATGATATCTGTTGAATTACGTCCTTCCCAATATCAAGCTTAACGATCCTCGTGGGAAGATGAATGGTGTTGCAGATTGCGCCTTCCGTATGGAAAATTGTGATAAAACTATGTAGAACCAAAATTTACAGCACTAAGTTAAAACGATTTAATCACGAATAAAACATAAATGTTAAGGAAACGATATCAAAACAATCGGACAGAAAGAACAGAAATCAGAATATATGGAGACGAGATTTGATCTCTTTTCTTAACTCAAAGAATCACCCGTAGTGTGACAGGTTAAATCAAGATTCATGAGTCCATGATACAACCATATGAAACCGTATCGCAACACTCGATATCGGTTCTGTCGAACATATGAACTACGATACTCTCAAATTAGACACTAACCTAAAACATAAGAGAATTGAAAGAACTTCTTTTGTGTTTTTCTCTGTGTGATTTTCGTTCTGGATGCCCTACAAAAGAGGCTTAGGGGTCTTTTATATAGGATTCGCAAGTTTCCACAAATTGGAAATTTACTTGTCTACCAAGTTTTTACAAAATGAAAATTTTACTTGTCTAGCAAATTTACACAAATTGTAAATTTTACTTGTCTAGCAAGTTTCCACAAATTGGAAATTTACTTGTCTAGCAAGTTTCCACAAATTGGAAAATTTCCTTTCCATATCTTTATGGGCTTAACACATTTCTTTTCACACAAATACATTATTTGGCACTAAAAACATGTCCAATCACAAGCGTGGCACTTAATTCTCCGTGTCAAAACAATAGCATTTTTAATTCGGACAATTTACCATTGTACCCTTCCTCTTGTCAAGCGATTAGGTCACGATTGTGAGACGGCGGAGATTCGACGGCGATTCCGACGATTGACGACGGAGATTAACGACGGAGAGATTCGCTCCACCTCGGCTTGTGCTACTCCGATACAGATAGATAACAAGCGAGGTAAGAATCGAAGTAAGAATCGAAGCAAGAATATTATCGGTTTGATTTCGTTGCCTTAGCTTATTGATGTGTTCACTGCAGTGTCTGCTCCGATTGGCGACGGAGATTTACGACGGTGCTACTCCGATACAGATAGATAACAAGCGAGGTAAGAATCGAAGCAATAATAGTATCGGTTTGATTTTGTTGCATTAGCTTATTGATGTGTTTACTGCAGTGTCTGTTCTTTTCAACCGATTTCGTTTCATTAGCTTATTGATTTGTTCATTATTATGAATCTGTATAATCTCCAATGTCTGCTGTTCTCAACTGATTTCATTGCCTTAGCTTATTGATGTGTTCACTGCAATGTCTGCTGTTCTCAACCGATTTCATTGCCTTAGCTTATTGATGTGTTCACTCCAATGTCTGCTGTTCTCAACCGATTTCATTGCCTTAGTTTATTGATGTGTTCACTCCAATGTCTGCTGTTCTCAACCGATTTCATTGCCTTAGCTTATTGATGTGTTCACTCCAATGTCTGCTTCATTTCCTTAGCTTATTGATGTTTTCATTATTATGAATCTGAATAATCTCCAATGTCTGCTGTTCTCAACTGATTTCATTGCCTTAGCTTATTGATGTGTTCATTATTATGATTCATTTCCGTTTTGTGGTTGTAGATCATGTTGGATCTTTATTGTGTCTGTGGTGAATGGAAAAGAGACGAGAAGATGCAGTGGGAATTTGAAGTTGATGATAGCAGAAGAGCCTCACTGTTTGATGTTGAGGAAGAAGTCAGTTTCAGTGATCTAGTAAAGATTATCACCGAAGACTTTGATATAAAGAATAGGCAGTTTAGTCTTTCTTATGGGCTTCCTCAACGAATGAAGGCTTTTTTCGAAGAGTTTCCTCCAATAGCTATAGGAAATGATCGACAATTAAGAACCTTTATCAACAAAAGAAAGGTTGATCCTGAGATGATCCGTCTTTGCTTAACGGTTAGTAATTGGTTCTTGAATAGCTTTATAATTGTAAAACTTTTAAATTCATATTGATTTACTTTGTTATTTATTTCAGGTTGGTGATATATATCCTCCAGTATTGGAGAATGATTGTAGCACAACTGAAGAGGTAATGTCTTTTTACTAGACGAAATATCTGTTTAGTAGTTGTTGTTTATTATTCAGTAAAGTGTTCAAGATTAACAGGATAGATTTCCTAATCAGATAAAGATCTTATTTGGTCACTCTTTGTTGTAGGTAAATGTCAGTTCGAATATAAATGGCATGTTTCAAACTCCTGCAAACAAGAATTCGCATGGAACACAGAATGTAAGACTTCTTGCACCATTATTGTAGACGAAATATCTGTTTAGTAGTTGATGTTTATTATTCAGGATAGTCTTCCAGATTAACAGAATCTTAGTTGGTCATTTTTTGTTGTTGGTCATTCATTGTTGTAGGCAACTCCAGAAACCAACAATTCGTCATCAACTTATGATAGAGGAGAGCCTTCTGTTCTTTTGCATCCTGTTCCAGATCTTCCTCCTCTTCGTACCGGGTTTTCTCCTTCAACATCAGGTGATGTTATATGTGTCAACAGATACTTCAAGAACAAGCCAGAGATGATGACAAAGATGAAGAATTGGGCGTTGGAGTGGAAGTTTGAATTCAGGACGCTTTGGTCAAACAAGGATAGAGTTATTTTAGGTTGCGTTGATGCTAAGTGCACTTGGAAGATGCGGGCAACAAGGCTTCCAGATTCTCAGTTTTTTGTGGTGAAGAAGTATGTACATGGTCATACTTGTGACACGACCCACAGAAACGCGAATCATAGGCAAGCAAGTGCAAAACTGCTTGGTGCTTTAATTTGCAGCAACTACGGAGAAAAAAGGATGGTCTCAATCCGAAGCAGATTATTGAGCAAGTTAGGATACATCATGGGGTTCAAATCAACTACAAACAAGCATGGAGAGTGAAAGAAGAAGCTCAGAAATTAATGAGAGGTACTCCTGAAGACAGTTATTATAACTTGTCCAAGTGGTTGTTCAAACTTCAAGAGACAAATCCTGGATCAAAAACGTATCTTGAGATGGATCCTGCTGGGAAGTTCAAGTATGCATTTGTTGCATTTGGAGCATCAGTAAGAGGTTTTTCATTGATGAGGAGAGTTATAGCTGTTGATGGTACATTCCTCAAGGGTAAGTTTAAGGGGACTCTACTAGGAGCTAGTGCACAGGATGGGAACTTCCACTTATATCCTCTGGCATTTGCAATTGTTGATTCAGAGAACGAAGAAGCATGGTCTTGGTTTTTCAGAGGGTTGACATTTATGATCCCTGATGCAGAAGACCTTGTTTTTGTTTCTGACAGGGCTCAAAGCATCGCAGCAGCTCTTGCAAAAGTTTATCCTCTTGCTCATCATGGGATTTGTAGGATTCATATGATCAATAACATCAAAACAAGGTATGGAAAAACCGGACTGATTCCTTTGGTAGAATCTGCTGCTAATGCCTATACAGTCCATGAGTTCAATGCGCTGTTTAGTGATATAAGAGATAGAAGTCCAAGCTTAGCTAAGTATTTGGTAGATGCAGATGTCAGGAAGTGGGCTCGTTGCTTTGCTCCAGGAAACAAGTACAATATTATGACCACAAACATTGCAGAGTCTCTGAATTCGATGTTAAAAATGCCTCGTGAGTTGCCAATAATCTCACTGCTGGAGACTATTAGATTGACGCTCACGACATGGTTTCACGAGCGCCGGGAAGCTTCCAAGAAAAATGAGAGTATTGTTACACCTCGTGTAGTGAAGAAGCTGGTATCAAGATATGATGCTGCTATGACACTTAATGTCTACCAGGTTGATAGATATGTGTTTGAGGTTAAAGATGAAGCTAGGAAGTTTGTTGTGAATCTGGAACAGAAGCATTGCACATGCAATGTTTTTGATATAGATAGGATTCCTTGCATTCATGCTGTTGCTGCTGCTAAGCAATCAAAGTTGGATGAGAACAAATATGTGGATGCTTTCTACTCCGCAGAAGTGTTTGCTAAAGCTTATGCTGAAAGCATACATCCTTGTGGAGATTTGACTACATGTGAGTATCCAGAGGCTGTGGCTGGCTATTCATGTCCACCACCAAAGACTAAACAAAGCAGTGGCAGACCTCCAACTAAGAGGATCAGATCAGTTGGAGAGTTTGGAGTTCCAGGTTCTAAATCCAAATCACATAAGTGCAGTAGATGTGGTGTTCCTGGCCATAACAAGAGCACCTGCAGAACAGCGATATGAGGATAAGATTTGGAGTTTACACATGGATGCTTGCAAGGATTACGAGGATGACACATCATACATTACTTTCCGAATTATTCTTCTCAATATGATACTCTCCCTTTATTTATCATTTATAAGTGTTTGCAACATTATTTGATGAGATTTGATTGAACATTGGGCTCTCTTGAACATTTCATATTTTTTTCGTTTCAGGAACAAAAATGTATCGTCTCTTTTAAATGTTGGCTGAAAACGATTAAAAATTTTAAGTAATGCGTTCCTAAAACTGATTTATTGTTTCCTGAAAGGTTTCAATTTCGAGTTACGAATGTAAAAATATTCGTAATACCTTCCTTGAAAAGTGTAAGTCCTTCCAGAATTTTATTAGTTGTTATCGATATATATAAATTTCAACTTAGTAGAATATTCGAAGTATTAACTTAGCCTAGTGCCTAAATAACATAATTGCATATCAATCATGTCCCAAGTTCGAACCAATTTGACAATTTATTATTATTTTTTAAAATTAAATAATTTTGGAAGACCTTCCTGAATAACTGTAATAGTTTCATCTATATTCAGATGTACTATAATATACAACTTAGTTTGCTTTATGAATATCATTCAAGTCCGACGACCAAAATTTGAACAAATTTTTAAAATTATAGATTTAATTTAATACTGCTTCTTGAAAACTATCGGTTTCAAAATTTACGGTTACCCATTGTTTTTGTCTGAAAAGTTACATGTTGGAAAGTGTGTGACTGGTCAAAGATGAATGAATTGGAAAGATGTAACTTGTCAGTGATTGTTTTAAAAGTTGCATCGGTTCACTATTTCCAAAGTCGACTGGACACCCATTTCCTTTGTCTATATATAGAGTCACATTTACATATACAAATATATCGATTAGTTTCACTTGTTTCTTCCTTTCATTCTTCGAGTTTAGGTATCTCTGTCTCTTTCTCATTTACAATTATGTATCTCTTTCATCTTTCATTTGGCCAGTTTTTAAATACAATTTCAATTTTTAATGCTTTCCTTTCGCTTTATAAGAGAAAGGTTGAAGAGTTTTTACATGTGTTTTTTTTCTAAAAATGTTGCATGCGTTTCCATATGTTGCTGTAATTCAGAAATATATATATATATCTATATCTAAACATGTTGCTTGCGTTTTATTCAGGAAATCATGTCGCTCCTACAAATACATGTTAAGAAGGCTCTGAAAAGTTTGGAGAAGAATCCACTTCCATTTGTTAGCATTGGTCCGGTCGAAGATGACTTTTACAAGTGGGAAGGCATGATGATTGGACCTGAAAATTCTCCATACGAAGGAGGCGTGTTCAAATTTTCTCTCTGGTTTCCTGTTGAATATCCTTTCAAACCACCAAGGTTCTTCTTTAAAACAAAGGTCTATCATCCGAACACTGATAAGAATGGGTACGTTTTAATTCCTAAGTTGATAGTCTTGAGGGAGTGGAAAATTCTGGATACCATTCCAAAACTTCTGGAATCAATTCATTCTTTGCTGAAAGAACCAAAAGTTGGAGAAGATGATCAGGTTGTTGATGAAATTGCGGACCTCTACATATCGGACAATATTGTGTTCAAATCCCTTGCTGAGGCGTGGACTAGGGAGCATGCTACTATCTGAAATTACATTTTATTATGAATATTTATGTTTTGCCATTGTTTGTTATTTAAGACTAAATCTATCTATGTACCTCCTCTCTCTTTATATTGTTGTAATGATATTTATGTTTTAAGAATGTTTGTCCCGTTTCTTATTAATTCAAAACACTTTGTATTCAAACCTTATTGCCACAATGTTTATGAGACAAATTATAAATTGATTTAACTAAAATATTGACGGTGATTCAGTAATTACACAAACCAAAAGAATGATGGACAATCGTTTCGAATTAAGATGAACAAATTTCTTTAAAAATATTTGGGTATAGCTTCCTGAATATATATTATGATTTCCATAAAATGAAGTAATTTAAGAGATGAACGTCTTATCTGATTTCTAATGACGTAGTTTGAGTTCAAAAAAGAACATACTAATTTATCTCATGAAAGCCGCAGTCTTGAATTCAATTGAACAACTTTACAAAGATGATAGGAAACTCTTGATGAATGGTTTGCAGAATATCCCCTAAAAAGGGGTGGTTTTGTTATTCGAGAGTGTACATTAATTTGTTTGGGGTTTAGGGTTTACAAGTGGTTTAGGGTATAGATTTTAACCACGAGAAAGAGTATATACACTATTCCATAGTTTTAATTAATTTGCTTGGGTTCATCAAGTAGTGGTTTATGGTATAGATTTTAACCACTAGAAAGAGTATATACATTATTTTGCTTGGGTTCATCCAGTAGTGGTTTAGGGTATAGATTTTAACCACTAGAAAGAGTATA
This sequence comes from Orychophragmus violaceus, assembly GCA_030180135.1. Taxonomy (NCBI): domain Eukaryota; kingdom Viridiplantae; phylum Streptophyta; class Magnoliopsida; order Brassicales; family Brassicaceae; genus Orychophragmus; species Orychophragmus violaceus. Next base: position 73,725,385 of record CM058231.1, read on the forward strand.
TACACTATTCCATAGTTTTAATTAATTTGCTTGGGTTCATCAAGTAGTGGTTTAGGGTATAGATTTTAACCACTAGAAAGAGTATATACACTATTTTGCTTGGGTTCATCCAGTAGTGGTTTAGGGTATAGATTTTAACCACTAGAAAGAGTATATACACTATTCCATAGTTTTAATTAATTTGCTTGGGTTCATCAAGTAGTGGTTTAGGGTATAGATTTTAACCACTAGAAAGAGTATATACACTATTTTGCTTGGGTTCATCCAGTAGTGGTTTAGGGTATAGATTTTAACCACTAGAAAGAGTATATACACTATTTTGCTTGGGTTCATCCAGTAGTGGTTTAGGGTATAGATTTTAACCACTAGAAAGAGTATATACACTATTCCATAGTTTTAATTAATTTTCTTGGGTTCATCAAGTAGTGGTTTAGGGTATAGATTTTAACCACTAGAAAGAGTATATACACTATTTTGCTTGGGTTCATCCAGTAGTGGTTTAGGGTATAGATTTTAACCACTAGAAAGAGTATATACACTATTCCATAGTTTTAATTAATTTGCTTGGGTTCATCAAGCAGTGGTTTAGGGTATAGATTTTAACCACTAGAAAGAGTATATACACTATTTTGCTTGGGTTCATCCAGTAGTGGTTTAGGGTATAGATTTTAACCACTAGAAAGAGTATATACACTATTTTGCTTGGGTTCATCCAGTAGTGGTTTAGGGTATAGATTTAACCACTAGAAAGAGTATATACACTATTTTGCTTGGGTTCATCCAGTAGTGGTTTACGGTATAGATGTTTGCGCTTAGGGTTTAGAGTCTAAAAATAGGTTAGGAAGACGTTCCTAAAGTGTAATACGTTTTACTAAATACAGCAGAAAATAAAAAAAATACCCATATAGGGATTCGAACTTGGGACATGAGAGACGTTATGTACGCGGTTAGTTTAAGAATTGTATAAACCATCTGAGCTATCTATTCGGACTTGTTAGTTTGCGAATTCATTTAGTGTTATCAAATAACGTTTCAGATTCAAAACCAAATAAGATCTTATCGTTTTTAATCCTCTTCGACGAAACTCTTTGTAGATCCGGAAAAAAACTTTAAAAGGGGATCGAGCCAGATTCTCTTCCATTTTCTTCATCATTTCTGGGAAATCGATTTGTATTCTCTGTCTAAATTACCGGGCCAATCAGGTACGCAATTTCTTTGATATCTCAAGTATTTCCTATTGGAAACTAGGGTTCTCAGGTATTTATGAATTGTGATTGCAATCTTGACAGATATGGGCCGTTATAGTTATAGCCAGCCATCAAGTTCAAGTGCTAGTCTTGCTGATTCTGATTCTGTAGGTAATGCTGCTGTAGGTAAGTATGTTGTTGGTAACATGAGTCAATTTAGGTACGGCTGATTGTTGAAGAAAATGATTACAGTCTTGCTGATTCTGATTCTGTAGGTAATGCTGTTGTTGAAGAAAATGGGATGCTTACGGTTTGCTATTGCGGACGTAAGGCAATACTCAAGACATGTCATTCTCAATTGAATCCGGGTAGAAGGTTTTTTACTTGTTCTAATTCTGATAATGGAGAATGTCACATTTGGAAATGGTGGGACGAGGCTGTGACAGAAGATTTGGTCGCTCTTAAGAGTGATTTTGCTGAAATGTCATTAAAAATGCAGTTCTTGACCATTGGTGAATCACAGACAATGCGTGATGACATTATAAAAGCTCATGACAAGATTGATGCATTGAGGAAGCTTCAGGTAGAGAATGAAGAAAGGATTGCAAAGCTAGAGAAAGTTTTGATAACCAATAATAAGTCGTTTGCTGCAATGGTACCACATATTTTGTTGGTGGCATTTGCTCTTCTGTTTGTACTTCTTCTCATATGTGCTAAGTTTTAATTGATGTTATGACTTATGATGTAATGACCTTAGATACTTGGTGTGTGCTTCTTATGGAATGCTTTTGGACAATCTTCCAAAATTTGTAAAATATTTTTTCTGAATATCATTTTCTATTAGAATGAGAGAACAATGTTCCTGAATATGTGTATTTCCTTACTGAATAACCATGTTCTACTAACATTCAACATATTATTTATCTTTCTCATACACATTCAGTAAAGCTTTCCTAAAATATATAATTGGACTTTTGCAACTACCTATACAACAAATTCTAATTTAAGAACGTTTTAAATTCAAGTGTAGGAATATAATCATATATTTTTCTGGTAGCCTTATATGATGTTGCATTTACCTATACAACATTATATGTGTTTAAGAATCTTTTAGATTACGATGTATGAAAGTTTTCCTGAATATGTGTATTTCATTACTAAACAAAATTTGTTAGATTACAATGATTGCTGAACAATTAACATTTAGATTTGATTTGTAACATAATTAATAAATATTAGGCATTAAGACTTCAAATATCCTTCTGTTACAACCAAAATGTTCATAGATCTTAAAAAGAAATAAAGCAAAAACAAGCCCAACAAACAATCAGTTTGACCCCCAAATGTTCGGTCCCTGTCCTGATGTCCACTTTTCAAAGGTATCTGGAATGACTCTGCAGAAGTACTCCATTTCTATATCCCAAAAACATTTGTCGCACATGTTACCTTCTTTTTCAATTTCACTCCACGGGGATATCCAGTTTGTAAGCGTAGCACAAGAGCAATTATAAACTCCTTCCATATTGAGTTGGAAACTCCTTGCTGTGATGAATTCTGGCGGTTGTCTTGGAGGATAAGCATTTAGGCTAATTTTTCTAACAATCTGTCTAAGTTTTTCAGCAGATGCTCTCGTGAACTCGAACTTTCCAAATAACTCATCGTCACCATCTTTATTAAATGTCTTCCTTATCATACCGTATGAGTATATCGCCACTTCATAACCACGATTGGCTGCATTCTTCACTGCTTCAATTCCATCGTTTTGACTTTCAGTGTACAGGAAGTCAGAGATTCCTTTCAGGAACAAGGCTGATGTGTTATCCGCTTCGTAACACTTACGAATGAAACCATCAGTTACACCAATATAGTTTCTGCGCGCACGAACTAGATCAACGGATTGGTAGAATTCTTCTCTTTCCGCCATATCTCTTACTGTTTTACATGTTATCTTCGAATGCTTGAGATCCATAAAGTTATCCTCGCAAGTATGAATGAGTACCTTCATGATTAGATCCTCTGGCAGCGCAAGAAGATTGAAAGGCTTGATGGCTTTTCTTGCCCTTGTAACTGAACGTGTCTCGTAATGATACCTTTTGTGTCTTGGTAAATACCAGTAATCGTCTATCATATTTGCCTTTCGAAGATGAGCACTGTTATGACAATTATAGATAACAGTTCTTTATATAGAGTCGAAAGGCGGTTTTTAGAAAACAAAGAGACATGAATTCCTAGAGCAACGAAATGAAAAGACGCATATTAAACAAAGAGACATGAATTACGTGTCTCTATGATGAAGATGACTTTTGATTATATCAAAAGCTATATATATCTCTTATTTAGACAAGACAAAAACGATATATCGCGTTTCTTGATATTCCTAGAGCAACGAAATGAAAAGACGTTTCCACCAATGACGTAAACTATTGGAACTCGTAGTGTAATGAGTAGAACTGACAGTTAATTACTGTGATTTACTGTAGTGCAACTTGTTGATATTTGTACATATTACATCTGTTTTGTTAGACAAATTACCTTGGGCTTTTCCTATTTTATTGGGCTCGTACCAAAATTGATCATTTAGAAGTGTTTTCAAAATTATTTGATGGAACATTTCATGTTTTTATCGTTACAGGAACAAAAATTTATCATCTCTTTTAAATGTTGGTTGAAAACGTTTACAGGTTTTAAGTAATGCGTTCCTAAAACTGATTTATTGTTTCCTGAAAGGTTTTGAATTTCCAGTTATGAATGAGAAAACATTCGAAATACCTTCCTTAAAAAGTGTAAGGCCTTTTCAGAATGTTTTAAATTGTTGTTAATATATACTACTTTCAACTTACTATAATAATACACAAAGTGTTCCAATTTGAAAGGCTTTCTAATGTTTTTGTAAATCTTTCCAGTTTGGTTCTTAGGACTTTTGTAAATGGGCTTTGTAAACTGGCCACCATATAAATTTGTAAGGCTTTCCAGATTTATGACTTGTTGTTTTTACGTAGTTGTTTTTGAACATTTCTGAACATACTAAAATGGCCACCATACTTGAAGAACAACATTAACTGAAATAAATCATGCCATGTTATCAAAATGAAGAACAACAAAGAGAATTATCCAAAAAAGAAGTTTAAACATGGCATTGTAATCCAAAAAAGAAAAGACAAGAAACAAAAGTCATCTTATGGATTTTGCTTAATTTGGCCAAACAAGAACTAATTTGGTCAACTTGTCTGCAAAATACCATTTTTCCTCTGTCCAGAAACACTTGAAACATGACTCTCTTCCCTTTCTACGAGTTATCCAGATATATGGTGCGCAGTTACAGTCGTTGACACTGTAGATATCGATATTGGCTTTTGCTTCCTCAAACCACTGTGGAAGTTGATACCCCTGCCGTGGAGTACTATCAAGATGAAGCTTCCTTCTGCATTTCAGGGCAAATTTTTTTGAAATCTCTCCATCATACTGATCCGATGGGTTCATGATGCTGTCAAGGCAAGCCCTTGCGTATATAGCAAGATCATAACCTCCATCTGCTGCTTGTCGAATCAATTGGAAACCTACTTCTCTATTTCCTGCTCTAAACATTTCGCTAAGACCCAACAAGTACAGAGCAGAGAGATTACCGTTTTGAAGACATTGTTCCCTAAAATTAGAGAAACCTGGATAACGTCTGATAGGAGTTTGCATTTCCACCAAATCTACCTCATGCAGAAACAAAGGCGTCTCCAGGATGGATTTCCAAGATCGAGAAACCGCTTTTGAAATGATGTACTCGGTATATGAACATTCACTTTTTCTGAGCAAGATGTTGTGGATGATTTCTGAGGGAAGATGAGGTATATTGCATCTAACCGGCTTCATTCTTTTGCGAAATATGGATTTTCTTGTAGATTTTGTGGAAAGAAGAAGATTAAATTTGAAACCCATTAGAAAAAACAGAAGAAGAAGATTTTGTGGAAAAGAAGAAGAAGATTTTGTGGAAATATGGATTTTCTCCTCTCTCTATGATGAAGATGACTTCTGATTAGGCCAAAAATATACATCTCTCTTAAATAGATAAAACAGAAAGAATAATTCGTAGAGTGGCGTCTCTTGAAATTCCTAGAGCTCCGAAATGAAAAGACGTTTGCAGAGATGACGTAGACCATTGGAATTCGTAGTGTAATGCGTACACACTGTTGGGCTTTTCTTTTTTTGTTGGGCTTATACTAATTGTCTTACTAAAAATAGGTTAGTAATATCTTCCCAAATATTTGATATGTTTTACTGAATACAGCAAAAGAAAAAAATTTCCATATAGGGATCGAACTCATGACATGAGGGTCGTTGTGTACTCGGGTAAACGAAGTGTATAAACCATTTGGGCTATCTGTTCGGACTTGTTTGTTTATGAATTCATTTAATCTTATCAAATCACGTTTCAGAATAATAAATCAAAAAATTCCCATATAGGGATCGAACTCAAGACATGATGGTCGTTGTGTACTCGGGTAGTGAACGAAGTGTATAAACCATTTGGGCTATCTGTTCGGACTTGTTTGTTTCTGAATTCATTTAATGTTATCAATAACGTTTCAGAATCATAAATCAAAAAATTCACATATAAGGATCTATCTCAGGGCATGAGGGTCGTTGTGTACGATGGGGGTAGTGAACGAATTGTATAAACCATTTGGGCTATCTGTTCGGACTTGTTCGTTTATGAATTCATTTAATCTTATCAAATAACGTTAGGAAGATCTTCCTAAATGTGTAACCACTAAGAAGGATGCTTGCGCTTAGGATTTAGATTCTAAAAATAGGTTAGGAAGATCTTCCTAAATGTGTAATACGTTTTACTGAATAAAGCAAAAAAAAAAACAAATTCCATAAATATGGAAGAACTTCCAGAAATTGTGTAAAGGGTTCCTGAATTACTAAAATACGAACATAACATTCAAGTCAACAGTAATATCAGATTGCAAGTTCACATTCAAGTCAAATGTATCAAGTCAACACAAAATCAAAGGTTTACAACTTGAAAAACAAAAGCAACAGTAGTATCTTATACTTCTTCAACTTGATAAACAAAAGCAACAGTAGTATCTTCAACTTCTTCAACTATATGACATTTTTACCTTTAAGTCTCGATAAACTCCTCAAAGATTTCGCAAGCTAACTTTGATCTTATATCTTGTGATTTCTCATCGGAAATTCCTGACATATCTCTCATCCCCAGGGAGTGGCACTCTAACATCTTCACCACAAAGAAACCACAGTTGGAATGTAAACTAGTCTTTGGAATATCTTTTGCCTGCTCTACAGTAAATGGTGTAACATCATTGAAATCTTCATTAGATACTTCCTCAAGCAAGGCTGGAATCATCTCTGCATCAAATGGCCACATATAATCAACCCAAAATCAGTAAAAACAAACATAAATAATACATAATCACTACAAATATGATTATACCTGCATATTTTTGCACTTGAACAAAACAGGCATTGATATCCTCAGAAGGAAGACCGCAACTGTAGAATGTGATCCTCCTTTTCTTGAGGTTTATAACCATTCCTATCCAATGCCTAACTTGTGTTGTACGTGTAACACCATACACGACCTCCAATTCATTATCCCATTTCCTTTTAGGATAGCTTTCACCTGTCAGGATAACAGTTCAATAACACAGAGAATGAACACCATCCAAACTAAAGAAGAATCTCATTGAAAACTAGAGAAGAATTTACCTGTTACAACTTCAGTTATCTCTTTCTTGAAAACCGAACGCTTTATGGGTTGAGGAGGCTTCTTGAATCTGTCATAAACACCATCCAATCTAGAGAAGAATTCCATTGAGCAGAAGCAAGATTGTGGAAGCCGGTTATTATGGAACCAAGCAGCATTCTCGTTTCTTCGGGATTGTAACACTTGTAAAGCTGCATTTATGTGCTGAGAAAAACAAAAAGATGAATAATAACGTTGATGTTACACAATCATATCTTTCATAACAAAATATGATTTGTATACAATAAATATTTACCTCTGTATCCAGCGAATGTTCTGGACTTTCGATGCTTTCAAAAAATTTTTTAGTCACATTACATCCATCAATTACAAGGGGTCTGTGGACAATATAAAAATTTAGTTAGTCACCACAACAAGATCACAACAACAAGATCACAACTACATAGTTAAATATTTAGTTATTTACACTCTAACCTTGCATGTTTGCCTTGTAATTGCATCCAGTCTACAAGCTTTGAATAACGAGAGAATGCAGGAGTCATGAATGGATCCACAGCTAAATTCATCTTTGGTGTTACCACTAATGCATGGTTTCTTGCCTTGAAAGGAGTCTTAGTCGATTTTGATTTTTTGTGTTCTCGTTTGCTTCTTCTCAGGAACGTTTCATTCTCATCAGGTTGTTTCCTTTTCTTGTTTGTTTTATCAGTTTTCTCCTTCTCAGGAGGGATTTCTTCCTCTGAATCAAGAACTTCCTGAAAAAATAAATGTTAAAAAACAAGGTTATTAAACATTTTATTTCAATTGTCTTAATTTTACCTTATTACTTACTGGTTCTGATGTTTGTTCCTGACTTTGCTGATTAGCAGACAATGTAACATTTACATTGTCCTCTTCCTCTTCAATTGCTCGTAGTTGACTTGCATGGAACTCAACAACTTCAGTGGTATCAGTTAGATAAACCATGTATTTGCTTCCAAGCAACAGGGTCCTAATACTTCCTTTACACCAGTTGTTCTTGTAATATGCTTCAACTCTTTTCAGCAACTCAAACTTTCTGTGGTCATCCACTATAGGCTGTGTTGGCGTCAGAGGCTGTGTAGTACTTCCCGTCAGAGGTTGTGTACTACTTCCCATCAGAGGTTGTGTAGAATCCTGCGTAAAAGACTATACAATAGATTTTTATCAAAAAGACACTTTCAACATGTTTTTAACAATTTTGGTACTGCTTAATGTATATGTATATATGTTACCTGATTAGGAGTCTTGGTACAAATCTTATTTACCAAATTGGTTAAATAATCTCGATAACCCTGTCCATTGCAAAACATAATAAAAACTTCCATTAATCTGTTAATAGTGTATAATAGTTTATTGCCAAACATGTAAATTGTTGTTTACCTCAATTCTTACCTCATCAACTAATGAATTATCCAGAACAGGAGATTTGTTACCAGCTGGATCTTCCAAATTCCCTTTATCAATCTGGCCATCTTCTACTGTTTTATCTTCAGATTTTTCCATAGTTGGAGACTTGGAAACATCCTGTTCATTCAACAACTTCTTTTCAATTTATGAATCACAGGACATTATGAAAACATGTAAATTGTTGTTTACCTCAGTCCTTACCTCATCAACTAATGAATTATCATCCAAAACATGAGATTTGTTACCAGCTGGATCTTCCAAATTCCCTTTATCAATCTGGTCATCTTCTACTGTTTTATCTTCAGATTTTTCCAGAGTTGGAGACTTGGAAACATTCTGTTCATTCAACAACTTCTTTTCAATTTATGAATCACATGACATTATGAAAACATGTAAATTGTTGTTTACCTCAACATTTAATGTTTCAGCTTGATCTTTTTCTAGAGTTGGTGACTTGGTAACATCTGGATCATCTACCAGATCTTTATCAGTTTGTTCCTTGCAAAACATTAGGAATACATTAGCAGCCTGTCAACACAAAATTTGATTCATGTATTTGTACTATTGTTTCAAAGGTAAAGTTGTACCTTTTGTGTACTATTGCGAGAAAGAATTTGAGTGGGTAGCTGTGAATCAGGATCTTGATAACAAGTCTGAGTTGGTGTTGACATGGGAGTGAGATCCACCTGGTTTGTATTATAATGGTAAAACAAAAGTTAGAAAGACAGAATGTTTAGAAAGTGATTCCTGAGACAGACAGTTTGGAAGAGTTTCCTTACTTTCTCACTAAACTCAGTATCTTCATGATACGGCTGAATAGGTGAGCTGGAAAAAAAATCCTCTGGGTTTGCATTGTCCTGGGTTAAAAAAACAAACGTTAAGAAAGTGATTCCTAAGACAGACAGAATGCTTCATCAAACGAATTTAAATCAGCTTACATTCTCATTACACTCCGTACGTTGATTATTATCCTCAACTGGTGGTGAGCTGGAAGAAATATGCACTCGGTTTGTGTTGTCCTGTAAAGAAACAAAAGTTAGGAATGGATTACTGAAACAGTAAGAACGATTCCTAAAACAGTAAAAACATCTTACATTCCGAATATAAACTTGCTCTTTGAGTCCTTTAATGTCATCCTTGACATTCTTCATGTCATTCTCCAGGGATGTCAACCGGGTGCTAATCTGTTGGAACCCATCATCCATATTCTTCTGAAGATTTTGTAGTTGATCAAGGACTAAGACACCTGAGGATGAAGATGGTTGAGAATTGACAAATTTGTATCCGGAATTATGAGCAGTCACCATCGCCTCTACAAAGTCAAGGCAGCCATTTTCCCAATCTATTTTGGTGAATCTGTAGCCATTCTTTGATAGATCTGCAATTGAATCCAGGTTTGAATCTGGGATATCAGCCATAGAAACAGAATTTTCTGGATCATTTTCAATTGCTGGCAACACACAGACGACCCTTAGCTACAAAACAGAAGAAAATTTTGGTTAGATAAACTGAAAAGATGTAAAATAGAAGAGAATCATATGAAAAAATGTTACCTCATTTAAAGATTCAAAAGCCAGAACCTGCTCTTTGCTTGGACTGGATGTCAAAGCATATTTTTCACATAAGTACCAAGGTTCTGTTGATGGCACATTCCTTGGTATTCTGCTGCTGAAAGCTGATTGGAAGTTTGGAATTGATTCCAAAATCCAAAGATGCAGTGCTAGCGGATACCCTTGAAGCTCGTACTTCAGCTTGTTGATGTTATTCTCTAAGACCCTGTTTATCGATTTCAGAAGTATCTGGTATGAATCCCTTCCCCAGGGATATTCCAAGAGTGTACCAATGTCCTTTGCTATTTCCACATATTTCTTTGGGTATTTATGCTTTCCATAAATACCTAGAAAGATGCTTTCAATAAGCAAAAGCATCCCCAAACTGAATCTGTCATCCTTCTTTTCTTTATCTGTAATTCGAAGCTGTTCAACCAAATCATCCAAACTGTGTTTACCATCCAACAAACTCCAATCAGACGTGTCTTCTTCTGTCATGCTACTGGATATTGTGTTGCCTTCACATTTCAGTCCTGTCACCATGTGGAACTCTCTAATAGAGAACCTGAGAGGTTGAGCTCCAAAATGAAACCAAACCTGTAATATAAAAGCACAAAACACATGTTAAAAGACATAATCAAACAAACTGAAGATGAAAGAAAGACAGAGATATTACCTCATTCTTCTTCACAGTAATTAGACATCTGCTGAGAATTGCATGAACAATTTTCGCAGAAAACTGTATATGTCTATCATGGAGCCTTAGAATCTGTCCCATAAACGTATCCTCGATTTGTTTCATCTCTGATTTGGACAAAATCCCGCGCAGTTGAACAATGTAGGAATCATACGTGGGTCTGTTTATAGAAACAAACTCGCTTGGCTCACAACCAAAATTGTGCATCAATGAAGGAAGAGTGATCATATACTGTGAATCTGTCATCTGCAAAAACAACAACTATACATCACTTATCCCAATTTCGAAACAGAAACAATAACTATACAAGCAACACAACAACTTCTAAACATCAACTTCTAAATATGATACTCTCTCAAATGTTTAGGAAGTGATTCCTGAAACAGACAGAATGGTTTCATCAAGCGAATTTAATACAACACAACAACTTCTAAACCACTACTTGGTATGTTTAAAAACAACCACGGAAACAGTAACTACACAAAGTAAGATATCAATTTCGAAACAGAAACAGTACAAAGCAACTTCAGTTAACAAAGCAAACTTGTAAACCGAGACAAACAAAGACAAAACCCAGTATCAAGATAACACACAAAATCAAACATACACAGATAGATAACAAGCGAAGCAAGAATTGAAGCAAGAATAGAAGCAGTTTTCAGGTATGTATCAAACAAACAACAAGCGAAGATTATATCCAAATTCAACAAAATCAAACTGATACAAGGACCTAGAATCGAATCAGTTCTCAGGGTTGTATCAGACAGACAACAATCGCTATTTAAAACCAGAGGCTCAACATCTTTAAATCTAGAATCAACAGACAAAGCCTAAACCAAATCAGATTAAAGCCACAGAAACAATTAGAATATGGTAAGTAATTTCTCTTTACCACGGAGATTAGGGTTTAGGCCGGAAATTAGGATATGAAGCGTTCGCCGAAGAAGAATCGATCGACGAAGAAGAATCGATCGCCGGAGTAGACTAGATTTCCGGAGAAGACTCGATCGCCGGAGAAGAATCGGTCGCCGGAGAAGACTCGATCGCCGTATTAAGGAGACTCGATATCGATGGCGATTCAGGCGGCAGAGAGCATCGAGACCGAAAGGAGAGAAATGAGGAAATTAGGTTGACCCCCAAAATTATCTGAGGGCATTTTTGACTTTTATCCTTTAATGAAATGCTACATTCTGGATTCTCAGCGCGTGATGCCAGTTTTTGGAGGAGTGTTTTTTGTGCCTTTAATGCGAATTGCCCTTACTTTTAAACGGACGTTGAACTACAAAAGTATTAATGTTTGTAAATATCTTAGTTTTGCTTTATATGTATCAGGCTATCATATATCCAATTTGTATATAATGGCATATATTTTCTTATTCAAATAAATATTTGTAATCTATTAAATCTTTTTTTTTGCTTTAGATCATCTTTATAATCACATATGACTCGACCACTTTGACATTTCAGTATGAAATTTCATAATATTTTACAAAAAATAGTAAGCTACAAATATACAAAGTAATTTATTAGTTGTAAAATTGTTATTTATACAATAATTTCAAAATATAATTATCTTGGAAAAAGTATTTTTCCAACAAAGATCTTTATGTGGATTGCCATCATTAATCGGAAAATGACTAGTTCGTTAAAATGAGTCAAATATGAAAATATAACGAGATATGCGATAGAAAATACGAATGGGTAAGAATCTGAATACTAATGTTATACTATATTACAAATATATTGGAATTTAATTTAATTTTAATTGTATTTAGTTATAAATATAATCAACTCTTTAAAAAAAAAAATACCCTCAACATGTCGTAGGAACGGTTCGGGCCAACCACCTAGCCGTCTTTCATGCTGAGGTTCTAAACAATTCAGGATAATATACCAGAGTATTATTGAAACAATTTGATTATTTCGAACATTTTATGGTTAAATAAAGAACATCTCAAATTAATGTTTGCAAAAATATACAATTGTCTACAAATATAATGTTTGCACAAGAGGTATATTAACATTTAAAATTACAAAATAACATAATTTTATCACCTAAAAAAAACATTTCTCAGCGAAATTTTTGAATTCTACGTAATGCATTCCATCACCTAAAAACTTATACCACATATATATTCTAACACATAAATCGAATAAATAATTTAGATCAAACTCGAAATAATATCACTAATGTTTGTAGACTTCCATGGGAAGTAATATTGGTGATATATACATATATTGATGATGTATTGATGTGCTACATCAATCCTATACGTAAGAATTCTATTATAAAAAACACTTAATATTAGTTATTTTTTTTTATCAAAGGACTTAATAATTTATTGGGTTGGGTTGCATTACACACGCCAATCGTTAAATTTTTTAAGACGTTAGATAAAAATGATGAATCTATATAAGAAGAAGGTTTCCTTCACTATTTCTCACAGCAAAACATTTAAAACATCTTGATCAAACAAATATTTGAAACGTTTCTATACTACATATGGCTCCACATCTAGAGTGTTTACAATGTTTCTGTGTACACGTAGACATTGGTGCTAAATCCTTCAATATTGACAATGATGAGTCTCAGCCAATCAATTGATCTCTTACTACGGATGGGTACACGAAGATTTATAAAACTCATCATGAAGTGGATCAATGATATCTGTTGAATTACGTCCTTCCCAATATCAAGCTTAACGATCCTCGTGGGAAGATGAATGGTGTTGCAGATTGCGCCTTCCGTATGGAAAATTGTGATAAAACTATGTAGAACCAAAATTTACAGCACTAAGTTAAAACGATTTAATCACGAATAAAACATAAATGTTAAGGAAACGATATCAAAACAATCGGACAGAAAGAACAGAAATCAGAATATATGGAGACGAGATTTGATCTCTTTTCTTAACTCAAAGAATCACCCGTAGTGTGACAGGTTAAATCAAGATTCATGAGTCCATGATACAACCATATGAAACCGTATCGCAACACTCGATATCGGTTATGTCGAACATATGAACTACGATACTCTCAAATTAGACACTAACCTAAAACATAAGAGAATTGAAAGAACTTCTTTTGTGTTTTTCTCTGTGTGATTTTCGTTCTGGATGCCCTACAAAAGAGGCTCAGGGGTCTTTTATATAGGATTCGCAAGTTTCCACAAATTGGAAATTTACTTGTCTACCAAGTTTTCACAAAATGAAAATTTTACTTGTCTAGCAAATTTACACAAATTGTAAATTTTACTTGTCTAGCAAGTTTCCACAAATTGGAAATTTACTTGTCTAGCAAGTTTCCACAAATTGGAAAATTTCCTTTCCATAAATTATCAGCCAACTTGATGTAATCTATCGTTATTACACCACTAGAGATCAAATGTCTAATGGTCTTATTTCGTCTTCGTATATGACGATATTTGCCATTGTACAGATTACTCAGTGCCCTTGAGATAGCTAACTGACTATCACAGTGTACGCGTAGAGCTGGCACTGGTTTTTCCCACATCGGGATATCTTCCAAGAAGTTCCAAAGCCATTCTGCTTCCTCTGCTGCTTTGTCTAAAGCTATGAACTCTGACTCCATGGTTGATCGGGCCATGAGTGTTTGTTTGGAAGATTTCCAGGATACTGCTGCACCAGGAAGAGTGAATACATATCCACTCGTAGATTTGGTGTTTCTTGAATCTGAAATCCAATTAGCATCATTGTACTCTTCTAATACTGCTGGTTCTTTTCCAAAATGAAGCCCATAACTCTTAGTATTTCTCAGATAATTCAATACTCTAGTTATGGCTTTCCAATGAGTATGACCTGGATTTCTCGTGTAGCGACTTAGTACATTTACTGAGTGCGCTAATCGGGTCTATTACAATTCGTCAAGTACATTAGACTCCTGATCACTCTTGCATACTCCACCTGTGACACATGTTCACCTGAATTCTTTATCAAATGAAGTTGAGGATCAAGTGGAGTTTTTGCTATCCTGTTTGAGTAGTTCTTAAACCGCTCTAGAATATTTTCAGCAAAATGATCTTGAGACAGGATTATTCCTTCGGAATTTCGAGTGATCTTAATTTCCATAATTACATATGCTAGTCCCACGTCTTTCATATCAAACTTCCCACTAAGCATATTCTTAGTTTGTTTGATGATATCCTTACTGCTTCCCATGATGAGCATGTCATCGACGTATAAAACAGAGCAAAATGTATCCATGAGGAGTACTTTTGATGTATATACACTTATCACATTTATTAGTGTGAAAGCCATTTGACATCATTACATTGTCAAACTTTTCGTGCCATTGTTTTGGCGCTTGTTTAAGTCCATATAATGACTTCACAAGTCTACACACTTTCTTCTCTTGCCCAGGAGCGGCATAACCCTCAGGTTCATTCATGTAGATTTCTTCTTCTAAATCTCCATTAAGGAAAGCAGTTTTCTATCCATTTGATGGATTTCGAGATCTCTTAATGCTGTAATTCCAATCAGAATATGAATCGAAGTGATTCTCGTTACCAGAGAATATGTGCCAAAGTAATCCAACCCTTCTTTTTGTCGAAATCCTTGCACCACAAGTCTATCCTTGTACTTGTCTATGGATCCATCTATTTTCAACTTTGTAGTGAAGATCCATTTACACCCAAGAGGTTTACACCCTTGCGGTAAATCAACCAAGTCCCATGTATGATTCTCCATAATGAAATTGATTTCACTGTTAGCAGCCTCCTTTCATGAAGGTGCATCAGATGTAGACATGGCTTCACTTAAAGTTCTTGGTCCACTTTCTGCTAGAACTGTCGTTATAAACTCCGAGCCGAATGTCTTTTCTTTAGGAGCTCTCTTGCTTCGTCTAAGTTCAATTTCTTCTGCATCTTCGTTTGTAGAAGTGCTTGCCTCATTGCTAGCATCTCGTTCACCACGAGTTCTCTTAGGATTTCCCTTATCCCTGCATGGAAACACATCTTCGAAGAAAGAAACGTTCCTTGACTCCATTATTGTGTTCACATGGATGTCTGGTATATCTGACTTATATACCAAAAAACGATAGGCACAGCTATTATGTGCATATCCGATGAATATGCAGTCTACCATCTTAGGTCGGGCGTGGTACTGCTACTTTTTTCAGGCACCCCCACACTTTCAGGTATTTGTACGAAGGTACTTTACCTTTCCAAAGTTCATATGGAGTTTTTCCAATCACTTTGTGTGGTATTTTGTTCAGGTAAGCAACGCTTCCCCCCCACGTGTTCATGGCTAACCCAGATTTCTGCAATATTGCATTCATCATCTCCTTAAAAGTCCGGTTCTTTCGTTCCGCAACTCCATTAGACTCTGGTGAGTAAGGAGCTATTGTTTGCTTAATAATACCATGTTCTCTATAGAACGCATCAAAAGGTTCATTGTATTCACCTCCTCGATCACTTCTAACCATTTTGATGGTTTTATCAACTTGATTTTCAACTTAGAGCTTGTACTCTTTGAACTTGTCCAAGGCTTCATCTTTACTATGAAAGTTACGAAGTACCTTTTCCCACCTCTAGTTTGCACAAATTTTAAACCACACAAATCCGTGTGAATTAAATCTAGAGGTTCAGTTCTTTTTTACTACGCTCGGTGATGGCGTTTTTGTGAGTTTGGCTTGGACACAAACTTCACATTTGCTTATCTTACTTTTAGGAATCAAGTTCATGTTCATCAATATACTCATAGACTTGAAATTAACATATCCTAAACGTTCGTGTCAACATAAGAAACTGATTTATTTTCATTAACCTTAAGGTTCTTCGAAGTAGAAACCTCAGTTTCATTGGTTACGATTGTCTCAAAATTATTTTGGACCAATCCATCCTTAACCAAACCTTTATCTACATAGACATTGTTCTTTGTCAATACAAGCTAATCAGCTTCGAGATTGACAATGAATGGATGCTTACTTAGCATTGTGCTATAAATCAGTTTTTTCGCAAATCTGACACATGCTTGACATTGGTGAGAGTGAGCTTCATCACCACTTCACCACAACCTGCAGCTTTGAAAGTGCATTGTTTCTCATGAACAAATTCTAGTTGTTTTATGATCGGTGGGAAACATTCCCTTTATCAACATATATGAACCGTCACACAGGTATCCTACCTCCACTCATGGGGGTTATGCTCAACCATATTGACTTCAGAGATAACACCACACATGTCTATTTTGATCAAATTGGCCTGGGCCATTATCTTGTATTTGCAATGAGTTAGCATTATGACTTGCATTGTCACGTTTGTGACGTTTTCTCAAGAACTTCATATTAGTTCATAAGACACGTGAAATCGCTAGTGGTTGACCTCTTCCAAACCGCAGTTTGGAGTATTGGCTCACTAAATCCGCTGTCATTCGCATAAGTGTGGTTAGCTATATTGAAATTCAAGTCCATTAACGAGAACAAAACTGAATTAATATACTAACCAAACCCAAAACATATCACTTTACTAGTGATTAAACACTTTAAACAATATTTGTTTAAATTGCAATTACAAGCGTAACAGTTTTGTCTCATACAAAGACAACTACAAGACAATTTTATCCATTACATTAAATTTCTTTATTGTTGAAGATTATCCAGTTCGTGGAATAATCGTACACAAATTAGTTCAATTGGTCCACCACTTTGACCAATAAACCAAAATCTTTAAACCAAAGAGAACCAGACTAAGATCTAGCTTCTCTCATAAACGATTATGTCGTCGACTTATTTAGGGTTTTCGAAACCCTAATCAATACCGTTTTAATTAATAGATAATTAAACGAAAAGAGAATTCGATCAAATTCTGAATAAACTCTTTGCTTCGATACGGAATTTAAATCGCAATTTACACAAACCGTTATCGAATCGATTAGAACCGCTAAAAGCGCATTCTCACCATCGAATCTCTGCAGAGCATTCGTCAAAGCGTTTAGACCGCGTTTGATAATCTGATTTATTTTTCAATAAACTACGATTCTAACGATTATAAACCGTTCAGAAATCGCATTGAAACAGTTTATCGATCGCATAAACTTGTATGAAACGCACAAAGTAATCACGAAGATCGGTACGAAACGATTCGGGATATACGCTGTGTTTTACCTTCAAAACAGTTTTGAAAACAGGTTTTAATCCGCCTCTACATTAACGAATACTTGCTATATTTAGCGTTGATAACGTTCTTAGTATCATAAGCGGAAGAGAAATCGTTTGAAAAACGTTTATTTACTCGCGATTAAAATCCGTTTGATGTTCATATAACAAAAAACGGATTTCTTTGAGTTAAGATTGTAGAACCAAATTTACAGCAATACGTTAAAAGCGATTTAATTACGAATAAAACACATAAGCATTAAGGAAACAATATCAAAACAATCGGACAGAAGGAGTAGAAATCAGAATATATGGAGACGAGATTTGATCTCTTTCCTTAACTCAAAGAATCACCCGTAGTGTGATATGTTAAATCAAGATTCATAGTCTCATGATACAACCATATGAAACCGTATCGCAACACTCGATATCGGTTCTGTCGAACATATGAACTACGATACTCTCGAATTAGACACTAACCTAAAACAGAAGAGAACTGAAATAACTTCTTTTTGTGATTTTCTTTGTGTGATTTTCGTTCTTGATGCCCTACAAGAGAGGCTTAGGGGTCCTTTATATAGGATTCGCAAGTTTCCACAAATTGAAAATTTACTTGTCTTGCAAGTTTCCAAAAAATAGAAATTTTACTTGTCTAGCAAGTTTACACAAATTGAAAATTTTACTTCTCTAGCAAATTTCCACAAATTGGAAATATACTTGTCTAGTAAGTTTACAAAAATTGGAAAATTTCTCTTCCATCTCTTTATGGGCTTAACACATTTCTTTTCACACAAACACATTTTCATAAAGCCCATGTCTTAACATGTCTTTATTAAATAATTGTTCCAACAAACTATTCATATAAGAATGTTGACAGGTGAAATGCATATATCATGCGATGGTAAATTTTTAGGGATCTATCAGCCAGATGGAAATCCAAAATATTAATCATCCATTGTTGCAAGACATAACCCTCAAGGAGGTATCATAGTCTGCGAAGGAGAAGGGGATGGAGATGTGAAAGGGGAAGAAGATGAAGTTTGTTGATTCTCAACTCGGTCTATCCAAAGATAGAAAGAGTTTTAGGGTTTTTTGTGGGATTCTTAAAGAAGAGTTTTTGAACTCAGCGAGAAAGAATTGAATTAGGGTTTTCGCTAGATTTCCGGGAAGAAAACAAAGCGGCTGAATATGACGAGTTAGGTCGTTGGAAAGAACTTTGCTTAAATCAGTTTATATCTAAGAACTCTCAGGAAACTATATTGAAAATTGGATGATTTCATTCAATGAGTTCAATGCCTTTAAATAGGCTACAGAATTCGGCTGATCTAAACAGGAAAACCTAGAATAATATCGTAATCTTTTCTAATATCTCGGCTAGAATATCTTCAAGTGTATCTTCTTGCTTGGCATGACACTCACGCGCGCCGCTTTCCTTTCTTGCCGTTGTCTTCTGTGTTGACCTAATTTTACTCTGTAACCGGGCCGACCGAGATGAAACTTGATCCCGAGTTATAGCTGAAATCGGCTCTTTCCTTATTGGGCCAACCTAAATTCCTAAATGGGCCTATTTGGGAAGTGTGATAATCTTGACTCCAACAATAAGCCCCCCAGTGTGGGGATTCGAATTAGATCGGCGGTATGAGGAGAATACCAATTGGTTGAGGAAGCGATTTGGGTTGGCTGGTTTTACTATTATGATTTTGATTTAACCGAATTAAATTCGATTTAATCGATGGTGCGAACCGAATCAAATTTCAATCGAATTGGTTCGTAGGTGCGAGAAATGATGCTTCACACCAGGTAATTGTGACTTCTTGAACATGACGCCCATTTCCTCTATAAATTCTTCAGTCTCACTCTCAACTTCTTCATTTCTGCCCTTGCGGAGAGAACATGTATTCTTCTTTTGCTCTCCACCGGTTTTTCTTTTCCAACTAACCTTCCGCCGTTGTTCACCTGAGTCCCTTAGGATTCTAGATTAAATCCAGTTATTCTTCTTAGTTCTTCCTTTGTTCTTCATCGAATCATGTCTTTGATCCGTTGCTCAGGGAGTAAGGATAAAGAAGTTGTTTCCGTATCTTCCAGAGACCATTCGCCAAATCGGCGCGGCGTTTCTACCGATTCGTCTTCTAGCGGCACTTCTTCGGATTTAATGAACCATCCCGGCTATCATGCAATGAAGGAGCTTGAACGTCGTTGTGAATCATCTCTGCTGGCCAATAATGCAGGAAGCTCAAGCCGCAACGAGTTCTTGATTCCTAAACTAAGGGATTATGACTCCGATGAGCTGATAGAGGGCGAGGATGAAACCGAGGAAGATGTGCACGAGAAGAGTGATAGTGAAAACGAGTTTCGCGAAGGAAATGGTGGGGGCGCGATCCCTTCTGAGAGGATGCCGACAGCCCCAACCGAAATGTTCGCCAATGTTTTTCCAACTCGATTTACCGAGGCTTCGGTAACTTCTACATTGGCGGGTTGCAGGGCCAGCCTGAGGATCAAATTCATTATTCCCAGCCCGAGAGATCTTCCTTGACTCCTGCTCCTGGTTATGTCTGATTATACGAGTCTTACTTCCTCAACACGGACACATCAGGTTGCCGACTTTGGCTTCCCCTTCCGGGCCTGCTCGTTTCCTATTGTGCTCGGCACGAGATCGCAGCTTTTGGCAGTCGTGGTGTGCAACATGGTGGGGATCCTTGTCCTAGGCAACGAGTGCGACATGACCATTAATGTCAGGATATTCGAGGAGATGACCTCCATTAGTCAAATGACGAGGACCAGTCCGGGATGTTATGCTATTAAGATGAGGGCGGATCAGGGAGTTATTTTGGGTGCGCCAAGCAAAGTTCGTGTCTGGCAGAGATATTACTTCTATGCCGAGATAACACTGTTGGTTATCCCTAAGCGGCATAGGAAACTTAGATCGTCATGGAATACTAACTTTGGTAGATGTCGTTCGGAATTTATTGATCCGTTCTCCAGATGATTTACTTATTTTTTTCTTCTTCTTTGCAGTGCACCATCCATTTTACAAGCCGTACCCGGATGACTTATTTTCTATTGTTGACGTCATTCGGAGCCTCAGTCGTCGTAAGTGGAAGCATATTACTCGAACCCGCATCAATAAGTCTCGTCCAAAAATTTCCCAAGGTGTGTGTTTCCTTTTGAGTTTAAATTGATTTCTCAACGGGTTGTAACCTAGCTTCCTTTCGTCCGCAGTTAAATGGAATACTTTAGAGGAAATCAATTCGGATGATTTAAAAGAGAAGAAAATGGGAAAGCCGAAGAGGATAGTGGTTGTCTGCTCGCAGAGGCAGACTTTGAATCCTTCAACCTCGGTTGATCCTCCTAAGGGTCCTGAAGCTAATCTGCCTTTATCTGGAGGCGGTGATGAGCTATTAGCCGCATAAACCGAGAAACCTGTCGACCCACCCGATATAATGTGGTGGTCGAATCGAACACACCGGTTTCCACGGCGAAGGCTTTTCCTAAGACAATGCCGAGAAAGAGAGCTGCTGAGGACATGCCGGACAGAGAAGGCCCCACCAAGAAGACGGCTGTGGATAATCCTTCCAAGGCCAAACTCGGAGATCCGTGGAGACGGCTTACCGAAGAGAGCAGTGATATACTCGTGGCCGGTTCTGATGAGAATAAGCATTTCGTTTCTCCCAAGGAGGTCATGATATATCATGGTTTTTACCGGTTTTAGACCATGATATAAGTGTGTTTTAGAGTCTTTTAGTGTTTCTTTAGAGTTTTTTACAGGTATTATCACGTTTGGAGCGGAATTGGAGTTTATGGAGCATTTTGGAGTTTTGACCCGAGAGATAGAGTTCACTATCCAGAACAGAGTAATGCATTGATCGACACACATTGTGCATCGATCGACACACGAGCGAGATGGGCCTTCCTCGGCGGTTTAATGAAGAATGCAAAATTCACAGTTTTACCCAGAAGTTCCTGATAATTACAAAGAAGCCCTAAGACGTGATTAGCTTATATAATTAGGTTTTTACATCAGTTTTTAGATACGCTTTGACAGACGCTTTATTTTAGCTTTCATACTTTGAGCATAGAGATTTTAGAGCTTTTGGGGCTGATATAATCCTGTACTGCTTCCTGCTTTTGGAGAAGATTTCGAACCCCTTTAATCTTTACTCTTTATTTATGCAATCTATTAATTCATTGATTATGTTTTCATTATCTATTTCTGAGTAGATTCATAGTTAGGTTTAGGGATTCTCAAAGGGATTTCATGACTTGCTAGATTTATTTATTTCAGTTAAGGATTCATATCATAATTGTTCTTCAACCTTGATTGAGCTTAACACTAGTTTCTAACTTGATCACTTAGAATCTAGATCTTAGGTTGTTAAATTGACACAAAAGTGTGATTTAGAATCTGAACTATTTAGGTTGAGCAATTAAATTACTCGCAAAGAAATTTGGTTTAATTGAATTGTGAATATATCAAACTTAATCTTAAAGCTAGTTTAATCTGTTAGGAATTACAAAGAAATTTGGATTTCTGCTATTAGACTTAGAGAATTCTCACAACGAAAGTTTGTTAATTCTATATCCGTGTTTGAGTTCTAGAACTGTACTTAATTTGATCATGACTGATTATCTGATCTGCTTGTCTGATTTCCTGAGAACTCCCTAGACTTAGCGCTTTTAGTTAATTGCCTTCAAACCAATCTTGCTACCTGATTTACTTTTCTGCTTTGCTTTTTAGTTTCTCACTACTTTCTCCTGGTTTAACTCGATTGTTCTTATAATCTATCGTTGCCTAGAATCCTTGTGGATTCGATACCCTACATACTATAATTACATTAACTGTGCACTTGCAGTAGAATAGGATTAAAACTTAGACCCTATCAAGTTTTTGGCGCCGTTGCCGGGGACTCTTTTGAGTCTTTGATAGATTTGAACTTAGGGTTGAGACTAGAATTTTTATTTTTTTGTTTTTGGTTACTAATTTTCTCTGTTTTTCTCTGTCGCAGGTCTGACATTCGCTTAGCATCGATCGTTGCAAGGCGACTAGAGTTGAATCGATCGTTGCCTCTAAGCATCGATCGTTGCACTGCGATTACAGACGGTTTATGCAGACGCGTGATACCATAAGTAATCCGAACATGAATCTCGTTAATCTTAGACTTGAAGAGCTTGCTAGACTAGAGAGAACTAACAGGAAAGTTCAACGAGCAAAGATGGTACAAGAGAGTTTGATTCTGAGACCTGATGCTCAAGGTACCCTAAGGGACCCACAAAACAATCCGTATAATGCTGCTGGGCAACAGATTGATGCTGAAGGGAATGTGATCCCTGAACCTGAGCCTGAACCGCGACAAGAACAAGGACAAGGCCAAGGACAAGGTCAGAGGCAGATGGTTGTTCATGAGAGGACCCTTAATGACTATAACCGTCCGGATGAGTTTCATGCTAACCGGTCAGCACTCTTGCCTCCTGGTTTTGAGAGGAATGACTTAGAGATCAAGACCATATACTACTCTATTCTGAGGCAGAATGCCTTCCATGGGTTTCCGACTGAGCAGCCAATGGATCATATTGATGAGTTTTAGGACATAGTCACTGGGATGAAGTATGATGGAGTGAACTATGACTATCTGTTTCTCAAACTTTCCCCCTACTCTCTCGCTGGAGATGCTGCTGCCTGGCTGAAACAACTTCCACCTGGGAAGTTTACTACATGGGATGCTGTGAAGAGTGAGTTTCTAAGACACTTTTATGATGATGCTCGCTCTGATCAGTCGAGATAGGACATTCTCACTTTCTCCCAAGGTCCTATAGAGCCTCTTAAAGCTGCTTGGATGAGGTTCAAGAAGTACCAACGAGACTACCCGCATCATGGATTCACTGAAGTGACATTGTTGGGTATTTTCTTTAGAGGTATAGATCTCCCTTACCAGACTGCGTTGGATAATTCCAGCAATGGAAATTTCAACACTAGGACTCCTGAGCAAGCTAAGCAATAGATAGATAACTTGGTGAGCTGTAATAGCTGCAAGACTGCTGATAGGAGAAGGAAAGAGTCTGGTGGGAAGATAGATAATCTGGAGATAGCTGATATCAGGAGTAAGTTGGATACTGTTTGTAATCTGCTGGCTGGGAAGAAAGCTATCCATTTTGCTCATGATGTTGAGGTATTTGTAGCTGAGGAAGACAATCAGGAAGAGGATGTGAACTACATTGGTGGCTCTGGATTCCAAGGGAATAGGTTTGGTAATCAGCAAGGTAATAGGTTCTTCAATGGTGGACAGAAGAGTGCTTTCACAAGCAATCAAAACTCTTTTGGATTTGGACAGAATGTTGGTTATCAAAAGCCTTATCAGCAAGGTAATCAGAGGACTTATGGATCTTCCTCATATCAGACACCTCCTGCTGCTAATGCTCATGAGAGCAAGATGGAGACCATGATGGAGCAGTTGCTGGAAGGACATACTAAGATTGCTGTGGACTGCAACAGGAAGTTAGATGCTGTATATGAGGACCTTAATGGGAAGTTTGAGTCCTTAAGTACACATGTGAAGCAGTTGGACACACAAGTGAGCCAAATTTTAAGCTCTGTTAAGGGAAAGAGTGTCGTGGAGACCCACATCAAGGCTTGGTCAGTTTATATCAATGATGGATCATACCAAGGTGAAAATTTCGAGTTAAACACAGCTGAACTGGTGGAAGAACCTGAGAAATCAGAAATTGAGGAAAAACTCTCGGGTGGAATTTGTGAAAACTTATCTGCATCGATCGATGCACCTATTGCGTCGATCGTTGCATGCCGTGGACAGACAGATTCACTTGATTCTCATGGCATTGATGCAGAGACGGATCAAGAGCTTAATTGACTATTCCCTGGAGTGTCTGAGATAACTCAACAGGAGATTGATGAGCTTAAACAGCTGGAAGAGATGGATGAGAATTTGGAAGAAATTCCACAGTCTGATGATCCACCATTTCACCCTTGTGCGCAGAGGTACTTGGAGAAGATGTTGCCAATGGATGAAATGCTGAAAGATTGGGTGATAGTGGTCCCTAAACAGATCAGTGAGGTGCTGCTAACTAAGATTCCTAAGAAGCTGCCTGATCCTGGTATTTTTGTGCTGAGTTGTTCTATCTTTGAGGATAGCTTTAGGCGCTCTTTGTGTGACTTAGGAGCTGCTGCAAGTCTCATGCCATACTCTGTGGCAGAGAAGTTAGGGATGACAGATTTTTCACCCACTAGGACCTCTCTTGTCCTAGCTGATCAGTCAATAAGGATTCCGGAAGGAGTTCTTGAGGACGTCCCAGTGAGAGTTGGGAACTACTTGGTTCCGACAGACTTCTTGGTGCTTAAGTACGATAGTGAGCAGGATGATGCTCTGATACCGGGAAGACCATTTTTAGCCACAGCTGGAGCAGTGATCGATGTAAGGAACAGTCTTTGATCTCTATCTGGGAGATGAGCCTCTACACTTTGAGATAGATATGCTGCGCAAGCCACATATTGATGGGCAAACCTTTAGGATTGAGGATGGACATGGAGAGCAGACGAGTGACACTTTGGCTTTAGATCCTGGAGAACAATTCATTCCATCTTTTCTTGGACGAGCTCACACTGATACTGCTTACTCTCCACCTTGGATGAGGAGACTTTCACAGAGGCAATCACAGTCTCTGTTGAAACCTCCAGGAGCCTGATCTTGTTAGTCCGGTCAAGCTAATGACCTTAAACAAACGCTGAGTGGGAGGCAACCCACCGTTAGATTTTGGTGTTTTTCTTATTAATTTTGGTGTTTTTCTTAGGATTTTACGTTTTGATTTTGTTTTTGCTGAGTTTTCATTACAGAACACGAGTCTGGAGATGTCTGACGATCGTTGCATACATGTGCAACGGTCATTGCAAATGGTTCAATTGCAAAATAAAGGTACATGTACGCTAAACCGGAATCAATTCGGTTCACTAGAAACGACCGTTGCAGAATCGTTGCTTATCTGCAACGGTCGTTGCATTTACGATCCAGGTAAGTGCCTTTAACCTTTTCTCTCTTCTCTTCTTCCCCATTTCGCCGTCCGTACAACCGATTCTCCTCCTCCCTAAATCACTCAAATTTTCATCATTTTCATTGATTCAAAGCTTGTTCTGCTTATTTTTACACTCTCTATCTATTTCTATAACCCAATCGAAGCGATTCCAAGGTAAGAGCTCTCAAATTCATCATTTTCGGATTCGGTTCTAGGGTTTTGAAATTAGAGATTTTTAGCTTTAAGATGATGATTCCATACTGTTATAGACTTGATTTAGGTTGATTGGTGATGGAATTATGCTGTTTGTGAGATTGTGGAACAAATTTTGAAATGATTTGGAGGGTTATTTGGCGACTGTGAAATCGCCTTGCAACGATCGCTGCACTTGTGCAACGGTCGTTGCATTGCGACTTCACAGAGAGTTCTGCCGTGACTAATATGCATTATTTTCTTGATTGCAAATGCCTCCTCGCGGACAACCTCGCAAACGCAGAACTACCACAGCAGCTGCAGCTGCAGATCATCCTCATCCGCCAGTTGAGTGGTTTCTTCGAGACTCGCCACATCCTGAGCCTTATCAGAGAGATCGGGAAGCAATACAGTTGCCTTGGCCTAAGACAGATAAGGAACAGATTCCAACCGAAAAGGTATGGGATATGGAGAT
Organism: Orychophragmus violaceus; assembly: GCA_030180135.1. NCBI lineage: Eukaryota > Viridiplantae > Streptophyta > Magnoliopsida > Brassicales > Brassicaceae > Orychophragmus > Orychophragmus violaceus. Next base: position 73,751,768 of record CM058231.1, read on the forward strand.
TGATAAGCTGCTTAAGACTGACACATTCACAGAGAGGCCGCTACATGACCACTGGGACGAGTTCGATACATTGCTCTACAATGGCTGGTGTCATATGAAAATCAAGCCAACCAAGTTTGCTGACTATTGGACTTGTAGAGGTTTAGGCATTGATGAGCAGGTGCTGGCATTGGTTAAGGGCATTGGTCTGGGGACGATGCCTTTGCAGCACTATGAGTTGTATCCTGATCTGGTAAGACAGTTGCTGGCCACCTGCAGAGTTATTTATCCTGACCCAGAGTGCATGAGAGCTTCAGGGGGTATCTTTACCTTCATGTGCCTAGGAGTCAGGTATCGGATTCCCCTTCTTGATATCTTCCGTATTTATGGATTCAGCGTTGAGCATGCACGTACCGGTATGACTCTTGAGTGGGATGTGCCGGAAGCTCAGTTTTTCTGGGACTGCATTGGTAATGGTCGGTATTGCTCGAGGACGACGAAGCAGATTCAGGTTAGGCATCCTGTTCTCAGATATGTGTTACGCATCTTGGGATATACTCTGTTGTGCAAAGCTGAAGCAAACAAGATGCGTAAGAATGAGCTGGAGATGCTTTTCATTGGGTTGAGGGAGCAGTTTGCTGACACTGATTTGAGAGATCCCACCAGAGGACTCAATATAGGAGCTGTGTTTGCTCATCACTTGTGCTCATTGCAGAAGAAGCCATTCGATGGGAAGAACACTGAGTCAGTAGGGAGTCTGCTTACTCCCATCTTTCGACATTGCAGGATCTCTTTAGAGGGTACATAGTGTGATGACAGTAAGGAGTTCCTGGATTTTACCCACCTGCAGAGTGCTACATGGCTGAAGGAGGGACGTATATGGGTCTATTATGACACTAACGCTACGAAGCGTGGTATAGATCTTCATGCTGCTGATCTGACCAAGATTGATACGTTGGCTGCTTTGAGTTTCCAGCCTCCTACACGCGATCAGCGCAATGTGCCTACGATGGCTCATCCGCTGGGAGAGCCTTCTACACGCCCTTCTTCTTCATCTGCGCCTGCACCTGCTGCTCCTGCTACACATGACATTGGTCCTTATCCTGAGCCTTCAGTACCTTTGAGTGAGATGTCTGAGGGAGAGTGGAGAGAGCGTCAGGATGGTATTCTATGGAGCATCTTGAACTACATGCGTGGCTGCACTTGTAGGAGACAGCCACAGATTCATCAGCCCGTTCCTGCCAGTCGATGTCGACAGCGTTCTCCGACTCCCGGTGATTCGAGCGGTACTGATCGCTATGATGGCATAGATGACGAGTGAGAGTAGTGGCATTTTCAGACTACGGTTCTGTATTTCTGTTTTCACCATTTCTTTTGCACTTTTCTTTTGATTTTCTTAGGATTATTATGTGTGGACGATGTTTTTACTTTGATACTATCTGTTGCTTTGATTTTGCTTGTTTGAAATTTGATAATTTCTCACGGACTAACCTGCTAACTGCTGACTGTTCCGACGAATCGCAATGCAACGATCGACACGGTTCTGTGTGTCGATCGTCACAACATGAAAATTGCATTGCAGCGATCGTTGCGGACCTGAGCAACGATCGACTCATATTGCAATCGCCTTGCAACGATCATCGCATTTATGCGTAACGATCGATGCATGAGCGAGACAGGTAAAAATCAGACAGAACTTAACTCATCCATTAACATTTTTAGTTTCTTTTACCGATCCTTAGCTTGACACTACTGGGGACGGTGTGTTTCAAGTGTGGGGGAGGTGGTACTGACTTTGATCTTTCTGCTTTCTTAGAGTCAATCCTTTTTTCAAAAAATTGTTTTATTGAGTCAAAACGGTTTAAGTAAGAAACAGTGAATTTTTGAGAAGTTAACAGCACTTGCAGGAACTTAAGTGACCATTGGGATGAAGCTGCGGGATCTATCTATCACTATTAGAAAACCCAACACAGATCAGCTTACTGAGAACACCCACATAAATTCAGGTATCAGAGGATCCCTTACTTACTTCACCCTTAATTTGACTTAATTTTCTCACCTAAGGGCTTGGTATACCTTGAGTCGGACTCCTCTGTTTGTTCTAACACAGCTTGTAAACCTGTCCGAGTAAGGTTCCCTTCTCCCCTTCTCTTAAAGTAAAAAAAAAAAAGGAGAGAATAATAAACTGAGGATGAGCTAGTAGCTCCGAAGTGGTCACGAGAGTGGTAGCTAACACTATTACCTCTTGTGCATTCATGGAATGTGTCCAAAGTACACCCCATAACGGGAAGAGCACTGATAAACAAATAAAATGATACCCAATGGGAAAAATCAGATTGCTAAGGAAGGGAAAAGAGAAGAAAGGAACCAGAAAAAGATAGTATGGTGGTCTAGAGCTAACAGAGTAAGAATCCATGTGCCCTTTGATCGGTAATCCTTAGGTGAGACCGCACTTAATAGCTTATAGAAGTCAGTAGGGTGAATTTGAATGCTTGAATGTGATTGTGGAGTTTACTTAGGACAGTTGCTAAGTGTGGGGGAAGTATATGTTGGTCTTGATGTCTTGCAAGTGATTCTTTCAGTGGCTTACTAAGGGGAATATGAGTGTTGTTGCTTCTAGGATGAAAAGAGTTTCTGAAAGTTTTCAAACCTCTTCACCATGTTTTAGTTCTCTGTTTTGCTTGAGGGCAAGCAAAGGCTAAGTGTGGGGGAGTTGATATATCATGGTTTTTACCGGTTTTAGACCATGATATAAGTGTGTTTTAGAATCTTTTAGTGTTTCTTTAGAGTCTTTTACAGGTATTAGCACGTTTGGAGCGGAATTGGAGTTTATGGAGCTTTTTGGAGCATTTTGGAGTTTTGACCCGAGAGATAGAGTTCACTGTCCATAACAGAGTAATGCATCGATCGACACACAATGTGCATCGATCGACACACGAGCGAGATGGGCCTTCCTCGGCGGTTTAATGAAGAATGCAGAATTCACAGTTTTGCCCAGAAGTTCCTGATAATTACAAAGAAGCCCTAAGATGTGATTAGCTTATATAATTAGGTTTTTACATCAGTTTTTAGATACGCTTTGACAGACTCTTTATTTTAGCTTTCATACTTTGAGCATAGAGATTTTAGAGCTTTTGGGGCTAATCTAATCATGTACTGCTTCCTGCTTTTGGAGAAGATTTCGAACCCCTTTAATCTTTACTCTTTATTTATGCAATCTATTAATTTATTGATTATGTTTTCATTATCTATGTCTGAGTAGATTCATAGTTAGGTTTAGGGATTCTCATAGGGATTTCATGACTTGCTAGATTTATTTATTTCAGTTAAGGATTCATATCATAATTGTTCTTCAACCTTGATTGAGCTTAACACTAGTTTCTAACTTGATCACTTAGAATCTAGATCTTAGGTTGTTAAATTGACACGAAAGGGTGATTTAGAATCTGAACTATTTAGGTTGAGCAATTAAATTACTCGCAAAGAAATTTGGTTTAATTGAATTGTGAACATATCAAACTTAATCTTAAAGCTAGTTTAATCTGTTAGGAATTACAAAGAAATTTGGATTTCTGCTATTAGACTTAGAGAATTCTCACAACGAAAGTTGGTAAATTCTATATCCGTGTTTGAGTTCTAGAACTGTACTTAATTTGATCATGACTGATTATCTGATCTGCTTGTCTGATTTCCTGAGAACTCCCTAGACTTAGCGCTTTTAGTTAATTGCCTTCAAACCAATCTTGCTACCTGATTTACTTTTCTGCTTTGCTTTTTAGTTTCTCACTACTTTCTTCTCGTTTAACTCGATTGTTCTTATAATCTATCGTTGCCTAGAGTCCTTGTGGATACGATACCCTACATACTATAATTGCATTAACTGTGCACTTGCAGTAGAGTAGGATTAAAACTTAGACCCTATCAGGTCATCACGGTTCTTCCTCGTGGTTCAAAGAAAGATGCGGGAAGTCGGCCTTCAATTCATAAATTCGCCTACAAGTACGATAGCGAAATTCCTTTCATCCAGAATATGCATGCCTGCTTTGACCTGCTCACCTGTCTAAGGGGAAATGAGGCAGACTATCCGTCTCTAAAGGAGCTTCCTCACTCTTAAGCGATCCTCGACCTGAAACAGGCTGAAGCGGCGGTAAGACTCCTTCCTCTGTCCGCGACTTGTTTTTAAATCGGTTTGCTGACAGTATTTTTTCTTTTTAGATGATCGTGGCGTCAAACCGAGTTGTGCTTGAAAGTGTGTGGGGGTTCGAAGAAGCTCTATGATGCAGTGAAGAGGAGAGAAGCCCATATTGAGGGACTGAGACACTCCAAGGACTCGCTGGAGGTAAGAAACCTTGAGCAAGCTCTATGCGGCCGAGGAGAGGATTCGCGAGGCTGAGGCGAAGGCGAAGGATGACTTCTCTAGGTACCAGTCCAAGAGAAAACGCCATTAGAAGCTTTGTGAAGAGCTGGTCTTGAAGGGGAGGAATCGCGTTGAAGGCGAGATGCGGGCGAAGGCTCAGTCTTATTTCGACCTTTTCCGCCGATTTGCCAACAATCAGGAAGCGGCCACGATTAAGCAGGTTGAGAAAGGTCAGATCAGTGGCGTCAAAAATTGCTTGATCAAGCTGAGGGCTGAAGGAGTTTCGATTCCTCAATCGGTCTTGGATACTCTTGAGGTGGACGAATTGAAGGTCAATTCTGAGATTTACGCGATGAATGTTTTGGAGAAAGAGGTGATAGGCTCAGAGTTTATATCCCTATACTAAACTGCAAGTGCACAGCAATATCAATGTAGTATATAGGGTATCGAAATCCACAGAGACTCCGGTATTCAATAGCTCAAGAACAGGAATTTAACTAGGAAGAAAGCAATGTAATTGAATTAAAAGAGGTGCGACAAAGTAAATCAGTAGCAGAGATTAACGGTTGTGAAAGCAAGTAATTAAAAGCGCTAAGTCTAGGGCGTTCTCAGGAAATCAGACAAGCAGACAGTTCATTCAGCAAGGATCTAATTAAGCACAGTTCTAGAACTCAAAACACATATATAGAATTAACCAAATTCCTTTGCGATAATTCTCTAAGTCTAAGTGCAGCAAACCAAACTTTCGTTTGCGAGAACTAACAGATTAAACTAGCATTAATCCCAAGTTTGATATGTTCACAATTATCCTAAACCAAACTTCCGTTTGCGCAAAGTTTAATTGCCCAATTTAATTAGTTCAGATTCCTAAACCCCACTTCCGTGACGTATTTAGCAACCTAAGATCTAGATTCTAATTGATCAGGTTAGAACTAGCTTTAAGCACAATTAAATTGAAGAACAGATATAGTTATGAATCCTTAACTGAATTTGAACAAGTCTAGCAAGTCATGAAATCCTATGTGAGAAACCCTAAACCTAACAAGGAATCTACTCAGACATAGATAATGAAAACATGATCATATGATGAATAAATTGCATAAAAGAATAAGAGTAAAAGGGGTTCGAAATCTTCTCCAAATACAGATGATGTAACAGGTTCAGATCAGCCCCCAAAAGCTCTAAAAATCCTCTGCTCTTAATTATGAAAGCGTAATGTCAAGCGTCTCTAATTAAAACACTAAAACTCTATTATATAGGTCTAATCTCGGCCAGGGGCTTCTTTGTAAATATCAGGAACTTCTGGATCAAAGTGCAATATCTTGATTCTTCTAAACCGCCGAGTTTTGGCCCATCTCGCTGGTGCATCGATCGATGCTAGAGTGCAACGATCGACACCTTTCTCTGTTTCGGACAGTGAACTCTATCTCTCGGCCAATCACTCCAAAAATCTCCAAAAAGCTCCATTATCTCCAATTTAGCTCCAAACCTGATTATACCTGTAAAAGACTCTAAAAGAACACAAAAGACACTAAAAACACAACTATATCATGGCCTAAAACCAGTAAAAACCATGATATATCAACTCCCCCACACTTAGCCTTTGCTTGCCCTCAAGCAAAACATAGAACTAAAACATGGTGAAGAGGTTTGAAAACTCTTCAGAAACTCATTTCATCCTAGAAGCTACAATACTCAGATTCCCCTTAGTAAACCACTGCAAGAATCAATCACAGGATATCAAGACCAACATGTACTTCCCCCACACTTAGCAACTGTCCTAGGTAAACTCCACAATCACATTCAAGCATTCAAATTCTCCCTACTGACTTCTGCAAGTATTTAAGTGCGGTCTCACCTAAGGAGTATCGATCAAAGGGCACATGGATTCTTACCTTATCAGCTCTAGACCACCATACTATCTTTCTCTAGTCCCTTTCTTCTCTTTCCCTTCTTTAACAACTGATTTTTCCCCATTGGGTATCATTTTATTTTTTTTATCAGTGTTCTTCCCGTTATGGGGTGTACTTTGGACACATTCCATGGATCACATGAGAGAAAATAGTGTTTGCTACCCTTCCCATGACCACTTCGGAGTTACTAACTCATCCTCAGTTTATTATCTTTTTTTTTTTTTTTTTTTTACTTTATAGAAGGGGAGAAGGGAACTAAATAGGATAGGTTGACAGGCTGTGTCAGAACTAACAAGGGAATCCGAAACAAAGTATGTTGGGAATGTCCTGAAATCTATTGTACTTACTCTAAGTGAAAGTCGTACTGTCGAGATGAGACAATCATATGACACTGGGTAGTCATAATGCTTTGCTAGAAGCCACTTATGATCAATGAGTTTAGAACTCATTGCTAGTGTTATATGATCCTACAGGGTCACACACCTAAGCAAACTGGATTAAATATATAGATTTGGGTTTAGAGAATTATTTATATATTAGATATATAAATGAATATAAATACACATATATGATATGTGTATAAGCACGTGAGGCTTATGAATGAATTATGATTCATTCATAATATAATTAAGCAAATGGGCTCAGCCCACTTTTAATCTAACGTGGTTAGGTTAAAATCATTGGTTATATATATATATATATAACGATGATTGCTTAAGGTAGTGTAACTCTCGCCGCTTGCATACTCCTATATATATAGAGACGAATTGTTCGTTGATTTTTGGAGATCTGATCTCAACGGCACTAGCATCCCGTATCGATTCAGTTTGTGTGGGTGTGGATACCAGTAGAGGCGCAACACTTGAGGCGCTTTAAGATCTCGATTATCTGCAAATCTTCCGCTGCTAATCACCAGGTAATTCTGAGATCCCAATGATTCAATTACATGAACCCTAGATCCTAGGCTCGGAATTCAGACTAGGATTGCCTAATTGGATTAGGATCTGCTAGAAATTCCTTCAGTGGTATCAGAGCTTTAGGGTTCCATTGAATCTGTAGCATGTTGATTAGATTGGTTGAATCTGGATCTCTGTATAAGTGATACAAGCATGCTAAAACTCGTTTTGATCAAAGTAACCTAGTTTAGGGTTTTGTTCGAAAAACGTTTTAGGGTTTTTTCGCATGGTGTCGATCGATGCCAATCCGGCATCGATCGACACAGGGCGAAAACCCGAATAAAATTTAGGGTTTTTCGCATGGTGTCGATCGATGCCAATCCGGCGTCGATCGACACAGGGCGAAAACCCGAATAAAACTTAGGTTTCGCCTAGTGTCGATCGACACAAGCGTTGTGTCGGTCGACACAAACCTCGCGAGATTGATGAATCGGTTCAATTGGATTGGACCGGTTATCGAGCTTGGTTAATAATGGTTAAACGCTAAGAATGGTTTAATTGCGATTGGTTTGATTAAGTTTGTATCGACCGATGCCAATGTAGCATCGATCGACGCTGACGGGTTTTCAAAACCGGGTCAATTGGATTGATCGGTTATCGCGGATTGCTTTTGGTTATCTTGCATCGATCGACACTATAGTAGTGTCGGTCGACATCAGATTTGATGATTAGGTTATTGAACCTGAAATCACAGAACCGAAGCAAGATAAAACAATTAATTATAAGAATTAAAACATAATAAAACTGAACGTTTTAAGGTTCTGTTCCTCAACCAAATATCAAGTGATACTTGATGTCTTTCCAATCTTGTCAACTGTCAAGATCCATTTGATTGTGTGATAGACTTGCAGTGCAAGATGTTCACAATTACATGAGTAAGACAGAGGTAATCGTGTTGATGGATTTGCAGTGCAAGACATCGACAATTACATGACTAAAGAGATTGGTTTACTTGACTGGGCCATCAAAAACGTTTTGGGCTCAGAGACATCAGGTGGATTTGACATAAGATGTCAATCCACAACCAAGAGTTATATTGGATATAACTAGCAAAGTTGTTGCTTACCTAGATAGCTAGAATTTGGGTGATAGCCAGTGGCTCGCTCAAGTTTAGTGAAGTATGGGTCTTGGATCATTATATTCATCTGAGGAAACATTGTTTGAATATAATGCGAGTTTTCTTAATAGTTAAGACTTCTCATTTCTTGAACATCATAACTAAAACCTCCCTCGTTTTTCAGCTATGTCTAGCACAAACCATCGTAACAATTTCTCCCTGCGATCCGTCCTTGAGAAGGACAAGTTAAATGGATCCAACTTTCTTGAATGGTATCGGAACTTGAGAATTGTTCTCAAACAGGAGAAAAAGGACTATGTCCTTGAGAAAGTTCTCCCCAAGAAGTACCGAGCCAATGCCTGGCAGTCAGATAAGGATGCTTGGGATAAGCATTCTAATGATGCGGTAGATGTGAGTTGTCTCATGTTGGCTACCATGAACTCGGAATTGCAGAAGCAATATGAGTTCGTGGAGTCGCCAAAAGAGATGATCACTGGCCTGAAAAGTATGTTTCAGGAGCAGGCACGAACTCAGAGATACCAGACGGTTAGGTCTCTGATTGAGTGCAAGCTACCAATGGGCGAACCAGTTAGTCCCCATGTCATTAAGATGATGGGTTATATTGATAACCTGGGGAAGCTGGATTGTCCCATTAGCCAAGAGTTGGCTACTGACATCATTTTGAAGTCACTGCCGTCAAGTTATGATCAGTTTGTTATGAACTATAACATGAACAACTTGACGAAGACGTTGACTGAACTGCATGGCATGCTCAAGACAGCTGAGCCTAATACCAAGTTTAAGAAACTTGGTAAGAACAAAGGTGATGGCAAGACGAGCTCGATTGTGAATCCAAGCGAGTCTGGCCATGTTCCTAAGGTTAAAACCAGTCCTTCTGAAGATGTTAAGTGCCGTTATTGTAATGGTTATGGGCATTTGAAAAGAAACTGCAATAAATTCTTGGAAGATTATGAGAAGCTGAAGAAGACGTACGAGACTTCTTCTTCAGGTATTATGTTATAGAAGTAAATGTTACTTCTTATAATCCTACTTGTTGGGTATTGGATACCAGCTGTGGTACTCATATTTTGTGAAAATGTGCAGGGCCTGAGCAAAAGTAGGACTATGGAGAAAGGACAAGTGGACCTATGAGTGTGAATGGAGCAAGAGTTGCTGCATTAACCGTAGGAGTATTTCATTTGTTTTTCCTTTTATGGCATGTTTTGAACTTGAAACTGCTACTATGTAACTGCTATGAGCAGAAAGATTATTTCTAATCCTTGTTTGGATATGGAAGGATATCAGTTCTCAAATCAAGAATAAGTGTTATTCAATTGATTACAATGATATATTTTATAGTAGCAATCCATTAGAGAATGGAATTTATGTTCTAAACAAGAATGTGCCTAACTATAACATAAATACCAAGAGATTCAAGTCAAATGATACGAATCAAACTTCTTTCTAGCATTGTCGTTTTGGGCCAAATAAATGAGAAACATATTCAGAAGCTCCATAGTGATGGGCTTTTGGGCTCATTTTATTATGAATCATAATGAGTAAAGTGAATCTTGTTTATTGGAAAACGACAGAGGCCCTTTTCAACAAAGGTAGTGTCGATCGATGCATGTATGCAACGATCGATACAGGTTGCGAACGAACGGATAAAATGAATGGGCCAGAGGATTATTGGGCTTTATACATACGGATGTACATGGCCCAATAAGCGCAAATGCTAGAGGAAATTTTCAGTGCTTCATTACCTTTACTGATATTTTCAGAAGGTACGGTTATGCCTTATTTATAAGGCATAAGTCAGAATCTTTGAAAAGTTCAAAGAGTTCCAAAATGAAGTACAGAATCAATTTGGCAAAGGTATTAAACCTCTACGATGAGATCATGGAGGTGAATACTTAGGTCAAGAATTTAGTGATCATCTGAGAGATTGTGAAAGTGTTTCACAATTCACTCCTCCTGTATCGGACTTTATTAGATATGGTTCGATCAATGATGACTCACTTAGATCTTCTATTATCTTTCTAAGAATACGCTCTAAAAATGTCTGAGTTTACTTTAAATAGAGTTCCATCAAAAAATCAGTTACAGAGATACCACATGAGATGTGGAATGTAAATGTTTCTGATTTATCCATCATGGAGATTTGGAGTTGCGAGATTTATATAAAACGTTTAATCTCTGATAAGCTCACACCCAAATCTGATGAGTGCTACTTCATTGGTTGTCCTAACAAAACCAAGGCATGTTACTTTTATAACCAGTTCGAGAACAAATTGTTTGTTGCTCGGAACTATGTTTTCTTGAGAAAGACTTTCTTTCCAAGAAGAACAGTGGGAGTAAAAGTACAACTCGAAGAAATTCGAAAATCACAGGAGACTGCTCAACCTGATGAGGTAGAGCAGCAGTTGGATCTACAAAAGTTGTAGAACCTGCACCTGTGGTGCCTAGAGTTTAAAAGGATCTGGTGAATGTATATTCGATATACATTTAAATGGCGAGTTTCTGAAGAAGTGTCGATCGACACAAAAGTTGCATCGATCGACACAGATCGCGAACCAAATGTTGATTTTGGTTTATGACTTAATTAACTACGGTTTAAATCTTGGTTAATTAGGTCGTGGTAAAAGTATACATATGAGATATGTGTGCGCGACTTTTACAGAAAACTGAAGCTCGCAGATCCTAAAGGATCCGTCACGAACCCGAGAAATATGGATTTCTCGTAACCAATTGCCGTGATCTACTGATCATTGAAAGTGACGGGGCCTGCGAATTTTGAAGAAGCAATGATGGGTCTTGACTCCGAAAATGGCTGAAAGCCGTTGAATCCGAAATGGGATGGTTATTTTGAGATGTACAAAGCAAGGTTGGTGGCAAAAGGTTTCAAGTAAATTCATGGTATTGACTGTGAAGAAACCTAATCCCAGACACCGTGCTTATGTCCATTCAGATTCTCCTAGCAACCGCCACTCATAATGGTTATGAGATCTGGCAGATGGATGTGAAAAACAGTTTTCCTTAATGGAATTCTGGAAAGGGATGTGTACATGACACAACCTGAAGTTTTCATTGATCCTAATGAAGCTAGGAAGATATGCAAGCTTCACCGATCCATTTATGGATTGAAGCAAGCATCTCGGAATTGAAATCTTCGTTTTGATAAAGCAGTCAAAAGGTTTGACTTCGTCATTAATGAAGAGGAACCGTATGTTTACAAGAGAACTAGTGGGAGTTGCATTTCTGGGGTTGTACGTTGATAACATACTACTTCTCGGAAATGAAGTTCCATTGTTTCAGTCTGTTAAGACTTGATTCAAAAGTTGTTTTTCGATAAAATTATGAGAGGAACCGTATACACTCTTGGAATAAGAATCTATAGAGATAGATTGGATAAGCTAATTGGATTGTGTCAAGATACTTATAGTGATAAGGCCTTGCACATGTCCAATATGCAGGATTCCAAGAAGGGCTTCGTGCAAATGACTCTTGGTATTACTCTTAGCAAGACGCAGTGTCTTTCGACACACACTGAGCAAGGGCGAATGAGGGTCAGGCTACTACTAAAGGCATTAGATGTCTTAAGATGTGATCTTAATTTTAGTGGGAGTCATTGTTATTAATTTTAGTTATGATATGATGTTCGTATAAACATAATTTGATTATGTTATTGAAATCTGACATCTGTATTATTTAATAATGGTTATTAAATAATAGTCCCAAAGTAATTTATGACATTTTATAGGTCATCAAGTATGTGACTTGATCATGAAACCCTATATGTAATAAATGACATAAATTATGTTGGTCCCTGGTCGAGGTTGTTAAAGTGGGACATTAACAACCGCGTGAGACTAGTATGTGAGGTGACTGATGACTAAGTTTCATGGAGTCATTAATAAGAGTATTAAAGTTAATCACATAGATATGTGTTGGAGAACACAGGATCGTACATGACCCACTGATGAGAACTCTACGGGATAGTTATATAAGTGTCATGAGAGTTTTCATTACGACTATAGAGTATAGTCCTTAGACCTGAGTTCATCATGTTCTCTTACATGTGAATTGGTCCGCTTTAACCTTGTCAAACGTCAGCCGTAACTGGTGACTATAAAGGCATTGATTGGGCGTATCATGAAGTGTGTGAAGAGACAGGGATGGAACAAGATGGGATTTGTCCCTCCTATATAACAGGAGATAAATATCTCAGGGCCCATCGAAGATTTGATACTGAGAAATGTGTGGCCACACTCAAACGAGGTGATTGTCAGTCGTTTGCCTTGTCAGTATAAATCGGAGTTCGATGAACATGATCTTGGCTAAATAAGGGTGACACAGATTTTGCCTTATGCCAAATCGAGATATAGTGACAAAGGGATTATGAGAATAAATGATTCCAGAACAAGTGGGAGATTGTTGGGAATGTCCTGAAATCTATTGTACTTACTCTAAGTGAAAGTCGTACTGTCGAGATGAGACAATCATATGACACTGGGCAGTCATAATGCTTTGCTAGAAGCCACTTATGATCAATGAGTTTAGAACTCATTGCTAGTGTTATATGATCCTACAGGGTCACACACCTAAGCAAACTGGATTAAATATATAGATTTGGGTTTAGAGAATTATTTATATATTAGATATATAAATGAATATAAATACACATATATGATATGTGTATAAGCACGTGAGGCTTATGAATGAATTATGATTCATTCATAATATAATTAAGCAAATGGGCTCAGCCCACTTTTAATCTAACGTGGTTAGGTTAAAATCATTGGTTATATATATATATATATATATATATAACGATGATTGCTTAAGGTAGTATAACTCTCGCCGCTTGCATACTCCTATATATATAGAGACGAATTGTTCGTTGATTTTTGGAGATCTGATCTCAACGGCACTAGCATCCCGTATCGATTCAGTTTGTGTGCGTGTGAATACCAGTAGAGGCGTAACACTTGAGGCGCTTTAAGATCTCGATTATCTGCAAATTTTCCGCTGCTAATCACCAGGTAATTCTGAGATCCCAATGATTCAATTACATGAACCCTAGATCCTAGGCTCGGAATTCAGACTAGGATTGCCTAATTGGATTAGGATCTGCTAGAAATTCCTTCAAAGTATACCAAGCCCTTAGGTGAGAAATCTAAGTCAGTATTAAATTGAAGTCAGTAAAAGGATCCTCTGATACCTGAAGTGATGTGGGTGTTCCCAGTAGGTTGATCTGTGATGGGGTTTTCTAACAGTCAGAGATAGATCCTGCAACTTCATCCCAATGGTTACTTAAGTTCCTGCAAGTCTTGTAAATCTTCTCAGAAAATCATAGTTTCTTACTTAAACAATTTTGACTCAATAAAACAAAATTTTTTGAAAAACGGACTGACTCTTAAGAAAACAGAAAGCAAAAGTCAGTAGCACCTCCCCCACACTTAAGACACACTGTCCCCAGTAGTGTCCAGCGAAGGATCGGTAAAAAGAAAATAAAAAATTGAAAAGATGAAATTATGTCTGTCGGGTTACCTCTGTCGCTCAGGCATCGATCGTTGCACTAAGTGCATCGACCGTTACTTGGCGATTTTCGTGTATGGTCGATCGTTGCTCAGGACCGCAACGATCGCTGCAATGCGATTCCTTTCGTGTTGTGACGATCGACACAGAAGTGCGTCGATCGTTGCACTGCGATTTTGTCCGAGACCTGCAAACATAACTGCACCAAAAACAAAAACAAACGTAAAATCCTAACAAAAACACCAAAAATTAAGTAGAAAAACACCAGTACCTAATGGTGGGTTGCCTCCCACCCAGCGCTTGTTTAAGGTCAATAGCTTGACCTATCAGAAAGAGATCGAACTCATGGAGGTTTCAATAGAGACTTTGAGTGTCTCTGTGAATGTCTCCTCATCCAAGGTTGCGTATAAGCATTCAGATCATGAGATCTTCCAAGGAACGAACGATAAGGGTCGGGGTGGGAGTGTAGCTTCGGCGGGATTCTTTGTTTTCCTGAATTCAAAACAATGTGATCAGAAGGATTAAGCTTAGGTGATTTGTACCTTACCTTTGATGTATATCTGATGTCTGGAGATTTCTGCTTATGAACAGTTGCAGGTACTGAAGATGTTAGAGCAGGTTCAAGAGGAACCGCCATCTTCTTCTTTTCACTATCAGATACCGTAGTTCCACCAATCTGAACTTCTTCTTTTAGATGACCATCAATGGAGATCATCTTCTTTGCATAAACTCGCGAAGTTTCAACTGGTGGTGTTTTATTCACCTTCTTATCCATCACTTTTATGCAGTTAGCCACTTCTAGCTCTTGTTTGGAGGGTTTAGGAACCTTAGGATATGGCACTGGGGGCTTGTAGACTCGTTCTGGTACTGTTGCAGTTTTCTGGTCATGTCTGCGTTCTGTGTCGATCGTTGCATGATGTGTGTCGATCGATGCAAGGCGATTCTGTTTCTCGAAAGAACTCGAATTTGCCGTCAGAATGGCGTGTCGATCGTCACTGAGGGGGTGTCGATCGGTGCATGTATCAGGCAGACAATATTCATCCAGAAAATCCGAGATTATGCTCTCTTCTTCACCTAGCAACTCAATCTCATCCCTTATGTTCACAGCATTGATGTGCAGCTTCCGTTCAGCTCTCTTAGCTTCATTCTACCTCTCTATTGCTACATCTCTTCGTTCAATTTTGATATCCAGCTCCTCCATATGCGTGCTCAAAGATTCAAACTTCTCATTCAAGTCTTCATACAAAGCATCCATCTTTGAGTTGAAGGACCTATCAATCTGTTGTTGTCTCTCAAGGTACTGCTCCATCATGATTTCCATTCTGCTCTCATGAGCTGTAGGTGCAGGCGGTACTTGGTAAGAAGAAACACTACAACTCCTTGTAAAGGGTTTCTGAAAAGCAGATCCGTGACTATAGAATCCAGTTCCTTCAACGCAATGGTTAGCTTCTTGTGCATACTTTCCAAGTAGAAGACTATGCAGAGAGTCAACTTGGTTCTTCAACCCAGCTATCTGTGAACTGTCAATCCCTGAGCTGAAAATATCATTCCGACACATCGTCCTGATGATCTCTTAGTGTTCTTGGTGATTCAGCGAAGTGTGTCGATCGATGCAAGAAGGGCGTCGATCGATCCAATGCGAAATTAGAGAAAACAGAAAAATAAATCAGCAAAAATAAAAAAATGAAAACAAAAACGAAAAGAAAAAGAAAAATCCTAGTAAAACTCTAGGCTCGAAGCTATCGAAGACTCAAAGAGTCCCCGGCAACGGCGCCAAAAACTTGATAGGCTCAGAGTTTATATCCCTATACTAAACTGCAAATGCACAGCAATCAATGTAGTATATAGGGTATCGAAATCCACAGAGACTCCGGTATTCAATAGCTCAAGAACAGGAATTTAACTAGGAAGAAAGCAATGTAATTGAATTAAAAGAGGTGCGAGAAAGTAAATCAGTAGCAGAGATTAACGGTTGTGAAAGCAAGTAATTAAAAGCGCTAAGTCTAGGGCGTTCTCAGGAAATCAGACAAGCAGACAGTTCATTCAGCAAGGATCTAATTAAGCACAGTTCTAGAACTCAAAACACAGATATAGAATTAACCAAATTCCTTTGCGATAATTCTCTAAGTCTAAGTGCAGCAAACCAAACTTTCGTTTGCGAGAACTAACAGATTAAACTAGCATTAATCCCAAGTTTGATATGTTCACAATTATCCTAAACCAAACTTCCGTTTGCGCAAAGTTTAATTGCCCAATTTAATTAGTTCAGATTCCTAAACCCCACTTCCGTGACGTATTTAGCAACCTAAGATCTAGATTCTAATTGATCAGGTTAAAACTAGCTTTAAGCACAATTAAATTGAAGAACAGATATAGTTATGAATCCTTAACTGAATTTGAACAAGTCTAGCAAGTCATGAAATCCTATGTGAGAAACCCTAAACCTAACAAGGAATCTACTCAGACATAGATAATGAAAACATGATCATATGATGAATAAATTGCATAAAAGAATAAGAGTAAAAGGGGTTCAAAATCTTCTCCAAATACAGATGATGTAACAGGTTCAGATCAGCCCCCAAAAGCTCTAAAAATCCTCTGCTCTTAATTATGAAAGCGTAATGTCAAGCGTCTCTAATTAAAACACTAAAAACTCTATCATATAGGTCTAATCTCGGCCAGGGGCTTCTTTCTAAATATCAGGAACTTCTGGATCAAAGTGCAATATCTTGATTCTTCTAAACCGCCGAGTTTTGGCCCATCTCACTGGTGCATCGATCGATGCTAGAGTGCAACGATCGACACCTTTCTCTGTTTCGGACAGTGAACTCTATCTCTCGGCCAATCACTCCAAAAATCTCCAAAAAGCTCTATTATCTCCAATTTAGCTCCAAACCTGATTATACCTGTAAAAGACTCTAAAAGAACACAAAAGACACTAAAAACACAACTATATCATGGCCTAAAACCAGTAAAAACCATGATATATCAAGAGGATCTGAAGTTTGATCTTTCTCCAACTCGTCATCCCTTACTGGGCTCTCTACACCGAGACTATCCGACTTCTACTCCGCGAGATATCGACGAGTTTGAGACGAATCGTGGGGTGATTCCTCGAACTATTTCTGGCGATGATCATGTTCAGTCATTGCGGGTTGGGGATCCGGGGATTCTAGATCAAGCCGGAGCACCTCCTAATACCCAAGAGCGAGAAACGAGCGTTAAAGATGGAGATCTCGAAAAGGTTGTGGTACAGGACGAAATGGAGAAAGCGGCGGAGGCCGGAACTTGAAGCTGTGTAGATCCTCGTTTCCTTCTTTCTTTTGAATGCTTTTAGAAATTAGTTGTAAGATGTTTTCTCCTTGTTTGAAGGAGGTACTTTTTGTTTAATCGGAAGTAGGTTATCTTTCCTTTTTGATTGTTTTTGTGGAACAATATTCTTTTCCTTTAAACATTTTCGTGGAAACATTTTTCCGTCGATGAGTTAATCGGACCGTTATGCGTCGTCCCTTAACCCATTTACATGGGTTCCGACGAACATCGATTAAAATATAGATCGGCGTTGTTAATGAACAACTCTATTTCAAGGCTTACGTTCCACCTGATCTATATCTGCGAGGCTTATACGTGCTCGGCTTACTCGTTCTAGAGACAAGACGAATGTGAAAGGCTTTAGTGCTTGGCTTATTTGTTACCGCCCACCACAGAGAACATACGGGTAAGTACCCAGTTTTTTAGTGCGAGACGGATCTCGTCTTTTCGTCACCGCGATATGCATCTCAGCGTGCAAGGAAGACCACACTCCTGGCCAGGAAGCGTGATGCTAATAATGCGAGTCTTATTGGGTGCTCGGCTTACAGTCGAGGCGTGTGTTGCTCAACTTTTGCGAACTAAGGAGTTCGGCTTTAACTGTCTAGCTTATCATAAGTCTAGGATGAATAAACGGTTTTAACTCAGCATAAATTAAAAAGGAAGATTATAACTCGGCATAAGTTAAAAAAGATTATAACTAGGCATAAATGACCTCTTCTTTTTAAAAGATAGGGGCTACATTTTCTATTCCCGGTTCCTAGGGGTGTGCTAGGCTTGAGTGAAAGAGGGGTCTTATTAAAGAAGATTATAACTCGACATAACCAAAGAATAGAGAGAATACTAACTCGGCATAAGATTTAAGGGAGAGAATACTAACTTGTCATAAGTTAAAGAGAGATATAGTAACTCGGCGTAAGTTAAGAGAAAAGCTAACTTGGTACAAGCGAGAGCGCCAACTCGGCGTAAGCTGAAAAGAAGATTTTATTAAATTTGTGAATGTGCCGGTGAAGGCTGCCTACGTATCTTTCGAAGAAGAATCAAGTCACTCGTAGTTCATGCACTGATTTTTTTTTTTTTTGCGCAGAGTTGTCCTGCCGAGGTGAGATAGCCGCCTAGAAGTACTCCTTTAGGCTTGATGAATTCCACGAACGCGGCAAAGCCTTGCCCTTCATTGATTCGAGCTCACAAGCCTTGACCTTTGTGATCTTGTAGGGTCCTTCCCATCGTGCGCCGAGTTTACCTGCTCTCCATTCTTTGGTATTTTGATACACTTTGCGAAGTATATAATCACCGAGTTGAAAGTGACGTTCGCGTACCTTCTGATTGTAGTACCGAGTAGCGAGTTGTTGGTAGTTTTGGATACGGATCAAGGCCCGATCTCGTTCTTTCTCGATCGTGTCAAGGGAATGGAGCATCATTTTCTCGTTGATCTCGTTATACTGAGGCATAAGTGAAGGAATTTCTAGCAGTTTCTAATCCAATTAGGCAGCCCTAGTCTGAATTCCAAGCCTAGGATCTAGGGTTCATATAATCGAATCAATGGGATCTCGAGATTACCTGTTGATTAGCAGCGGAAGGTTTGCAAGTAATCGAGATCTCGAAGCACCTCAAACATTGTGCCTCTACTAGTATCCACACGCACACAAACTGAACAGGGGGGATGCTAGTGCCTTTAGAGATCAGATCTCTTGAGAGGTTTATGTTTCTTTTCTGGTGGCTGTGAATTAGGTTAGTTGTGTGTAAAGGTCGACCATATATCTTATATATGTCGACTTATACCACGACCGAAATAACCAACGATTAAACCGAAGTTAATCTGGTCATTCGCGATCTGTGTCGACCGACACACTTACTGTGTCGATCGACACTGCCTCAGAAACTCGGTATTGAATGCATATCAAATATGCATTCACCAGATCATTACATTAATGATCAACCTCTTGTACTACGTCCAGTTTGCTTAGGTGTAGGATCATATAACACTAGCAATGAGTTCTAAACTCATTGATCATAAGTGGCTTCTAGCAAAGCATTATGACTGCCCAGTGTCATATGATTGTCTCATCTCGACAATACGACTTTCCCTTAGAGTAAGTACAGTAGATTTCAGGACATTCCCAACAATCTCCCACTTGTACTAGAATCATCTATTCCTTTAATCCCTTTGTAGCTATATCTCGATCTGGCATAAGGCAAGAACTGTGTCATCCTTATTAAGCTAGATCATGTTTATCGAACTCTGATTTATACTGATGAAACAAACGACTGACAATCACCTCGTTTGAGCGCGGCCACGCATTTCCAGTATGAAATCTTCGATAGGCCCAGAGATATTTAACTCCTGTTATATAGGAGGTACAAATCCCATCTTGTTCCATCTATGTCCCTTTCATATCTCATGATACGCCTAATCAGTGTCTTTATAATCACCAGTTTTGGCTGACGTTTGACAAAGTCAAGACGGATCAATCCATATGCAAGAAATCATGATGAACTCAGGTCTAAGGACTATACTCTATAGTCGCAATGAGAAACTCTTATGACACTCATATAACATCTTGTAGAGTTCTCATTAATGGGTCAAGTCCGATCATGTGTTCTCCAACACATATCTATGTGATTGACTTTAATACTCTTATTAATGACTCCATGAAACTTAGTCATCAGTCACCTCACATACTAGTCTCACGCGGTTGTTGATGTCCCAATTCAACAACCTCGACCAGGGACCAACATAATTTATGACATTTATTGCTTATAGGGTTTCATGATCAAGTCACGTACTTGATGACCTATAATATTGTCATGAATTACTTTGGGACTATTATATAATAACACAATTAAATAACGATGAAACAAATTTCATTAAAATAACATAACCATTATGTTTTATGAACATCATGACATAACTAAAAACCAAATATAACTCCCACTGAAATCAAGATCATATCTTAAGAAATCTAATGCCTACAGCAGCAGTATGAATCTCATGCTTAGGCCTTGGGAGAGGCGTGGTCAGTGGATCAGCAACATTCTCATCCGTCGGGACTCTGCTGATCTTCACATCTCCTCTATTAATAATATCACGGATAAGGTGATATCTCCTTTCTATGTGTTTGGACTTCTGGTGTGATCTAGGTTCCTTTGCTTGCGCAATGGCTATATTGTTGTCACAATACAAGGCCACTGGCTCAGAAATACTAGGAACCACACCAAGTTCAGTGATGAACTTCTTGATCCAAACAGCCTCCTTTGCCGCTTTAGAAGCAGCGAGGTACTCAGCTTCAGTCGTGGAATCTGCTACAGTGTCCTGCTTGGAACTCTTCCAGCTGACTGCACCGCCATTCAGACAAAAGACGTAACCAGATTGCGATCAGAAATCGTCTTTGTCTGTCTGAAAACTTGCGTCTGTGTAACCACTTACTACCAGCTCATCACTTCCTCCGCACACCAAGAATTTATCCTTAGTATTTCTCAAATACTTCAGAATATTCTTGACAGCTGTCCAGTGACTTTCACCCGGATCAGATTGCTATTTACTCGTCATGCTTAAAGCACAAGCAACATCTGGACGAGTACAGAGCATGGCATACATGATGGATCCTAATGCCGAAGCATAAGGAATCCGACTCATGCGCTCTCGCTCAGCAGGTGTCGCATGACACTGCTTCTTGCTGAGACTAATGCCATAAGACATTGGTATGAAGCTTTTCTTGGAATCATGCATTCTGAATCTGTGTAAGACTTTATCGATATAAGTATCTTGACACAGTCCAATTAACTTGTTTAATCTATCTCTATAGATTCTTATTCCAAGAATGTACGCGGCTTCTCCCATGTCTTTCATTGAAAAACAACTTCCGAGCCAAGTCTTAACAGACTGCAACAACGGAATGTCATTTCCGAGAAGAAGTATGTCATCTACATACAATACGAGAAATGCAACTGCGCTCCCATTAGTCTTCTTGTAAACACACGGTTCCTCTTCGTTCCTGATGAAGTCAAACTTTTTGACTGCTTCATCAAAACGAAGATTCCAACTCCGAGATGCTTGCTTCAATCCATAAATGGATCGATGAAGCTTGCATACTTTCCTAGCAGCATTAGGATCGATGAAACTTTCGGCCTGTGTCATGTACACATCCTCTTCCAGAATTCCATTAAGGAAAGCTGTTTTCACGTCCATCTGCCAGATCTCATAATAATAATGAGCGGCTGTTGCTAGGAGAATCCGAATGGATTTAAGCATAGCGACAGGGGAATAGGTTTCTTCATAGTCAATACCATGAATTTGTTTGAAACCTTTTGCCACCAGCCTTGCTTTATATATCTGAATATTTCCATCCACATCAATTTTCTTCTTGAAAATCCATTTACACTCAATGGGTCTTGCACCATCGGGTAAATCAACCAAAGTCCACACTTGGTTCTGTGACATGGATCCCATTTCGGATTCAGCGGCTTTTAGCCACTTTTCAGAGTCAGGGCTCATCATTGCTTCTTCAAAATTTGCGGTCTCGTCACTGTCAATGATCAACAAGTCATGATAATTAGTTACGAGAAATCCATATCTCTCAGGTTCGTGACGGATCCTTTCGGATCTGCGAATTTCAGGCTCCACAGGCGTGGTTTCTACAACTCTTTGTAGATCCAACTGTTGCTCTTCCTCACCGGGCTGAGCGGTCTCCTGTGGCTCTCGAACTTCTTCGAGTTGTACTTTACTCCCACTGTTTCTCTTGGAAAGAAACTCTCTCTCAAGAAAGACGCAGTTCCGAGCAACAAACACTTTGTTCTCGGATTGGTTGTAAAAGTAGTATGCATTGGTTTCCTTAGGATAACCAACGAAGTAGCATTTATCAGATTTGGGTTCGAGCTTATCTGTAATTAACCGCTTAACATAAGCTTCACAACCCCAAATCTTCAGGAAAGACAAACTCGGAACATTTCAAGTCCACATCTCATGTGGTGTCTTTGCAACTGATTTTGACGGAACCCTATTAAGTGTAAATGCAGACGTTTCTAGAGTGTATCCCCAAAAGGATAATGGAAGAGATGAGAGACTCATCATTGATCGAACCATATCTAATAAAGTCCGATTCCTCCTCTCGGACACTCCATTCCATTGTGGTGTTCCAGGAGGAGTGAGTTGTGAAACTATTCCACATTCTCTCAAATGATCACTGAATTCCTGGCTTAAGTATTCTCCTCCACGATCTGATCGAAGAGCCTTAATACTTTTGCCAAGTTGATTCTGTACTTCATTTTGGAACTCTTTGAACCTTTCAAAAGATTCCGACTTGTGTCTCATTAAATAGACATAGCCATACCTGCTGAAATCATCAGTAAAGGTAATGAAGTATCGAAAATTTCCTCTGGCACTTGTACTCATTGGGCCGCACACATCAGTATGTATAAGGCCCAATAGGTCACTGGCCCTTTCATTTTGTTTGTTGAAAAGGGCCTTGGTCATTTTGCCCAGTAAACAAGATTCACATTTCTCACATGATTCATAATCAAATGAGCCCAGAAGCCCATCACTATGGAGCTTTTGAATCTGTTTCTCGTTTATGTGGCCCAAACGACAATGCCATAGAAAAGTCTGATTCGTGTCATTTGATTTGAATCTCTTGGTGTTAATGTTATAGATTGGTGTGCTTTGGTTTAGAACATAAAGCCCATTCTCTAATGAGCTGCTACCATAAAATATATCATTGTAATCAAAAGAACAACATTTATTCTTAATTGAAAACTGATATCTTTCCATATCCAAAACAGGAATAGAAATAATATTTCTGCTTATCGCAGGTACATAGTAGCAATTATTAAGTTCTAAAAACAAACCAGAAGGTAAAGACAAGTTAAATGTTCCTACGGCTAATGCAGCAACTCTTGCTCCATTCCCAACGCGCATGTCCACTTGTCCCTTTTCCAACGTCCTACTGTTGCTTAGGCCCTGCATATTTGTACAAATATGAGCACCACAGCCGGTATCCAATACCCAAGAAGTAGAACCAGAAGTAGTAACATTTACTTCTATAACATAAATACCTGAAGATGAAGTCTCGAAAGTCTTCTTCTTCTTCTCTTCCAATAATTTGTTGCAATTTCTCTTCCAATGCCCAAGCTCTTTACAGTAATGGCACTTATCAGTCTCAGATGGGCTTAGAGGCCGGCGCAGGCGTGTCCTGGTTCTCAACCTGGACGGCCTTGCCCTTTCCCTTACCCTTGCCAAGTTTCTTAAACTTCTTGCCCCCTTGTACCATAAGTACATTTGGAGTGCCCTTCTTGATATTAGGCTCAGCTGTCTTGAGCATGCCATGCAGTTCAGTCAACGTCTTCGTCAAGTTTTTCATGTTATAGTTC
Source organism: Orychophragmus violaceus (assembly GCA_030180135.1). Classification (NCBI taxonomy): domain Eukaryota; kingdom Viridiplantae; phylum Streptophyta; class Magnoliopsida; order Brassicales; family Brassicaceae; genus Orychophragmus; species Orychophragmus violaceus. Next base: position 73,775,243 of record CM058231.1, read on the forward strand.
ATAACAAACTGATCATAACTTGACGGCAGTGACTTCAAAATGATGTCAGTAGCCAACTCTTGGCTAATGGGACAATCCAGCTTCCCCAGGTTATCAATATAACCCATCATCTTAATGACATGAGGACTAACTGGACCGTCCTTTGGTAGCTTGCATTCAATGAGAGACTTAACCGTCTGGTATCTCTCAGTTCGTGCCTGCTCCTGAAACATACTTTTCAGGCTAGTGATCATCTCCACTGGCGACTCCACGTTCTCGTATTGCTTCTGCAAATCCGAGTTCATGGTAGCCAACATGAGGCAATTCACATCGACCACATCATTAGAATGCTTATCCCAAGCACTCCTTTCTGCATGTGGAGCATTGGCTCTCGGTTTTTCAGGGAGAACATTTTCCAGGACATAGTCCCTTTTCTCCTGCTTGAGAACGATTCTCAAGTTCCGATACCATTCGAGAAAATTCGATCCATTTAACTTGTCCTTCTCAAGGACGGATCGCAAGGAGAAAGTGTTATTTTGAGTATTAGTCATAGCTGAGATCAAAGAAAGGAAAAAGGTTTAGTTATGATGTTCAAGAAATGAGAATTCTTAACTATTAAGAAAACTCGCATTATATTCAAACAATGTTTCCTCAAATGAATATAATGATCCAAGACCCTTAGTTCACTAAACTTGAGTGAGCCACTGGCTATCACCCAATTTTAGCTATCTAGGTAAGCAACAACTTTGCTAGTTATATCCAATGTAACTCTTGGTTGCGGATTGACATCTCATGTCCAATCCACCTGATGTCTCTGAGCCCAAAACGATTTTGATGGCCCAGTCAAGTAAACCAATCTCTTAAGTAACGTAATTGTTGATGCCTTGCACTACAAAACCATCAACACGATTACCTCCTGTCTTACTCATGTAATCGTGGACATCTCGCACTGCAAGTCTATCGCACAATGAAATGAGTCTTGACAGTTGACAAGATTGGAAAGACATCAAGGATCACTTGATATTTGGTTGAGGAACGGAACCATTTAAAACGTTCAGTTTTATTATGTTTTAATTCTTCTAATTAAAGTGGTTCATTTTGGTTTGGTTCTGTGATTTCAGGTTCAATAACCTAAACCATCAGACCTTGTGTCGACCGACACTACTTTAGTGTCAATCGATGCAGGTTAACCAAAACCAATTTGCGATAACCGATCAATCCAATTGATCCGGTTTTATGATAACCGGTCAGTGTCGATCGACACTACATTAGTGTCAGTCGATGCCAACCTTATCAAATTAATCGCTTTAAACCGTTTAGCAGTTTAACCAATTTAAACCAAGCTCGATGATCGGTCCAATCCAATTGAACCGACTATCCTGATCGCGAGGTCTGTCTCGATCGTCACAGTTAGGTTAAACTTGTACCTTATTCGGGTTATCCTTATGTGTCGACCGACACCGGATTGGTGTCGATCGACACAGTGCGATAAGCCCTAATCGTTTTCAAGCAAAAACCTAAAACTAGATTATTTTCATGAAAACGAGTTTTAGCATGCTTGTATCATCTATACAGAGATTCAGATTCAACTAATCTAATCAACATGCTACTGATTCAATAGAATCCTAAGGCTCTGATACCACTGAAGGAATTTCTAGCAGTTCCTAATCCAATTAGGCAGCCCTAGTCTGAATTCCAAGCCTAGGATCTAGGGTTCATATAATCGAATCAATGGGATCTCAAGATTACCTGTTGATTAGCAGCGGAAGGTTTGCAAGTAATCGAGATCTCGAAGCACCTCAAATGCTGTGCCTCTACTGGTATCCACACGCACACAAACTGAACATGAGGGATGCTAGTGCCTTTAGAGATCAGATCTCTTGAGAGGTTTCTGTTTCTTTTCTGGTGGCTGTGAATTAGGTTAATTGTGTGTAAAGGTCGACCATATATCTTATATATGTCGACTTATATCACGACCAAAATAACCAATGATTAAACCGAAGTTAATCTGGTCATTCGCGATATGTGTCGACCGACACACTTACTGTGTCGATCGACACTGCCTCAGAAACTCGGTATTGAATGAATATCAAATATGCATTCACCAGATCATTACATTAATGATCAACCTCTTATACTACGTCCAGTTTGCTTAGGTGTATGACCCTGTAGGATCATATAACACTAGCAATGAGTTCTAAACTCATTGATCATAAGTGGCTTCTAGCAAAGCATTATGACTGCCCAGTGTCATATGATTGTCTCATCTCGACAATACGACTTTCCCTTAGAGTAAGTAAAATAGATTTCAGGACATTCCCAACTGAAGGATTGTTTAGTTGATCCTGATTCAATTCTTAGATTCATATCAACCTAAACATGCGGATCTAGGTTCTTCTCAGAATAGAAACAAATGATGATCTCACCTTATACCTGTTTGCAGCGGAAAGAGATGGTATGTCTGAGATCAGAGAAACACCGAGGGATGAATCCTCCAAAGGTTCACACACGCGATCACAGAAAACGGCTGCTAGACCACAAGGAGCTCGGCGCAGAGAGAGAGAGAGTTTTCGGCTGGGACTATTAGGGTTAATTTGCACTGAACTCGAGTTTTATCACATAAAACTTGTCCGGTTCCGTTTGGGCCATTTGGCCCAAACACCAATTAACTCGACGGCATTCGCGCACTGTGTCGACCAACACACCTTGTGTATCGATCGACACAGAGTAGCTAAACCGTTTTATTCTCTCTAAGTACAGTAAATGCCTAGCACTTTTACCGTACTTCTGCTAAACCGTTCCTACACATTTTCCTGTTAGCTTAGGCGTGTGACCCATATGGGATCATATAATAAAGGCAATAAGTCCAAGACTTATAGATCATGAGCGGACTCTAGCAAGCCATCATGACCCCCAGTATTATATGACTTATGTCTGATCATTGACATACTCTTACTTTCTAGAGACAGTACCGAGATTACTGGACACAATTCCAACAATCTCCCACTTGTACTGGAATCTCTGTATTCATAATCCTTTTGTCACAATATCTCGATTAGTCATAAGGCAAGATTGGTGTCATCCTTATAAAGCCTAATCTTGTTCATCGGACTCTGATTCGATACTGACAATCCAAACGACTCGGGAAAGTCCGTTTGAGCATGGCCATGCATTTTCCAGTATTCAAATCTCCGATTGGCCTAGAGATATTCACTCCATTTATATTGGAGGGACAAATTCCGTCTTGTTCCATCACTGTAAACTATTCATTTCATAATGTACCCAAACAAGGTCCTTATAACTATCGCAGAACGATAGCGTTAGACAATGATCAAAGTGCATCAGTCCATGTGCAGTCACATGCATGCGAACTCAGGTCTAAGGACTATACTCTATAGTCGTAGTAAGAATCTCTTATGACACAGATATAAATATCCTGAAGAGTTCTTATAAGCGGGTCTTGTCCGGTCGTATGTTCCCAAACATACACCTATGTACTGACTTTGATGCCGCGCATCTATGACACACTGAGACTTTGTCATAAGTCACGTACCAATCCAGTCTCACACGGTTGTTGGTGTTCCAATTTCAACAACCTTCGACTAGGGACGGGATGATATAAAACATCTATCAAATATAGGGTCTCATGATCAAGCTAAATGACTTCGATGACTCAAGATCAAGTCATTTACTTCGATGACCTATAAAATGGTTCATATCACTTTGGAACGATTATTTCATCACAGTTAAAATAATCTTGAAATAATAATTTCATTAAACATAAGAATGTTTTACAAGAACATATCAAATAACTAAATAAAAACCCTCAAACTCCCACTCAAATTTAGATTACATTTCTATGTCTCTAATGCCTACAGCTTCAGTCAGAAACTCGAGCTTAGGCCTTGGGAGTGGTTTTGTCAACGGATCAGCGACGTTATCATCTGTCTGAACTCGGCTGATCTTGACTTCCTTTCTATTAATGATGTCACGTATCAAGTGAAATCTTCTTAGAACATGCTTGGATTTCTGGTGTGATCTTGGTTCCTTTGCCTGAGCTATAGCACCATTGTTGTCACAAAACAGTGCCAGAGGCTCAGCCGCATCTGGTATCACACCTAGTTCAATAATGAACTTTCGTATCCAAACAGCTTCCTTCGCAGCTTCTGAGGCGGCGATATATTCAGCTTCTGTAGTGGAATCAGCAACGGTGTCTTGCTTGGAGCTTCTCCAACTGATTGCACCGCCATTCAGACAAAAGATATAACCGGACTGTGACCGGAAATCATCTTGGTCTGTCTGGAAACTTGCGTCCGTGAATCCACTGACTTTAAGCACATCACTTCCACCGTACACTAAGAACTTATCCTTAGTATGTCTTAGATACTTCAAGATATTCTTTACGGCAATCCAATGGTTTTCACCTGGATTTGACTGGTATCTACTCGTCATGCTCAATGCATAAGCAACATCAGGACGAGTACAGATCATGGCATACATGACAGATCCTATTGCAGATGCATAAGGAATATTCTTCATGCGCTCAAGCTCAGCAGCCGTCGTAGGGCTCTGCTTCTTGCTTAGCGTTGTGCCATGTACCATTGGCGTGAAGCCCTTCTTGGAATCCTTCATGCTGAATCTTTGCAGGACTTTGTCAATGTATGAATCTTGACACAAGCCTATCAGCCTTCTAGATCTATCCCGGTAGATCCTGATTCCAAGAACATATGCGGCTTCACCCATGTCTTTCATGGAAAAACAACTTCCAAGCCAGTCCTTTACGGACTTCAGCATTGGAACGTCGTTTCCGAGAAGCAGTATGTCATCGACATACAGAATAAGAAATACAATCTTGCTCCCACTAGATTTCTTATACACGCATTATTCTTCTTCGTTTCTGATGAAGTCAAATTGCTTGATCGCTTCATCAAAACGAAGATTCCAGCTCCTCGATGCTTGCTTCAATCCATAAATGGATTTATGAAGCTTGCATACTTTTCCAGCATTCTTTGGATCTATGTAACCGTCAGGTTGTGTCATATACACATCCTCTTCCAGAATACCATTCAGGAAGGCGGTTTTCACGTCCATCTGCCAAATTTCATAATCATGAAAAGCTGCAGTTGCTAGTAGAATCCGAATAGATTTCATCATAGCCACTGGTGAATAGGTTTCATCGTAATCCACACCGTGAACTTGTCTGAAACCTTTTGCCACCAACCTGGCTTTATAAATCTGGACATTTCCATCCACGTCAATCTTCTTCTTGAAGATCCATTTGCACTCGATGGCTTTTACACCAGCGGGTAAGTCAACCAACGAAAACACTTGGTTGACCGACATGGAGTCCATTTCGGAATCAGTGGCCTTGCGCCACTTAGAGGAATCTGGGCCCATCATGGCTTGATTGAAGTTTGATGGTTCATCACCATCAATGATCAGAAGATCATGACAGTCAGTCACGAGGAATCCTTGATATCTCTCGGGTTCGTGACGGATCCTCCCGGATCTTCGAACTTCAGGTACTACAGGTTCAGGCTCTACAATTTCTTGTAGGTCCTCCTGCTGCTCTTCCTCATTAGGTTGAGCAGTATCCTGTTCATCTTGAATTTCTTCAAGCAGTACCTTACTCCCACTGTCTTTCTTAGAGAGAAACTCCCTCTCAAGAAAGTTACAATCCCGGGCAACAAAGATCTTGTTCTCGGAACGTAGATAGAAGTAATAAGCCTTGGTTTCCCGTGGATAACCAATGAAGTAGCATTTGTCAGATTTTGGTGTAAGCTTGTCTGAGATCAATCTCTTGACATAAGCTTCACAACCCCAAATTCTGAGATAAGACAGCACTGGAGCTTCTCCAGTCCATAATTCATATGGTGTCTTTGCTACTGCTTTCGATGGCGCTCTATTTAGAGTGAACACTGCTGTTAGCAGAGCATATCCCCAAAGGGATATTGGAAGGTCTGTGTGACTCATCATAGATCGAACCATATCCAATAAGGTCCGATTTCTCCTCTCAGACACACCATTCCATTGAGGTGTTCCGGGAGGAGAGAGTTGGGACACGATCCCACACTCTCTTAGATGATCACTGAATTCTTGGCTTAAGTATTCTCCTCCTCGGTCGGACCGAAGAGCCTTAATGCTTTTGCCAAGTTGGTTATGTACTTCATTTTGGAATTCTCTGAACTTCTCAAAAGATTCAGACTTATGTTTCATTAAATAAACATATCCATACCTACTGAAATCATCAGTAAAGGTAATGAAGTACTGATAGTTTCCTCTTGCATTTGTGGACATTGGGCCACACACATCAGTGTGTATCAGGCCCAATAAGTCACTGGCCCTCTCGTTAGGTTTATTAAAGGGGGCCCGTGTCATTTTTCCCATCATGCAGGACTCGCATTTCTCACATGACTCAAAGTCAAATGAGCCAAGAAGTCCATTCGAATGGAGCCTCTTGATGCGTTTCTCGCTGATGTGCCCTAAACGACAATGCTATAGAAACGTTCGGTTCTCCTCATTAGGTTTGAACCGTTTGGTATTAATGTTATAAATTGGCGCGGATTGATCGAGTATGTAAAGCCCATTCATAAGAGGGGCAGAACCATAGAACAAATTGTTGCGATTGAAGGAACATAATTTATTCTTAACTGAAAAATCATAACCTTCCAAATCCAACAAAGAAATTGAAATAATATTTCTGCTTATAGCAGGTACAAAATAACAATTATTCAGTTCTAAAATCAATCCCGAAGGTAAAGACAACAAGTAAGTGCCTACAGCTAGTGCTGGAACTTTCGCTCCATTCCCAACTCGTAGCTCCACTTGTCCTTGCTTCAGCCTTCTACTGTTGCTGAGTGCCTGCATATTAGTACAAATATGAGCCCCACAACCAGTATCCATAACCCATGAGGTATTATCAGAAGTAGTTGTATTAACTTCTATAACAAAAATACCTGTTGAAGAAGTCTCAAAAGTCTTCTTCTTCAATTCCTTTAGACCTTCCTGGAATTTCTTACATTCTCTCCTCCAATGCCCTGGTTCTTTACAGAACCTGCATATGTCAGTTGGCCCAGCCTTGGACTTGGGCTTGGGCTTTGGCGTGTCCTTGTCCGCGACTTGGACAGCCTTGGCCTTTCCCTTATCCTTAGCAGAGGATTTCTTAAACCCCTTGCCCTTCTGCACCATAAGCACATTGGGGTCCTTGGCGGTTTTCCTCAAATTGGGCTCCGCAGTCTTGAGCATTCCGTGAAGCTCAGGCAATGTCTTACTCAAGCCATGCATGTTAAAGTTCAGAATGAACTGATCATAGCTTGCAGGTAATGACTGCAGAATGATGTCGCAGGCAAGTTCCTGGCTGATTGGGCAGTCGAGTTTCTGAAGATGATCGAGATAACCCATCATCTTCAAGACATGAGGACTCACTGCCGCATTCGCAGCCAACTTGCAGTCCAAGAGGTTCTTAACTGTTTGAAACCTCTCAGTCCTAGCCTGCTCCTGAAAAAGCGATTTCAGGCTTGCCATTATCTCGATGGGTGACAATACACTCTCGAACTGTTTTTGCAGCTCAGGAGTCATTGTCACCAACATCAGGCAATAAGCATCATTTTCATCTGACGAATGCTTTTCCCAAGCATTATGCAGAGTCCTGGCGGCATTGGCAGGAGGCCTCTCGGGGAGAGGATCACGAAGGACATAATCCTTCTTCTCCTGCTTGAGGACTAGCCTCAAGTTCCTTGACCACGTCAGGAAGTTCGTTCCAGTCAGCTTCTCCTTTTCGAGAACAGACCGGATCGAGAATGTGTTTTGTGTGCTTGTAGTAGTCATAGCTGAAATATATAGATAAAAAGGTTATTAGTTAAAATGTTCAATATGATTAATCTCGTATTAAATTTAATATGATTAATCACGTATTATATTCAATAACATAAGTTACCCTCAATAGAATATAATGATTCCAAGATCCACATATAACTAAGATTAAAGTGGGCCACTGGCCGTCACCAAACCTTAGCTTATATCGGTAAGCCCTATATCGGCTAATTATATCCGTGATATAACTCTTGGTTGTGAATCTGGGCCCGAGGCCCAATCCACTCTGATGTCTCAAGGCCCGGGACTCCCGATGGCCCAGTCAAGAAAACCAGACTATACAGTCATGTAATCATTAATGTCTGGGACTCCCAATGACATTTATGAATCACAAACCGTCTTATCCACGCAAAAGCAGACACCCTCACACTGTAAGGCCATGAATACAATTGAATGGGCTTCGACAGCTGACATAGAATGGACAAGACATCCAACGCTTGATATTATTTGAGGTTCGTAGGTTTATTAAAAAATTCATTCCCAAAATAGAAGATTACTATTTCGGGAAACTTTCCATTTTTGGAAACCTACTATTTTTGGAAACTTTCTAAAATTGGAAACTTTCTAAAAAAACGGAAACTTTCTAACTTTAGAAATTTCTTAAAATCCGAATCATGCAAATCTAGAAACTTCTATAAATTAAGAAACTTTCTAATTTCAAAATATCGGAAACTTTAATTTAAAATCGATTTATATTCTTTATAAAATAAATTTTAAATTAATCTGAAGAAAGACTCAAATAATTGGCCCAATTGTTTTAACTTCTTAGCCCAAGGCCCAAGAATTGGTCCATGTCCAAGACATGACCCAATTGTCCAATTAAATGACATAACCGGTCTGGTTCATTAAAATTGGTCTAACCAAATTTTAATTACTACGATGACCACAATTGTCAACCGGTTATTTACTAAACCGGATTTTCTCAATTTATTTGGTCCAACCAAATCAAATTAGAAAATCCTGGTTTAGGCACTAAATACAATAATTCTTTCGACATTGGATTTCTTGTCCCGGTTTAACCAGACTTAATAAAATTATTAAATCTGTTTATTAAACCAGGACGAAATAATTTTAATCAAAATTAAACCGAGCCTTAAACCAACCATGTCGATCGATGAACCAACCGTGTCGATCGATCCATCAACCACATCGGTCGATGCTCTCAGCATCGATCCTGCATCGATCGTGCATCGATCCTGTATCGATCGATGCTCTCACGCATGCACTGAACCGAGCTAAAACCCTAACCGTGTCGATCGATGTGCACCAACCGCATCGGTCGATGCACCAATATCGAACCTGCATCGATCCTGCATCGATCGATGCTTTCACGCGTTAACAGGGTTAGCCGATAGACTGTATCGACCGATCCATGCGATCGTATCGATCGATCCATGCGATCGCAGTCGATACTGACTTTTGAAAATCGCATTCTACCAAATCATATAGCTTGGTTTCTGCGATTTTATGTGTGTTTAGGTTTCAATTCCTTGTTGCTTAAGTGATTTCTCTTATCAGTAGTTGATTCAAAACACTTTTAAACAAGAAAACAGTCCTAAACATGAATCTAAACAAGAAAAACCAGAACCATTGGCTCTGATACCACTGAAGGATTGTTTAGTTGATCCTGATTCAATTCTTAGATTCATATCAACCTAAACATGCGGATCTAGGTTCTTCTCAGAATAGAAACAAATGATGATCTCACCTTATACCTGTTTGCAGCGGAAAGAGATGGTATGTCTGAGATCAGAGAAACACCGAGGGATGAATCCTCCAAAGGTTCACACACGCGATCACAGAAAACGGCTGCTAGACCACAAGGAGCTCGGCGCAGAGAGAGAGAGAGTTTTCGGCTGGGACTATTAGGGTTAATTTGCACTGAACTCGAGTTTTATCACATAAAACTTGTCCGGTTCCGTTTGGGCCAATTGGCCCAAACACCAATTAACTCGACGGCATTCGCGCACTGTGTCGACCGACACACCTTGTGTATCGATCGACACAGAGTAGCTAAACCGTTTTATTCTCTCTAAGTACAGTAAATGCCTAGCACTTTTACCGTACTTCTGCTAAACCGTTCCTACACATTTTCCTGTTAGCTTAGGCGTGTGACCCATATGGGATCATATAATAAAGGCAATAAGTCCAAGACTTATAGATCATGAGCGGACTCTAGCAAGCCATCATGACCCCCAGTATTATATGACTTATGTCTGATCATTGACATACTCTTACTTTCTAGAGACAGTACCGAGATTACTGGACACAATTCCAACACCAACAATAAGAGCTCAACGCAGAGTATAGATATTAGCTTCTACCGGAATTATTCCTTCTACTCCGAAGGCTAGAGAGAACAAGGTGGATCCTGTTGCGCGGAGAGGGGTAGTTCTGTGAGACCAGAGGACTCCGTCCAATTCATCGGATCATACTCCCTTTTTCTTTCTGAGACGCTTATTGATGCCGTCAATGATGGTCTTGTTGGTTGCTTCTGCTTGACCGTTTCCTTGAGGATATCGCGGGGTCGACTTGCTGAGTCGTATATCCATTTTTTTTTTTTGCAAAATCCTTCAAATAGGTTTGATGTGAACTGCGATCTGTTATCGGTAACGATCTTATATGGGAGCCCGTATCGGAAGGTGATGTACTTCCCGACGAAGTTATGAACTTGAACGTCATGGATTGCTACATTGGCTTTGGCTTTGACCCATTTGGTGAAATAGTTTGTCATGATCAGGAGGAAACGCCTTTGATTTGATAGTGGCAATGGTCCGACAATATCCATGGCCCATCTCATGAACGGATAAGCCGAGGTGGATGCAGTGAGTAACTCAGTCGGCCGGTGTATGAATAGTGCATGACGTTGACATTTATCGCATTTGTTGGAGTAGGTCTCGCAATCAGCTACCATGGTCGGCCAGTAGTGACCGTGTAACTTGATTTTGAGAGCAAGAGCTCGGCCTCCATAATGATTTTCACAGGCTCCCGAGTGAGTTTCCTAGAGAAATCGGCGGATTTTCTCTCCGTATATGCACCTGAGGAGGATCTTGTTTGTCGAATATTTGTAAAGATCGTTGTTATCGTATATCGTGCACTTTTGACTTTTAGTCGGCGTTCAGCCCATTTATTTTCGAGAAGTTTTCCCTCGGTTAAATATGCCAGTATCTCTTCTCGCCAGTCCGTGTCATGATCCGTTAAGAATGCGCTGAGGTCGGCGTGTCCCACCTGACTGCTGCCTGGATCGGCTTGGTCGTCCGGTTTGTTAATCGCGAGGACCGTATCATCAGAGGAATCTTGATGATTACTTTCCGGCTGTGGGATGCTTGGTTCATACATCACTTCTACCGGAATGCGTCGGCAGAGTTCAAGATTCGGTGTTGACGCCAGAGAAGCGAGTGCATCTGCCGGGGCGTTCTCTTTTCTCGGTTTTCGATTATGTCAAATAATTCGAAGGAATTTGTGAGCTCCACCGCCGCCTTTCAGTAGGCTTCCATTCGCTCATTTTTAGTTTCATACTCTCAATTAACTTGATTAGCGACGAGCATGGAATCACAGTGGGCCAAGAGGTTTCGCACTCCGATTTCTTTGGCCAATCTAAGACCGCCAATCAGGGTCTCGTACTCGGCGGTGTTGTTGGATGCTGTGAATCAAAGTCGGAACGACTGCTCTAGTATTTCACCAGCTGGTGATATAAGGTGTACTCCTACGCCCGCCCCTCGTTTTGATGACGCGCCGTCAACAAATAGCTTCCAGTTTTTGTCTTCTTCCTGTGATTCGACATTCAACTCTGGTGATATTCAACAAGGAAGTCAGCTATTACCTGAGACTTCGCGGTTGTCCTGTTCCGATAATCAATATCATACTCGCTGAGTTCCACTCCCCACTTTGCCAAGCGGCCTGATTGTCCTGGACTGTGTAAGATTGTCCGAAGAGGTTGACTTCTTAGTACAACAATCGTTTGAGATTGGAAGTAAGGGCGCAACTTTCGCGCCGAGGTTACGACTGTGAGCGCTAAATTTTCCATTGCGGGATATCTCGTTTCGTCACCGTTCATTGTTTTGCTGGTATAGAAGATCGACTTTTGTTCGCCTCTATCCTCGCGGACTAGAACTCCACAGACCGCAGTTGTCGAAACCGCGATGTATAAGAAGAGTGTCTCACCGTTTTCCGGTTTTGACAGTACTGGCGGGTTCGATAGTTAGTCCTTCAGCTGAATGAAAGCCTCTTGACACTTATCGTCCCATATGAACCTTTTGTTTCCCCGGAGGTGTTCCTAGAATGGCAAGCACTTGTCTGTCGAAAGAGATATGAATCTGTTCAGGGCGGCTATGTGGCCAGTAAGATGATGTACTTCACAAGTGTTCCTTGGTGAAGGTAAGTCGATGATAGCCGAGATCTGCTTCAGGTTGGCCTCTATCCCTCTTTGAGTGACGACGTAGCCGAGGAACTCTCCTGACGTAACGCCAAACGTACATTTAGCCGGGTTAAGCTTCATTCCGTATCAGTTAGGATGCTAAAGCATTCCTTCATATTCCCAATGTGTTGAGATGCGATCAGAGATTTGACCAGCATGTCGTCGATATATACTTCCATCGTCGTGCTAAGCTGATTTGCGAACGTCTTATTGACCAATCATTGATAAGTAGCGCCTGTGTTCTTAAGGCCGAAGGGCATAACCTTGTAGCAGTAAGTGCAACGTTCAGTTATAAAATCCGTCTTCTCTCGATCGTCTGGGTTCATGAGTATTTGATTGTATCCCGAAAATGCGTCCATGAACGAGAGAAGCTCGTTTCCAGCCGTTGCCTCGACAAGTTGGTCGATGTGTGGGTGGGGGAAACTGTCTTTTGGACAGGCTTTGTTGAGGTCCGTGAAGTCGATGAAGACCCTCCATTTTCTGTTTTTATTTTTAACAACAACGGGGTTGGCTAGCCAATCAGGGTATTTGACTTCCTGAATTGAACTGGCATTGAGAAGCTTCTCAACCTTGTCATTGACAGCTTTGGCTCTTTCAGGACCGATTTTGCGTCTTTTCTGCTTAATTGGTTTGTAGGTTGGATCTACATTGAGCTCGTGAGTTGAGATGGAAGGGTTGATACCCTTCATGTCCTTGACCGACCAAGTAAAAGTCGAGACATTCTGTTGTAAAAACGCAATCAAATCGTTCTTAATGTCGTCTGGGAGTTCTGCTCTGATTCCCACGCACCTGCTTGCATCAGAATCATTGATGACGACTTGCTGGATGAGTTCCCTTTCTGGTCCCTTTTTTCCTTGCTCCATGTTGAACATACACGAGGGCACTCTCACCCTGTGTTCTTTTACGAAACACGGTAGGCTTGCTCTCTGATACCTTTTTACCGTTTGAATGCCTTTGGATGAAGGGAATTTCAGACATTGATGATAGGTTGATGACACGGCTTTCATGATGTATATCCACGGGGTGCCGAGAATAGCGTTATAAATTGTCGTTTTGTCAATTACATGAAATTTTACCAGCTTGTTAACTCCGCTAGCGTAAATGGGTAACTTGATCGTGCCGATATTATGCGTCGTCTCGCTCGTAAATCCGGTAAGCGGCTTAGCCTTTTGTTTGATGTTTTCCTCTTTGATTTCCATTTTCTTTAATGTATCTAGAAAGATCAAATCGATGGAACTACCGGTGTCAACTAGGATCCGAGATACTTGGCAGCTTCCAATGAGAAGTTCAACCACCAAACGGATCGTTATGAGGATAATGAGTTCCCCATAGATCTTGATCGGTGAAAATAACAGGCGGCTCGTCAGAAAGGATTGGATGTGGCGCGTTTTGGGCGGCTAAGGCCTTACGCTCATATCCCCTGATCGACCAAACCGAGTCATTTACCAAGATTATGCCTCCCATGATCATGTTGATTCTTCGTACGACTTTGGGGGCTTCATCTTCTTCATCCTCGTGATCGTCACAGTCGCGTTTCTGAGCGTTGTTTTTTGGTTGGCGCTGCTTTTTACCATGTCTAGGCGATTGATCGCTGGTCTGTTCATCCTGATTGCGATGTGACTCGCTTCTCAACTCGTCTAATAACTCTTTTATCTTCTCGCTCTTGAATTTGGCATATAATGCCTCCTTGAGGGTTCAGCAGGACGACGTGTTGTGTGAAGTAGTTTTATGATACTCGCAGTATCTTTGGCCTTCTTCCGGCACAGTGGCGGTCTGCGGCGTTGTCTCCTTATCCTCTTTCCTCCATTTATTCCAAGGTTTGGATGTTGGACGCTGGTTTCCAGAGCTGCCGACCACCATGGTCGTCTTTGTCCACTTTTCGTAATGATGTCTCGGTTCACGATCTTCATTTTTACCAGTCTGTTTAGTGGAGCCGAATTTCTTGGCTAAGCCACTTTCTGTTCATCTAGTTCGATGAATTTATTCGCTCGATGAAGAGCATCTTCGATAGTCAGCGGTGGGTTGAGAACTAGATCTTGGTAAAAAGGTGCCTCATGCCATATAGCGTTCGTCAAGGCCGCAATAGCGAATTTGTCTGGGGCCTCGGCGTGTGTGATGGTCGTCTTGAAGCGGTCTATGAAGGTTCATAGAGTCTCTTTTTCTCTTGCGACAAGGACATCAGCGTGTTCAGGGAAGTATCCTTGTTAACATATGCGAAATGATGTCGCACGAATGTTCGCGTTAGGTCGGAGAAGCTGTTGATTTATTCAGACGGGAGCCTGGAGAACCAAGTCAAAGCAACTCCTTCTAGGGTTTCTGCGAATAGCTGAAAGAAACCGATATCACGTTCCCTAGCCGGCGAGAACCGTGCTTTTGCTGCCAATACCTTGAAAGTGGTCAGGTGAGCTGCGGGATCTTTCGTACAGTTGTAGGTTGGCAATTTGAGCTTTTCTTTTTGTCTAACATACGTATTATTGATACGCGAATTGAAGGGTGTTCTCCGGGTTTCTTCGATGATTCGATCGATCTCTGGGGAGGACCCTTTGACACTATGAACCTCAACCCTGAGTTCCTTGAGGGTATCCCTTAACTCGGTCAATTGCTTTTCGACATGGTTGGGATTTGCTCCTCGGATGGGTGTTTCTTGAATGTCATCGTGAGACGTGTCGTGCTCGTGGTGGCGGCGTTCTCGACGCGAGTCACGTTCACAGCGCGAGTTCCGCCTACGATGTGAACCGTGCTTGTGCGATAATCGTAATCTTTCCGCTCATGCTGGGAGTCGTAATCGTCCCGCTCGTGGTGCGGAATGTGTTCATCGTTCAAATCCCTTCGGAGCGAATATCATTCATAATGTGAATCGCGTTCATCATCTAGATCTCGACCTTGGGGTGAGTCTCACTTGTTTTCATCTTCTAGATCTTTCTCTTGGTGTGAGTCCCGTTCACGCTCTTCTCCTAGATCTTTCTCTCGGTGCGAGTCTCGTTCGCGTTCGTCATGGTGCGAGTGTCGTTCGCGTTCGTCTCGGTGCGAGTCTCGTTCTCGGTGCGAGTCTCGTTCGGGCGTATCGTAGACCAATCGCCTGAAGACGTCTCTTTTTACTTTGGAGGGAATGATGCATCGTGGCTTAGATGGATATCTCGACTGTTGGTCGGAGCGAATTTTATTCTGCTCGGTCTGCAACTGGTCGATTTTCTCTGAAAATTCTTTTAGGAAATCGTTCTGGGAATCGATTTTGGCTATCAGAGTGGCTAGAACATAATCTTTTTCGACTTGTTCTGCCGTGTTATCGGCTGGCGGGATGTTCTCGTCGCTTTTCTGGGTTTTTCCAGATTTAGGGCGTCGTGGCGGCTTGCCGTTGAGTACCCCAATCTCCCTATCATCGGGATCACTGAGTTCGTGATCACTTAGTTCACAATTGACCCTAAGATTGATCTTAGGGTCAACGTCGTCACGGTTTCCAGATATCTCGAGTTTAGAAATTTTTTAAGAAATCCCCACAGTCGGCGCCAATTGTTGATTCTCAACTCGGTCTATCCAAAGATAGAAAGAATTTTAGGGTTTCTTGAGGGATTCTTAAAGAAGAGTTTTTGAACTTGGCGAGAAAGAATGAAATTAGGGGTTTTCGCTAGGTTTCCAGGAAGAAAACAAAGCGGCTGAAGATGACAAGTTAGGTCGTCAGAAAGAACTTTGCTTAAATCGGTTTATATCTAAGAACTTTTAGAAAACTATATTGAAAATTGGATGATTTCATTCAATGAGTTCAATGCCTTTAAATAAGCTACAGAAGTCGGCTGATCTAAACAGGAAAACCTAGAATAATATCGTAATATTTCCTAATATCTCGGCACGAATATCTTCAAGCGTATCTTCTTGCTTGGCGTGACACTCACGCGCACCGCTTTCCTTTCTTGACGTTGTCTTCTGTGTTGACTTAATTTTACTCCATAGTCGGGCCGAACCGAGATAAAACTTGATCTCGAGTTATAACTAAAATTGACTCTTTTTTTATTGGGCCAACCTAAATTCCTGAATAGACTTATTTGATATATTTGGGAAATGTGCTAATCTTGACTCCAATAAAGTTAAAGAAGCATCCGCAAACACCTAAGGCCAGATAAATAAGACGGCTTAACACAGAGCACCAGCAAGACTAAGTCATTTGACTGAGCCCCTTTTCTATTTTGTTTAAGCTTTTGCAAATAATAGAGTGGATTTTTGTTTCTATTTAGAGAAAATCCACATTTCCTTTTCCTGCGTTGTGCTTCCGAGTTTGTAGGAGTTGATACTCCACTGTAAATTTAAAAAATAAAAAATGAATAAAAGCTGAATTTGTTTCCTCATTATAAAATTTGTCTTGTCTTCTTATTGCTTTAATTTAGACAGCAAAGGATATCTTTGTGGTCAAATTCTCTATGGGCGAGACTCATCAAACAATCGAATAAGTGTTTGACCACTTTGGCTGAGCTTCCTGATTCTAGAACCTACTGTTATTGCTGGTGGATGAAACTAATAAGTTGAAGCTAATTCAGACACCTAAGAAGATATTATTAGGGACACAAGTCCCACATCGATAATTGGAAGGGATTTCAAGTAATATATAAG
This sequence comes from Orychophragmus violaceus, assembly GCA_030180135.1. Classification (NCBI taxonomy): domain Eukaryota; kingdom Viridiplantae; phylum Streptophyta; class Magnoliopsida; order Brassicales; family Brassicaceae; genus Orychophragmus; species Orychophragmus violaceus. The sequence goes on from CM058231.1 coordinate 73,792,113, forward strand.
AGATATGTGCCACTCCACTTATCACCAATTGGTTTTAGGTTAGATGTCCATAGATCTTAATATGGTATCAGAGCCCAGAACCATGCAATCCAACCCGATCCGATCCAAAGTTGGTCCAACCATCGAAAAACCAGACCCAATTTGGTGCCGTCGATCCAAGCCCGAACATTCCGAGATTAATGGCCAAATGACCATTATTTCGAGGGGGCGTATTAGGGACACAAGTCCTACATCGATAATTGGAAGGGATCTCAAGTAATATATAAAAGATATGGGCCACTCCACTTATCACCAATTGGTTTTAGGTTGGAAGCCTATAGACCTTAATAGATATGATGTTACATTATATGAAAATAATATGTACAAAAATGAGGGACTGTTTTCCCTATCTCCATAAAATCACAATTTTATTTAGTAGTAAACAAAAATCATGGGAGGAGTATGCAATTAGTTCCGAAGCAAAGCGAAAAGCTTGTAAGGCTTTTGAAGGAGTTATATATAGCTAAAATAAGACTTTTGTAAAAAGTAGTGTTAACATAAGACTTTCAAAAGAATTAGAATAAGACCTCGGGAGGTTTTAGTATGCTCGAGAGAGTCATATCTTTTTAATAAAAATATTGTGATATTTGACTAAAATAATTAATTTGTGATATTTAAGTAAAGAAAATAATTTTGTGATAATTAAAGAAGAATTGCTTAAACTGTCCCCACAATTTAATTCTAAAGACAAAAACTACACCGCAATTTGAAAAAAAAAATGCAAAACTATCCATTTAGGATAGAAAAACAGAAATGACAATTAACATTATAACTTATGCGTTGTGTAAAGGTATGATTCTTTACTCTAACTAAAGTCTAAGTAACTTCATTTTATCAGTTTTTTTGTAGAAGTCTAAAATGGAATAAATTAGTAAATCTTATCTTATATACACCTAGAGGTTTTTCTCACCAGCCACTCTATTCAGATGTCCTTTCTCTAGAAATAGCGAAATGGACTTTCATCCGGTCTGTCTAATGTGTCTAATATTTGTGTATGAAATTTGTAATAGTCTTTTGGGCCGTGCAATTTAACTCAAAATAGCCCATGAAGACCTCAAGAACCCTAAAATTTTCCACTCGGCCTTCTTCTTCGAGACATGATCTCATATGACCTTATTTTTTCAAAAATAATCTCTTATGCACCACTTAATCTACATGCCCCTCCTTGTTTTAATGAAATATTGTGAGGATGATTTTGCCCCTCTTATTTTAATTTAATTTATGTTATGATTAAAAAAAACTAAATCGGGAAAAAAAAAACGAGAGCTGACGCTCCCTCCTTGCCAACGACACCTTACAGTCGCCGTTCTAATCGCCACCGGCGGTACACGATCATATTTCTTCGCATTTGAGCTGCATTTCACTCCTGAATCATTGTAAGCTACTAATTCATCAATTACAAACTGTTTTCGTTTGTTTTTAGCTCAAATTTGGGAAGAAATTGGGAATAGCAAATCTAGGGATTTGGAGATTCGATTTGAATGCACATTGCGGTTATATGTATATTGGTAGGGCACTAGGTTCGTGGTTGAATCATATTGTATTGTGGATGGTAGATTAGAAGCCAAGTTCTCGTATTTTGAGGTGGATGAATCAAAAATGCGCCTTAATATTGCGATATGGAACTGTGTAAAAATAATAGTACTAGGTAATACTTTCAGTACTGTGTAAACTGTGTAACACTGGTAATACAAGTAAAACTTATAGAACATGTAAATGAAGTAACTCTGGTAACATTGGCAATATTACTGAGTAAAACTGGTAACACTCGTAATAATATTGAGTAAAACTAGTAATATTGCTAGCACTGATTCTGTTTTTTAATTGTTTTGCAGTATACAATGAGCAACAACGCCATCATACATTTTAAATGCCAAAGTCGGATGTATAGTTTGTTGTTGAAGATATCAGTGGAGGAGATAACATTGTTTATGATAGAAGAGAGGATATACAAGAAACTTGGGTTATATGTAAGTAAGGTTAAACTGCGATTGAGTTACTTTCCATTGCTGGTGGGATGTGAGGAAGAGTTTACTATTTCTGATGATGAGGATCTTTGTGTTTACCTAACGTCTATGGATAAAGATAACTGTAGATGTGTTTTGTATGTCGAGGTCATCAATGTATCGGAACTGCCCGAGCAAGTGTCAAGAGTGGACAAAATTTCTATAGGTATGAACTATGAGGAGTTGCAGTCAAAAGATGATAAAATCGGAGCTCGAGCCATAACTTTGTACGTGGAAAAGGAAAACGCAGTACAAGAACAACAACAGGAGGCAATAGAGGATGAGGCTGAGGCTGAGGTTGAGGTTGATGATCATTTATCACGTGATGTAGTTATGGATATATCAGATAGCTATGATAGATATGTCAAGCCGCCACATGTTGTTAAACCCTGTCAGTTTATAGAGGCATGGGAAGACCGTTTGGGTTTGTATGTGCGTTAAGAATTTCCAAGTAAAGCGGTCTTGCATGATTTGGTGGATAGAGGCGCATTTAATGAGTGTTTTGGTTTTGTAGTAAAGAAGTCGGACATGGTGCGATTAATGTTAAAATGTCGTGTACCAAGCTGCAAGTGGGGTCTACGAGCTGCAAAGGTTGGAGAGACTCCTATTTTCTCAATTAGAACGTACACTAATATACATTCATGCAGTCGAAGTAGTCAGAGTGAAAGCAACGCGAAGAGGAAAGGCACACCTCAGTTGGTTGCATCTATTTTGCATGATGATTATCCGTGACAAATGGAAACTCCCACTCCAAGGATTATCATGGATCTTGTTAAGACAAAACTTGGTGTTGACGTATCGTACTCCACAGCGTTGAGATGGAAAAATGAAGTTGTTCGTGATTTGCATGGTAGTTCGGAAGGAAGCTATGGGATGATGTACTGTTATTTGTACATGTTAGAGAAGGTGAATCCAGGTACAATAACGTGTTTGAAATTGGATGAGCAGAATAAATTCAAGTATCTATTCATAGCTCTGGGAGCCAGAATTGAAGGGTTTCAAGTGATGAGGAAAGTTCTAATCGTGGATACAACATTTCTAAAAAATGGATATGGTGGTTGCCTATTTTTCGCTTCAGCTCATGATCCTAATCATTTAATTATCCCATAGCCTTTGCGATACTTGATGGTGAGAAAACTGAAAGTTGGACTTGGTTTTTTGAGGTGCTGAAAACCGTGATTGCAGACTCTTCTGAATTAGTGTTTGTGAGTGACATGAATGCAATCCTCATTGATGCCATAGCTAATGTGTATCCTCAAGCTCATCATGGGTATTTTGTATGGCATTTGTCACAAAATGTGAAGGCCCATGCTTCTAATGTGAACAAAGACACAGTTGGCTCTAGATTCACAGAGATGAGCGCTCTTTACACGGTGCTTGAGTTTGAAGCCGCTTATAGTTCTTTTAATTCGAGATACCCTAAGGCGACTGAGTATCTAGAAAAGAGTACCGTGAAAGAAAAATGGGCAAAGTGTTGTTTTCGTGGAGAAAGATACAACCAAGGCACAAGCAACACTGTGGAGTCTTTGAACAAAACTTATAAGGAGGCCAGGAGGTACGCATTATTACCCTTGCTTGATACGATTTTAAAGAGAATTTCAAAGTGGTTTAACGAACATCGGAAGGAGACAGTGGCTGGAAAGGCTGATAACAAGGTATTGTCTTTAGTGGAGAACCATGTTCATGATCTTTGGATAGAAGCTAAATCATTAATTGTCATGGTGTTAAATAGTTTCGAGCTTATGTAATATGTCACCGGTAGCGATGGGAAGACTTATTTGGTGAACTTGATGTCGAGATCGTGCAGTTGCAGGTTCTTTGATATTGAAAGGTACCCTTGTGTCCATGCATTTGCCGCTTTTATTAACTCAAAAAGGATCCAAATAGACCTAAGGATAGGGATATGGCATTGCATGAATTATCTTCGAGATATTATTGGATGGATTTTTGGACATTGGCGTATTACATGACAATTTATTTAGTGCCGGATATGTCAGAGTGGGATGTTCTGGATGACATCAGAAATTTGAAGATACTACCTCCCGACAAACCCAAAAGAAGGGAAGGAAGAAAACTAACAGGTACCCATCGGCAGAAAAAGAAGAAGAAGAAAAGGACTCAGAACAAGAGGCGGCCGAGACAATCACTTCAATGGTTTATTTTTGGATGATAGTAATTTTGTTTCTAGTCTACCATTTTACTTGCAAGACATGCTTGATTGAAAACTAGTTACTATATGTCACATTTTTCTGGTGGTAAAACTAGTAAAACTGTGTACTACTAAGTGATTATCGTATCTTTGTTGTTAGTAATTGTCGAGTATAGTGTTAAAAAAATCCAATTTAGCCAACATGCTAATGTGTAAAAGTACCAGAATCATATTTAACTAGTAACTATATTTCACTTCTTTTTCTGTTAGTAAAACTGGTAAACTTTGTAATACTAAGTGATTATCGTATCTTTGTTGTTAGTAATTACCGAGTATAGTATTAATCAATTCCTAATTAGCCATGGTGTTAATGCATAAATGTACCAGAATCATATTTTAATCGAATTATAAGTTAATCAAAACCAATGGCTATTAGTAGAAGGAAACAACACAATACTCCACCAATATAGTCATTATACTTTTAAGATCTCTTTGTAAATACTAACCAACCATAGAGGATAAAGTTACATAAGTTCATAATTTAGAAATTTTATTGCATCAAACCACCCAAAATACATATTTATCTACTTATATTAACTGTAAAACTACAAAACACAAACCGAAGGTGGGTAATACAACTAAAATCGGAAAAAAACAAAAGTAGAACTATGTTGAATGTCAGTAATACTAATATCTTGAGTAATACTATGTGTATATTTGACCAGTTTCATTTGGCGCCCAAATTTTGATTTTCCTCATATTTTTATTTTTTTGGGCGCCCTTCCCCCATTTCGAGAACACAACTTCATTTCTACAACATTTCTACACATTCTCTCTCTCCTTTCAGTTGTGCCCACTCCCTCTCATCGATTTCCCCTCTCTCCCATCTCTCTCTTTCTCTCCAATCCTCCTTCAATCCCTCTCCCAAGTCCAAACCGATTATGGACCCGAGTTACAGCGATGAAAAGAGAAACAAGAGGATATACGATAGGATATTCTTTCTGGCTGATGGTGACTATGGAATCTCGAAGCATTGTCCATGTGGAGGACGAATAACGGAGCGAAGAATCTTAGAGGATACATCTAAAACCGAATCGGTTATAGGAAAGGAATACTTTATCTGCGATGATTTCGAGGTATATATTTGAATTTAGGGTTCTTGTTGATTTTATGGTTGAACCAGTAACAATTGTACTACTGTTAGGTTCTGGGTGATTTTGTGATTTTGTTAAAATATTTCGTACAAGTAATACTATGTTATACTAGTAATACTAGGAACACTAGTAATACTGACTATTAATTTAGGTTGGTTTGTAAGATGATGACTCTCACATTCGAAAACCATGAGATCTGGCTGTCGAAGAAGAGGTGACACTGTTGAGGAAGGAGGTCGATGAGCAGTCCAAGCAAATTCGAAACATGTCACACCATGAGTTTCATATCAACTAAATGCGTGAGGAGCTTAAAAACCATGCCGAAGAGATTGCAAAAATGAAAAATGTTTAGGATTTCTATGTTAAATTAAGGTGTTTGCATTACTTATCTTTGTGTTTAAGTTTTAAGTTCTTGTGTCTTTCTTGTCTGTTCTTGACTCTCTATGTTTGCTTAATTATCATTGTTTGTTTAATTAAGGCATTCTATTATGTAGCGTTGTCCTTCTTATTCAATATTTTCTTACTCTTTCTTAAACTTTAAACTTTAAACATTACACCTGAAAAAACCTTAAACTACAAAAAGACTAGTATTCAAAACAAAGGCATCCGATAACCAAAACGAACCAAAAGAGGAGTGACTGGTTTTCTGAACCGAAAAAAAAAACAACTCAAACAAAACACAATGGACGATCTACACGGTTTTCTCCTTCATATACTTCATGAAGGCTTCCACTGTGGTAAGTCTTCCATCAAATCCTTCAATCGCGCTCACAACTGCCTTCATCTGCTCTTCCATTTCTTTCTGGAACCTTTTTAGGATATGTTCGATTGTGCCGTGTCCTGGTACCGGAGTGTGAATGGCGGCAATTGGATCTGTAACTGTCTCAGCAACTGGCTCGGGAACTGGTCTTCAGGCAGCGACATTTGCGTCGTACATATCTTCAAAGCAAATGGTCAATCCTTGTCCCAAACGTTTCATCCATCTTTCCACGACGATATCATGCATATCAACGTCATCATTTTCCTCCGTGAGTCAAGGCAGAAGAGCCTTTTCCCCATCATTCCGAGCAACCATGATATTATCAATGTCCTGTTTCACAGAAAACAAAAATGCTAGAATTTTAAATATTCTAACCAAACAAACTAATTTGGAAATATTGAGAACCTACCTTAGTTGTTGCAAGTTCTTCGTTTATCTTCGACAGAGGGAACCCTTTCATATCACATTTCTTGAATTTTAACTAGCACATCCTAGGACAATCTGCATTTGCGTCTCCCTACCTCTTCTCTGAATTTTTTCCTCAAGTCAGGGATCGCCTCGAATGGTAAAAGCTAAAAAAGACAAAAAAAAATGTATACAATATAACTTAGTGTTTCCAGTATTACGCTATTATAAGAACATAATATTACCTAGTATTCCCAGTTGTACACAGATCTAATAAAAGAGTTTCACTGACCTCTAATGGAAGACAGAATCCGGGAATCGGCCATTGCCCTCCCTCTTTCGCAAACCCTCCAAAATGCTCTACTGTGTGCTTGATCTGACTAAGCATATAATCAAAAGACAGTCTCCCCCAAGGGAATGTCTTACATAGATCGAGATCATCCACTGCTCTCAGAAGGAATGGACTCACAGGGGTTGGTTTTTGACCACACTTGGTCTGCGTTATGAGAATGCTGCACAAGAACAACAGGACCAACATCCTCAGCCTATCCCGACCTGCGTGCTCGATCTCATCGACCTTTGCTTTGACGTCTTGGAATCTAAAAACACCTTTACCAAAATTGCTTAGTCACAAACTTCGTACCACCAAGCTTCTTATAATACGGTGGGTAGTTCCGGTAGTCTAAACCGGAGATGAGGGCATTTTCTGTCAGACCGTATCGTATGGGGATGCCATTAACAGCAAACCATGCTTCCCATTTCCTCTCAATTTTTTTCATACGGAGAAGAAGCCTCCACATGCCCTAAACCTTGTGGTTTTTGTCCAAAAGCATGTGAAAAAGGTGTTTAAACTAAGGATGCTTCTCAAACCAATTCCTCTCCATGTCACTGACTGGAAGATCCAATTTCATAAGCGTAGTCAAAAACTCATCGATAAAGCATCTTGTCCCAACCTTGAATCTCTTCCTATACTCGCTTGGAGGGAAGTACACACCCATCGGTCGTACTGCTTCTATTTCCACTAGATTCTGATCTAAACCCTGAAAAAACAACCAAATATTACTTAGTATAACCAGTATTCTCAAAGTTTTACTTAGTATTACCAGTATTCTCAAAGTTTTACTTAGTGCTACCAGTATTCCTGGTAGTTTTACCTAGTACTACCAATATTACATACAAAACATTAAATTCGAACCTCATCTTCTCGAGCTTCTTCACGATGTTGAGACGATATCTCATGATGTTGATATGTCATTTTCTCTGAATCCTGCAACAAAAAAATCAGTTGAAGTCAGTTAACCCAACTTAATACTTATAGTTTTACATAAATATTTCTATCAATATTATGTATTTAATCATGCTAATTTTACCTTGGAGGTTTCCAAAGTGCGGCTATGTGCTTCTTCTGAGTCAGAGTTCCTTGTCCTTTTTCTTCTCCTTTGTCTACTTCTTCTTGCTCTTCTTCCTCTTCTTCTTTATCTTCATCTTCTTCATCTTCTATCTTATTGTTCTTCATTTTTGTCATCTTCTAACTTTTCCTCAACTTCCCGAGATGTTTCTTCTCCTTTTTCTCCTTCTTCTTCACTCTCATCTCCCCGATCTTTTCTTCTGCCAACTTCCCGAGATGTTTCAACATTATCAAGTTGTGGTGCTGCATATTGAGCCTCAGGACATGCATCAACAGTCTTTTCGGAATCATGAGCTTTAGGAGATGCATCAGCCACAACTGCATATTGAATCTTTATCTTCTTCCCTCGAGATATAGTAGTCTTCTTCCTCTTCTTTGAAGACTCTCCCTTATTACCATTCTCTCTCTTCCACTTCTTTGAACTCTTTGAAAAAGAAGAGCCGGAATTCTTGTTCTTCTTTGTCCCTCGCCTTGTGGTAACCATCCCGTTAGTAACTAAGAGAGACAACAAAGAGAATCAAGAGGTTAGACGATTGATTCATAAAGAGGTAAGCTAACTAGGAGATAACTAGTCCCAAGCTATCAATCCGCTCATTACTCTCTCCAATGAGACTCCTCTCAAATACTCTACTCGGAACAAACACACACTCCTCTACTCAGCTACAATCCTCGAATCCCGATTTCAATACCTCATTTTCTTAACCTAGGAATCGACTCTAGGAATCGACTCGTTTCTAAATGTATCTCTCGGCCATCTCGGCAACTCTACAATCATCGACTTCAATAAGAGAAAACATACCTTTCCACGACATTTCTTAGACGCGGCGAGGCTCGAGAACAATAGAGGTGTTCGGAATCTTGTGGAAACGGTGTCTTCGCATCGTCGAAAAACTTCTCGAGTCGTCGAGAGTTAAGGATTTAGGTCACGATTTGGGAATACTTGGTAATACTTGATTTTGATACTAAAACGGAAATAGGATCTGATAGAGCATCGTTTATCGTCAACGGGTAGGTTTATCGAGATGGGTCGGGTCAGTTTGAGACAGTTAATGTGTAAATAGCTTAAGAGTGGTTGGACAAAATCGTAACTTTTCTAGTAAATGAATTAAAAAAAAAAAGATAAAATAGTTCTAAAAAATAGGGGGACATTTGAGATTCTTGATCGAGATATAGGGGCATACGAGATGATTTCTCTTCTTCTTCCCATGCCGCCCTTCCTCTACATCCTCCTTCTCTTCACCTCCCCTTTGTCCAGTCACCGTTACCGTCGCCCGTTTACGTCCCAAAAACAACAAGCTCGCCATCAATGCCTGAATGATCGCTTTAATATGACATATTAAACATATTACCCCAGATCCCTCTTCGCATCCCACCGTTTCGAGCTATTGGTCAACATATACCCTATAAAATGAGTCTCCAGGCACCACAAACCGTCCTCGCAAATCTCCCAAAGCAAAAAAAGCAACCAAATCCGAAACTTAGCACTTTCTCCCAACAACTTCCATGGTTTCAGTCGACTACGTCGCCGTCCCCGCCTCAGCGGCATCTATGGCTGATTTTTTGAAGCAGAGGGTCGTCTCTGATTTCTAGGGTTTCACGGATGTGAAGCCGTTTGTTTTCACCGCGACGACTCCGACACCCGTATCCGACGCCGCTGCCGGTAAATAATTAGGATTTTATTATTATTTCAGTATAGCTTAAATCTGCATCTAGCTTCATTTGAGCGATTGAATTTGGGTAGAAATTGATTTCTGATTGAAGTTTCAGATTTCTAATCATTATCATTCATAGCTTAGCATCTGAGATTCTCTCAACAGTGTTATCCATTAAATCATCAGTTTTTTGTAGTTTTGTGTGATGTTTGGGGGTATATGAGGCTTGGTTTGTGTGATGAAATTGATTTGAATTTGTTGATGTGTCTCATCTAAGAACTCTCTTTTGTTTCATGTTATCCCTACGACCTCCAGATTCAGCTTGTGGCAAGAAAGTCACTGACTTCAGTGGACAAGCTGAGAAATCTGCAAAGAGGAAGAGGAAAAACCAATACGGATGGATAAGGCAACGTCCCTGGGGAAACTGGGCCGCTGAGATCCGTGATCCAAGTGAATGTGCAAGGATATATCTTGGAACTTTCAAAACAGCCGAGGAAGCTGCAAGAGCTTACGATGCTGCAGCAGGCAGAATCGGTTTCTCCAAAGCTAAGTTGAATTTTCTAGTGTAAAACCCGACTGTCTCTCAGAAACGCACTACCAAGGCCAATCCTCAAGCCAAACCAAACCCAAACCCAACTTTGGTTCAGAACTTCGAAAACTCCTCCAAACAATATGTGTTTCGTGGAGGAGAAACACAACAACAACAATCAGTTTGGGTTGACAAACTCCATTGATGCTGGAGGTGGTAATGGGTATCATCAGTATTTCAGCTCAGACCAGGGTAGTAATTCATTCGGTTGTTATGAGTTTGGTTGGAGCGATCAAGCTCCAGTAACTCCTGATATCTCTTCTGCGTTTATCAGCAGCAACAACAACTCTGCTCTATTCGTGGAGGAAGATAATCCAGCTAAGAAGCTCAAGCCCATGGATTTAAAGACACCTTACAACAACACTGAATGGGACTCTTCACTTGATTTCCTCAACGGAGATGCTGTGGTGACTCATGGCAATGGTGCAAACCCATGGACGTATGGAGCATGGATGAGATCGATTCCGTGATTGGAGGAGTCTTCTAAAGAGATCCATTTTCATGTAAATAAGGCTACATATATTGAGTTTCTTGCATCATTTGTTACTTTTTGCCCTAAAACTTCTTTAACATTGTCCTAAATAATATGTTGAACCACTGCTCTGTTTTATTATTGGGTTCTGGAATGCTACTAAATACCGGTACGACCGGAGGAAAGACAAAAAACAAGGACCTTGATTGCCTAGAAAAATGAGCCACTTTATTTTTCAGTACAATGAATCTAGAGGAAAAGTTGAAAACGACGTTGTGAAACGGCAGAAGAAACTAAAAGGTTATAGTTTCTTTGCAAGTGGGTAACTTGGTGGTGAGTTTGTGACATTCTTGTGATCCAATTTTATGAGACAAAAAAGGAAAAAAAATTAGAGGATGTTTCATCTATAACAAAGTAATAAAATAATAAACATTAATATTTTATTAAAAATTTCAAAAAGAGAGCTTTTCAAATAAGAAATTTTAAGAAACCCTTTTTACTTTTTTGAGAAACTTTTATAATAAAATAATATTATTTAAAGATGTTTTTCTTTGAGAGAATGTTTTTTATGAGGGTTTTAGAAGTTTTTATTCTTCAATGATCTGTTTTGAATTTTTTTTGCAAGTCTATCGTTCCACTTTTGATGGTCTATATAACAATCTCCAAATTGATCAATCTTCTGATTTCCAATGCAAGACTGCAAAAAAAACTCTAAAAGAAAACGGTTAATTATGACCAATGCAAGGGAAAGGAAGTTAGAGAAACAGACTGTGAGAATCATAACTTCGAACATAAGAGAAGGAACAACTCAAGACAAACAATGGGAAACGTCTCGAATGATCAATACAAGAAATGGGCTCAGTGTGAAAGATAGACCTCAATTCAAAGCGATATAGAGGAAAGGTAAATGCCACACTCCACTTTCACAAGATTAGTCGTTTTGGTTAATAACATCTAGCAAAGACGTTATAAGCTATAAATATCGTTCTAAAACTTTTGATATAATGGGCATGTTCGTTTGTCAGACGCAAGCGGCTGCGGCTGCGGTCTGCGGCTGCGGTCTGCGGCTGCGGTCAGACGCAACAATTGTTGTACATTTGACAGACGCGCGTTTGGCCGCAGCCGCAGCCGCAGATTTGTTCGTTTGTTAGACGCGAGTTTTTCCGTAGACGCAGACGCAGACGCAAGCAATTCCGAACGCAGACGCTGAATTTTCTTGCGGTCAAAAATTCTGGCCGCAGGTCGCAGCGTTTAGACGCAGCCGCAGCCGCAGGAGACTGCGTCTATCAAACGAACATATTTTAGACGCAGCCGCAGCCGCAGACCTCCTGCGGCTGACAAACGAACAGACCCAATATTGTCATAGTCTCTCAGATGAACCAGAATTGTTGTTTCGAAACACTGCAGGGTCCAAACCCACTTTCATGCATGAAAAAAAGAAGGTGAGTGTTACCAAGAGGCCTCATTCGAAATGGGAATTTGGTTGACAAGTGGTTAGATAAAAATTATAATGAATATAAATAATTATTCGCCATGTGGACGGATATTTGTAAATTTGAATATTACTAGCTAGATTTGAATCTATATTAAGATACTAATTTGCTTGAATCTATATAAGGATATTGAGGGGATGGAAGACAGTAAAATCTACTATGCAGAATAATAAATTCTCTGAAAACATAAATAAGCACAACTACCAAAATACTTATGTTAATTCGATTTATATGAATAATTTATTACAATTACATGACATTCCTTGAGGATTGAAGAAAATCCAAAAAAAAAAAAAAGACTTGACAAAACAAGGATACAACTTGCACGCCTTCAAAAGCCATATATTTATATTATCTTATATTATTCAGTTTAAAAACAAAAGAAGAGAATTACTGTTCCATAATATTTATTTAACACATTATTTTAACTATACCTGACCAGATCTACGACTACAAATATATGGTTTGTTGATCCATATTAAACTATACCATATAAGAACTTCTACCTAGAGATTTTAGTTCTACAAAGGAAACATTTTTAAAACAATATTAAACCATATATGAGGAGGCATTACTTGAACGTACTAAACTAAAGACTGCATAAACTCACTCTAGGGGAAAAGTAATAGGAAATTTAAAAACACACATGAGCGGGGTGGTCAACAAACTAGTATAAAATAATAAAAATATTTTGTAGACCAGGTGATCCTTGATGGACCAATAATGTGGACCAAGTCGGCTTCATTTCTTTTTGTTTGGGCCGAAATCTTTCAAGATATACCATATGTCCTTATCGAGCCATTTGAATGATTGTGGAATTGTGGACTTATTTGGGCTGGTACTCCTTGTATCTCCCGGTTATGGGTTGTTGAGAGGATGGTAAAGTCGTGCCATGGCGGCGAAGGTTTGGGATGCTTCATCTTGGGTTTATGGGCTTTGTCTTTTAGACCATACTTGCATTTGAGTGAATTTGGTGGTTTTGCTTTGATTTCTTTGAACTCCTCATGATTGTTTCTTGTTTCTAGGCATAGAAAAGAGTTCTCCAAAACATAGGACACCTCCTAAGCTCCATGGTTCTATGCTGGTTGGATGTCCGCATCAGAATTACCTATACTTTAGCTCCATTCGTGTATTGTTTTAGATTCGAATCGGATCAAGCTTTTCGGTCGGATTTGGGTTTCAGGTACCGAGTAAAAGCAATAAACATTTCACATAATATGCACAGCGAGCAAATCAGACTACAAATTGGTAATAAGATATGGATGACTCCGAAACATTATATTTATACATCAATCGCTATGAACACGTTTCTGACCATCTCATATTAAGTTTTTTCACAGCTAAAAAAAGAAGTTAGTGCAGCGATAGGGTTAGAATCTGCTAATTCCATGGACTCTGTAGCCGTGTTTCTCTGAAAACAGAAGTGCCACCAGAACCAGCTGGTGAAGGAGATGAAGCAATGTAGTTTGTTCCAGATGCAGAAACAGTGACTCCTGCAGCATTGGGATTCCCGGGTTGAGAGGGGCCTACGCGTGGGCTCCATCGAGAAGTATGTGGAGCCTAGCAAAAAGACATTCATTCATATATTGATGAAAATGGCTCTAGATTTTAGAGCCTGAATTTGAGCAAGAAGAAAATAGAGGCCAGGTTTTAATTTGGATCCAAAGATTCTTTTAAGTATGTTGTATGAGATGGGAGGACGAACTTTTGAATGTTTACCATATTGTGTTGTGAAAAGGCTGCTGCTCTTCTGAGAGGAGACTCAGATGAAGAAGAAGCACCGCATAATCGAAGAACACTGCGTGTTTGAGCATTATTATGATCATCCGTTTCTCCACCTTCCATGTGAGTACCAGCATTACCTCCTGAGTCATTAGAGAGATCTACATGGAGTGGAAGGGAAGGACGAGACGCTGTTGTTCCTGGTTGTTGCGAGATGCTGCGCCTTTTTAATTCTTCCTCAGCATTCAAAATCTGGGTGCATCCGTTAATTTAACATGATCATTTCGATAAATGAGTATTGACATAGCCGAAACAGCATCATCGATAAAAGAACAGACAGCTAACTGACCTGCTTAAGCACTTGGACCAGATTGTGTTTCTTTGCATTCAACACTTTTAATCTCTCCTCCACTTGTTTCTGTTCTTTCTCTATTTCGCTTGGTACTACTTCATCAGCTGTTTCTTTTGCCTGGTGAAAAAAAATACAAAGCTAGACGATAAGAACTTGACTGATTGGTGTCAAAGGTAAGAAACGAAACAATCCCACAAAAATCTAACAATTTAGGAGCTCATGAAAGCCAAATTGGTAGCTCGATTCCAGCTGATTGTTTCATTTATCTACTCGTTGCATCACAACATCAATTAATGCAACTAAAGCTACTCGAGGGAACGCCATCAAAGTATGTTTCATCTATATACTCGTTGATTTTTTTTTCTATAGTCAACAAATCAGCCACTAATATTGATGAACTGAATTTACCTAAATTGACCAAGCTTTCCTAGTCTTCCTCATCAAATCAATAGAATTATTTTCAAGGAACATGGTGATTCCAGTTTCAAAACAGCTAATTTGTACTCAAAATCCATCGGAATGGCTCAAAGAGGTTAATATCAAAGAAATTCAAACATACCTTCGCCCCTTCCTCGTGTGGCACATTCTCGGTTTCATTCTCTGGATGATCTCCACCGTCCGATCCTCCTGCTCGAGCTCCTTCCAATCTGCCATTCTCGTCTTCCCTATCCCGATTCCCATCAATCTCCTCTATCTTCACCTCAACAAGCTTCTGTTTCCCAGACGAACCGAGCCGTTCAGATTGAATCGCAGCATTCCGATTCGTAACCAGCTCAGTCTTGACGTTAAGGCTTAGGTTAGGGTTAGAATTAGGGGAGAGACGAGAAAGAGCTCGTTTACGGCGATGAAGGAGAGATTTGAAGTCTTTTAAAGAGAGCTTGCGATCCGGCATCGACCACCGGCGAGGCACGTCAGGAACTTTGTGAAGGTTGCCTCTGTACATGGATATCGCCACCATATTTTTCTTCTGGGGTTCCGTTCGTCGAATTCGTCGTTTCGTTCTGCTACCGTGCTCATATGACGATGGGATTTCGAGTTGACGTTTCGCTCTGGGAAGTGAGAAACGTCTGCTGTTTCCGTACACAAACTTTCTATAAACAAATTTAAGCCGATATAACGCCAACACATGTTTTTTCTTTTCACTGAATATACCATCTATTACTTTCTTAAAACCTTGGAATACACCATTACAAACGCTTAGGTCCCAGCCCAGACAACCCAAAAACTAAACAAAAAATGGATCATCAACATGATCATGATCAATACCAGAAAAGGATCCCTAACAATCAGACTCCAAAAGCGGATCTCAAGACCTAATAGACACCCTATCAAAGTTAAAAAGATCATGTAACCAAAGCGGTTCACCAACCGCAACATATGATTAAAAGAAATCCTCTCTGGTCGCACTTTGCGCAATAAGAAAAACACCCTGTACTTGATGACTAGATACGTGGATAACGTCCCACTGTCTTAGCCCCTGCAACAGTAATAAAATAAGGGGATAAAACCATCTGAAAGCAGGCCACGCCGGTGGTCTAGTAATCGCCCCCACCAAGTCTTTAGATTCCGATGCAAAAACAATTCTTTCGACCCTTAAGCTGGTCATACTCTCAATCGTCCATAACCAAGCCTTGAGTTTTGCATACCCATCCGATTCAACTTGGGCAAATGATCTTCGACTGTGTTTGATCACAAGACCATTCCCATTCCGTAGAACCCACGAGGCACCACTGATCTTCGTCGATCTGCACCATACGACTCCTATATCACATTTAGTCCATGTGTCCGGAGGCGTCTTCCAATCTCTCGCATGTACACTCCGGTTCCTGCCATCATTATCCTCGTCGATCTCCTCAAGTCTATTCGCACATTCCCATTCCATTGAATCCTCCGAGGCTTTCCGATAAGAAGCCATAGGACAACCGCTCAGACCATCAAAAATTAAGGTGTTCCTATCCTTCCATAATCGCCATAATATCCAGGGGTTCGTGTTCCGTATATCCACAGACAAAGATCGAGAAGGTTTAAGGTCTAAAAGGTAGAAAAGGTTATGGAAAATAGCATGATCAGCGAAACCTCCTTCTGGGACCGGGATTCTCGACGAAGCCCAAACCTGCCTAGCGAAAAGACAAGTAAACATGGCATGATTTTCTGATTTAGGTTCAACTCCACATCTTTGGCATCTAATGTCCACTTTCATCCCTCTCGATTCAACTCGTGCCGCCTCTGGCATTGCTTCGCTTAGAACTCTCCATAAGAAAATTTTAATCTTCGAAGGGATTTTTATTTTCCAGACCAATTATTTCAGAGGGTTGATGGATGGAAGGGCTGCAACCACCTCTCTCACTTCCGGGTTCAATTCAAGAGATCACATCCAGTAACCCGATCTGACGGGAATGATCTTAAGAATGAGTTCAATATCTGGAGGGAAAAACAGCTCATCAGAAAGCTCTCGGTTCCAATCATTGGATATTGGATCGATCAGGTCCGAAACCATCAGTTCAAGGTCCACCATCGGTTATTTCATCAATGGCGCATGTAATCTTCCGTCATTCAGCCAACATGAGGTCCATAACCTTAAATCTGCTCCATTTCCTACTTTCACCTAGAGACCTTTGATCAACAAGTCACGTCCATGAAGAATGCTTCTCCATCCAAACGATGGTTTAGATCCCATCTCTGCTTCTAAGAACTCGTCGTCAGCATAATACCGACTCTTAAGGAAACGAGGTAGAAGACAATCTCTGTCCATATAGAGTTTCCAAGCTTGTTTGGATAATAGAGACTGGTTAAATAATTCAATATCTTTGAACCCAAGTCCCCCCAACTCTTTGCCCAAGTACATTCTCTTCCAACTTACCCAGTGAGTTTTCCGGTGATGCTCAGAAGCGTTCCACAAAATCTCTGCCATTGCCTTTGCCAAGTTGCTACACGAGGTTTTTGGAAGCTTGAAACATGACATCGCAAACACCGGCATTGCCATCGCTATAGATTTGATAATAACCTCTTTTCCTCCTGGCGATAGAAGCCTAGCGTAATAGCTCGAGTATCTCTCCTTCATTCAATCCTGAATGTACTGAAGCATTTCGATCTTAGATCCACTAAAGCACTCTGGCAGCCACAAGTATTTGCTAGCTCCACCTTCCGTATAAATCCCCATCTTCGATTGGATCTGATTCCGCTTGTTTTCTTCCATTCGAGATCCAAAAGGTATGGATGATTTGTCAACATTGATAACCTGTCCAGTGAGTCGGCCATGCTGATTTAGGATCCGAAGAAATTCCTCACACTGAGTCATCTCAGCCTTGATCATTATCAAGCTATCATCCGCAAAGGGTAAGTGATGAATAGCCAGACCGTCAGGCGAGAACTGAATCCCATTAATAAAACCCCTTCTTTCTGCTTTGTTCATTAAGTGCGTCAATCCTTCCGTGCACAAGACAAATAGAAAGGGTGATAACGGGTCTTCTTGACGGAGGGCACGCTTGGGTGTAATCATACCATGAGCTTCTTCGTTGATCAGAACGGTGAAGGTCACCCTCAAGATGCAAAACATGACCCATCTGATCCACTCATGATCGAAACCCAGCGCCTTGAGCAGGACCTCCACATAACACCATTCGACCCCATCGTAAGCTTTAGACATATCCGTCTTCACTGCCATAAACTCTTCAGATATACCTTTATGCGTCCTCAATGCATGGACATATTCGTGGGCAATCAAGATGTTATGTGAGATTAATCTCTCTGCTAAGAAAGCTGATTGATTGGGTGAGACGAGTTCTGGGAGAAACGACTTTACTCTTGATACAATGATCTTAGAGATGACCTTGTATAGAACCGAGCACAAGCTAATCGGACGAAGATCCGATATGATCGATGCATTCACTATTTTCGGAATAAGGAAAAGTTGCGTAAAATTCCATTCCTTTGGGAAACTTCCTGTCAAGAAGAATTTCTGCACCTCCGCAACAACCCTCAGCCCAACCAGATCCCAATATCGTTGGAAAAACAAACCCGTCATACCATCAGCTCCAGGAGCACTGGCCGGTTTAATCGCAAAGACGTCCTCTTTGATCTCTTCTTTTGTAACTATCTTTGTTAGGTGAGCGTTCATGGCTACGGAGACCCGAGGTGTAAAACCTTTAAAATGGTTGTCTACATCAGATGGACGGGACGTCTGGAAGAGATTCCGGAAATAATCAGCAGCTATTTCGCCCTTTGCTGCACTTGACCTATGCTTGTACCATAATTGTCCATTAGAATTTCAACTCCATTTCTTGTTCTATCCGCTTTGACCGCTGCATGGAAGAATTTTGTATTACGATCCCCCTTAACTTGCCATTTAGCGTGACACTTCTGCTTCCAAAAAGCAGACTCATCCTTGTACGCATGTGACAACTGAATCTTCAAATACTGCATTCTTCCATAACTCGGGTTTGTACTGGACTGTTCTGCATCATACTCCAACTGGATCCTTCTTATTCTAACTTTGGAGTTTGCTTCATTGTCTCTCTTCCATCGACTTAGTTGTTTACGATATCCCCTTATGCTATCCGAAACAGAGGGTTATGTGCCCCTACCAGACGAGGACCACGCTCTGATGACATCTTGCTTGACCTTAAGGATATGCAACATTAGCTTATCGAATTTAAAGGATCCCCGATATGATTCTTGAGAATTTATAAAGCTCAAGAGAATAGGCCTCTGATCAGAACCTCTTTTCTCCATAAACATTTGGTTTGTGCTCGAGAAGTTAAGGGCCATCTCTTTGTTTCTGAAGCTTCGGTCCAATTTGCATTGGATCCATTTCTTTCCTCTCCAACCACTCCAAGTAAAGTTGTTACCTGTACTTTCCAGCTCGACCATACCACATGCTTTTAGCATTGAAGCAAACGGAACAAAGGAAGCATCGCTGCGCCGAGGTCCTCCGATTTTTTCATTGTTTGCTAGAAGCTCGTTGAAGTCTCCGATCATATCCCAACTTTGTTTTCTTTGAATCCCAATACGAGTAAGCTTCTCCCATACTCTATCTCTTCTACTACCACTCGGTTCACCATAAACACAAGATTAGAAGAACCCATAGTTACCAAACTGTACATGGAAATCCATAATATTCTTATCCACAAAGTTGAATACAAGCTCCAAACTTTTCTTCCAAAATAAAGCTAAACCACCACATTTTCCAACCGGGTCCCCCGTATATACAGAGTCATAACCCAACCACACTTGCATATCTACAAGAACATCACGTTTGTACATAATCTCCATCAAGAACAAGACTTCCAGAAAATGTTTTTGATGCATCTCTGCAAGCCGTTGAATTGTCAAACCTTGAGGCCGCCCCAAGACTTGGCAGTTCCAACTGATAATGCTCATTATGCGTTGGACAGTCCCTCATTTGGGACTACCTCTTTGGTTTTGCGCCTCGTGACTTTGACTTCTTTCTTACCTTCACTGACTGCTTTCCACTTCCCGAGTAAACCACGGTTCACTTCACCATCAACGATTAACGCTCCTTCTGACTTTGTTCCACCATTATGACCAGATCTACCCTCTGTTGAATAAGGTCGCTTCCTCTGTTTTCTAGCTTTCTTTATGACCCCGGACGAGCTTGCCACTGCTGGCTTGACTCGGTTTCCCATTGAGTCATAATGATAGCTAGAGAGGTCAGACATCTCCATAGCAGCAGTCGACTCCGATACCGATGAGGAATCATAACAAACCAGTCTGTCATTGTTTTCGGCCCTAATAGCAACCCCCATCAATTTCTCTATAGGCTGCTGGAAGGCATTAGAATCAGAGGACACTCCCGTAGATTCATATCCAAAATTTAGGCCCTTGCCCTTGTTCAAATCTCTAGTGATTATGACTGGAGCTTCAAGTCGAAGCACTGTTTTCTGCGATACAGATCATTCGAAGCTTCTCTCACAGTTCTCCTGACTCGCTCTTCCCTGATCTTTCGTTCTTCACCATTTGCGACCCTCAAGTACTGTCTCATTCCTTCCAAAACTTCTTCAGCTATCTTGGGTCTCTTCAGAACAGGATGCAAGCCCACCTGCTCTTCTTCAAGAACACCATAAAGCGGGTCAGACGACTTGAGGACATGTTCCATCTTTTTCTTTTATGCGCCAGAGCCAGCCACTTTATCGGATAGGAAGAGAGGGCATACAGATTGATCATGAGTCATTCTCTGACATAAATAGCACCGTTTATGTACCCTTTTGTAGAAGAAATGAATCTCCGTTGTACCACCATCTGGTAACTTGATAACCCTCTTCTTGCGCAGCGGTTTTGACACATCAAATAACACCTGAACCCTGACAAACTCCTGAACTTGAGTTTTCTCAGGATCAAAAGCTACCATTTTAACTTCACCAACCAGCTCTCCCAAGGTCGAAATAAAAGCCTCAGTATAAAAGTTCACCGGAATGTTTCTGATTTGGACCCAGATCAATACCTTTTGGAGATAATCTGGTGGTGGAATTTCAACCCAACGCTCTATCGCGAGTCCCCATTCATTGAAGGAATAAAAAACCTTTGTTTAGCGTGTTGACAAGATCGTACTCATGGCAAAATATGAACTGAAACCTTTCCTTAGATAACGCCACACCTCGCACTCTCTCATACACTTGCCACTTCCATGGCATATCTACTATCAAATTAGACATTTTCTGAGCTGAAGGATTCAACAATCGCCCTATAACACTGATGACATTTCGCTCGGAAGACCGGAACTCTGGAGATCGGGGAGGTTGAAAAGCTCTTCATCCTCTTCCAGTGACATGGCCATCAAGGCCTTGTCCTAGTAATATTAATAATAACAACTTTCCACCAACACAACTCTTCGGATATACTTAACAGAGGGATCCTTTGGACTAAAGCTGCTTGAGAGCATAAAATTCTCCGTCTCTATCAACTCTTAACACTACTGCCGTCGATGTCCCCAATCGAAGAAAGAGATGAAACTTTCAATGAGCAGGTAAAACTAAAACGGACGGTGGAGAGGATAAGGAAGAAGATATTTGCTGAGATTCAATGGATGAGATGCTGAGAGCCACTATTCAGGCCAGACAAAAGCTCCACTTTACCACTGTTCAAAGAACCCGTGTAGAGGGAGAGACGAGCGAAATTCGGGGTGATCACTTTTGGTTATAAATATTTTACTTTATCCATGATATATTCATTGGCTAACACATGTTATAAAGCTCATTTACTATCCATTTTTTAAAATTACAATAAAATGTTATTATTAATATTACTAGGAAATCCCCTGCTCTGCGCACCTACGCGCAGGGTTTTTTTTTACATATGTGCATTTACATTTGTTTCTTTTTTTGTCAACTATCATTCATAAAAGGTCCAATGATCCAAACATACAGAAAAACTGAAATTACAAAGGTGAAAAGTACAAACGGACTTGAATGCCCAATAAGGGCTACACTGAAAGCAAACACGTGTCCATGACTCGGCTGAATGTGGAACACGTGGCGCAAGTAGAGTAATTCTGTCATGCATCACCATTGCCGGAGAGTGCGTCGATCACCAGCTCTGATGCGTCAACACTTGTACAAAAGAGCCACTTTTCTACCGATCTACCAAACATCCTCTTGAGACGCCGAGAAAGGAATCACCGTAAAGATAGATTGAATCTACCGAATGTTCTAACTCCGATGAGACTTCACGCCGAGCAAATCCAGTCGATTGATTTGGTTTAGGTCCGCCATTACACCGTGTCGAAGAAGGTAGGGAAAAACGCGAAGATATGATTCCAAGAGAGTAGAAGGGATCCTCCGACAAAACACCATAAAACACCGTAAAGAATCAATCGCTGTCATCACCAAAGGCTAGCCGACCCGTTCATCTCGATCAGGCATCAAACCAACAGTCGAACCAGCAACGACGAAGGGACCACAAGGAAGACCGGATTTATGGTGATGAAGTGCCATGGAAGGAGATCGAAGCCGGAAAAGACCAGAAAAACACCGAACATAGTAGGTAGTATAAACCGGACAGAAATCCGGAGTATAAACAACAAAAAACAAAAGTAACCCGACCACCGACAGGACGCCGGTGACCGGAATCGAGAATAGGCGAGGACGGTTTGAGAGCGAAAGGTGAAGGAGCTAGGACCGATACTTCGAGCTTGAATGAGGTTTTTAATAAAATATCCTGTTTACATTTGTTTCTTAATTGTTATATATGCAATGTTTATTTTATTTATATTTTGTTTTTACTTACATTTGTGTTTTTAAGTTATACATAATTTTTCCATCTAAATCTTTTATGAACAAATCTAAATTGCTTTATCTATTTTTTGTTTTTTATTTTTAATGAAAATTATTTTTAAATTTATGTTTATTCATATTTGAGATTTTATTTTGGTTATATAGGCTTTTTTGTAAAAACAATTTATGTTTATACCGTATTTAACTCTCTCTTCCGAAAAATCTTTTTCTGATTTTAATATATATTCAAATGTATAGTTATTTTTTACAAGGTCTAACCATTCATTTGACATAATTATTTTTCAAATTCCCATTTCTTTGTCTTCTACTTTGAATATGTTTAGTATAATCTATAAGATCATATAGTTTGTTTTGCACAATGAATTCCATAGTTTAAAAAAATAAATAAATGTATAATTATATATTGATTTTAATAATCGAATTAAATTTAGTCTCTTTGGATAGTATTTAAGTTTATGGTTTTCATATTTATATATTTCTTTAGAAAAGGTAATTTTACCCTTATTATTAGTTTAACCTTATTATTAAAATCTTCAATTGAAATTTATAGTCATATATTAGATCTCACCTTTATTGATTTATAACATTCACTTAGTTCTGATATTCACTAAACAAATCTTAACTCAATCCAAGCTTCCACATGCAGATACACATATATACAATCAAGATAACTATTGGTTTGTGAGCATGCAAGTACTCTAAGAGTAGTTATGAAAGTTTGTTTGCAGTCTTTTCTCTTTGCATTTTCTAAACTACTGCTCAACTATGAAATGAAACTTTCTGAATTCCGTTGCTACTTCCGAAGTTTTCAGGGCCATGAAATCCTCTATTCAGCATTGAAGAAGCATCAACTCTCCCTTCGGACTGGTACGAACTCAGAACCAAGGGATTATTTTAGAAAGTCCCTAACTCAACCAAGCAACATTCACCCAACTAAGTTACCCAATAACAGATTAGTCTCTAAATGCTAATATTTGCTTCTAACTAACATCATAACAAACAAAGGTAAGTGAAGTGATAAGCACGAGCTGAAAACTATAACGGAAAGAAATATGCTGTGTAGATATCTCCACATTGATCCAACTGCGGCCAAAGACATTAAATCAATATACAGTAGGATGAACAACCATACTTGACTCAATCTCTTCCCTTAGACATCTGAAATCTTTCAAGAAATTAGAACCAATACCAAAACTGTAATATTAGTGTTTGAAAACTAACTTTCCTCTGGGACTACATAAATTATGTTCGAAATAACACGATCAACTAACTTTATGGTGGAATTCCAAACCGAGAAGGGAGCTTGAAACAAAGGCCAAAACAATACATACAATTATGCTTGTTAGGTTGGGTTTTCAATGAACTATATATCTATTACTAAGTGTGATGCCCTTCCTGATGTTTTATAATCATGCTTATCTCTGAATCTCTCTTCCATTTCTTTCAACTCTCTCTCCATTGAATTTTTGTTGGTATTGCAATAAGCCATTTTGTATGATAGATTTATTAACCAAAGGTTTTAAACATATATAATCGAAATTTTGCTTTTGGTTACCTTACTTTGGCTTTATATCACAGTGAATGATCAGATCTGGTTTACAGTTGTGAAGGTAAATCATGCCCCTGAGAGACCATAAAAACCAAAAAAGAAAACATTCAGTGAGGTATCTTGTAAGTACAATAACCTTAGAAGAAATACTTAGAGATTAACATACCTGGCAATATCAAGAGCTATTTTAAGTGCCTTGGAAGGAGAAAGACGTCTTTTCTTTAGGAGATATACACCAAAGTCTTCCTGCAACATAATCAACCTGGTTACACCACAAAAAGGCATTGATAGGATTGATGAA
Organism: Orychophragmus violaceus; assembly: GCA_030180135.1. Classification (NCBI taxonomy): domain Eukaryota; kingdom Viridiplantae; phylum Streptophyta; class Magnoliopsida; order Brassicales; family Brassicaceae; genus Orychophragmus; species Orychophragmus violaceus. Next base: position 73,816,413 of record CM058231.1, read on the forward strand.
ATATGTATTGGAGAATATATTGTGTATATTGTCAGAATAGGAAATCTTCCTAATCAAGGATATCGATTTACCTAGATGTACTCACTATATAATGTAAATTCTAAAGTGAATAAAATCATCTTCCGCTAAACTTTGACATGGTATCAGAGCTTTAAGGTTTTTCATCAAAATCGAACCCTAAATCTCTCTTTGTCGTTTTTTTTTCTTTCTTTTCAATCCTCTGTTTTGTTCTGTTCAAAACAGAGTATATTCTTCATATCATTTAAATCTTTCACGTCTTCTCTCATGTCTAATACGCGTGAGGATTCATCATCAACGGAGAAGCCAAATCCACTTCTTTCAGATTATTATCTTCATCCCTCCTCGGATCCAGGTCAGCTTATATGCACTGTCTTGCTCAACGAGGATAATTATGAAAGGTGGGTTAAGTTTATGTGCAACTCTCTTCGCGCAAAGAACAAGCTTCCATTCATTGATGGTTCTATCAAGAAACCACGCAAGGATTCAACCGATTTCAAAATCTGGGGAATTGTTAATTCAATGTTGGTTCGTGGATATTGAATGCCATTGATCCTTCGATCAGATCGTCTATATCATGTTATGAGAGTGCTTACGATTTGTGGCAAAATATTCAGAACATGTTTTCAGTGGGGAGCGTTCCTCGCATTCATGAATTGAAGGCGTATGTGGCTAGTTTCAAGCAGGAAGGACAGTCTGTTCAAGATTATTTTGGCAAATTAAAACTGATGTGGGATGATTTGCTTGAGTATGAGCCTCTTCTTGAATGCTGCTGCGGTCAAATTGACTGCAATATGATCAAATATCTTGAAGAAAAACGTGAACAAGACTGGACACACCAATTTCTCATGGGGTTTGACACGGTTCGATTCATAATGATCCGATCAAACATCATCTGTATCAAACCAATGCCTTCCCTTGGTTTTGCGTTCTCTATGGTTGTTCACGAGGAACGTCATCAAAATGTTACTAGAGCATTGACATCTCGCTCTGTTGTGGTCGGATTTTCTGCTCATGCATCGTAGTCTTCTCACCAATTTGGTCCGTCTACAGGTCGCAGTCGTCACTTAACCTGCACTCACTGTGGCAAGTCAGGTCATGACGTTTAAGCTTGCTATCAGCTTATTGGAGTTCCGTGGCAGAATGTTAGCAATCAAGGACGTGGTCGCGGTCGTCACAATCCTGGCCGTGGTCGTGGTTCTAGTGGCAGGGCCAATGCAGTTCAAGCCCCTGCTAATCATGTTCAGTAACAATCTCGCCATCATGTGCTTACCGAAGGTGATCGTGGAAGGCTTCCAGGTTTGACTAACGAGCAATGGTCTGGTTTGGTGACACTTTTCAACTCGCAGCCTTCTCCCAAACATCTCTTTGGTAAGACTATTTGTAGCTCTATTATTATTGATACGGGAGCGTACGATCACATGACTGGACACCTAGACTCTATGTTTGATGTTGTTACTATTCCACCTTGCCCGATATGTCTTCCTAATGGTAACTCCGCAGTTGCTACGAAGGAAGGAAAATACTGTCTTGGTGGATGTGTTACTCTTCATCATGTTCTATATGTTCCTCATTTGCAACCTACACTGATTTCTGTTGGAAAGTTTCTTCGCTATAACCCTGGTGTCGCGACATTTACTGATAAAATATGTATTTTGCAGGACCGTTTTACTAGGACGCTGATTGGAGCGGGTGAAGAGTGTGGTATCTATTATTTTCGCGAAGCTATTGGAGTTCAAGCTCACGCAGTTTCTTCTAGTCGTGATCGTCTGGGTGATCTCTGGCATCGACGTCTTGGGAATCCGTCATCATCATTGTTACGAGATTTATCTGGTGTTATTGATTTGAGTAGTAGTAGTCAAGACACACATCGTTTGTGTGATGTATGTGTAAGAGCCAAACAACCACATTTGACATTTTCAGAAAGTTCTAATAAAGCAATTGAAGTTCTTGAGTTAATTCATTGTGACATATGGGGGATTTATCGCACACTCTCCAATTGTGGGTCATCCTATTTTCTTACAATAGTCGATGATCACTTTCGTGCTGTTTGGATATTTCTCATGAAATCTAAGAGTGAAGTTGCCATGATTCTACCTCACTTTTGTTCTCTTACTCAACGACAATTTGGTAAACAAATTTGCACAGTCCGCAATGACAACGGGCTGAGTTTATTGGACTAGGATCATTCTTTGCTTCGCATGGAATAATTCACCAAACTTCTTGTGATGGAACGCCACAACAGAATGGATGAGTGGAAAGGAAACATCGCCACATTCTGAACGTTGCACGATCATTACGGTTTCAAGCCAATCTACCAATCCATTTTTGGGGAGATTGTGTGCTCACTGCTTCGTATCTCATCAATCGCACTTCCTCCTCGGTGTTGGATGGAAAGACCCCTTATGAAATCCTATTTGGAAAGGCGGCCAACTATGATGTTATACAGACATTTGGGTGTCTTTGCTACACTCATAAGGGCACACGTCCTCGTGACAAGTTTGATGAACGAAGCACACGGTGTCTGTTTGTTGGCTATCCACACAATCAAAAAGGGTGGCGTGTCTATGATTTATAAGCAAAGGAGTATTTTGTTACACGCAATGTGGTGTTTGAAGAAAGCGTTTTCCCTTTCTTGACAAGCGAGCCTTCTTCGACTTCGCCTCTGTCGTTGTCTATCGTGCGTCCACTTGATGATGATGATGATCTCCATCTTTCTTCATGAACGCCAGTACCTACCTCCGACAGGGGGAGCTCATCATCGTCATCTCAGGATCGTTATCCTGATCATATCCAAACGACACCTCTATCTCCTAGCGATTTACAAGTTCCCTTATCACCAGGGATATCTGATTTGGTGATGTCTGATTCAATCGATTCTCCTGCTGAGACTGCTATTATTATAGCACCTGCAGACTCATCTTCGATGTCTCCTGCTCCGATAACATCTGAACTTGGTCGTGGCAAAAGAGAGAAGAAATCGTATGTTATTCTTCAGCTGTATGTTACATACACTGTAAAACACGAAATAGATACATCACATTCACCCCTCCAATCTCCTCATGGTCCTTCAATTACATTTTATCCCATGGCTAACTATATTTATGCTGCTCGTTTCTCTCCAAGTTACAGAGGTTTTCTGGCTGCACTTACGGCTATTAGCGAGCCAAAATCATTTGCAGAAGCGATGTAGTACAGTGAATGGCGTGACGCTATGGCTGCAGAAATTCTTTCTTTAGAGAAAAATCAGACATGGACGATAGACGATAGAGTGTCCAATTTAGCTAAGCAGATCAGTAATGAAAGCAGTAAACAATGCAAAAAGTAATCAACGGGTGTAAGCACTACAGGAAAATCGGGTATTCATAGCGTCGCCTTATAGCGTTTATATATGTTGTGCTATGTTTAATTTTTTAATAGCGTTTCAATTTTTGTAAACGCTACGAAAAGGTCGTTTTTTTTAAAAGGTGACGCGTAGAATACATAGCAATTACATAATTTAAAACGCTGTCGAAATTGGTAGCGGGAAAAAAAAATTGTCCCGGTAAAAACTTAATGAAATTTTCAGAATCGTCTTCACTCTCCCTCTCATCTCACAAACAAAAAATCTTGTGATCTATTACCGTCGAGTTTCTGCTACCCATTTCGATCAACTTCGATATCTGAAGGTTTGTATTTGGCCCTGACTGTTCAATTTCATATAGATTTAGGGTTTACAAACTATAATTTGAGGTTCAGGGATGTGATTTTCGTGAAAAAAGTTTGTGAATTTTACAGGTTTTTGTTTCAATTTGGGGATAATTTATTATGATTACTGTTTCATTTAGGTGTTTCGATGTCCTTTCATGATAGTTTACAACAGTTTCAGGTGAAACATGAAAAAGCAACAGACAACTAACGTAGATTTACGTCGAAGTAGGCGCAAACAAGGTGCATATGCGAGTGTTGAGCCATTGAAGACTGAGCCAAGACGCAGGAGGCTTAAAATTGATGAAGATAATGATCAAACGGTTGAAGAAACAATAACTGTTATGCAGACTGCTACTCAGAAATCTGCAGTGGTAGATGAGCCTCTTGAACAAAATTCAAATAAAGAAGAAGAATCACCAGGCGAAGGAGAATCATCAGGAGAAGGAGACTCACCAGAGAATGAAGTAGAATCAACAGAAAAAGAAACAGAATCTCCAGAAAAAGAAGGAGAAGCAGCAGAGAAAGAAGACGAAATACACGAAGATGAAGTAATGGTGGAGAAGGCTAACAATACAAAAGATACGCAGCATCAAATGAACCAGGTCAAGGTGAGCAGTCAGAGACCAAGTCAAAGAGAAGAAGAGGGCGCACTAGGATGAGTAAAGTGGCTAAAAACATGGAAGACAAGGTTGAAGTTGAATTTATATCTCTCGGTGAACATGTAGGGGAAGGATCAATAACACTTTCCTCATTTCTTGGGCCTCTTGTGAGAGAGCATGTACCAGTCCTTCTTGGAGATTGGAGACAACTTGACGAACAGACCAGGGAGACAATGTGGAAGGAAATTCAGGTATTATTTCTAACCTCAAATATGTAAATTAACTTATACCGTCATGTTAAGTTCTGAAAACATTTGTAGGCGAGGTTCAAATTGACAGAACAGTGGCAAAAAGAAAGTGTGTTAAAGCAGATGGGATGTATATGGAGGTCTTCAAAGTCAAGGCTTGTTAGTCTCGTGCGATCTATAGGGAGTAAGGAACAACTTCTTAACTCAAAACAAAGCAATGTTCAATATGTGGCAGCGTGGATGAACTGGGTGAAGTTGAAGAAAGGCAAAGATTTTAAGGTTGTTTAAGGTTAAACCGTATTCTGAAAAGATGTTTGCATATGTAGAATTCTAATCTTACTGTTTGGTTTTATTTGAAGGTCCAAAGTGACAAATACATGGAATTGAGGAGAACTCAGATTCCACACACCACTAGTCGCAAGGGAATGGTTCGATTGGCTCATGAAATGGTAGGTTTCTATTAATTCTAGTATTATCTATAAGTCAGAGAGTTAAATAAAGTTTCCAGGTACTTGTGATAACAGTAATCTTGTTTTGTCTATTGTAGAAGAAAAGCAGTTCAGACCCCACAAAAGTGACTAGGAGTAAGGTATGGATAGCAGGACACACACATTCAGATGGGAGACCTGTGAGGCCTGAACATGAAGAGACTATTGTAAACATTCTACATCTTTTACTGTATTGTTTTTTCTTTTTTTACTGTCTTATGATATTACCCTCTTAATACTTGAAATTAGGAACAAATCAAAATGATTGACAGTGAAATGGACTCCACTGAGAGTATTAGTGTTAAGGATGATGTTGTGAGTCAGATCCTAGGAAAAGATAAACCAGGTAGAATTAGAGGAATGGGCAGAGGGATAACTGCTACGAAGATAGCAATCATGCAGGCCAAAGATACATATGTAATGAAGCTTGAAGCTAGACAAGTAGAATTGCAAGATGCAGTTCGTGATTTGCAGGATGTAGTTCGTAGATTAACTGTTTCAAAAAACGTAAGTTAACACCAATTTTCTTACTATGAAGTTATGAGTTTGAATTTACAATCATCTATGATTAAATTTTCCTTTTTTTTTACTCTCATAATCAACCTCAAGGTGTCTCCAATTCTGAGGTCAGTGATATTAGCAAAGGACTTAGGTGTCAGATTTTAGACTGGTGTTCAGCGGATGATGTTGTGATCGGAGAAGGTGAATTCTGTTCAGCTGAACCAACATACAAAATTGGACGTATTCCACTTGGTATGCATGCCACTGCTATAACAGTAACGTCTGTTATAAATGAAAACGCACCTGCCTGGAGACCTACAACATCTGTTACCACACTTGGCCAAGCCATTGGAGTGAAAATTGCATGGCATCTTGATAAGCTCATTCTAGATGAAGTGGAATCCTCAGCAAATAATAAGACTGCAAATTCAATGGTAAGTTTTAATAATCTCATTGTAGATGAATTGTAATCATAATCAAGTGTTTCTTCTGTGTTTTTTTAAATGCCTTTGTAGGCTTCAGATGCAACATGCGATAAAATCTTAATCTATGATTGGTCAAAGGATGATGAAATTATTGTTGAGGGTCGTCTCGAGTCAACTGACCCAAAAAAACTGGTAAACAACATTCCTTTGGGTCCTGCTGCTGCTATTGTCAAAGTGGATGTGGTACATAATGATAATGGTTCTCTATGGAGACCAAATGCGGAAATGTTGACGATTGGTGATGCACTCGGTAAGCGTATCCCGTGGCCTTTCCATAAGATTAGTATGACTAATGTAGAAGCAAGCAGAGACGAACTGATGCAGAAAATTGGAACTCATCCAGTAATACTCTAAACATTAACCCTTGAATATGGTATGCTAGATTCTCTTTCTGTTGACAAATGATTTGTTGTATGGACTTTTTTTTGTAGTGGGAGTAACAGCTCTAACACCAGCAAGAATGAGAGAAAGAAATGCACCCTGTTAGATTTCAAAGGATCTGGGCAAAAGGTTGCAGAAGGTCGAGTTTGTTCAAACAATCCAGATGATGTAGTTCATTTTGTCCGGTTGGGCCCCAATGCTAGCAAGGTATGGGTTGATTTTCCTCTGATTGAAGATGCACCACTTTGGAGAGCAAATTCAGAACTTCAAATCATTGTTGAAGCTCAAGGAAGTATAATAGCTTGGCCAAATGACAAACTCCTTTACATATGAATCTCTGAAGAAATATTGTTAATATTTAACTTATGTTTGTGTTTTTTATTTTTTTAAACTTACGTTATTTAGTGATAATATCTGTTAAATCTACATATGTACACTGTTAGATTTCTAGTTAAATCAGATATTGTAACTCGATTTTGGAGGGAAACAAAACCAACGCAAACGGGTTGACCCGCTGGAATTCGGATAAGGACGCGGATCTTAATTGATCTGGACCATTCATCTATTTTTTCCCCCAGTTTTAAAATATTTTAAACCAAATATACGTCTTAGGGTTCGGACTGTTCATTTTAGTCACAAGAAGAAGACCAAAGTTCAAATCACTAAACAAATGGATTCGTCTAGAAGATTTCTCCGTGGAGGTTCATCCAGAGCAAGATCTGATCGGCGTGCAAGGAGATTTACTCGTCGAGACGGTGGTGTAATTGATCTTCCGGCTGAAATTCTCCAATCAATCATGTTGCATGTCTCTCGATCGTTCCGTGACCTTGTGGTTGCTAGAGCTTCCATTCGGACCTTACGGAGGGTGACTAACGATGAAGCTTTCCTAAGAGAGGTCGATCTCTTCACCATGCAGTTCCCTAATCGGCTCGAAGACGGTATTAGGGATTTTAGAATCGTATGTCACCATCGTGGTAATCTTTCAGCCCTTTTCTTACAAGGTTGTTCCGATTTTTTCCGCCATGGTAACTTAGAAATCAGAATTACCATCATTCGTGAAGCGGCTGTTAGTGGGTATGAACTTGCAATTTATGCCTATAGCAATCTAAGGCGCATTATGTCTCCTGATATCGAAGTTGATTTAGAATTGATTAATCCTAGTCGCGATTTAGTTCGACGAATGAGGTCTCGAGTTGATGCTTCAAACGTTCGTTATTGGGGATCTAATGAAGCTTTACAAGATTTGTTCGTGCAACGAGTAGGTGCTTTTGAATACGGAGTTATTAGCAGGTGTGGATGCACAGTCGTGAATGGGTGGTATTATTACTGGGAGGAGGCTGTTAAAGATCCTTGTATGTGTGATTTGTGTTTCTACACAATCCATGCTGTTGGTTTTGCTAGAATTTTCCCGGAAAGAGTTCTTGAATGGCCTATGAGGGTTTATAATTAGTTAATCTGTTTTTAATATATCTGTCTTTGTTGTTTAAGATATGCAGAAACTTTGATGTTTGTTCTTTTTATTATTAAGTATTTTGGTATTGTAAGGACAAAACAAGGTGTTTAATATATATTTTGGTGTTCTGGATGATTGCATATGAAGATTTGAATGTTGTTTCCATTTTACTTGATATCAAACTGATTACTATAACTATAATACATCCTATAGAGTTTTGAAAATTTTCTAAACCCTAAACCCTAAAGTACAACCCAATTGTTAAGACAATACATCCTATAGAGTTTTGAATATTTTCTAAACCCTAAACCCTAAATTACAACCCAATTGTTAAGACAATACATTCTATAAAGTTTTGAATACATTCTATACATTCTGAACCCTAAATTACAACCCAATAGTTAAAACATTACATTATATATATATATATATATATATATATATATATATATATATATATATATATATATACAGAGTTTTGATTACATTCTATACATTCTAAACCCTAAATTACAACCCAATTAATTGTTAAGACAATACATTCTATAGAGGTTTGAAAACATAGACCCTAAACCCTAAACCCGTAATCTTTGTGTTGGAGCTCATTTAAGTAAATTTTAAGAATCTTATTAGTATAGATGATTTTTTTTGAGAGTTTAGTCCTATGAGTAAAAATATGTAGAATTCATATTTCAGTTTTAGATTTTAAATAGATTTACAAACTCAATAATAGCCAAACTTTTTAAATAACATAAGATTTTAAATGGAATTTTAAAATTCTTAAACCAATAACAATGGATTTTACTAAGTTTTTTAAAATCCATAAACCAATAACAACAATGGAATTTTAAAAATTTATGAATTCTTTAGAATTCCTCTATGAATAACCCCTCCTAATACTTAAAGTAACAAAAAAAGTTTAACATTAACAACCAATTAGAAGAGCTCGCTAAGATCACCATCTAAGACCGTTCGATCAGTTTCGCCATCTCCATCAAACCGTCCATTTTTAATCGATACGCTTATATCTCTATTAGGAAAACCGGCTCTATGTACCCTAACCCTCTCCGCCGTCTGCAACTATTTATTGTGCTCTCTTTTAATCTCTCTAATATCTCTATTAATCTCTTTTGGGATTTAACCTCTTGAATCGATTTGGATGAAGGAACTATTTGTCGGAGCCGCAAGAAGCAGTGATTGAATAGAGGTACTACTGATCTTACGAATTGTTTTAAACATTTTTTAATCTTCTTTGATACAATTCCTTTCCATTTCTATCTGGTTTCTTTTTGTTTGTTTTTTTCCGATTATTCGATAGTTTCTAACTTTTAAATCGTCCTTCTCTTTGACATTGTAGGAACTGTTTATTACAATGAAACGTCCTAAACAAGAACAAGGACAGTGCTCCAAAGGAAAGGCTCTTAGAATAAAAGAATGGTTGTAAATCTCAGTTGCTTGTTTAACTTTGTTATATGGTTTTGTATTGGCTTTGTTAATCTTCTCAAACTTTTGTATGATTGGAACAAGTAAAGAGCAATCTTTTGCAGAGGATTTTTATTCCCATTTCGATTTTTCATTAAACAAGATAATAGAGATAAATAATCAAATACAATTTATTAAAATCAATAAATAATCAAAATAAATTCAATTTTCTCGACAAAATCAATTACAAAAAAATACTATTGCAAAAAAACAAACGATATTTTTATCCTGTAAATTATTATTGCAGATATAAAACGCTATTATAGAGTAGAAAATAGCGAATAAATAAACGCTGTATTAAAAAAAAATATAGCATTTTTAAAAACGCCATTAAAAAGTTGGGTAACGTACAAACTATAACAGATAAATAAACGTTGTATTAAGAAAATAAACCAATAACGTTTTCAAATACGCTATCTAAAATATTATGTAATCTGATATAAGTAGCAATTATAGCGTTGAATAACAAAATAATAACAGAAAGAAAGCGCTATTGTATAATATACAATTGCACTTAAAGAAACGCTATCGTATACCTAACTATCGTAGCATAATGGAAAAGCGCTACAATAGGTTTTGGACCTATTGTCGCGGGGGCAGACACAACGTTTCTAAATACGCTGCGATAGGATTAGATAGCGTTTTCGGACGCTATGAATACCCGATTTTCCTGTAGTGAAGCAAGCAAGCAAAGCGTCAGGTCAAGGGAGTTCTTAGGAAATCAGGAATATAGACTAATCAATCAATCAAGATCAAATTAAGAACGTTTCTAGAACTAGAATCACAGAAGTACAATAGACCAACTTTCGTTGCGAATCTTAACTATGTCTAGAAACCTAGGAAACCAAATTTCGTTGCGAGTTCTAGAGATCTTAAACATGCATTAATCTCAGGTTCGTTCGTTCACAATTTCCCTAAGCCAATTTTTTGCGAATAGATAAATTTCTCATCTTGGTTCTTTCTAGAAAATTAATCATCTAAGTGGTCAATTCAGCTTAAGCATTAAGATCAACCCTAGATGAAGAACTAGAAGTTATGAATCCCTGTATATTAATTAAGCTAATATTCCATAAAATCCCTAATGAGAATCCTTAACCTAACTGGATAACTACTCAGACATGACAATCATAACAACATAAATGATGAAATAGAAAACCAAATAACATAAAAGGGATATAAAAACAGGGGTTCAAAATCTCTTCTGTCTCGAGTACAAGGTAAGCCCCAAAATCTCTCAATCTCTGATAAGTAAATCCTACCCTAAACAATGGCTTAAAAACCCTAATATAATAGTATAAACACGTTTTGGGCTTTTTTGTAAATCTGAGAAACTTCTGGAAAAACTGTAAATCTCCAAAAGTGCAGATTTTTGTCCGCAAAATTCTGAAACAGGGGTGCATCACTCTGCAGACGCAGCCAGCGTACTCTTTGAAATCTCTATATAGTGGAGAATTGCTCCAAAAGCTCCCAAAACGTCTAATCAAACTCCAAATGTACATAAACCTGTAAAACACTCTAAAAGACTCCAATACACAATAAAAGACTCAGTAACAAAGACTTTTATCATGGTTAAAACCTTAAGAACCATGATATATCAACTACTGACATCGATTCCTTCAACATTTGAAGATCATGGGAAAAAATGCGGCGGCGATTGTCATTGTAACCAAGAGTGGATCCACGACGGAACTTGTGGCGAAATCCAAGCGTGGTGGTTGACTCTGAGACAGAGGATCATGTGGCGAGTCGTGGTTTGGTTTACTGTAGGATCATTTCTCTAAGGGGGGGGGGGGGGGGGGTGGTGAGAGCTTCGAGATCGATATATGAGGTGATTAGATGATTGTGTGTCTTTGTGTCTCTGAGGGTTGTGGGATTATTTTTTGATGATTTATATGTATAAGAAGGGAAAAAATGAAACGGTTGAAAGGAGAGTGGACGATCTATTAAATGAGTAATAAGCAGAATTTAGTTATAATAATTGAACAGAAACATGAATAAAGAGTTAAAGAGTTGAAATTGTAATGGCAATAGGTGATGAATAAGAAACCAGGTCGTTTCATTATTATTGATGAAGGAAAGACATTGAAATGGAGGAGATGGAAAACATATTAGGAGTTTGTCAAAGCCCAATTGTTTTAACATAATATGAGAATTCAGGCCGAATATGAGTTCAAATAATAACATTTGTGGAAGCCCATTTCTTTTCAAAGAAATGCTGAAGTGGATGGTTTAAAATGGAGAAAATCTCTTATTATATACTAGATTTAAAAGTCTTTGTAATTACTAAACCTAACAAAAAAAATCCAAGATCTTCCTCGTCTATGAGAGTGAAACCAATTAAACAAAACTCAAGATGCCACAAACGAAGCTATCACTACAAAAGTATTTGTTCATAGCAGATTATGATAGCTCGTTTTACTAAACTTCTATCGTAGATGTTTTTAAAAATTTCAAACTCTATAATAACATTCGACAAATGCTATACTAGAGTTTTCATAATTGGTAAGCCAAAATTAACTTTTCCGCCAATCATTTAGATAAACACTTATCCAAAATCAGTAAGTGGGAGAAAAATGACTTTTAGAGTCAATGCATGAAAAATTTATCTCCTTTTTTCTGGGCATACAACTTTTTTTTCCTCTCTTCCTCCTTCTTTATCGTCTTTCTTCTACCTCCTCCTCACCCAAACCCTAAATCGAGTTTCACCCTCTCTACCTCTCTATCTCTCCACAGCCTTGCTCCGCCTCTCCCCACGCCTCCTCCTTCATCTCCCGTTCCCTCTGACCCAGCTCACCCTAACTCCATCTCCGCCGGTGTTTCCTCGTCTCTACAGAAGCCGACCCAGCTCCTCTCCCTCCTCTCCCTCCGCTTCTCTCTGTCGAGCAAGTGTGGCGAATATTGAACGAGAAGAAGCCAGATGCTGAAACCAATGAGCCTGAGAGGGATTCCCTTCCCTAATTGGATCTAGATTTTTCTCGCTTTATGACTGGATTCGTGATGCCAAGTTCAAAAGAGGCACATGTGCATACACTTTTTTATCCTACTCAATTCATCTTTATAACCTCTTTTTGAGTTTAAATTACTGAGAAACGATTGTTCTTGACCTCTTTAGGAAGGTGTAGCCATCAGTTGTAGCAGGGGCATTGAAAGGCGAGCTATCAGCTACTGCAGTCAATGCTCCCATGGTTGCTCATGAGGTCTTACAACTCTTCATGAGTGTTGGACGAAGAGTTGTGAGGAAACAAGCTATAATGGCGACAGAGGAACCAGCAAGTAGGTGCTGAATTTCGAAATGGAGTTTCTTCAGGTTCACCTTTTTTCATACTTCATGAACTTTCTTCATCAGTAATGTTTCATCACGTGTTTTGAAACTAATATAGACCGAGATTTTGTGGTTTGTGCGACAGAGGAACCCAAAACTAGCTGCTAAATTTGAATGAAACATTTGGAAGTTTGAAAAATATCAGGATTTACACCTCAGATTTGGTTACGAAATGTTTGAGAAGGTATTGAAATGTGAATTATGCAGATACCACAAAAGCTGTCTTGGAGTGCTATGTCTCATTGTTGGGTGTTAATTATTTACACCTCAGATTTTCCTTTTGTTTTGGAGTGCTCTGTATCATTGTTGGGTGTTAATTATTGTCTCAGCGTCTAGTGATTTCGTTGATAGCATATGAAGTTCTCTTAACGTGGACTCTCAAAAGCTGTCTCTTGGTGACTCACGGGTTTACTATCTGTCATCTGCTAATAACGAGCTTGGTGTAGTCTAAGCGGAGAGTACTGCAAGTAAAAATTTTGTTTCCTATACTCTTGGAAACTAATAAATGGTAGACTATAGAGTTATATGTTATACATGTAGATCCATGTGCTTCTCTTGGCAGTCATATGATATAATGTTTAGTAAGGAAAATTCACTGTTGTTGTTGTGTGGTGATTGTGCAGGTGAAAGAATGGTTCATAATCACAGTCTCAAATTTTTGTTGAGTTTCTGATGTTTCTATCTATCTACACTTGCTTGCGTAAACATACTTCTCTTGGAAGAGCTATTTCTCTGCTATTCTATATTAATTTCATAATTACCTCACGTTTTATCTTCAGAATGTGTCGAGCGCTGATCCCAGAGATGAAGAGAGCATTAATAATGAAGCAATATGGGAAGCACTTCCTGTAAGTCTTCTTCTGTTCAAAGTATTTGGTTCAGCAGCCTAAGACTATGACTCCTCTTTCTTTACTTGCTTAAGTTGCATTTAATTTATATATTGGAGCTGTCACTCGTCTATAACCATTTGAAGCTATTTCAGATTCAAAATAAACTTTTCTGATGCTTTTTTCTTTCCTATCGGCAGCATTTTTGGGTTGCGATTTCCGTGTTCTTTTTGGCTGCTACAATCTTTACCCTCCTAAAGCTGTCTGGTAATAATCTGCCACCGGGATAGTTGCTAAAATTTTAAGTGACTTACTTAATCTAAAGAAAACCATGAGCTTTATATTTCATGGAATTTATTTGTATAGCAAGATCGTTCTGTTTACTCGTTTCTTAATAAGTAATGTCCTTTACTGAAATTCCCGCTTGTATGCACAGACATTGAAAATATATGTATACAATCATATTTAACGTCAATGGTCTCATTAACCATGTGGATATTGTCATTTCTTTACCTATCTATACTCTAAATCCTATCTTGTATAAACCATGTTGTCGATGGATTGTTAAGTTTCCATTCTATCTTAATTATTTCTTATATTCATATCAGGTGATGTAGCTGCTCTTGGCTGTGGGATTTATTCATTAACTTCGGGTAAGCGTTGTCCCTGCCTTTTTCTGTCAAAGATGTATTTCTCTTAATGCTATTGGTGCAATTGCTAATGAAGGTGATCAATGTGTACGTTTTTCCTGCAGAATTGCAGAGTGCTTTGCTTTTCTTGTTTGTACCAAAGAAGCAGTTTGGGTATGCCATTCTTGATGTTCAATATCATGAGTAAAGCTCCATCTCCAGATTCTATTTTTATTAGGAATATGTTAGGAATTTTTAGTCTTATTATTACTATACTAAGTTTAAACTTATGTTTCTTTCCAAATATTTGGTACTATGTATTTTACACTTGGTTAGTAATGAATATATTTTAGTTTAATTTGCAATATATTTTAATTTTCATTTTTGTATAATAATCAATTGAGAAGAAAAAGCCACTATTAAATATAAAATAGGCTTAATTTTTCGATATTATAACAAATGACGATAATTAAAAAAGCTACTGTAAAATATAAAATAGCCTTATATATTTGTTATTATTGTCCTATAGGTTTATGATAGCGTTTTCTTAATGCTATAATAAAATAAATAACATCATTTAAATCATCCAAATATTGCTATCGTATCTGGACTTATCGTAGCATACAAAAACAATGTTGTTGTATGAGGGGTACCTATGATAGCTGTCGATGACATATCATTTACGAATTCGCTATAAAACACCTATTATAGCATTCTTTACGCGCTAAGAATGTACATATTTCTTGCAGTGTATTACTGCATGAGAGAAGACGCTGACCCACAAGAAGAACCCCAAAGTGACGTTTATATAAGATCACTAGAAGAAGAACCGAAGAGAAACATGAAGAAACACCGTGTTAAGGTTTTCTAAGTTTTTGTGTTTTTAACTTGAACTAACCTATACATGATCTAGGTGCAGGTTTCGATTGCGATTGACTTGTGAATTGAATGAGAAAGTAATAGACGCAAGAAAAACATACAAATTATTCACACAAACTTCAATGAAGCTACTGTCTAGGGGTGGATCAAAACAACCAAACTTTCACTACGATCTCAATCGAGAATAAGCAATCAACTAACTCAATATTTCTTGATAACATTTACCTTTGTGGCAAGCTAATGGCGCTTAACCGGAGGCAATTCAAGACATAAAGAGATGCAGGAGATTACGTACGTCTCAACTCGCCGTAGAAAGAGACCCTCCATGCAAGTTGTACCATGACACCGAGGACCTTACAGGAAGAAGACCTGAGCTGAACCACACGAAGAACTTCTCACTGCATGTTGCTCTCTCTCTCTCTCTCTCTCTCTCTCTCTCTCTCTCTCTCTCTCTCTCTCTCTCTCTCTCTCTCTCTCTCTCTCTCTCTCTCTCTCTCTCTCTCTCTCTCTCTCTCTCTCTCTCTCTCTCTCTCTCTCTCTTTGTTTCCATCTGTTGTAACGGCTGTAATAGACTCGACGACTTTGTTTCTATAGCTTGAAGACGACTCTTATAGTCGTAAATGTAGTTGGAATTTTCTTGAGCCAATTTTCAATTATTAAGGCCCAAGCATAGTTAACGGATTTTACATGAGCTAAAACCAGTCTAAACCTTAGCTGAAATAGACTTGACCCGATCCGCTCCGGCTAACCCGCTTGTTGACCCGAAGACCCAAAAAATAACACCATTTCAGTCTCCACTTTTCTCGTTCATTTTTCTGAGAAACAAATCCTAGTCGTCTCCTCCAGTCTCTCTCTTTCTCTCTCGACCTTTCAACTCCGAAACCATGGCTGTGTTGGAATTGTGTCCAGTAATCTCGGTACTGTCTCTAGAAAGTAAGAGTATGTCAATGATCAGACATAAGTCATATAATACTGGGGGTCATGATGGCTTGCTAGAGTCCGCTCATGATCTATAAGTCTTGGACTTATTGCCTTTATTATATGATCCCATATGGGTCACACGCCTAAGCTAACAGGAAAATGTGTAGGAACGGTTTAGCAGAAGTACGGTAAAAGTGCTAGGCATTTACTGTACTTAGAGAGAATAAAACGGTTTAGGCACTGTGTGTCGATTGATACACAAGGAGTGTCGATCGACACAGTGCGCGAAAACCGTCGAGTTAATTGGTGTTTGGGCCAAATGGCCCAAACGGAATCGGACAAGTTTTATAAGGTAAAACTCGAGTTTCTGAATAAAAACCCTAAGCTATACAGCCGAAATCTCTCTCTCTCTCTGCGCCGAGCTCCTTGTGGTCTAGCAGCCGTTTTCTGTGATCGCGTGTGTGAACCTTTGGAGGATTCATCCCTCGGTGTTTCTCTGATCTCAGACATACCATCTCTTTCCGCTGCAAACAGGTATAAGGTGAGATCATCATTTGTTTCTATTCTGAGAAGAACCTAGATCCGCATGTTTAGGTTGATATGAATCTAAGAATTGAATCAGGATCAACTAAACAATCCTTCAGTGGTATCAGAGCCAGGTTCTGGTTTTTCTTGTTTAGATTCAAGTTTAGGATTGTTTTTCTTGTTTAAAAGTGTTTTGAATCAACTACTGATAAGAGAAACCACTTAAGTAACAAGAATTGAAACCTAAACACACATAAAATCGCAGAAACCAAGCTATATGATTTGGTAGAATGCGATTTTCATAAGGCAGTATCGACTGCGATCGAATGGATCGATCGATACGATCGCATGGATCGGTCGATACAGTCTATCGGCAAAACCAGTTAACGCGTGAAAGCATCGATCGATGCAAGATCGATGCAGGTTCGATGTTGGTGCATCGACCGATGCGGTTGGTGCATCGATCGACACGGTTAGGGTTTTGGCTCGGATCCGTGCATGCGTAAGAGCATCGATCGATACAGGATCGATGCACGATCGATGCAGGATCGATGCTGAGAGCATCGACCGATGTGGTTGATGGATCGATCGACACGGTTGGTTCATCGATCGACATGGTTGGTTTAAGGCTCGGTTTAATATTTTGATTAAAATTAAACGTCACGGTTTAATAAACAGATTTAATAATTTTATTAAGTCTGGTTAAACCGGGATAAGAAATCCAAAGTCGAAAAATTGGATTTTGTGCCTAAACCAGGATTTTCTAATTTGATTTGGTTGGACCAAATAAATTGAGAAAATCCGGTTTAGTAAATAACCGGTTGACAATTGTGGTCATCGTAGTAATTAAAATTTGGTTAGACCAATTTTAATGAACCAGACCGGTTATGTCATTTAATTGGACAATTGGGTCATGTCTTGGACATGGACCAATTCTTGGGCCTCGGGCCAAGAAGTTAAAACAATTGGGCCAATTATTTGAGTCTTTCTTCAGATTAATTTAAAATTTATTTTATAAGAATATAAATCGATTTTAAATTAAAGTTTCCGATATTTTGAAATTAGAAAGTTTCTTAATTTATAGAAGTTTCTAGATTTGCATGATTCGGATTTTAAGAAATTTCTAAAGTTAGAAAGTTTCCGTTTTTAGAAAGTTTCCAATTTTAAAAAGTTTCCAAAAATAGTAGGTTTCCAAAAATGGAAAGTTTCCCGAAATAGTAATCTTCTATTTTGGGAATGAATTTTTTAAATAAACCTACGAACCTCAAATAATATCAAGCGTTGGATGTCTTGTCCATTCTATGTCAGCTGTCGAAGCCCATTCAATTGTATTCATGGCCTTACAGTGTGAGGGTGTCTGCTTTTGCGTGGATAAGACGGTTTGTGATTCATAAATGTCATTGGGAGTCCCAGACATTAATGATTACATGACTGTATAGTCTGGTTTTCTTGACTGGGCCATCGGGAGTCCCGGGCCTTGAGACATCAGAGTGGATTGGGCCTCGGGCCCAGATTCACAACCAAGAGTTATATCACGGATATAATTAGCCGATATAGGGCTTACCGATATAAGCTAAGGTTTGGTGACGGCCAGTGGCCCACTTTAATCTTAGTTATATGTGGATCTTGGAATCATTATATTCTATTGAGGGTAACTTATGTTATTGAATATAATGCGTGATTAATCATATTAAATTTAATACGAGATTAATCATATTGAACATTTTTAACTAATAACCTTTTTATCTATATATATTTCAGCTATGACTACTACAAGCACACAAAACACATTCTCAATCCGGTCTGTTCTCGAGAAGGAGAAGCTGACTGGAACGAACTTCCTGACGTGGTCAAGGAACTTGAGGCTAGTCCTCAAGCAGGAGAAGAAGGATTATGTCCTTCGTGATCCTCTCCCCGAGAGGCCTCCTGCCAATGCCGCCAGGACTCTGCATAATGCTTGGGAAAAGCATTCGTCAGATGAAAATGATGCTTATTGCCTGATGTTGGTGACAATGACTCCTGAGCTGCAAAAACAGTTCAAGAGTGTATTGTCACCCATCGAGATAATGGCAAGCCTGAAATCGCTTTTTCAGGAGCAGGCTAGGACTGAGAGGTTTCAAACAGTTAAGAACCTCTTGGACTGCAAGTTGGCTGCGAATGCGGCAGTGAGTCCTCATGTCTTGAAGATGATGGGTTATCTCGATCATCTTCAGAAACTCGACTGCCCAATCAGCCAGGAACTTGCCTGCGACATCATTCTGCAGTCATTACCTGCAAGCTATGATCAGTTCATTCTGAACTTTAACATGCATGGCTTGAGTAAGACATTGCCTGAGCTTCACGGAATGCTCAAGACTGCGGAGCCCAATTTGAGGAAAACCGCCAAGGACCCCAATGTGCTTATGGTGCAGAAGGGCAAGGGGTTTAAGAAATCCTCTGCTAAGGATAAGGGAAAGGCCAAGGCTGTCCAAGTCGCGGACAAAGACACGCCAAAGCCCAAGCCCAAGTCCAAGGCTGGGCCAACTGACATATGCAGGTTCTGTAAAGAACCAGGGCATTGGAGGAGAGAATGTAAGAAATTCCAGGAAGGTCTAAAGGAATTGAAGAAGAAGACTTTTGAGACTTCTTCAACAGGTATTTTTGTTATAGAAGTTAATACAACTACTTCTGATAATACCTCATGGGTTATGGATACTGGTTGTGGGGCTCATATTTGTACTAATATGCAGGCACTCAGCAACAGTAGAAGGCTGAAGCAAGGACAAGTGGAGCTACGAGTTGGGAATGGAGCGAAAGTTCCAGCGCTAGCTGTAGGCACTTACTTGTTGTCTTTACCATCGGGATTGATTTTAGAACTCAATAATTGTTATTTTGTACCTGCTATAAGCAGAAATATTATTTCAATTTCTTTGTTGGATTTGGAAGGTTATGATTTTTCAGTTAAGAATAAATTATGTTCCTTCAATCGCAACAATTTGTTCTATGGTTCTGCCCCTCTTATGAATGGGCTTTACATACTCGATCAATCCGCGCCAATTTATAATATTAATACCAAACGGTTCAAACCTAATGAGGAGAACCGAACGTTTCTATGGCATTGTCGTTTAGGGCACATCAGCGAGAAACGCATCAAGAGGATCCATTCGAATGGACTTCTTGGCTCATTTGACTTTGAGTCATGTGAGAAATGCGAATCCTGCATGATGGGCAAAATGACACGGGCCCCCTTTAATAAACCTAACGAGAGGGCCAGTGACTTATTGGGCCTGATACACACTGATGTGTGTGGCCCAATGTCCACAAATGCAAGAGGAAACTATCAGTACTTCATTACCTTTACTGATGATTTCAGTAGGTATGGATATGTTTATTTAATGAAACATAAGTCTGAATCTTTTGAGAAGTTCAGAGAATTCCAAAATGAAGTACAGAACCAACTTGGCAAAAGCATTAAGGCTCTTCGGTCCGACCGAGGAGGAGAATACTTAAGCCAAGAATTCAGTGATCATCTAAGAGAGTGTGGGATCGTATCCCAACTCACTCCTCCCGGAACACCTCAATGGAATGGTGTGTCTGAGAGGAGAAATCGGACCTTATTGGATATGGTTCGATCTATGATGAGTCACACAGACCTTCCAATATCCCTTTGGGGATATGCTCTGCTAACAGCAGTGTTCACTCTAAATAGTGCGCCATCGAAAGCAGTAGCAAAGACACCATATGAATTATGGACTGGAATAGCTCCAGTGCTGTCTTATCTCAGAATTTGGGGTTGTGAAGCCTATGTCAAGAGATTGATCTCAGACAAGCTTACACCAAAATCTGACAAATGCTACTTCATTGGTTATCCACGGGAAACCAAGGCTTATTACTTCTATCTACGTTCCGAGAACAAGATCTTTGTTGCCCGGGATTGTAACTTTCTTGAGAGGGAGTTTCTCTCTAAGAAAGACAGTGGGAGTAAGGTACTGCTTGAAGAAATTCAAGATGAACAGGATACTGCTCAACCTAATGAGGAAGAGCAGCAGGAGGACCTACAAGAAATTGTAGAGCCTGAACCTGTAGTACCTGAAGTTCGAAGATCCGGGAGGATCCGTCACGAACCCGAGAGATATCAAGGATTCCTCGTGACTGACTGTCATGATCTTTTGATCATTGATGGTGATGAACCATCGAACTTCAATCAAGCCATGATGGGCCCAGATTCCTCTAAGTGGCGCAAGGCCACTGATTCCGAAATGGACTCCATGTCGGTCAACCAAGTGTTTTCGTTGGTTGACTTACCCGCTGGTGTAAAAGCCATCGAGTGCAAATGGATCTTCAAGAAGAAGATTGACGTGGATGGAAATGTCCAGATTTATAAAGCCAGGTTGGTGGCAAAAGGTTTCAGACAAGTTCACGGTGTGGATTACGATGAAACCTATTCACCAGTGGCTATGATGAAATCTATTCGGATTCTACTAGCAACTGCAGCTTTTCATGATTATGAAATTTGGCAGATGGACGTGAAAACCGCCTTCCTGAATGGTATTCTGGAAGAGGATGTGTATATGACACAACCTGACGGTTACATAGATCCAAAGAATGCTGGAAAGGTATGCAAGCTTCATAAATCCATTTATGGATTGAAGAAAGCATCGAGGAGCTGGAATCTTCGTTTTGATGAAGCGATCAAGCAATTTGACTTTATCAGAAACGAAGAAGAACAATGCGTGTATAAGAAATCTAGTGGGAGCAAGATTGTATTTCTTATTCTGTATGTCGATGACATACTGCTTCTCGGAAACGACATTCCAATGCTGAAGTCCGTAAAGGACTGGCTTGGAAGTTGTTTTTCCATGAAAGACATGGGTGAAGCCGCATACGTTCTTGGAATCAGGATCTACCGGGATAGATCTAGAAGGCTGATAGGCTTGTGTCAAGATTCATACATTGACAAAGTCCTACAAAGATTCAGCATGAAGGATTCCAAGAAGGGCTTCACGCCAATGGTACATGGCACAACGCTAAGCAAGAAGCAGAGCCCTACGACGGCTGCTGAGCTTGAGCGCATGAAGAATATTCCTTATGCATCTGCAATAGGATCTGTCATGTATGCCATGATCTGTACTCGTCCTGATGTTGCTTATGCATTGAGCATGACGAGTAGATACCAGTCAAATCCAGGTGAAAACCATTGGATTGCCGTAAAGAATATCTTGAAGTATCTGAGACATACCAAGGATAAGTTCTTAGTGTACGGTGGAAGTGATGTGCTTAAAGTCAGTGGATTCACGGACGCAAGTTTCCAGACAGACCAAGATGATTTCCGGTCACAGTCCGGTTATATCTTTTGTCTGAATGGCGGTGCAATCAGTTGGAGAAGCTCCAAGCAAGACACTGTTGCAGATTCCACTACAGAAGCTGAATATATCGCCGCCTCAGAAGCTGCGAAGGAAGCTGTTTGGATACGAAAGTTCATTATTGAACTAGGTGTGATACCAGATGCGGCTGAGCCTCTGGCACTGTTTTGTGACAACAATGGTGCTATAGCTCAGGCAAAGGAACCAAGATCACACTAGAAATCCAAGCATGTTCTAAGAAGATTTCACTTGATACGTGACATCATTAATAGAAAGGAAGTCAAGATCAGCCGAGTTCAGACAGATGATAACGTCGCTGATCCGTTGACAAAGCCACTCCCAAGGCCTAAGCTCGAGTTTCTGACTGAAGCTGTAGGCATTAGAGACATTGAAATGTAATCTAAATTTGAGTGGGAGTTTGAGGGCTTTTATTTAGTTATTTGATATGTTCTTGTAAAACATTCTTATGTTTAATGAAATTATTATTTCAAGATTATTTTAACTGTGATGAAATAATCGTTCCAAAGTGATATGAACCATTTTATAGGTCATCGAAGTAAATGACTTGATCTTGAGTCATCGAAGTCATTTAGCTTGATCATGAGACCCTATATTTGATAGATGTTTTATATCATCCCGTCCCTAGTAGAAGGTTGTTGAAATTGGAACACCAACAACCGTGTGAGACTGGATTGGTACGTGACTTATGACAAAGTCTCAGTGTGTCATAGATGCGTGGCATCAAAGTCAGTACATAGGTGTATGTTTGGGAACATACGACCGGACAAGACCCGCTTATAAGAACTCTTCAGGATATTTATATCTGTGTCATAAGAGATTCTTACTACGACTATAGAGTATAGTCCTTAGACCTGAGTTCGCATGCATGTGACTGCACATGGACTGATGCACTTTGATCATTGTCTAACGCTATCGTTCTGCGATAGTTATAAGGACCTTGTTTGGGTACATTATGAAATAAGTAGTTTACAGTGATGGAACAAGACGGAATTTGTCCCTCCAATATAAATGGAGTGAATATCTCTAGGCCAATCGGAGATTTGAATACTGGAAAATGCATGGCCATGCTCAAACGGACTGTCCCGAGTCGTTTGGATTGTCAGTATCGAATCAGAGTCCGATGAACAAGATTAGGCTTTATAAGGATGACACCAATCTTGCCTTATGACTAATCGAGATATTGTGACAAAAGGATTATGAATACAGAGATTCCAGTACAAGTGGGAGATTGTTGGAATTGTGTCCAGTAATCTCGGTACTGTCTCTAGAAAGTAAGAGTATGTCAATGATCAGACATAAGTCATATAATACTGGGGGTCATGATGGCTTGCTAGAGTCCGCTCATGATCTATAAGTCTTGGACTTATTGCCTTTATTATATGATCCCATATGGGTCACACGCCTAAGCTAACAGGAAAATGTGTAGGAACGGTTTAGCAGAAGTACGGTAAAAGTGCTAGGCATTTACTGTACTTAGAGAGAATAAAACGGTTTAGGCACTGTGTGTCGATCGATACACAAGGAGTGTCGATCGACACAGTGCGCGAAAACCGTCGAGTTAATTGGTGTTTGGGCCAAATGGCCCAAACGGAATCGGACAAGTTTTATAAGGTAAAACTCGAGTTTCTGAATAAAAACCCTAGGCTATACAGCCGAAATCTCTCTCTCTCTGCGCCGAGCTCCTTGTGGTCTAGCAGCCGTTTTCTGTGATCGCGTGTGTGAACCTTTGGAGGATTCATCCCTCGGTGTTTCTCTGATCTCAGACATACCATCTCTTTCTGCTGCAAACAGGTATAAGGTGAGATAATCATTTGTTTCTATTCTGAGAAGAACCTAGATCCGCATGTTTAGGTTGATATGAATCTAAGAATTGAATCAGGATCAACTAAACAATCCTTCAGGCTGAAATTCCAAACACCGACAAATCTTTGTCCTCCGATGATTCTAAGCCATTCATCATGGCCGGCTCGACACCACCTCCATTTTCTTTGCTTCAACTTCCACTGTATCTGCCTCTGATAGACTTCCACACAGAACCAAGTAAGCAGAATGACCTTTGACGCTTCAAATCCTGAAATCTATTTGTCTCTTCTTCCTCTGTTCTGATTTCCGAGCAGATGTTCACCGATATATTCAACCAACTAACCTTCTTCTCTGCTCTGTGACCTTACAGCTCCTGTAGAGATGGCTGCATACGATATGCTTCCTGTATGTATGAAGTAAGTCCTCCTTAACCGAAAGCTTCTTCTTGTACCCTTAGATCTCTTTACCAATTCTCCGATCTAACATGCATCTTGATTTAACCTTCAAGAAACTAACTTTCTTCTCTTTTTTACTCATGTGAGATGACCCAACCAACATAACCATCAACGAGTACGTGCTTTTGTGCTCAGGCGACGACCTGAAGTGTTACGAGGCACTTCTTGAAAGAATTTACAGGTAAACACTTAGTTAGCATATCCGTTGGATTTAGGGCAATAAGAATCTTTAGGATGTTAACTAGGCATAAGTCAATGATGTATTTATGAAATGAATATTTGTAGCTACATGCTTAGTTTGAATGTATGAAAACTGTATGCACTTGAGAATCACAATTTAGCTTGAATGTATGAAAACTTGATCAAAAATCTCGTAGTCATAAACCTTCTTTTGTAGCTCTTGATAGAGCCATGTATTTAGCCTCTGTGGTGGATAATGCCACCACATGCTGAAGTGTGGCTCTTCAACTAATGGTGCTCCCACTAACTTGAAAAGCATATCCAGTCACTGATCTTCTTTTGTCAAGCTCAACCCTTAGATTTTAAAGTGTTCTAACTTTGAGATGTGAAGAAAAACATCAACTGCCCCTTAGAGATACTGAAGAATCCACTTAATTTCTGCCCAGTGATCCCCTCCTGGTTTAGCTATAAACCGACTGACCAAACAAATATCAAAACTCAGATAGGACCTTGATCCAATCATTGCTTACATCCGACTCCCCACTGCACTTTCATATAGGACTAATTCCACAATCTTTGACTCTGAAATCAATTCTTGATTTATCAAACTTCTGAACTTAAACTGATAATTAACCGGGGCCACAATAGTCTTGAATTTCCATGTTGAACATTCTCAATACCTGTTTCAAATACCTTCCATGTGACAATTTAAATGTTTCCTTCTTTTTGTCCCTAATAATTTTCATTATAAGTATCATGTTAGCTGGTCCGAGTTCCTTCATATCAAATTACGAGCTCAAAATTTCTTTTAACACACTTGTACTATCCTTATCCCTTACTGCTATCAAAATTTCATCAACATAGATTAACAAGTAATCATTGTTTTCTACCTAAGATCCTTTTTAGTAGACACAAAAATCCTTAATGCACCTTCTCAACCCTAGAGACTTGTTGAACTCATTTTACCTTTAATCCCACTGCTCGGTGACTGCTTCAACCCATAAATAGACTTCATTAGAAAACACACTTTTCCTTTATGTCCTTTCTGAATGAAACCCTCTAGCTAATCCATGTAGATTTCTCATCCAAAAAACATTCAAGAAAGTTATCTTGGTATTGAGTTGTTCCAACGCCATATCAAAGATTACCACTATTGAAATCATAATCCAAACTTAAAAGTGTTTGGCTACAGGTGAGAATATCTTATTGTAATCAACACCTTCTACCTGAGTGAATCATTTAGCTATAAGCCTAGCCTTGTATCTCGTGGATTAAACTCCTGGTATTCCTTCCTTGATGTTGAATATCCACTTGCATCCAACAATCTTCTTATTTGAAGGTCGATCAACAATGTCACATGTGTGACTCTTATCGAAACTTCTTTTCCTCAAGAATATCACCATTCCACTTTATCATGTCTTTTCTCCTTATGGAATCTGCACACGTCTTTGGTTCATCCACCTGAATCAGCACTTGACAGTGCATATGCAATGTAGTCTCCGCTTTCAAACATAGCATGTGGCTTTCTCTGCCTTTGTGTTCCGTCCCTTACCAACATATAGTTAATTAAATCCTGATCATCCTCTGCATATTCCTCTTTCTCAGAATCATCCTTAGCTTATGACTCAAATCCTATTTGAAACTGCTCCACATTAATTTTTAGACTCCGTAGTTTCTGAAACTCCTGATGACTCAACATGTTTTCTAATCTATTATGAACTGATTCTGACATGTCTGTTCTCAGCTGATCTTATAATCTCTCCTAATCAAATATCACATTTCTGCTTGTAGTTACCTTGTCCTCTTCTAGTAGCCAAACTTTATAACCCTTTGTACCATCTCGATTGTCAATGAAGATTCATTTATTGGTTATAGGACTTAACTTGTCATGTATAACATGAACATATGCAACACACCCAAATATTTTGAGGTGATTGTAATCCACCTTCCTGGCCATATTTCTTTAGGGATTTTAAACTTTAGAGATGCATTTATGGGTTTCGTTTATTAAGTAGACTATTGCAGATGCTAACTCTGCCTAAAAATTCTTTTTCAATCCTGATTCTGCCAACATACACCTGATCTTATCCGCAATCGTTCTGTTCATCCTTTCTGAGACTCCATTCTGCTGTGGAGTGTAGGCACAAGTTTTTGTCTCTGAATCCTTGAATCATTGCAGGGCTTGTCCATCTGTTTGTTGCAAAACTCCAATCATTGCCCGTCCTTAAGATCTTAATCTTCTGGTTTTCAACTAACTGTAACCTCATCCTTACTCCTTAGAAATTTTATCCAAACTATTTGGGAGTGTTCATCAATGAAGGTTAGGAAATATTTGCATCTTAATAGACTTCTGAGTTCATAACTGACCCAAAGATCACTGCGAATATTCTCCAAGTTGCTTGTAGATATATGTTTTGCGGTTTGAAAATTCAATTTATATGCTTTTTCTAAGACACATTCCTTGAAAAAAATCCAAAGTATGAACTTTCTTAGAACTTAGATAGCCGTTCAAAACCAGAATGTTCATATTGTTTAAGCTCATATGTCATAACGTTGGGTGCCATCTATTTTTCTCACTTCTGCTATACCCACATAAACTTCTCGTTCTATTGCTGACCCTTGCAGATAATACATACCCTCTTTGTAGATACCCGTTATAACCTTCTGGCCATCATTGAATAACTTCAAAGAAAATATGTCCTTCATAATGACAACCATTCTTCTCTAGCTGACCATACGATATCAATTTCCTTCCCAGAGTTGAAATGTACCTTACCTCTGTTAAGACAATATTGATCCATCTGGTTTAGATCTTTAACTTTCCTATTCCTTTGATCTCGCTATATGTGTTATTTCCCATGATCACTCGTCCTCCTTCAAATTCCTGTAAGGCAAACAATAGACTCATATCTGGTGTGATGTAAACAGTACATCTCAAATCCAATACCCACTCGTCCTTTACTTTGTACTTGCAGTGAGTATCATATGCTCCTGTTCCCGAGCTATGTTAGCTAAACTTCCTGGTTTCTTGTTCTTTCTTTTCGGGCAATCCTTTTTATAGTGACTTTCCTTACCACACAACCAACACACTATTACCTTCTGCTATGATGACTGATTGTCCTTCTGTGCCTTGGACCCCTTACACTTGCCTTATGATTTCTTACCAGAATTCCTGTGACTAACATACAACCCTTATGCCTCTGATCTTGATTTCCGTCGCAACCTAAGCTCTCTTAGCTCAATCTAATTTGCATGAGCTTATATAAGTAACTCACTTAACGTCAATGTTTCCTTCTTGTTTCCATACTTAAGTGTGTGCACAAATGAAGCATATTGTTCAGGTAACTCTGACAAAACCTGAACATCCTGATCTTTATCTGAAACTTTGATGTTTAGGCTAACCAAATCGTCTACTAATCTCAAGAAGACATCCATATTCTCCTCAATAGTTTTGTGTTTTTTTTCATCTTGAAAATAGCAAACCTTTTCTTGAGATATATCATGTTTGGAAGTGTCTTCGTTTGATAATCATCCTCCAAATCTTTCCAAACTCCTGCAGACGTGGTCTGCTTCATGGCCTTTTGCAGAACAATGGTGGTGAGACTCGAGAAGATCAGATTCCTCGCTCTAACGTCTCTATCTTTTATTGGTTTCTTAGTAAACTTAATCTCGTCTTTAGAATCATCCTTGTACCCTAAAGTTTCCTCACCGGTAATTTCCCTTAAAACTTTTCCGAAACCTTGAAGCTCCAACTACATAAGCATATGCAACTTCCACATCCCGAATCCCCCTTGCCATCAAACATCTCCATCTCTAACTTCTGAACAGCCTCCATTTCGATCTTTAAGATACCTTAGATCGCAGGCTTCCTCTTTCTCGTCTTGATCCGATTATCCTCGACCACAATTAGATGATCACTAGACAGTGACCTTCTTGCACCTAAACCTGGTGCGCTGATAACAATTGTTAAGGTTTTCTAAGTTCTTTCAGATTTAACTTGAATTAACCTATATGTGATCTAGATGCAGGTTTCGATTGTGATTGCCTTGTGAATTGAATGAGCAAGTAATATACGCAAGAAACATACACAAATTGTTCAAACAAACTTCATCGAAGCTATTGTCTGGGGGTAGATCAAAACCACCATGCTTTCACTATGATCTCAATCGAGAATAACCAATCAACTAACTCAATATATTTTCATGATCACAGTTAACTTCACGGCAATCTAATGACACTTAACCGAAAGCAATTCAAGACCGAAAGAAATGCAGGAGACTAAAGCGCAACTCGCCGTAGAAAGACACCCTTCGAGCAAGTTGTACCATGACGTCGAGGACCTTACTGGAAGAAGATTTGAACTGAATTACATATGAAGACTTTCTTATTGCATGATGCTCTGTATCTGTCTCTCTCTCTCTATTTCTATCTACGACTGTAACATACTCAACCACTATGTTTCTTGAGGTTGAAGACGAATCTATTAGTCGTTAATGTAATCAGAATTTTCTTGGGCCAATTTTTAGTTGTTAAGGCCCAAGCATAGTTAATGGATTTTACTCGAGCTGAAAACTAGTTCAAACCCAGCTGATATAGACTTGACCCAATCCGCTCCGGTTAACCCGCATCTTGTCCGGAAGATCAAAACAACAACACCCTTTCAGACAGCACCGGGATGGTCTGGGGTTATGCATATGCAAGAGACATAGAGAAACACCTACCACCATTGGAAATCGCCATTCTTGGTCCACAATCACACTTCTTATACCTAAGCAAATAAGAATAGGGAAACTAACCACCCTCTATATGGTCAGTCCACGACCTCCGCCAAGCATCCCAAATTAGATATGTCGCAGTCCTCAAGTAGCCACAATTTAGAAGAGAAGAAACCCGGTGGTTCCAACACCACTTAACACCTCATAACTAGAGTTCTTCCACTCATCAAGACGCCTTCCAACTCCACCACTGGGAAAAGGCCGGAAAATCCAAAAGAACGAGGGCACACGAGATAGAAAACCGGGAAAAAACACCAGAGGACGTGTCACCGGATTTGGTCCCAAAAGAACCCGTCGCGGCTATGCCGGAGACTGAAGCCCAAACACCAAATCTGTCAAAGAGAAACATCAACACACATAATGAAGTTCATGCAAGAAAAGAAAATCAAAACTCAAAAGCCTTCTCAAATGCCGACAAGAGGAGTTAGACGCCGAAGAGACTAATGGAGGAAGCAAGACAACGTCATCATGAGAAAGAAAAAAATGGTATAAATATAAAATGTTTCTATAATAAAAAGTTAAAATCGATAAAGTAACATCAAAAGTAAGCATGAAAGTTTGGTTTTTCAGATAAGAAGTAAGTTCTTTTTTTTTTCGTATCCTAAGAAGTTCATATTTTTTAAATTCTATCCAAGTTAACTGACTAAAATATGGTTAAATTTGATTATCGGTTAGTTTTGATAATAAATATTAAGCCGTAAGTAAATCAATTTTGATTTTGATTAAAGTGATATTTAAATCAGTAAATACACACGCACACACACACACACACACACACACACACACACACACACATATATATGAATCTAAAAACCTAAAACGACTCAATTATCTAAGTCGGTGGCTCATAATCGAAAATGTGAGACATTGAACATGAGCGCACCATAGAAAATCACCCTTTCTTTTCACTCATTATAAAAATGATATCACACAATAAAACCCCTCAAATTACAATAACAAACCCATCCCAAGTCATATCCTAGATCTATCCAATCAATGTAATTTCACATGAAAGTGAGTTCTTGTCGTTATCATATCAATTCAAAAATTTTGGACAAGTTTGCATTATCAAGAGGAGACCTCACTCAGCCAAAAAGGGGGGAAGGAATAATGAGCCAAGTTGGAAGGTATGGAAACCATTCTATTGATACAAATGGCCAATCATGTTTGTAAGAATGTCAAAAAGGATAAAAAACTTGATTGTTTTGAAGTTACAAATGGTGAGCAATCCTTGTTCCAAAAGAGAGTAATTGAAGTTCAAATTAAGTCCAAATTTATTAAAGTTGAGTTACAAAGGAGGAAATGTATCAACAATGAGATCTAACTTTCAATCTAATGAGATCCAACATGGTTCATCCCTAAATTCATGCTCATTCAAATGCATTATACAACTGCTAAGAGAGCATTAATCCAAACGCATAAGTTGACACTGAGTCAGGGAATTTTCATCATAGATCCATATGCAAAGTGCAATGCAGTTCTAAGATGTTACTTGACTTAATCATAATGATACTAATGCAACTAGATGCTTCTTGTTGTGAAAATTTTCAAAAAAAAAAAAAATTATGGATTTTCTATGCAATAAGTGAATGCACGAGACTCAAAACGGAGAAACTAAGATCACAAAACCATTATTAGCAACTAGTATCCTCCCCTAAACGTAAATTACGCAGTCCCTTGTGTGATAAAAGTAAGAGAAAAGAGACCAAAGACAAAGAAAAATGCAAAAAGAAAACGAGATATGTAGGGATTATAGTGGTTTACTTGGAGATGGAGTGTGAGTGGAATGGCAAGGAGGAATAGGAGGTGAAGGCAAAAGATTCCCCCAAACTTGGTTCAGGCCTCGGGTCACTCTGTTTTGGAATTCACCATGACCTTCCTTCTTTCTCAATGGTCACTATCACCCAAACCTACATATACCCAAGAGAAAGATCAACAATGAAAATAAAATATCGAAACTTAAAGAAAAATGTACAAGATATAAACGTGTGACTTCCTCCCAAATGAGCTTGTTTTAAGTCACTAGATTTGACTACCATTAGTTCTAGTTAGGAGATGGGGATGCCTTGACCTTTTGATTTATGGTGAAGACTTTGGTGAGATGCTCTTGTAGCTTGATTGGATCCTCTTGGAGCTCAAGAGTGAGAATGGCTCGAGCACTAGAGATGGGCTTGGAAATTCCTTTGCATTTCACCTTGTACTCTGGTCCCATCCTTGAGCTTCAAAGGGTGTAGAGTGAGAGCATTTGGAAATTGAGCTTTGGTGGAGGTTTTTGGTGATTTTCCCTTCTTTTTTTGCTCACAGGAGGAGCTCCTTTTTCTCCACTCACCCTCTTCAAATGAGCACTTTCGAAGTACTTACTCATCAGCTCTTTAGTTGTCTCTCCAACCAAATCATCCTTTTAAACTTTATCAATCCTTGGAGAGTGAACCATCTCAACCTTATCAAATTGTGTTTTCTCAATACAAAACTTTCCCAAAGAGATGGAGCCACGATAATTAAAGCTTTCAATAGTAGCAAAAACTGTTTCCTCCTCAAAATCAAATTCACTAGAGATGGTTCCACAAGTGTTGATGGCTTCATAGGGTAGTACACTTTGTCATTCACCTTTGTGAGTACTACTCTTTTGTTTGTGAAGTCCATAGTTGCACAAGTTGTTTTGAGAAAATCGGTGCCTAAGAAGATAGGAAGCTTCATACCCTTAATCATCTTCATTACAATGAAGTTTGTAGCACATCCCAATCATCACCAGGTAATCCTTGAGTTCTCCATGTGGGACTTTTGTTGAAGAATCTTCAAATGTTAGAATAGATGTGTACCTCTCTTGATTCCCAATGTCTCAACTATCTCTAGGACATGACATTCACATTTGGGACGATGTCACACAAAGCATCATTGATTTCTAAATTTTCAAGGGTGTATGTAGTAACCAGCATCTAAAAATATGGTCAACGGGCAGCGGAAAAGTCAATATGGGCAAAATTGTCATTTTGCCAAAGTTAGGGGTAAAATGGTAATTTTTCCAAAGTTCGAGACGGAAGCTATGACGGGCCAAATGTTCGTGTTTCATAACATAAAAAATATTTATAAGACCAGGGTTAGAAGAAATGGAGCAGAAACATGTTTTACGGCTTGTCGGAAATGGAAACCGACAAACCCGAAGAAACTTCAAAAATTCATAACCGGAGCTACATAAGCCTAAACGGAGTGATTCGACTTTCTAAATTCATATAATTTCATGGAGAATCTGATTTTTGGGATTTGAAGATTTATGGGAGCATCCAATGGGTTTTTAAAATATTAAACGCAAGATCGAGGAAAATCGAAGCAACGGGTTAAGGTGGTTTAATACTTGGTTAAGGATGGTTTATGAAGGGTTTTTGGCAACAAAAACACTCAGAAGCACAAGTGTCATCACCCAGGGGCGCCACCTCTCCTTTGGTTAGTGCATGCATGAGGAAATTCAATGAATCTCTTTTGCATGCAAGAAACCATCTAATCACATTCATTCCTTCTAGCCAAACACTCAATCTCACTCCAGCTCATGCAAGTTTAATCCAGAAATTGCATGCATCTTCAAGTGTTCTTCCATGTGTTCTTGAGTTCTTCATGTTCTTAGTGCCTTGGTGAACAAGAAAGCTTATAACTTCCAAACTATAAGCTTGATTCACAAGCCCCTTGTTCCAGTAGATCCACCATCCTCTCCTCTACAACCGCCACCTCCTCCTTGCCATCGCCGTCGCCGGAATCTCGCCGGAGCCACCGTGAAATGGGAACCGCGGATAGATCTCCCCTCTCCACTCTCTCCTCACCGGTTCTTGGTTGTTTGAAGCCACAATTGGGTAGATCTCTTCCTCCTGAGCAGTTTGGTATATAGCTTGCCATCAGAACCGCCAGAAAAAGTCATCTCCGCCGTGGTCAACGCAGATCCGCTGCGGTCAACGCCGGAGCCGGTCACCGGAGAAGCCTCGCCGCCATCAAATTGAAGCCGGTTCTTCAAGGGTTGGATTGGATGATGTGGTTCCAGAAATAGAGTTGGTTAAGGGTTGGTTGAAGCGCGGTCAAAGTTGAGTTAAACCGGTCAACGGTTTAATTTCAACCGGTTAAGCTTAACCGATTTGATTGGAAGTGGTTTGATCGGTTCAGTTGGTTCAGTGATTCAACCGGTTCAATTGGGAAGTCAACCGGTTCAAGTCAAGGTCAACGGTCAACCGGATTCAAAGTCAACCGGCCGGTCAATGCCGGTCAACGCTGTGGTCAACGCCGGTCAACGCGTTGACTTCGGCCAGTTTTGGTTTGCGGTTCGAGTCAGGGTATTCGGGGTTCGATTCGGGTGTCTCGGGAGTTCATATCTGCGTCCGTGCCACCGTTCCGCCTATATCACTGTGAGTCGGCTCAGAACTCTTAGATAGTTCATATAGACCGGGAACCGAGAAACCATAGACTTAGGACTTACATACCCGTTGTTTAGTGTGATTAATTGATTGATAATTGATTGGACCAATTAATGATAAACCGGCTAAGAACGAATATGCATGTTAGAGTTTTCAGAATTAAGAGGTTAATCAATTGCGTGCCATTAGGTTGTTAGTATTAATTGTGTGATGCATTCATATAGACGTTGCATGGTTAGGATCGTATATGCATATATATGGTATTAAGAACAAGAACGAATGAATCTATATACGGGAATTAAGACGACAATGAAATACGAATTAAACCTAAACGAACGTATAGAATATGTAACGGGATTGGGACTTAGGTTTAATAGCGGGGAAAGGGTAATGAATCAGTTAACTAATAATGAGACGTCGGGGAGTTAGTAAGTTTATTGACTCTAAACCGACGGATCGAGGAGTTATTAAAAGATACCTAGAATGAGTTAAGTAAGAGAAGTGGTGTGTTTTATAAGCCGTCTACGGGTTAGCAATCCATTAATCCAAGGTAACGGATAAGAACAGATTAAAAGACTTAGAAACCCTAATAGGCCTGCTTGCGTGGTGATTGTTGTGATTGTTGTGATTTTTGTGATTGCGTGATTGTTGTGATTGTTATTGTGTGTTTTGTGTGCAAGCTTATTAGACTGCTTCGGTGTTTGGCCGAGCAGTCATTGTGGACACTTACTCCGGTCACGGGACCGGGTAAGTTCATTAGTGCTGACTAGGTACCTTACTTAGTCAGAGCGGTGGTGTGGTAGTGTAGCGGCTTGCGGAATGGTTGGAGTTTCGTTATTATTGTTGATTGCGTGATCTGTGCTATAGTCCCAGCGAGTCTGCGTGTTTACATTTCGCAAGCCTAGGTTTTGTTTACGTTCCGGTACTTCCGACCCGATTGGATCCTCGGGTAGTTGCCTAATCGGTTCATGGTGATTCCGGTTATGGCGTTAACCTACTGGGTGACGCCGGTAGGTGTGCGATTCGGAGAATACGGGGTCATGTCCTAGGGCCGGATCGCATGGAAACTCAGGTTACCGGGGGTAACAGGAGTCACCGCGTATCGATGGACGGAGAACGGTGTCCTATTCGTTGGACCTTGTGGTCACGTTTAGGAGTCGTGGGTTAGTTACCATGTAAGTGACGATGCAAACCCGTGGAAGCTACCGAGTTCGTAGGGCCCAACGTTGTTTTGTTATTTTCTTTATTGCGCGTTAGATAGATAGAGTCTAATCGAGGACATGTGCCGCAGTGCCTTCGATTTCCTTATTTCTCTTTATCTTTGGCAGTGCTTGTGTGTTGTGGGTTTATCACGACGTGGTAGTGCGTGATCGACCATTCTTGTTGTTGTTTGTTATTTCGGGGTTTTGGGGCGGGAATCTGTAGACTCTAGATAGATTAGAATCCGTTAGTGGGGAATTGATTCACTGGGTGATCTTAGATCGCTCATTAGACTCTTTTTGTGTTTTTTCAGGTTTAGCAGCGACGGACGCGAGAGGTCCTCGGTGTAGTTTCGGAATTGCTTGTGGCGGAATTTGATTCGGGGTTTTGGTTGTTTTATTTCGGTTCAGCTTTAGTGCAATTCTGTGTTTTTGATTGATTGTGTGTTTGTAGTGACGAATGTTTGTAAAACCCGTTAAACGTCGTGCTTAACGTTTGATTACTCAAAAATGAAATTGTTTCCCTGATATTGGGTTTCGTCCGAACCGACACAACTCATTGAAGTAGTACGAGTGGTACCGCTTTGTACTATGGATATGAGGATAGCGGAGTCAAAGATGGGTTAGTGCGAGCCTTTGTCTCAAACCGATCCGTCTCTGGCTTCGTCCTGTGGTGAACCTTTCCTGTTCGACTTGCTCGGGTTTGATCAGTCATGTTCTTGTTTGATTGTTGACCGGTCAGCTCGACGGTCAGCGGAGAATGGGAAAGGGGCGTTACAGTGTAAGATAAGAAGACCTTTCTCGGAGCTCCTATCTTAGGTAGAGAGGTTGGAGGGGTCTTGATAGTGGAGACATCTTACTCATGTAGTTCATCATCACCATATCGGCACAATGACCAAGAAGAAACGACTCAGTGATAGCTTCTTCATCCAATTTTCTATCATTCTCCTTCTCAAGTGGGGAACCATAGATGAGAGCTTCAGTTTCTATTTCCCTTTCATTCTCCACATTTGAGGTGATGACGTTGCAATGGTTTGGATGGTTTGAATCAACCTTGCCCTTGAGCTTCTCTAGTTGTCCAACTCTAGAAGTGAATGATTCCATCCTAGAAGAGAGATCTTTGAAGGTGGAGTCAACTTCCGTCTATTTCATGACAAATTTATTTTATCGCTAAAATACAACAAATTTACGAAGAAAATTTGTTTCGTCTTAAAATCGATGAGAATTTATTATAAACTTGCAATGAAAAATAATTTGTCCCAAAATTCCAACGGAAAGCGCCCAATTTTTGTGGTGTGTGATCAAATGTATGAAATTTATTATAGTCTTTATTTATTAATTATATATTTAGTCCAAATTATTTTTATGATATTTTAGAATTTTATTAATTTTCAGTGGCATTTTCAGTAGTATATACATAACTAGAGGTTATTTTCAAATTGTGAATATTTGTAATATATATGGTTAAAGAAAGGACATTCTAAGTACAAATTAAGGGGGACAAGTAGTTCGCCCTAAGACATAACGCTCCCAGGCACTAAGTTTGAGGAGCCGCCGCCCTTCCTTGTGTCACCGTTTCCTCTCCGGCCGGCGGCATCTATCGTCGCCGGAGGGTTAGTCTCGTCGTCGTGAGTTGCTGCCCCTTTTCAACTTAGCCCAGCCATTTACGACGGTTCACCAGTTCTGACCCTTCGCCGCCGCATCCGTCTCTTTCTCCGCGAGCCTCCGGTTGTCGCTGCGTCGTCTGGCTCGTCTTGTGCAAGTCCGTGGAGTGGCAGCCGCCGTTTCCTCTGCCTGCTCCGGTATTCATGCTCGCTTTTATGGTGAGCCCGAGTGCTATCAATCAGTCCTTTTAATCTCTGGTTTTGGCTTGTATCAGCTCTCTTGCTGCGGTTCGTGTGTCTATGATTTGTTATGTGTGCTCGGCTTTAGGTTTAGGCTTGGATTGGAGCTGGTCCGGTTCATGTTTTGGGTTAAAGTTTGGGGATTTCGGTTGTAGAAGATAATAATTAGGTACCTCTGCTTTACAGACTGTCGTTGATTCAAAGTTCAGGCTTGTCTTGCGTTATTGCTTCGTCTTGCTCTTTTGCGGGTGATTGCTTTAGGTGCTTTCTTTCCCTTGTTTACCTCCGGGTTAGTGTTCTGGGTAGTTTGGGTTGGTTTGTGATATTCATACATTTTCATGCATTTAGACTTGTATATAGTTCTTGTTTTGACTTCATTGCACCATCATTCATACCATTTTGTCGATCATTGTTGCATCTAGAGTATAGAGGTGTTTAGGATTAGGAGTAGGCACTTTAGGCTTGCATTTGGAGTGTTTCTTGTGTTTTGCAGGTGATTGGAGGTGTCTAGGAGCATTGGTGAGCTTGGAAGTGGAGTCTAGAGCTCGAAGGACTAAGGAAGAAGCAGCTGGAAGGCATATCGGCCACCATATCGGTTGGGGTGGCCGATACACACTCTCAGATTAAACTCAGACGTTCCATATCGGTGTGAATATCGGCCAAAGAAGCCAACACAGTTCCTCAACCAAAAATCCGAGAGCTCGTATCGGCATGCACATCGACCAGCCAAACCGATACGGCCTCTCGGATTAAAAGCAGTGAACGCGTATCGGCTGGCGTATCGGTCAGCCAAGCCGATACGCTCCTTCGACGAGAAAATCCGAGGACTCATATCGGCCAGCATATCGGTCTGGCTGGAACCCATAAATTGTCTTGGATCCGGGTCAACACCCGGTTTGTTCCGGGTTGACCCGGTTCGCCCCATATTGACTACTTAAGCCAAAAACCTATTTTCTATTGTTCCTGAAGCTTGTTTTGTTGCAAACATCTTTTTGTAAGAACAAGATTGAATTTTGATTAATCTAATACTCTTTTCTTAGTGATTTATTCCTTGAATCTTTCATTATATCTCTAATCTTCACTGATCAACACTATCTCTTTGGATTTTTTTAATCACATGATGATTAGTGAGTAGTTCTTCATAGGGCTTATGTGTTAGGTAGGATTAGGTTGATTAGGGGTGATCAATGGATTTCTAATGTTTGATTGTTTAAAATATCGTCTATCAAAGTGTGTTTAGTGCCTAATTAGCCTTGATCATGTTGATTAGGATGTTTAGGATTTCTTGCTCCCCATGTGTTCGATGAAATGCCAGTTTTTAGCTTTGATAGGACTTTCACATTCTAGCACATGAAAATGGATGTTTAGAGTGATTGTTGGCTGTTTGGAACTTGTTTGATTGCTTGCTTAATCTTAATTCACAAATGAGAATTTGTTCTTGGATTAGGATTAGGGAAAGAGGTTAGTATTAAGAGATTAAGCTAATCAATTTGTTGTGTTCCTTGCTAGGAGGTTAGCTTCTTTGAAGTTTGAATTAGGATCCTTGATCGTCCCGAGTCACCTATCCGTTGTACTTAACCCTTAAGCCTTATCCTTGTCATTGATTGTTAAGAATTCATTTTGTTTACTTGTTTTTATTTACTTCTATTTGAATTGTCTTCGTTAGGATTGTTAGAATACAATTTAATTGGGTGGTTTGACTCTAGAGGTTTGGTGTGTTCTTATTGGCTCTATTCGTCCCAAAAAGGTTCGATACCTCAAAGCTACACGATAAGCTTGAGGAATTGATACCTCAAAGGATTGCAAAATCCTTGTTATCAATTTGGCGCCGTTGCCATTTTGGGATTCTGGATAGATCAATTCGATTTCTATTCCTTTTTAGTTCAAGTCTTTGTTACTAACTTTGCTACTTCCTCTCTTTTTGATGTTAGGTGTATGAACTTGCGCAGCCGAGGGACAACAAACTTAGTTGCAAGAGTTGAGGACATCAAGGCACACGAGAGGAACGACGCGCACAACAGAGAGTTGTTCACTTAGAGAGACTTGGGTTGGAAACTATTGTTGAGGTTCAATAAGACTTTGTGGGTGTTGAACAGCCGGTTATGGATCATCAGGATCAACAACAGCAGCAAGAGCAACAAAGGCCAGCTAGGGCCATTGGTGATGGAGATGCACTGGATACAAATGCAAACCGGCAAGGGATCATTCCACCACCGGTCAACAACAACAACTTCGAGATCCGGGCTATCTTGATCAACATGGTGCAAAACAATCAGTTTCACGGGCTTGCATCTGAGGATCCCTTGCAGCACTTGGATACATTTGACAAGATTTGTGCTACTACAAGGCTTAATGGTGTGACTGATGATGGTTTGAAGATGCGTCTCTTCTTCTTCTCTTTGTCGGATAGAGCTAAGGAGTGGGAAAGCCACATCCCTCCGGGTTCCATTACTACTTGGGGAGACCTCAAGAAGACTTTCTTGAAGAATTTCTTCTTAGCTACTAGGACTGCCCGCTTTCGCAATGAGCTATCCGGGTTTGTGCAACGCAACAATGAGAGCTTTGCTGAAGCTTGGGAGAGGTTCAATAGGCTCACTAATCAGTGTCCCCACCACGGTTTCACTAAGGAGACACTACTCAGCAACCTCTATCGCGGAGTGCTTCCTAAAATGAGGGTGATGCTAAACTCTTCTAGCAATGGACACTTCCTAGGCAAGGGAGTTGATGAGGCTATGGAGTTAATTGAAAATCTTGCCATAAGCGATAAGAACTACAATGAGGATTACGAGTGGATTAATAGAGGATCATCTTCTACGGATGAGAAGTATGAGAAGGAAATCAAGTCCTTAAATGAGAAGCTAGACAAGATTATCTCTTCAAGCCAAAAGCAAATCAGCTTTGTGGGCAACTATGAGGATTCTCAGCCACTCCTCTATAGTGTGGACGAAGATATGACCCAAGTGGAGATTAACTTCATTGCGGGGCAGGGTGGTTTCAACAAGGGCTTCAACCAAAACTATAGAAACCACCCAAACTTTTCATACTGAAACCCCAATGTAGCCAATCCTCAGGACCAAGTCTATCCTCAAGCTCCATCTCAAGGACAGGCTCAACAACAAGGGCAACAAGGCTTTCCACAAGCTCAACAACAAAAGCCATTTGTCCCTTACACTAATCAACAAGGATTCGGCAATAAGCCTCAATTTCAAGGTCAACAAGGCTATGCTCCCAAGCAACAATACCGACCCGGTTTTGGGCAACAACAACCACAAGCTTCTTTTTCATCAGAATTGGACAATGAGCTCAAGAGTATGATGCAGCAACTTCTTCAAGGGCAAGCTTCCGGAGCTATGGAAGTACATGATCTCAAGAGTGAGCTTCAGAATTTGACTTCAAGGGTCACAAATATGGAAAACAAGAATGCCTCTACATCCCGAAATCAAGGTACTTTACCCAGAAAATCTGAGCAAAACCCGAAGGAATACACCAACGCTATCACATTGAGAAGTGGTAAAGAGCTGCAACAACGTCAAGTACCCACGCCTAGGCTGATTCCTTCACTCAATGAGGACATTGAAGTTCAAGAAGGGGAGGAGAATTCTGAAAATTCTGCTCTCAACAAAGAGAGTGATAGTGAGATGGCTAAGAGGAAAGGAAAGGCTGTAGTTGAAGAAGTAGTGGAGGATATGATAGGGTCAGGTTTTAATCTTATTTCAACTGCAAGTGCACATATATGCAATCGTAGTATATAGGGTATCGAAATCCACAGAGACTCTGGCCTCGATAGATCAAGAACTGTCAAGATTTAAATTAGGAGAAAGCAATGTGAATAGAAACTAAAAACAATGCGAGAAAGTAAACAAGTAGCAGGTTCGGTTTGTAAGCAATAAACTAAGGAAGCTAAGTATAGGGCGTTCTCAGGAAATCAGAAAAGCAGATAAATCATTCAGTCAGGATCTAACTAAGCTCAGTTCTAGAACTCAAACACAAATATAGAATTAGCCAACTGTCGTTGCGAGAATTCTCTAAGACTAAGTGCAGCAATCCAAATTCCTTTGTAATTACTAACAGATTAAACCAGCTTTAATTCCAAGTTCGATATGTTCACAATCTAATTAAACCAAATTCCTTTGCGAGTAATTAAATTTCTCAATCTAAATAGTTCAGATTCTAAACCACACTGTCGTGTCAATTTAACAACCTAAGATCTAGATTCTAAGTGATCAAGTTAGAACTAGCATTAAACACAATTTAGATCGAAGAGCATTCTATTGATGTGAATCCTTAACTGAATTAATTATATCTAGCAAGTCATGAAATCCCTATGAGAAACCCTAAACCTAACTATGAATCTACTCAGACATGGAATATGAAGACATAATCAATGAAATAATAGATATCATAAAAGAGATTAGAATAAGAAAAGGGGTTTGAAATCTTCTCCAAAAATAAGGTGTAGTACAGGATCAGATCTGCCCCAAATAGCTCTAAAAACTCTCTGCTCTGAGTTATGAAAGCGTATCTAAACCTAATTAAATAGCTAAATCACGTCTTGGGGCTTCTGTGTAAATATCTAGAACTTCTGGGCAACTTTGCAATATCATTATTCTTCATTAAACCGCCGAGATCTGGCCCAACTCGCTGTGCATCGATCGATGCTGATGTGCGTCGATCGACACACTCCTCTGTTTCGGACAGTGAGCATAAACTCTCGGGTCAAAACTCCAAAATGCTTCAAATAGCTCCATAATCTCCAAATCCACTCCAAACGTGCGTGTACCTAATAATACCTATAAAAGACTCGAAAGAAACAATAAAAGACTCTAAAACGTACTTATATCATGGCATAAAACCGGTAAAAACCATGATATATCAACTCCCCCATACTTAGCCTTTGCTTGCCCTCAAGCAAAACAGAGAACTTAAACATGGTGAAGAGGTTTGAAAACTTTCAGAAACTCTTTTTGTCCTAGAAGTAACAACACTCAGATTCCCCTTAGTAAACCACTGAAAGAATCAACTGCAAGATATCAGGACCAACATGTACTTCCCCCACACTTAGCAACTGTCCTAAGTAAACCCCACAATCAATCTAAGCGATTCAAATTCACCTCACTGACTTCTTAACAATATTAAGTGCGGTCTCACCTAAGGATTATCGATCAAAGGGCACATGGATTCTTACTTTGTCAGCTCTAGACCACCATACTATCAATTTCTGGTTCCTTTCTTCTCTTTTCCCTTCCTTAGCATTCTGATTTTTTCCCATTGGTTATCATTTTTTTTTTATCAGTGCTCTTCCCGTTATGGGGTGTACTTTGGACACATTCCATGGATGCACAGGAGATGATAGTTGTAGCTACCACTCCCAGAGACCACTTCAGAGTTACTAACTCATCCTCAGTTTATTACTTTTTTTTTTTTACTTTATGGAAGGGGAGATGGGAACCATACTCGGACAGGTTTACAAGCTGTGTCAGAACTAACAAAGGAATCCGACTCAAGGTATACCAAGCCCTTAGGTGAGAAAATTAAGTCAGGTTTACAAGGTGAAGTCAGTTAAGGATCCTCTGAATACCTGAATTGATATGGGTGTCCTCAGTAGGTTGATCCGTGTTGGGTTTTCTAATAGTCATAGATAGATCTTGCAGCTTCATTCCAGTGGTTACTTAAGTTCCTGCAAGATATTGTTAACTCCTCAAAAATTCACTGTTTCTTACGTAAACTTGTTTTGACTCAATAAAACAAAAATTTTGAAAAACGGATTGACTCTTAAGAAAACAGAAAGATAGTAGTCAGTAGCACCTCCCCCACACTTGAAACACACTGTCCCCAGTAGTGTTAAACTAAGGGTTGGTAAAAGAAAGCAAAAAATGTTATGGATGTGTTGAGTTCTGTCTGATTTTTACCTCTGTCGCACATGCATCGATCGTTACATAAATGCAACGACCATTGCTAGGCGATATTTCGTCGTGTGTCGATCGTTGCTCAGGACCGCAACGATCGCTGCAATGCGATTACTCGTGTTGTGACGATCGACACAAGGTTATGTCGATCGACGCATTGCGAAATCCGAGAACAGTCAGCAAGTTAGCAGGTTAGTCCGTGAGAAATCATGAAATTTCAAACCTGCAAGCTGAAAATCACTGAAAACAGATAAAATCAAAGCAACAGATAGTCTCGTAGCAAAAACATCATCCAAACATAAAAATCCTAAGAAATCAAAAGAAAAATGCAAAAGAAAAGTTAAAAAAAAAAAGAAATACAGAACCGATATCCAGAGAAGCCACTATCTCACACGTCATCCATGTCAGCAATGCGATCAGTACCACTCGAAGAACCAGGAGTCGGAGATCGCTATCTACGTCGAGAAGGCCCTGGATGGTGTATCTGCGGCTATCTCCTGCAAGTACATGTACGCATGAAGTTCCAGATGCTCCGTAGAATACCATCCTCAAGCTCTCTCCACTCTGCCTCAGACATATCACCGAAAGGCATCGGAGGCTCGGGATAAGGGCCAATATCATCAACAGGGGCAGAAGGTGCAGGCGCAGATGAAGTAGAAGCTCGTGTAGAAGGCTCTCCCAGCGGATGAGCCATAGAAGGAACTCTGCGCTGATAGCTCGTAGGGGGCTGGAATCTCAAGGCATCCAGCGTATCAATCTGTGTAAGACCAGCAGCAGGAAGATCCACACCACGCTTCTCAGTGGCAGGATCATAATAGACCCATACACGTCCCTCCTTGAGCCATGTAGCGCTCTGCAGGTGGCTGAAATCAAGGAACTCCTTGCTATCATTACACTCTGTACCCTCTAATGGAATCCTGCAATGTCTGAAAGCAGACTCCCTACTGTCTCAGTGCCCTTACCATCAAATGGCTTTTTCTGCAGCTCGCATAAATGATGAGCAAAAACAGCCCCCAAGTTGAGTCCTCTAGTGGGATCTCTCAGAACAGTATCCTCAAACTGGTCCCTCAGTCCAATGAACATCATTTCCATCTCGTTCTTACGCATCTTGTTGGCTTCATATTTGCACAACAGAGTACATCCCAAGATGCGCAAGACGTATCTAAGAACATGATGCCTAACCTGAATCACCCCCGTGGTCCTCGAGTTGTATCGACCATTGCCAATACACTCCCAGAAATACTGAGCTTCCTCCAAATCCCACTCAAGAGTCATGCCAATACGTGTCGGCTCAGTGCTGAAACCATAAATCCTGCAGATATCGAGAAGGGGAATCCGATACCTGGCTCCTAAGCACATGAAGGTAAAGCAACCTCCTGAAGCTCTCCTGCTCTCTGGGTCAGGGTAAACCACTCTGCAAGTGGCTAGCTGCTGTCTCACCAACTCAGGGTACAAGTCGTAAGGCTGCATAGGCATTGTCCCCAGACCAATGCCCTTACACAGTGCAAGAACCTGCTCATCGATGCCTAGACTCTTGCAAGTCGAATAATCCAAAAACTTGGTCGGCTTAAGCATCATGCCACACCAACCATTATAGAGGAATGTGTCATACTCATCCCAATGGTCAAGCAATGGCCTCTCTGTGAACGTGTCAGTCTTGAGCAACTCATCTATCTCCATGCCCCAGACCTTGTCTGTCGGAATTAGCTGCTTATCTGCTCTAGGCCAAGGTAACTGTATCGCTTCCTGATCTCTCTGATAGTCCTCAGGATGTGGT
Organism: Orychophragmus violaceus; assembly: GCA_030180135.1. Classification (NCBI taxonomy): domain Eukaryota; kingdom Viridiplantae; phylum Streptophyta; class Magnoliopsida; order Brassicales; family Brassicaceae; genus Orychophragmus; species Orychophragmus violaceus. The sequence continues at coordinate 73,860,557 of CM058231.1, forward strand.
GATTCTCGATGGAACCACTCAACCGGTGGAGCATGATGCGCTATAACTGCTGTGATGGCTCTGCGTTTGCGAGCTTGTCGAGGAGGCATCTGCAAGGAAATCAAATAAATCATATAAGTCTCGGCAGAAAACTCCCTGTGAAATCGCAATGCAACGATCGTTGCACGAGTGTGTCGATCGTTGCAGGGCGATTTCACAACCGACAACAAATCCTAAAAATCGTTTCTAAATCCGTTCAAAAACCACACAAACAGCCTAATATCATCACCAATCATCCCTAATCATGTCTAATCAGTGTGGAATCATCAATTTCAAGCCTAAAATCTCAAATTCTAAAACCCTAAAATCGAATCCGAAAACGATAAAATTGAGACACATTACCTCGGATTTGCTTCGAATGAGTTATAGATATAGATAGAGCGTGTAAAAAATAAGGAGAATAGCACTTTGAATCAACAAAATGATGAAGAAATGAGCAATTTAGGTGATAGGAGATTCGTGTGTACGGACGGCGAAGTGGAGAAGAAGAGAAGAGAAGTTTAAGGCACTTACCTGGGTCGTGGGTGCAACGATCGATGCAAGGGTGCAACGATCGACGCTGTTGAACCAGATTAATTCCGGTTTAGCACGCGTACCTTAATTTTGCAATTAAACCATTTGCAACGACCATTGCACAGGACCGCAACGATCGTCACAAGGCGATCCCATCTCTTCGTCATATCTCCATGCAATGACCGTTGCACATATAGCAACGATCATCACACATCTCCAGACAGTGTTCTGTATCTAAAACTTAGCAAAAATAAATAAAAACGTGAAATCCTAAGAAAAACACCAAAAATAAGAAAGAAAAACACTAAAACCTATCAGTGGGTTACCTTCCACTCAACGCTTGTTTAAGGTCATTAGCTTGACCGGACGAACAAGATCAGTTTGCTGTAGATCCTAACAGAGACTGTAATTGCCTCTGTGCAAGTCTCCTCATCCAAGGTGGATGATATATCATGGTTTTTACCCATTTTAGACCATGATATAGATGTGTTTTTAGTGTCTTTTGTGTTTGTTTAGAGTCTTTTACAGGTTTAATCAGGTTTGGAGCTAATTGGAGATATTTGGAGCATTTTGGGACTTTTGGGACGTTTTGGCCGAGAGCTTAACTCACTCTCCGATTTATTGATCATGCATCGACCGACACACCTTGTGCATCGGTCGACACACTAGCGAGATGGGCCGTACGCGTCGGTTTAATGAAGTTATGAAGATTTGCAAAGAAGCCCAAGATAGTTCCAGTATTTACACAGAAGCCCCAGCCGAGATTAGGCCTATATATAGAGGATTTTGGTGTTTATTTTACTTACGCTTTCATAATTAAGAGCAGAGGATTTTTAGAGCTTTTGGGGCTGATCTGAACCTATTACTTCATCTGTATTTGGAGAAGATTTCGAACCCCTTTTACTCTTATTATTTTATGCAATTTATTCATCATATGATCATGTTTTCATTATCTATGTCTGAGTAGATTCCTAGTTAGGTTTAGGGTTTCTCACATAGGATTTCATGACTTGCTAGACTTGTTCAATTTCAGTTAAGGATTCATAACTATATCTGTTCTTCAATTTAATTATGCTTAAAGCTAGTTCTAACCTGATCAATTAGAATCTAGATCTTAGGTTGCTAAATACGTCACGGAAGAGGGGTTTAGGAATCTGAACTAATTAAATTGGGCAATTAAACTTTGCGCAAACGGAAGTTTGGTTTAGGATAATTGTGAACATATCAAACTTGGGATTAATGCTAGTTTAATCTGTTAGTTCTCGCAAACGAAAGTTTGGTTTGCTGCACTTAGACTTAGAGAATTATCGCAAAGGAATTTGGTTAATTCTATATCTGTGTTTTGAGTTCTAGAACTGTGCTTAATTAGATCCTTGCTGAATGAACTGTCTGCTTGTCTGATTTCCTGAGAATACCCTAGGCTTGACGCTTTTAATTACTTGCTTTTACAACCGTTAATCTCTGCTACTGATTTACTTTCTCGCACTGCTTTCAATTCAATCATATTGCTTTATTTCTAGTATTAGTCTCTACTGTTCTGATCTATTGAGACCAAGTGTCCCTGTGGATTCGATAACCCTATATACTACTTTGACATTGCTGTTCACTTGCAGTTTAGAATAGGGATTATTTCTTGACCTATCAAGTTTTTGGCGCCGTTGCCGGGGACTCTTAGAGTCTTCGATAGGACCGAACTTAGGGTTTTTACTAGAAATTTTTCTTTTTGTTTTTGCTTTTTTCGTTTTGTTTTTATATTTTACTAACTTTTTCTCTGTTTCTTTCTGTCGCAGGTACGAATTTCGCCTTGCGTCGATCGTTGCACCCTTGCGTCGATCGTCACTAGGCGATTCTGAGATTGAATCGATCGTTGCACTGATAGCATCGATCGTTGCTGGACGATTACAGACAGTTTATGCCAACGCAGAAAACTCGAAGTAATCCGAACTCGAGCTTGCTTAATCTCGGACTAGAGGAACTTGGACGTCTAGAAAGGACTATCAGAAGAGAAAAGAGAGAGAGAATGGTACGAGAACGTCTGATCTTGATACCAGATGCTGAAGGTACCCTGAGGGACCAAGATAACAACCCGTACAATGCTGTTGGGCATCGGGTTGATGCTGAAGGGAATGTCATCCCTGATCCTCCTGAGCAACAGCAACAGGAGCTGAACCGAAACCAGGGTCAAGGACAGGCCCAAGGTAGAGAGATGGTGGTTCATGAGAGGACACTAGCTGACTACAACAGACCTGATGAGTTTCATGCAAACCGAGCAGCTCTAGTGCTTCCTGCTTTTGAGAGGAATGATTTTGAGGTAAAGACCATCTACTACCAGCTGATGAGACAGATTGCTTTTCATGGTCTTCAAGCAGAGCAGCCTATGGATCACATTGACAAGTTTGAGGACATAGTCACCGGCATGAAGTATGAAGGAGTATGCCCGGACTATCTGTTCCTTGAGCTATTTCCGCACAGTCTTGCTGGAGACGCTAGTGCATGGCTGAGACAACTGGCACCTGGTCAGTATACTACTTGGGCAGCCTTAAAGAGTGAGTTCCTGCGTCACTTTTATGATGATGCGCGCTCAGATCAGTCCAGACAGGACATACTCACTTTTTCCCAAGGAGCTGTGGAGCCCTTGAAGACTGCCTGGATGAGATTTAAGCAGTATCAACGTGACTGTCCACACCATGGATTCACAGAAGTACAGCTGATTGGTATTTTCTTCAGAGGCATAGATCTCCCTTATCAGACTGCGCTGGATAATTCCAGTAATGCTAATTTCAACACCAGGACTCCTACACAAGCTAAGCAGTTGATTGAGAACCTGATTGGCAGCAACAGTTGCAAGACAATGGATGAAAGGAGGAAGAAATCTGGTGGAACTGTAGAGAATTCTGATATAGCTAATATAAGATCCAGATTGGACACAGTCTACAATCTCCTGACAAGTAAGAAAGCTGTCCACTTTGCCCAAGATGTAGAGGTGATTCAGACTGAGGAGGAAACTCAGGAAGAAGATGTGAATTTCATAGGAGGTTCTGGTTTCCAAGGTAATAGATTTAGTAATCAACAGGGGAACAGATTTTCCAATGGAGGACAGACTGGTGGTTTTCAGAAAACCTATGGACAAGGTAATCAGAGAACCTATGGATCTACATCCTATCAGACTCCTCCTGCACCTACAGCCCATGAGAGCACGATGGAGGCTATGATGAAACAACTGATTGAGATTCAGACCAAGATTTCTGTGGACTGCAACAAGAAGTTGGACGCTGTCTATGAAGACCTCAATGGGAAATTTGAGTCTCTGAGCACTCACATGAAGCAGTTGGACACTCAGGTGAACCAGATGTCCAGCTCACTGAAGGGAAAAGGAGTGGCAGACACTCATGTTAAGGCCTGGTCTGTGTACATTAATGATGGATCTCACCTAGGTGAAAGATTTGAGCTAAGTACAGCTGAGTTGGTGACAGAACAAGAATTTTCGGATATTTGTGAAAAACTCTCGGGTGAAATCTGCTGCAGTGCGTCGATCGATGCAACATCTGTGCCGATCGATACACTAGTCGGGATGGCAACGATCGACACACCCTTAGTGTCGGTCGTTGCAGGGCGTGAACAGACAGAACTGTCGGATGATAATGGCATAGATGCTGACTTGGAGCTTGATCGCCTATTCAATGGAGCCTCTGAGATTACTCAACAGGAGATCTACGAACAGATTTTTAGACAACACTCCTCAGTGTCTGAAGTGATTAGGCAAGAGATTGAAGAGCTGAAGAAATTAGAAGGGATTGGTGAAGAATTGGAAGAAATTCCAACTTCTGATGATCCACCTTATCATCCATGTGTGCAAAGGTACATGAACAAGATGTTGCCCCTGGATGATGATCTGAAAGACTGGGTGATAATAGTTCCTCAGCATATTAGTGATGTTCTACTAACTAAGGTCCCGAAGAAGCTGCCTGATCCTGGAGTCTTTGTGCTGGATTGTTCTATCTTTGAGGATAGTTTTAGACGTTCTCTGTGTGATTTAGGAGCTGCTGGAAGTTTGATGCCTTACTCTGTGGCAGAGAAGCTGGGGATGCTGGATTTTACTCCTACTAGGACTTCTCTTGTCCTAGCTGATCAGTCCATACGAGTTCCTGAAGGACTCCTTATGGACATTCCGGTAAGAGTTGGAAACTACTTAGTTCCAACGGACTTCCTTGTGCTGAGATATGACTGTGATCCGGATGAAGCATTATTGCTTGGGAGACCCTTTTTGGCTACAGCAGGAGCGTTGATTGATGTTAGAAACAGCTTGATAGACCTCCATCTGGGAGATGAACCACTGCACTATGAGATGGATAAGCTGCGAAAGCCACTGATAGATGGGCAGACATTCACCATAAGGGACGCAGATTTTGAGCAGCCTGATCATACCATGGTTATAGATCCTGGAGCACATTTCACTCCATCTTTTCTTGGACATGAACATTCCGCAACAGCCTACTCACCACCTTGGATTAGGAGACTTGAACAGAGACAGAAAAAGTCTCTGTCAGGACCTCCCTCTACCTGAAAATTCCCATCCGTCCGGTCAAGCTATTGACCTTAAACAAGCGCTGGGTGGGAGGCAACCCACCATTAGGTACTGGTGTTTTTCTACTTAATTTTTGGTGCTTTTGTTAGGATTTTACGTTTGTTTTTGTTTTTGGTGAGTTTATGTTTGCAGGTCTCGGATGAATTCGCAGTGCAACGATCGACGCACTTCTGTGTCGATCGTCACAACACGAAAGGAATCGCATTGCAGCGATCGTTGCGGTCCTGAGCAACGATCGACCATACACGAAAATTGCCAAGTAACGGTCGATGCACTTAGTGCAACGATCGATGCATGAGCGATAGAGGTAAACCCGACAGACATAATTTCACCTTTACAATTTTTCTTTCTTTTTTCCGATCCTTCGCTGGACACTACTGGAGACAGTGTGTCTTAAGTGTGGGGGAGGTGCTACTGACTTTTGTTTTCTGTTTTCTTAAGAGTCAGTCCGTTTTTCAAAAAAAAAAAAAATTTGTTTTATTGAGTCAAAATTGTTTAAGTAAGAAACTATGATTTTCTGAGAAGATTTACAAGACTTGCAGGAACTTAAGTAACCATTGGGATGAAGTTGCAGGATCTATCTCTGACTATTAGAAAACCCCATCACAGATCAACCTACTGGGAACACCCACATCACTTCAGGTATCAGAGGATCTTTTACTGACTTCAACCTTAATACTGACTTAGATTTCTCACCTAAGGGCTTGGTATACTTTGTGTCGGATTCCCTTGTTAGTTCTGACACAGCCTGTCAACTTATCCTATTTAGTTCCCTTCTCCCCTTCTATAAAGTAAAAAAAAAAATATATAATAAACTGAGGATGAGTTAGTAACTCCGAAGTGGTCATGGGAATAGTAGCAAACACTATTATCTCTCATGTGATCCATGGAATGTGTCCAAAGTACACCCCATAACGGGAAGAACACTGATAAAAAAAATAAAATGATACCCAGTGGGGAAAAATCAGTTGTTAAAGAAGGGAAAGAGAAGAAAGGGACTAGAGAAAGATAGTATGGTGGTCTAGAGCTGATAAGGTAAGAATCCATGTGCCCTTTGATCGATACTCCTTAGGTGAGACCGCACTTAAATACTTGCAGAAGTCAGTAGGGAGAATTTGAATGCTTGAATGTGATTGTGGAGTTTACCTAGGACAGTTGCTAAGTGTGGGGGAAGTATATGTTGGTCTTGATATCCTGTGATTGATTCTTTCAGTGGTTTACTAAGGGGAATCTGAGTATTGTAGCTTCTAGGATGAAATGAGTTTCTGAAGAGTTTTCAAACCTCTTCACCATGTGTTAGTTCTATGTTTTGCTTGAGGGCAAGCAAAGGCTAAGTGTGGGGGAGTTGATATATCATGGTTTTTACCCATTTTAGACCATGATATACATGTGTTTTTAGTGTCTTTTGTCTTTGTTTAGAGTCTTTTACAGGTTTAATCAGGTTTGGAGCTAATTGGAGATATTTGGAGCATTTTGGGACTTTTGGGACGTTTTGGCCGAGAGCTTAACTCACTGTCCGATTTATTGATCATGCATCGACCGACACACCTTGTGCATCGGTCGACACACTAGCGAGATGGGCCATACGCGTCGGTTTAATGAAGTTATGAAGATTTGCAAAGAAGCCCAAGACAGTTCCAGTATTTACACAGAAGCCCCAGCCGAGATTAGGCCTATATATAGAGGATTTTGGTGTTTATTTTACTTACGCTTTCATAATTAAGAGCAGAGGATTTTTAGAGCTTTTGGGGCTGATCTGAACCTATTACTTCATCTGTATTTGGAGAAGATTTCGAACCCCTTTTACTCTTATTCTTTTATGCAATTTATTCATCATATGATCATGTTTTCATTATCTATGTCTGAGTAGATTCCTAGTTAGGTTTAGGGTTTCTCACATAGGATTTCATGACTTGCTAGACTTGTTCAATTTCAGTTAAGGATTCATAACTATATCTGTTCTTCAATTTAATTGTGCTTAAATCTAGTTCTAACCTGATCAATTAGAATCTAGATCTTAGGTTGCTAAATACGTCACGGAAGTGGGGTTTAGGAATCTGAACTAATTAAATTGGGCAATTAAACTTTGCGCAAACGGAAGTTTGGTTTAGGATAATTGTGAACATATCAAACTTGGGATTAATGCTAGTTTAATCTGTTAGTTCTCGCAAACGAAAGTTTGGTTTGCTGCACTTAGACTTAGAGAATTATCGCAAAGGAATTTGGTTAATTCTATATCTGTGTTTTGAGTTCTAGAACTGTGCTTAATTAGATCCTTGCTGAATGAACTGTCTGCTTGTCTGATTTCCTGAGAATACCCTAGGCTTGACGCTTTTAATTACTTGCTTTTACAACCGTTAATCTCTGCTACTGATTTACTTTCTCGCACTGCTTTCAATTCAATCATATTGCTTTATTTCTAGTATTAGTCTCTACTGTTCTGATCTATTGAGACCAAGTGTCCATGTGGATTCGATAACCCTATATACTACTTTGACATTGCTGTTCACATGCAGTTTAGAATAGGGATTAATTCTTGACCTATCAGTGGAGAGTAAGCTTCATCAGTGTGAGCTCGTCCGAGAAAAGAAGAAGTGAAATGCTCCCGAGGATCCAAAACCGTAGTGTGACTTGGCTGCTCTTCATTTTCATCCATAATGGTGAAGGTCTGCCCATCAATCAATGGCTTGCGCAGCATGTCCATCTCAAAGTGTAGCGGCTCATCTCCCAGATGGAGATCTATCAAACTGTGCCTCACATCTATCACTGCTCCAGCTATGGACAAGAATGGTCTACCCAGTATCAAAGTATCATCCTGCTCACTGTGGTACTTAAGAACCAATAAATCTGTCGGAACCAAGTAGTTTCCAACTCTCACTGGGACGTCCTCAAGAACTCCTACCGGAATTCTTATTGACTGATCAGCTAGGACAAGAGAGGTCCTAGTGGGTGGAAAATCCATCATACCCAGTTTCTCTGCCACAGAGTATGGCATGAGACTTCCAGCAGCTCCTAAATCACACAGAGAGCGCTTGAAACCATCCTCAAATATAGAACAACTCAGCGCAAAAATTCCAGGATCAGGTAGCTTCTTAGGAATCTTGGTCAATAGCACATCACTTATATGCTGAGGAACAACTATAACCCAATCCTTTAGCATCTCATCCATTGGCAGCATCTTCTCCAAGTACCTTTGGGCACAAGGATGATAAGGTGGATCATCAGATGATGGAATTTCTTCCAACTCTTCACCAATCTCCTCCAACCGCTTAAGCTCATCAATCTCTTGTTGAATCACTTCAGACACCTTAGGATATAATCGAATAGATTGTGCATAAATCTCCTGTTGAGTTATCTCAGACACTCCAGGGAATAAATGGTTAAGCTCTTGTTCTGTCTCTGCATCAATGTCATAAGAATCCTGTGAATCTGTCTGTCCACGCCATGCAACGATCGACGCTAAGGGGGCATCGATCGACGCAGTCAAATTTTCACAGATTCCACCCGAGAGATTTTCCTCAAAATCAGAAATTTCAGCTTCTTCAACCAGTTCAGCTGTATTAAGCTCAAATCTTTCACCTAGGTGTGATCCATCATCAATGTACACTGACCAGGCCTTAATGTGTGTGTCTACAGCACTCTTTCCTTTAACAGAGTTCGAAATTTGGCTCACCTGAGTGTCCAACTGCTTCACATGAGTACTTAGAGACTCAAACTTCCCATTGAGATCCTCATAAACAGCATCTAACTTCTTGTTGCAGTCCACAACAATCTTAGTCTGTCCTTCCAGCAGCTGCTCCATCATACTCTCCATCTTACTCTCATGATTGTTAGCTACAGGAGGTGCTTGGTAAGAGGAAGATCCATAAGTCCTCTGATTACCTTGTTGAAAAGGTTTCTGGAAACCAGCATTCTGTCCAAAGCTAGAAGAGTTTGGATTGCTTGTGAAAGCACTCTTCTGTCCACTGAAAAATCTATTTCCTTGCTGTCCTCCAAACCTGTTTCCTTGGAAACCAGATCCTCCGATGTAATTCACATCCTCTTCCTGACCATCTTCTTCAGCATTGATCACTTCAACATCTTGAGCAAAATGGACAGCTTTCTTCCCAGCTAGAAGATTGCAAACAGTGTCCAACTTAGATCTAATATCAGTTATCTCCGACTTCTCCATCTTCCCACCGGACTTCTTCCTTCTCTCATCAGTAGTCTTGCAGCTATTACTGCTTACTAAATTATATATTAGCTGCTTAGCTTGAGCAGGAGTCCTAGTGTTAAAGTTGGCATTGCTGGAATTATCCAACGCAGTCTGATATGGAAGATCTATTCCTCTAAAGAAGATACCTAATAGTGTTACCTCAGTGAATCCATGATGAGGGCAGTTACGTTGGTACTTCTTAAACCTCATCCAAGCTGTCTTAAGAGGCTTTGTCGGACCTTGGGTGAAGGTGAGAATGTCCTGTCTGGACTGATCGGAGCGAGCATCATCATAGAAATGTCGCAGAAACTAACTCTTCAGGGTAGCCCAAGTATCAAACGTTCCAGGTGGAAGTTGTTTCAGCCAGGCTGCAACATCTCCAGCGAGAGAGTAGGGGAAAAGCTTGAGGAACAGATAGTCCTGGCACACTCCATCATACTTTATTCCAGTGACTATGTCCTCAAACTCGTCTATGTGATCCATCGGCTGCTCACTTGGAGAGCCATGGAAGGCTTTCTGCCTCAGGAGAGAGTAGTAGATGGTCTTGATCTCAAAATCATTCCTCTCAAACTCAGGAGGTACAAGAGCTGACCGGTTGGCATGAAACTCATCCGGACGGTTATAGTCAGCTAAAGTCCTCTCATGAACAACCATCTGTCTACCTTGGTCCTGTCCTTGGCCTTGGTTCTGCTCCTGTTGTGGTGGCTCAGCAATAGGATCAGGGATAACATTCCCTTCAGCATCAATCCGTTCTCCAGCAGTATTGTACGGATTGTTTTGTCAATCCCTCAGGGTACCTTGAGCACCAGGCATTATGATCACACGTTCAACAACCATCCTTGCTCTTTGAACTCTTATGTTAGTCCTCTCTAGTCTAGCAAGTTCTTCAAGTTGGAGGTTTACGAGATTAGTGTTCGGATTACTTCTGGTATCACGCGTCTGCATAAATCGTCTGTAATCGCCAAGCAACGATCGATGCTAACAGTGCAACGATCGATGCTAACAGTGCAACGATCGATTCAACTCCAATCGCCTAGTAACGATCGAGACAGAAGGTGCAACGGTCGATGCTATGCGATTATGAAACCTGCGACAGAGAGAAAACAGAGAAAAATCAGTAACCAAAAATAAAAATAAAAATCCTAGTAAAAACCCTAAGTTTGTATCCATCGAAGACTATAAGAGTCCCCGGCAACGGCGCCAAAAACTTGATAGGGTCAGGTTTTAATCCTATTTCAACTGCAAGTGCACATATATGCAATCGTAGTATATAGGGTATCGAAATCCACAGAGACTCTGGTATCGATAGATCAAGAACTGTCAAGATTTAAATTAGGAGAAAGCAATGTGAATAGAAACTAAAAACAATGCGAGAAAGTAAACAAGTAGCAGGTTCGGTTTGTGAGCAATAAACTAAGGGCGCTAAGTATAGGGCGTTCTCAGGAAATCAGAAAAGCAGATAAATCATTCAGTCATGATCTAACTAAGCTCAGTTCTAGAACTCAAACACAAATATAGAATTAACCAACTGTCGTTGCGAGAATTCTCTAAGACTAAGTGCAGCAATCCAAATTCCTTTGTAATTACTAACAGGTTAAACCAGCTTTAATTCCAAGTTCGATAGGTTCACAATCTAATTAAACCAAATTCCTTTGCGAGTAATTAAATTGCTCAACCTAAATAGTTCAGATTCTAAACCACACTATCGTGTCAATTTAACAACCTAAGATCTAGATTCTAAGTGATCAAGTTAGAACTAGCATTAAACACAATTTAGATCGAAGAGCATTCTATTGATGTGAATCCTTAACTGAATTAATTATATCTAGCAAGTCATGAAATCCCTATGAGAAACCCTAAACCTAACTATGAATCTACTCAGACATGGAATATGAAGACATAATCAATGAAATAATAGATATCATAAAAGAGATTAGAATAAGAAAAGGAGTTCGAAATCTTCTCCAAAAATAAGGTGTAGTACAGGATCAGATCTGCCCCAAATAGCTCTAAAAACTCTCTGCTCTGAGTTATGAAAGCGTATCTAAACCTAATTAAATAGCTAAATCACGTCTTGGGGCTTCTGTGTAAATATCTAGAACTTCTGGGCAACTTTGCAATATCATTATTCTTCATTAAACCGCCGAGATCTGGCCCAACTCGCTGTGCATCGATCGATGCTGATGTGCGTCGATCGACACACTCCTCTGTTTCGGACAGTGAGCATAAACTCTCGGGTCAAAACTCCAAAATGCTCCAAATAGCTCCATAATCTCCAAATCCACTCCAAACGTGCGTGTACCTAATAATACCTATAAAAGACTCGAAAGAAACAATAAAAGACTCTAAAACGTACTTATATCATGGCATAAAACCGGTAAAAACCATGATATATCAGGATACACTCAAGAAGAAGGATGGTGTGTTTGTGCCACCACCTTATGAGCCAAAGCTACCCTTTCCGGGCAGATTCTAGAAGCAACTCCTAGAGAAGTACAAAGCTCTTTTTGAAAAGCAAATGAAGAATGTTGAGTTAACCATGCCTTTTATTGATGCCTTCTTGCTAGTTCCTCAATATAGCAAGTTTCTCAAGGATGCAATCAAAGAAAGAACCAAGGAAGTGCAAGGTATGGTTATGTTGTCTCATGAGTGTAGTGCATTCATCCAAAGGAGTATTGTACCAAGGAAGCTTGAAGATCCGGGCAGTTTTACTCTTCCATGTGCTATCGGTCCTTTTCGATTTGAGGGTTGTTTATGTGATCTTGGAGCAAGCGCAAGTTTGATGCCTTTCTCAGTAGCTAAAAGGCTAGGCTTCTCTACCTACAAAGCTTGTAGGATCTCCTTGGTTCTAGCAGATAGATCAGTGAGATACCCAATTGGTCTCCTTAAAGATCTTCCGGTGAAAGTAGGAGGATTTGAAGTCCCGAAAGATTTTATTGTATTGGAGATGGATGAAGAACCAAGGATCCTCTAATCCTTGGGAGACCTTTTCTTGCCACAACTGGTGCAATCATAGACGTCAAGAGAGGGAAGATAGATCTCAACCTTGGTAAAGACATAGTGCTCAACTTTGACATCAACAAGGTGATGAAGAAGCCAACCATACAAGGTCAGATGTTCTATATTGAGACTATAGAGGAGCTAGCTGATGAACTCCTTGAGGAGTTAAACATGGATGCTCCGTTGGAGGTGACTTTGACCAAGGAATGTGGGGAGTATGGGTACCTTCAAGAGGAAAGCTGGGCTTATATGAGAGCACTTGATTCGCACAAGCCTTTGTCAGGAGAGGTTGAATACTTAGAGCTTGGATCAGATTAAGTGGGTAAGGAGCTAGAGGTCTTTGCTATGGATATAGATGCTGATGGCGCCAAGGGAGTTGAGCTGTGCAAGGAGCAGCTTGTAGCTGATGATTGGAGCGAGCTCAAAGCGCCAAAGGTTGAGTTAAAGCCCCTTCCGTGGGGGCTTTGGTATGCATTTCTTAGCCCTAACTCTACTTATCCTGTCATTGTGAATGAGTTGCTGAGTGATGATGAATTGATTGCTTTAACCACTGAATTGAAAAAGTTTAGAAAAGCAATAGGATACTCACTTGATGATATAAAAGGATTGTTACCTAGCTTATGCACTCATAGGATCCACCTTGAAAATGAATCCATGTCTTCTATTGAGCATCAAAGAAGATTGAATCCTAATCTTAAAGAGGTAGTCAAGAAAGAGATTCTTAAATTGCTTGATGCAGGGATAATCTACCCTATCTCGGACAGCACTTGGGTTTCTCCCGTGCACTGTGTCCCGAAGAAAGGGGGATTACGGTTGTTAAAAATGACAATAATGAATTGATTCCTACTAGGACTATCACCGGGCATAGGATGTGTATCGATTATAGAAAGCTAAATGGCGCATCTAGGAAGGATCATTTTCCATTACCGTTCATAGATCAAATGCTAGAACGCCTTGCTAACCATCCTTTTTATTGCTTTCTCAACGGATACAGTGGGTTCTTTCAGATCCCGATACATCCGAATGATCAGGAGATAACGACATTCACTTGTCCTTATGGTACCATTGCTTATCGAAGGATGCCATTTGGCTTGTGTAATGCACCGGCTACCTTTCAGCGGTGCACATAGAAGTTTTCATGGATGATTTCTCTGTGTATGGCTCTTCCTTCTCTTCATGTCTGTTGAATTTGTGCAGGGTCTTAAGGAGATGTGAAGAGACGAACCTCGTGCTCAATTGGGAAAAATGCCACTTCATGGTAACAGAAGGGATTGTGTTGGGTCACAAGATTTTAGAGAATGACATTGAAGTGGATAAGGCTAAGATAGAGTTGATGACAAGTCTTCAGCCGCCGAACTCAGTGAAAGGGATCCAAAGCTTCTTGGGTCATGCAGAGTTCTACAGACGGTTTATCAAGGACTTCTCTAAGATCGCTAGACCACTCACACGTCTACTATGTAAGGAGACAGACTTTGTGTTTGATGAGTAGTGTTTGACTGCGTTTCACAGGATTAAGGAAGCTTTGATTAGTGCTCCGATTTTTCAAGCTCCTGACTGGGAGTTACCTTTCGAGATTATGTGTGATGCGAGTGACTACGCAGTGGGAGCAGTCCTTGGACAGAGGAAAGACAAGAAACTCCATGTCATATACTATGCTAGTATGACATTGGATGATGCTCAAGTGAGGTAAGCAAAAACTGAGAAGGAGCTTCTAGCTGTGGTGTTTGCCTTTGAGAAGTTCAGGTCATACTTGGTTGGATCCAAAGTTGTGGTGTACACGGATCATGCTGCGTTGAGATATCTACTTGCCAAGAAAGATGCCAAGCCAAGGCTCCTAAGATGGATCCTGCTGCTACAAGAGTTTGATTTGGAGATCAAGGATAAGAAAGGTATTGAGAATGGAGTGGCGGATCACTTGTCGAGACTGAGAATTGAGGATGGTGTTCCTCTAGACGACTCTCTCCCTGAAGAACAGCTAATGGCTTGAAAGGTTGTCAAAGATTCTCATGATACAAGAATGAGGATTGAAGAGGTCAGTTCTATTGAAGACAAGGAACCGTGGTATGCAGACATAGTCAATTTCCTAGCTGTTGGGAAGGAACCACCAAGCCTTGATAGCTACCAAAGAAAGAAGTTCTTTAGAGATGTCAATCGGTACTATTGGGACGAGCCTTACCTCTACACTTTGTGTAAGGATCAACTCTATAGAAGGTGCATAGCTGATGAAGAAGTAGGAGGTATTCTCCTGCATTGTCATGGGTCAGTTTATGGTGGTCACTTTGCTACCTTCAAGACGGTTCAAAAAGCTTTACAAGCCGGGTTTTGGTGGCCTACAATGTTTAAAGATGACCAAGAGTTCATCACTAAGTGTGATCCTTGTCAAAGAAAAGGAAACATCAGCAGGAGGAATGAGATGCCTCAAACCCCCATTCTTGAAGTTGAAGTGTTTGATGTGTGGGGCATTGACTTCATGGGACCTTTCCCATCCTCTTATGAGAACAACTACATCTTAGTGGCTGTGGATTACGTTTCCAAATGGGTAGAAGCAGTGGCGAGTCCGACGAATGACGCCAAGGTTGTGATAAAGCTATTCAAGAGCATCATCTTCCCAAGGTTTGGAATCCCAAGGATTGTGATTAGTGATGGAGGCTCGCACTTCATCAACAAACTCTTTGAGAGTCTTTTGAAGAAGTATGGAGTAAAGCATAAGGTTGTAACACCATATCACCCTCAAACAAGCGGGCAAGTTGAAGTGTCCAATAGGCAAATCAAGGCTATCTTGGAGAAGACTGTTGGAGCCTCAAAGAAAGATTGGTCTAGGAAGCTTGATGACGCACTGTGGGCGTATAGGACTGCTTTCAAGACTCCGTTGGGCACTACACCGTTCACCATGCTGTATGGGAAGTCATGTCACCTACCGGTGGAGGTGGAATACAAGGCCATGTGGGCTGTCAAGTTGCTGAACTTTGACATCAAGACCGCGACTGAGAAGAGATTGATTCAGCTGAATGAACTTGACGAGATAAGGCTTGAGGCTTTTGAGAGCTCATAGATCTATAAGGAGAGGACCAAGATTTTTCATGATAAGCTGATCCAGTAGAAGGAGTTTAAAGGAGGAGATCTTGTGTTGCTCTTTAACTCCCGGTTGAAACTCTTTCCCGGGAAGCTCAAGTCTAGATGGTCGGGACCATTTAGAGTGAAGGAGGTGAGACCGTATGGAGCAGTAGTTCACAGTCAATGGCCAAAGACTCAAGCATTACTCCGTCTCAGAAGCTATAGAGGAAGGGACTTCGATTCCACTCTCTAGCCCTCCCTCAGCTTAAAATCACGGTTTGCAAAAGTCGAGCTTAACGACTTTAAACAGAAGCGCACTTGGGAGACATTCCCATGTTTATCCATGTACATATGATGTTTTGCTTGTTATTTTTGATGTTTTGCTTTGAGTTTTATCAGGTTTTGGTATTTAGGTGAGGTTGTGGACTAATTGGTGTTAAGTAAAGGCCATGGGAATAAAGGAAAGGGATACATGGAGTCGATATCGGCGTCCGTATCGGCTGGCCAGGCCGATACGGAATTTTGAAAGAAAATCCAAGAGTCGATATCGACGTCCGTATCAGTTGGCCAGGCGGATACGGACTCTCGGGAAGAAGTGATATCGGTCACTGTATCGGCTGGCCAAACCGATACAGGTTGCAAATTTTAAATCCGAGAGTTGATATCGGCTGGCGTATCGGTTGGCCAGACCAATACGCCCTCTTCGCCCAGGAAAATGACTAAAGCACGCGCCAACCCGCAACCAAAGGCAAAGGCACCGAGACAAGATGTGGGAACTTCCTCGTAGGGAAAGGGGATAGTTGTTGAGGAAGAAGCTCCAGAGGTCACAGGAAAGGTGATTCATGCGTCACCAATGCAGTATTCTGCCTCTGAGATCAATGACAAGCTAGAGCTTATACAATTCTGGTCAACCCGGTATCCTCACGTCCCGACCCTTACAGCTCTTGGACTGTTGGAAGACTACAATCAGATTGTGGAAAACATGGGGCTTAAGCACTTCTTCAGCATTACCAGTGATGGCTACCAGAGCTCGGCTTGCCAGGTTCCTTGCAACCATGAAAGCAACAATCAACCTGAGAAAGGCAGCCTTGAGAGGAGAAGTGAGCCGTGGAAAGATAGAATTCACGATGGGTAGGAAGAAGCACACTATGACATTTGAGGAGATAAGTTCAGTCTTCGGTTTTGAGGAGAATGGTGCTCAGCTAGGCTCTTCCATCCCCATTGAAAAGGATGACCTCAAGGACTTGTGGCACATGATAGCTGATGGACCGTTCAAGTTGGGGGCCATGAAGTCTGCAAGGATCCGACACCCGGCTATTCGGTACGTGCACAAGGCACTAGCCCACACTCTGTTTGCTAGAAAGGAGACAGGCCAAGTCACATAAGTGGAGATGAAGCTTCTATACATCGGATTACAGCCACTTATGCGCACGTTTCCCTATGGTACGACGATACCACCCGTTGAGCGCCCACCGAGTTTCACCGCCATTCTAGTAGAGTAGTTTGAGATTCACCAAGATTGGGCAACGTCTGTCAAGGATTCTGATCCCAAATTCACCATGGGTGGGTTAATCACGCCGTTTGCTCAGGGCAAAGAAGATTAAGCTGGAAGGAAGTTTGCAAGAGAAGACATTTGGACAGCCTACGCCGGTGGGATGGTTGGACATACCTCAGCTGATCAAGACCCACTTTCTAGGTTCCAAGTCGCCTCTGGGGCGTCATCTCTACCGGATGTGTTCAGATACACCGATGCAAAAGAAGTATCTGCTTCCGAACCCCATGATCACAAGCTTTGCATCTAATCCGGCCAACGTCAGGTTTCTACCGGGAATAGAGCACCAATTCGAACCCCGCGGACCGCGAAGAGCGACTGCAGCCGATTCTGATTCTTCCGATGCACCTGCTGGGGTGTATGGGTTGCACAGGTACTACATCGAGCCTTTAGATGATCCCATCGCGAACAGGACGGTCAGTGCACTAAGGGACCAGAACAGGGACGTTCAAAGGCAGAGCAAATGGCATGGAAGAAACATCAAGAAATTAGCCAGCTGCTTGAAGAAGGTCACCAAAGTTCTGAAGATGATAATGGTAAAGAAGGATAAGAGTAGCACCACCGGGCAGACATCGACATCACGAGAGGCTCCCACGGGTTTGGATGAGGAGATACGGGCAGCGACTGAGGAAGTGATCGGTGAAGCTGATCATCTGGTTGAGCAGATAGAGCTGGAGCAGGGAAGATACTCAGTTGCTGGACATGAGACGGGAGGCGCTGCACGCATGGCCGCCGATTCCTACTACGAGCCTCACCGCCACTCCGCACGCGAAGATAGAAGGCGAAAGAGAAGAGCAATGAGGACACCATCCTGCTCTTCATCCAACCCAACATACTCCATGGGGGAATCATCACCTCCATCATTCCACAACTAGCCATGTAACACTCCATCTTTGTACATACTTCTTTTCTTTTCTTTTCTTTGTTTGCATTTTGTGTGTTTTCGGTCTCTTTTCCTTTCATAGATCACAAAAGGGACCGTGTGATTTAAGTTTGGGGGAGAGACCAGTTGCTAATCATGTTTCTTTTGATCTTATTTTCTTTTAGTCTCATGCATTGCATCTAAGGCATAGAAAAAACCAAAAAAAAAATCAAAAAAATTTTGAAAAATTTTCACAAAAAGATAGCATCTTAGGATCGAGTCTAGTTGCATTATATAGGATGTTTTGCATAGGGAGCAATGATTTAATTTCCTCATAAGTTTTAAGCGAGTAAAACTTGTTTCATACGCTAGCTATGCTAGATAGATCACACTAAGGTTGTAACCCGAGAAATGCTTGAAAGCTAGAACGAACCCTACTTGGATAGCTTGCTTTGAACCTTGATTTGATGCTGAAACTTGTTGTGAATTGATGCTAGCTCTATTTAAAGTGAGAACCTTAACTTGACTTGCAATTATCTTGCTCCTTCTTAGTGTTTTAAACTCATGGATACCTCCAAAATATTCAAGCATTCTTTTCCCTTTTTACCGCACTTGCTTGCTTGAATAGCTTCCACGCCCTTAACCACCTTTCTTTCTGCCCATAAAC
The DNA here is from genome assembly GCA_030180135.1 of Orychophragmus violaceus. NCBI lineage: Eukaryota > Viridiplantae > Streptophyta > Magnoliopsida > Brassicales > Brassicaceae > Orychophragmus > Orychophragmus violaceus. Next base: position 73,879,024 of record CM058231.1, read on the forward strand.
ACTCTTTTGAGAGGTAGGCCTCTTGGAATGAGCTAAGTAAATGGTGTTGAGTTTGAGACGACTAGTTGAAAATTTCCGTTTAGACGCAAGCTTGACCAACTTTAGCTTGCATTAGGCTAAGATTGAAGTTTGAGGGAAGGGTTTTGAAAGGGAAAGAACAAAAGGGAATTTGATTGGGATCTTATGTTTGTTGGCAAAAGTGTTTTGAAAGAAAAGCTCTTAAGTGTTTTAAAAGAAAAAGTGCCTCAAGTTTGAAATGAAAAGAAGCCAAAGTGCTCAACTAAAAAGACGTTTATGAAAAGAGGCCATTGCTAAAGAAAGAAGTATTTGAGCTAAGAAAATAATTGCCACTGTTTTGAAAAGTTTCGAAAGATCCTTGGGAGTATTCTTGGGAAGTGTTTTGGTGGAGAAAGAGGGATGAGGCAAAAATAGCTTTGGAAAAGGGTAGACTCAAACTAGGTGGGCTAGAGTACGAGTAGAAGTCATTGGGAAATGGGTAGACGGAAATCGATTCTAGTATGCACCAATTGCTTCTATACTCTTAGCCTTTTACTATGAGTCCATTCATTTCTTCTTGAGAGAACCTAAATGCATATGGAGAAACCCCTCTTATTGATTGAGATCATCTTTATCTCAAAACCTTAACCCTTGCCAAATGAGTTTGAACACTTTGTTGTGAGTAAGATCCACTTGAAATGTTTAATCAATGTCAAAGAGCAAGCTGATTTGAATACTCGTATAGGTTGAAGATTAAGCTAAAAGTATTGTCTTGATGAGTATGGCTATATCCTTGGAGTAGGTCTTTTTCGGTTGCACCTTAGTTGTATAGACTTGAAATGAAGTTTGAAACTTGATTAAACCTTTGGATATGAGCTCCCACCTTCAAACCTTTTCCCCAACTTATTTTGATTGTCTTATGCTTGCTTGTGGACAAGCAAGGTTTAAGTTTGGGGGAATTGATATTCATACATTTTCATGCATTTAGACTTGTATATAGTTCTTGTTTTGACTTCATTTCACCATCATTCATACCATTTTGTTGATCATTGTTGCATCTAGAGTATAGAGGTGTTTAGGATTAGGAGTAGGCACTTTAGGCTTGCATTTGGAGTGTTTCTTGTGTTTGCAGGTGATTGGAGGTGTCTAGGAGCATTGGTGAGCTTGGAAGTGGAGTCTAGAGCTCGAAGGACTAAGGAAGAAGCAGCTGGAAGGCATATCGGTCACCATATCGGTTGGGGTGGCCGATACACACTCTCGGATTAAACTCAGACGTTCCATATCAGTGTGAATATCGGCCAGGCAAGCCGACACAGTTCCTCGACCAAAAATCCGAGAGCTCGTATCGGCATGCACATCGACCAGCCAAACCGATACAGCCTCTCGGATTAAAAGCAGTGAAAGCGTATCAGCTGGCGTATCGGTCAGCCAAGCCGATACGCTCCTTCGACGAGAAAATCCGAGGACTCATATCGGCCAGCATATCGGTCTGGTTGGCCGATACAGAACCCATAAATTGTCTTGGATCCGGGTCAACACCCGGTTTGTTCCGGGTTGACCCGGTTCGCCCCATATTGACTACTTAAGCCAAAAACCTATTTTCTATTGTTCCTGAAGCTTGTTTTGTTGCAAACATCTTTTTGTAAGAACAAGATTGAATTTTGATTAATCTAGTACTCTTTTCTTTGTGATTTATTCCTTGAATTTTTCATTCTATCTCTAATCTTCAATGATCAACACTATCTCTATGGATTTTGTTAATCACATGATGATTAGTGAGTAGTTCTTCATAGGGCTTATGGGTTAGGTAGGATTAGGTTGATTAGGGGTGATCAATGGATTTCTAATGTTTGATTGTTTAAAATCTCGTCTATCAAAGTGTGTTTAGTGCCTATATTAGCCTTGATCATGTTGATTAGGATGTTTAGGATTTCTTGCTCACCATGTGTTCGATGAAATGTCAGTTTTTAGCTTTGATAGGACTTTCACATTCTAGCACATGAAAATGGATGTTTAGAGTGATTGTTGGCTGTTTGGAACTTGTTTGATTGCTTGCTTAATCTTAATTCACAAATGAGAATTTTTTCTTGGATTAGGATTAGGGAAAGAGGTTAGTATTAAGAGATTAATCTAATCAATTTGTTGTGTTACTTGCTAGGAGGTTAGCTTCTTTGAAGTTTGAATTAGGATCCTTGATCGTCCTGAGTCATCTATCTGTTGACCTTAACCCTTAAGCCTTATCGTTGTCATTGATTGTTAAGAAATCATTTTGTTTACTTGTTTTTATTTACTTCTATTTGAATTGTCTTCGTTAGGATTGTTAGAATACAATTTAATTTGGTGAATTGACTCTAGAGGTTTGGTGTGTTCTTATTGGCTTCATTCGTCCCAAAAAGGTTTGATATCTCAAAGCTACACGATAAGTTTGAGGAATTGATACCTCAAAGGATTGCAAAATCCTTGTTATCAGTTTGGCTTCGGTCGTTCCAAATCTGTGGAGATTTGGATTCTTTTTAGGCTTCTATTTTGGTAGTTTATGGGCACATTGAAGTGTGTCGCAATCGTATCCAAAAGTGTCTTAGAATTCTTTCTTAGGAGTTCTTCTTGTCGGGTTTTGGAGTCTAGTTTCTTTGAGTCTGAGAGAGGGTCTTTCAGCAACTGTTCGGGAAGTTGATGTTATCGTTGGTAAGCCGTGGGCAACAACGGTAAATCTCGCTCAAGCATCTCCGCACGGATGAAGATTGACAGTTTCGGTTTGCTTTTGTTTGGTCTTGGATTGTATCGATTGCTTCTCTGTGTTAGTTGTAGGTTTTGTTTCCGGGGATATACTTGTTTTCTGCCGGCTTAGTTTCCCTTTATGGGGTTTGGTTCCGGAGAAAATTCTGTTTTCTGCCGGTTTTGTATCCGAAAAACGCATCCTACTGTGGTTTAATCTGATATATAACTTCAGATGAAAAAATGGTTAAAGAAAGGACAAGTGCTTGCCCAGCTTGTATTTGTTTGATACAAACTAAAGGATAATATACTCAGAGGTTATCATCAAAAAATAATTCATATATATACACCTGGTCAGGTGTACTGTGTACAAGCACATGGACAGTGATAAATAATGTACATAAAGAATTCAAAACACTTGGGAGCAAAGAAGGTTCTCTACTTGAAATAGAGCGGGACAAGTTTCTTCAAGGTTTCAAACACACTTGTGAATGGATCAAACTGGACTGACTTTCTTAATTCAAGATCTGGAAACTGGTTTGTCAGCGTTTTCTCCATACCTGGCATTGACATCATAGCAGCTAGCTGACCATCAGACATCACTTCACAGTCCTGTGGAGTATCCTTGATTTTCTCCGGGTCGTAACCAAACTGTGCCAAATAGTCTTTGTACTTGGCAATGAACTCAGGTCCTGGGTTAGGTGTCCTTGAGTATATCTGACATAGCAAACACATGAAGTAGTTATACAAGAGAGTGTCAAACCCATGAGTTCTTGTCTTGAATCATCACCTGAACAAAGCCCTTGTCTTTGGCTCCAGAAACAAGAGCGTAGTTGTCGTAGTCTGTAGCTATGACATCATAAGGCAACTTGGGAATGAAAGGAATCGTGGGAAATCGAAGGTAACACTTCTCTTTAATCATCTCTTGCTTTTCTAAGTCTGTCTCGGTTTTCTCCAGGTCTTCGGCTCCAACGCATTGAACTTTTCCTCTGATTCCTGTTATATACCCATCAGGGCTGCCATGAACACAAAACGTATCTACCCGTATAGCTGGTTCCTTCATATCAAACGTGTATACGCCCTGCAACAGATGAAAAATTAAAGCTTTCTGAATACACTCGAGATGTTTCTATTAGCAAGATGTGGAATTGAGTTTCACCATAGTGTTGAAGAGACAAAGTACCTGTGTACAATGGCAGTCTTCTTGGCCTTGACCAGCAAAACCACGCTTAAGAGAAGCTACTTCATACCATCTTCCAGAGTACCTAACTGGGTCAAAGTTCTTAGCAGTCATGCCTCTCATCATCATCATCATCATGGTTTCCGGGTCACCATCAAGTGGAAGAGTCAGCTTGTTTTCTTCCACAGCAGCACTCCCTAGTTGGCAAATGTTCTGATGACCTGACGAGAGATCCAACGCAACACCCTGCCAAGGAAACTCAGAAAATTCAAAGCTGCTTTTGATGCAATCGTTATCGCAATGCCAGCTCCAGCATAATTACCTGGCCTGCCTGAGAGAGAAGCAAAATGGCAGAAACCCCTGAAACAAAATGCTTTCTCAAAGCTTTGCTTTCAATGGGCTTCTCCAAGGAACATTTTATCTCAGGCTTCTTTTGAAACACTTTAGAAGAACAATGAGATCTGATGTTGTCGATTCTAGCCACAGAGCATCTCCTGTTTCAGAATGGAAACAGAAATCTGAGATCAGTTGATTTCATTCCAGGATCTAGTTTATGTTATGCCATTTATGATGTTGAGGTTGATCTGAGCTAATGAAACTTAGTTGCTGGTTTAGTATAGTATTGCTTTTAGTTTGGTATTTGTAATTTACAGTGAGAAATTTGCTAATGGTGAAGGTTTGATCGCTTGAATTGGATATCCAAAATTCTCACTGTAATTTAGATGGGTCCAGTTAAAGATACCAAACAAACCAGATCCAAGCATGTAATTCTCAAAATAATATAAAGCTATACCTTGTAATTGCAGGTCGAGAGAAGCTTTGGGGAAAGACTGGTGTGATGATAATACTTACCATCCTCTTCTGGTCGCCACAGATATTTTGTTTGGTTTCTTTTTAAGGGTTTTTTGGATTTTCTCTCTCTTTCTGATATGCTTTAGAAGTCCACCGAAAACGCTGTCGTTTTCGGATTCTACTAGAAAGGTACCCACAAGACATCTCACTACATTGTCAAAGAGACCACCAACAATCTCTTGAACCAGTTGTCGTTACAATATGTAGTCTCCACCGTGCGACTCATTCCATGTGTGAAACACAATGAGGATGCAAAATTTGTAACATTCAACATTTTTATGAAATGTGCATTTCATAAAACTACTTACAATAGTTCATTCTTTTTTTTTTAACTAGATTTACAATACTTCATTTTTCAACAATCAACAAGTTGAAATGATGCAATGTGTTAAATAAGGGAGGGAAGTAATATGGAAATTTTAGGAGGGCTTATTAGATTAGGGATTTGGAGGATTTTAGATTTTGTGGAATTTCAAATAGATTTGAGGATTTGTTGGTAATTTTAGTAAAATTTTGAGGATTTTGAAGATTTTAGTGCAGATTTTAAGATATTTGAGATTTTTTTTTTTTAAGTATTTCAAATGATATATAATATTTATTAGTTTTTTTAAAAAAATTTCGCTTTCTATGAAATAAAAAGATGATATTGAAACTTATATAAATATTTATAATAATTTTGATTTTCAATTAATGTTTTTCTTCTTTTCTTTAGTTTTGAATTTCCTTTTTAATATTGAAACCAAAAAAAAGAGAGTTAACTTTAGAAAAACTTCAAATAGAATCATAAGAGTTGGTATTTGTATTTATTAACTTCTAACTATAAATTTTCTCTCAAATCCCTATAAATCTAGATTTTATTGTTGAAATTTCTAATTTTCAATAAGCTGGTATTTAAAAAGATTTGCACAAACGATTAATATAATAAGCTAAGATTTTAAAGAATTTGTACATATGTCAAATTCATTAAGAGAAGATGTAGGAAAAAAATCCTCTCAAATCTTCAATTCAATAAACCCCTTTAGTGTTGAATATAATTTCAACACTGAAACTTAAACAAAGAATGCCTCTTTGAAATTTGGCAATTTATGAATGGGCAAAAAAAATTATATGATTATATTTCCTTTACTATTCAACATCATAACAAAAAACTCTACCAATAATTGAGTGGTTCAATGTGTTTCAGTTACTGTTATTTTCTTACCAATAAGAAAAATTGAAAATATATATAAAAATGTGATTAATTTACATATTTTATTAAATTAAAACTATTTCTAAACTTTTAAATATTAAGATAATTAGACAAAGTTTAAAACATTGTGTTCTGTTTTCGATTAACACTTATGAAAATAATTTAGTAGTTTTGATTAGTAAAATTATGAAATTAATACTATTAAAACATGATCATTATATGGGCCGTGTTCTTTTACCTGTCGCTGCGACAGAAGTAGCGACGGACAAAAACAACGAAGAGTGTATCAAATAACGAAATAAAACGATCGAGATGGAGCTATATATTGTCACAAAGCAAGGTCGGCATTAAAGATGGTACACATGAGAGAAGTTGCTAAAGCTTGGTGTGGTATCGCCATTTATTCCGCCGACTCCAAAATCATCAAATTGGAGTAACAGCGATAGCAAGTTGATGACGTGTACAATAAATAAAGTAGAGCTGAAGGCTTTTTTTTTTAAATCTCGATTGCTATCGCTGCGACTCTCAGGCGAACATGGCCATGAAGTAAATCTTGCTATTAAATTTTATTTACAAGATACAATTATAATTTAAATAATATAATTAAGGTTTTTATGTCAATCTAATTTCTAAGTAATTTAGTCATAATATCTTTTAGTATTTTCTTTATTTTAAATATAAATATATTTATTTATTTTTGTATTATACAATAATCTTATAAAACTATTTTAATCTCTTTTTTTTTTAACTATTTAATTAATTTTTAACTATGCTAAGATATTATTTAAACAAAATTTCATTAAATTTTTATTTATAAATTAAAATCCTATGATATATTTACATATATTCCATACCAATAAATATAACAAAATGACTAAGTACACTAATTATTTTTAATTTGTAAAATCAAATTTAACTAAGTAAATACATAAATACAAATTATATTATTTTTCACATACTTTATTTTCCAAATGAATATTATAAAATATTCAAATTAATATGAACTAATCATTAATTTACAAAGTGAAGAATTTTAGTTTTAGAAGATTAAAATTAGATCTCTTCTAATAAAAAATTTTAGAATCGGAAGTTTGTATATTTTATTTTTTATAATAAATTTCATATTTAAAAAAACTCTATTTTTAAAAACTTGATATTTTCTTTTCCAACAAAAAATGGAATGAAACCTAAAACAACTTGGTTTGGATCTACATAAATAATATTAGACGGTTATATATTTTTATCAACATAAAAATATCTATATATTATTATCAATATAAAATATTATAATTAATAAATATTTATATTATTTAAACATTTTTTTTCAACTACATCCTTTTTATTAAATCAAATTTGGTTGAACATTTCGGTTTCTTTGTAAAATTCCGAAATCCAACTGTTCTTGACTTACAAGGGTAAATAATCGGCCTCGTGTTCTCGCCCTTTTTTCAAAGGTATTGGCACAAACATTTTCCGTACGACTAATATAGGATAAATCGAAGAAGATAAAGCGCTCACTAATCTTATCTATGTTATCTAACTCGGATCTAAATCTCGGCCACTCCAACGGTTCCTCAAGCATCTTTACTAGATTCTCACAGTCTATCTCAAAACCAACTCGAGGGAAACCCTTATCACGTAGGCATTCCATCGCCCAAATAAGTCCATCCAATTCGGCATGAAGAGCAGATAGACTTCTTCTACATCCTTTTTCTCCAGCTAATATCCAGCCCGTGTTATCCTTAAGGCACCATCCCAATCCACTAACCGTACCATGGTTGACCCAAGATGCGTCAATTTGGTAGATAGGGTTGGGGTGGGTTTCATGAGGTTGTTCTGTCCCTGGTATTGTGGGATTTTCCACCTCCACTTCGCATTCTTTTTGGTTTGCTATCCTCCAACTTTCCGCCTCCAATATCGCATGTTGTAGAGTGTCCATTGCTGATCTCTCAATTCCATTGAAAACATTTTTCATTTCTTGCTTTCCATATGAACCAAATGATCCAAGGGAAGTTATCTCTTTGTGGTGCCGGTAGGCCCACTTCTTTTGTTCTCCAAAACATGAAGTCCATGTTTCGGTATAAAGATGAACTCGGGAAGCAACCCGGAAGGGACAAAAAGTCAGATAAAGCCCACACCTGTAAGGCTGGGGGGCACTCAAATAAGATATGGTTGATCGTTTCCTCTGGAGCCCCACATCTGGGACAACTCTTATCCCTGCTGATATGTCGGTAGGCAAGGCGTTGGTGTGTCGCTACACATCCCGATAAGGCTTGCCACATAAAGTGTCGAAGCTTTCTGAGAGTCTTAATCTTCCACACATTACTTTTTAAGGGGTAATAATTGGCTCTAGCATCTCCTGATTGGCTAGTGCCAGATTAGTCTTACGTAAGAGTTCATACCCTGATTTCACTGTGTATGCCCCTGAAGTAGTATGATTCCAAATGTAACCATCAAAAGTGTGATTGTGGCTAGGTCTCAATCCAAGGATTAAAGCTACATCTTCAGGGTGGAATAGTTCACGTATTATGGGTTCGTCCCATTCTCTTGTTCCTCGTCTTATCAATTGGTGCACCAGAAGATCGGGGGTCTCTTAGCCCTATTGGGTCAGCCCCTCTCGGCATGCAGGCCGGAATGTCTGGGATCCACTGCTCGTCCCACACTCTAGTATTACATCCCAATCCGATTCTCTTTCTTAATCCAAGTTTCAAAACATCTCTTGCAGCAAAAAATGGAATGAAACCTAAAACAACTTGGTTTGGATCTACATAAATAATATAAGACGGTTATATATTTTTATCAATATAAAAATATCTATATATTATTATCAATATACAATATTATAATTAATTAATATTTATATTATTTAAACATATGGGCTGTGCTACAATTAATATTTTTTACTATTGCAATTTTTGACGAGGTGTTTCATCAAATATCCAAAATATTTAAACCACTATACTAGAAAGGTTATAATCGGATTATTTTGTCAAATAAAGTCTATTTCAGTTAAGTAAACATTAAAAATGAACTTAAACAAATGTAATATGAAGTTAAAAACCAATTTAAGGCATGATAAATGAATGTATTATTTTATTTCAACTTATATAAATCTATAGTTATATTTATGGAAGATTACAAATTAAAATATTTAAACAAAAATAATTTCATTTATGAACATATGTTGTTCCATAAGAAATATAAATGATTTCAGATCAACTAAATACAAATTAAACATACATGAAATATTTTTTACAATGACTATATTAAAAATAAAATATTATATAATTATTTTCAAATAATGATCTCGCGTTACAATGCGGCTTGAACCCTAGTTATTTATTTAAAATAGCTCAACACATCCTAGCACAATATTAATTATAAGAGTATTTAAATTACTCATTTTAGTTCAAATACCCTTTTATGTAATTGAAATTTTAGAAAATACTAATGTTTTCAAATACTAAATAGTTAAATTTCATACATAATGTTGCATATGTTGATTAAAAATGTTAAATAGTTCGATTTAAAATTCTTAATTGGTATTTTATGGTTCAAAAATATATAAAATAAATGTTTTGTAAATAAATACAAAATTATATATTTTAATTTAAAATTACAGTAGTTTATTTATATTTATAATTTATAATATTTATTAATAATATGTATCTCACACCGCTTGTTGCATTAATATTATAATTTAATTTATAAATATTTATCATTTACCCAACATAATTTTTCTTATTTTCATTATTTTGATGTTTATCTTTCTCTATATTTTGTTTTTTACTATTTAAACATTTTTCGAACCGATTGTAACACAATAACTACATTTGTTTTGTATGAGGTGTTTATTTACAACTGCATACTAAAACCGCACAGCACCTCCAAAATCGTTTATTATGCACCATCCAAACTATGTCAATATTCAAATCATATATGTAATAATCAGCGAATAACTTTAATAGGGCAATGTAGGCCTGAGCATTTTTACATGGACTTGAGGATACGATATGGAACCAACCCGAAAAATCTGGGTTGGTCGGGTCTAGGCCCAGCTATATTAATCTGTTGGGTACATGAGTTGAAGATTCGTGGGTATAGGTTCAGATCCAGATATTACCTGCGGGTCTTCTAGAGACCCGTATAAACATGTATCATTATACATTACTATATATATGGTGTATACTATATAGTATTAAATGTTTATATACTATTTAATTTGTAATCAGTTACTAATATTATTATCTAAACTTTAAACTTATAAAAATACAATATTATTTATAATTGAAACTAAATAAAATGAAAACTCGACGATACAGTTTTCTCCCTTTTTGTGATACTAACCCTAAAATTGCAAATTTGTTGTGAAACAAAGTTTCTCATACAAACTGGAACTCCAAATATCTTGAAAAATTTATGCGTCTCCACCATATGAGACGTTACAAAATCAATCTATGGAAAGTTTTCTTCTCCGATTTTTCATTTCGATTTTGTTTTTCGTTTATGTACTTCATTTTTGTTCTTCGTTTTCATGTTTATCTTGATTTTGTTCTTCCGATTGTTCATCGTTTGGTTTTTATCGTTTATATTCTGTGTTTTTTCTTTGTCAGTTCTTTTTCACTTTGATTTTGATTTAGGTTTTATGTTAATTTGGGGATTTCGGGTTTAGTCAGATTTTGGCTTAGAGTTCATATCGATTGGAAATTTTGGGTTTAGGTCGATTAGGTGATTAAGGTTCAAACTGATTTGTGGATTTCGGGTTATTTCTGATTTGGGGATTAGGGTTTATGTTGATTTCAGATTTATGGTTATTAATGATTTTGGGATTAGCCGTTTAGGGTTCATGTTGCTTTGGATTTTTAGGGTTTCTAATCGTAAATCCAATTGGGGATTTTGGTTTACAATCGATTTGGGTATTGAATTTAAAATGAAACAACATTTTAGATTTTAAATAGAAAGTGATTAGTAAACCATTTAGAACCCGTTCCGAACCTGATTATGATGTGGATTTATATTTTCATATTTGATTACCCTTTAAATTACTAATACAATGTTATTGAATCTTGTTGTATTTTCCATTGTAGATGGCGTCTACTAATAATCCAAATGAAAATCATCCCCAAAAGATGATTTGTTTGAGGGATCTGGAGATGACTACCCTACACCTACCCCATGAGATAAAGGGAAGGACAAAGCAGATCAACAAGGCAGTGGTTCGAGATTAAGATAAGGAAGAGGGTTTCCACTGGAAGGTCATGGGTCTAGGAACATTTCACCAGACATGAGGAGGACAAAGACTAAGCAAATTTCCATTACTGTAAGAGGGAAATGGTCTGTCCATCCAAATTCAATACGTCGAACTTGAAAAACCACCTTAATTTTGCTTGCAAGCCATTCAAAGTATGGAAGATGATAAGAAATTCAGTGAAAATAATCACAATGTTTTCAATACAGATGTTGATGCTGAATTAAGATTTTCAAAGGTGTCTTATAGTGAAGCAACAAATGAGATGTTATTCATAGGCGAGTTACTATTGTCGTTTGTAGAGAACTTATTTTGGAAACACTTATGCTCTATAGCTAAGTTAGTGAAGCCTCATTCTAGGAGAACGTCCATAAGAGACATAGTTCAAATGTATGCAAAAATAGAAAGAGAATATGAATATGATTCTAGGAAACAATAGACCATGGGTTTCACGAACCACATATATTTGGGTATATCCACATACTGGAGCTAGTTATATGGTAATAACAGCCCATTTTGTGGATGTTTGGTGGAAACTACAGAAACTGATCATCCGCTTCAAGAATGTGTACGACCAGAAAGAAATACAATCGTTAAAGTGTTGAAGGAGTGCTTGGATGAGTGGAATATCAAACCGGTCTTCTGCATAACAGTAGAAAATGCCACACCCAACAGGTGCAACAATGAAAATATTCAAGGAAGAGTTCAGTGAAGGGGGAAAGGATGCGTTTGTCCTCAGTGGGAAGTACTTACATTTAAGGTATGCGACTCATATTCTCAATCTAATAGTCAGAGAAGGGTTGCAAGAAACAGATCACAGTGTGAACGCTATTTGTAATAGCATTCATTTTGTTAGATCTTCAACCCTAAGACAAGTCCTTTGAGTCTCATGTGGAGTCAAGAAGGATTCATAGAGGAAGTCTTCCCTTGGATGTCATGAATGTCATGACGAGATGAAACTCGACTTATCTAATGCTAGAACAAGCATTGAAGTTTAAGTCAGCTTTTGTGAAGATGGCGGAAAAGGACAAGCGTTATAACGACTATTTAAATTAAAAATGTGGTTGGTAAAAAGAGGGTTGGATCACCACTGAAAGCTGATTGGGAAGCAATCGAAAGATTAGTCAAGTTCCTGATCATCTTCTACAAGGCGACATTGGTGCTTTAAACTTCAACAAACGCTTGTTGTCACAAGCTCTGGCATGCAATATTCACAGTTACAAGGAAGATTAGTGCCTTAAGTCAATGTCCTGGTCTTGATAACGAATTGCATACAAAAGCATTGTAAATGTTGACAAAATTTGGGAAGCATTGGGATCTGTTTGGTGAACAAGTTGAATTCAATAGGTTGTCGATAGTAGCAGGCGTATTTGATCCTAGCAAGAAGATGAAGTTCACTATCAAATGCTTTGAAAAGCTGTGGGGTAAAAACAGTCATGAGTCTTAGTTCTTAGTCAAGAAATTCATGATATGCTTAAGAGTGTGTACGAGGAGTATAGTGAAGCGTTGAACAAAAAATGGCTCTCAAGGTGTAGCCTCTCATTCCCAAGGTGCTTCTTCACAGTCTCAATCACAAGAACCATATGTGGAAGAAGTTTCACATTGGGCAGTCTTGGGAAAATGTCTTACGTATGAGTCCATGAACGAAACCTACAACGAACTAGTTCAAGAAACCGGTGTTCCAGATAAAATCAATGAGTTGGAATTTTAATTGAATGAGAGTGTGGAGATACCAAAGTTACTTGAAGGTTCAGATTTTGATGTCCTATCTTGGTGGATAGCAAACTGTCCTAAGTACCCTGTTCTCTTAGAAATTGCAAAAGATGTGTTCGCAATGCAAGTTTCCTCAACGGCATCCGAATCTGCCTTCACCCGTGGATGAGTTCTTGAACCCTCTAGGAGTTGCTTGGATCATTATATGATTGAGGTCTTAATCTATACAGAGCAATGGCTAAAATGTGAGATCAAAGTTAATGAAAGAAGAGTGACAAGGAAAGAAGAACTACTTGCTTGCTGAGATAAAGGTTAAAGATGACCTGACGAGAGGTAAATTTCATTCGTTTTTAATATATTCACTTCATACGAATTCTATTAGATAATATTGAACATTGATGACTAGCTTGTGTTATTTTATTAGAGTTTTATGATACTTTCAACTCCAAAGGACATGGAGACTAAGGTAATATTACTTTACTTTATATTTTTCTGTGGGCTTGAAGACTGAGAATCTTTAGGTGTCGTTGGTTGAGGGTATTGCAGAGGTTTATCTTCCGGAAGACTTTTCCATTGACGATAATCCTCTGTGGAATTACTACTTGTTGGGCCACTTCATCGGAGATGCGCCACATATTGGTACTGTCCATGTCATTGTCAACATGCTCTGGAATGTAACGGCAAAGGGTCCAAAAATAGATGTGCAGTTATTGTCAAAGAACGCGGCTCTGTTTCGAATCGTTAACAACGGAATGCGTGAACATGTGTGTATTTCCCCGTATAAAAAGTAAAATATGGACGAGGAATGAATAAGTAACGAGGATTTATCCGAGAGACAGTACATATCAGAACGAAGGTAATATCCGACAATGCGCGAAGAATGTTGGTATGACTCAAACGGTGAACCAAGAAGGACGACCGGAGCACTAAACCTAAAACCGTCAACAACCATACGGAGAATTATTTACGGAACTTAATACCGTCAAGCTAAGTTAGGGGCCAGAGTAAGATCAGTTGTTAGCCCGACGTTTTACGAGCATTGGAGGAAAACGAGCAGTTTGGAAGATGAACAGCCGATCGGTAATTCTCACCTAAAAACGTCCAAGCCACCAAGCACGAGGTGTCAATAAGAAACCAAGAATCTAGGTGAAGCAAGCAAGCAGTCAGGAAGGAGGTGGTGCACCGCATGGCGATGATGACATGTCGCGACCGGAATCTGCCATGAGTCGCGGCGCATGCAACCGACGGAATGTCATCGCCGTAGGCCACCACTTGGCGCCATGCATGGAAGCTGACTTGGTGGCGCCACCAGAATCCCTTAGGGGTCTGAATTTTAAGGTAAGACTATTGATATCAAATAGGGATTAGATCCCCTTTTTACAGTGTAAAATTATATTTTACCTCAAGAACGACACGGTGTTTACAGAGTTTCCGTTTTAATAATAAAAACGACAAGTTGTTTACGCTTGCTGAAAAAAATCTGAGAACACCACGTCATCCGTCAACTTTCTCGTTTTATATTCACATTTGACTACGAGTTTCAAATTGAGTGGGGAGGTAGGTGATCGCAGTGTCCCAAATACATACTAGTAGCAGCAACAAAGAAAAGTACCGGTTTAAAAAACCGGATAAGTATTAAGACATAGATGATGAACATGCAAAGTCTAACAACAACATAACTATAGGACATAGCTTTCGAAAAAGGCTATCACAAGCTTTTTGAATTCATCTTGTAGAGACATAGTACCGAGTTAAGTGCAATGATCTTCGACGCCGGTTGCATGGCCTCGATGAGGAAAATATACATTACATCAGAATCCTAGATCGATGTAACCTGTGAAATCCCGATAATTCTAAACATCTGAAGTTCGTTAGTTTCTATCTGATACATGTCTTTGTCCTCGAGGTCGGCTCCAGAAAGCTGTCTAATTAGGTAAGGGAGCATAACAACAATCGGGCGCAAGTCTTTCTTCAAGGCAATGTCGGTCCTGTTAGACATGTAAGAATCAAAAACGGAGATATTTGAGGCTGTTAAATCAACACATAGCACAACCCAATTGTTTTTTTTTGTCAAAGTTAAAGGACATATAGAGCCGATCACGATCAGACCAGTCGATTATTTCATCATCACCAGTCCCTTTAAAGGCATCAACAATTGACTTGCTGAATTGGAATGTAGAAGGGTCCGGTGTCTTTGAGAATTTAGGAAAAATCATTTGATAAATTAGAGACAAATTTGGAATCGAGGATATCCACTCTCTGGGCAACCCCGTTTCTGTGAACATACCAAAGGATATGTCTAGTAAATTTTCATAATGCGTTCATAACCTGAAAGATTATTCCAAGTATTATAATACTAGCTAATATAGTTAGCCAATAACCCAAATGTTAATGTTGCGACAATGCCCTATTAGTTGCCCTATTTTGTATATATGAAAATGTATTTTCTTGATAACTTTGTTTCCCTGCAATGTTCTTATCCAAAAACAATGTATTGAATAAATATTTCGAAAATGACTAAACCCTAACATGTAAAACCAAAACCCAAAAACCCTAATTCCTAAACAATAAACCATAAACTCATAGCTACTAAAACACATTGCCATATAGTCAACATAAACAAACCTTTGACGTGGTGTTCTTTTGCCTTTCGAGTAGATCATGGACTTCTCTAGACGACAGAGTTGTAGAGTTACCATGGTGGTAGGTGCTGCGCAATTTAAATAAAATCCCAATTGGACCCCAAAAAAGTATGATACAAAAATAGGAATATAAAAATACCTCGTAGTTGATGCCAAATCTCTCTGTAACCTCCATTCACGTTCCCTTTCTAATTCAGCTTGATATGATGTTTGCTTCCCTATCGAAATCTTCATCCTCTTATCGCACTGATAGCGCTCAGCATCAAGCCTGGATGAGCTAGTCCTCCGCCGTTTACTTTTCCTTTGGATCTCATCATTTGCTTTGGTTCTGACTGCTTCCATACACTTCACTTGGCCAGTCTCCGTGTCGGTGGTTATGACCTGGTGTTCTTGTGTTAGTCCAAGTGAGTATAAGGAATGCCATGCGCTCTGGAGGAGGGTTCATTGGGCTTGCTTAGTACCTTATGAGTGATTCCTGATTGAGGAGGGTTCATGTCTGCCACGTCCCGTTCCACCTGCTAAGGAAAAAGATAACCCTTTATCTGAAAAGAGTCCGTATTACTAGTAAACTATTATAGACTTAAACATACAATGGTTTCAGCTGCCTGAACTTGAGGGTTTTCTCCGATGCGATGTGAGAGGCATCAGTTGTTTGTTTAAGGCCCTGATCACCCGACTCATTTATGAGGATGGAACTTTGTCACCTTCAATGGGCTGTAGACAACCATTACTACCAGGAGAAGGAATGAATGAGACCTACAAAAAAAAACATTATTTGAGTGGAACTAACAAAGATTAATAACGTAAGTAAATCTAATATTTGGTTAATATCATTTGAAGAAAACACTACCTGCCCCATTTCAGTTGTTTGGCTATTGATATCATTGCCTGTCTCCGACTCCTGTGGATATTGAAACATTACTTCATTGATCCTTTCGCTTGCAGTCGGACTAATATGACTATCATCGTCAGTTGAGGACCCTGCACTTTCTAAATCCTCTTCATCCTCTTTAGGGACATTTTCATCTTCATTTTCTCTTTTCTCGCCATTCTCATCTAGTCATTGTCCTCATTGTCATTATCGCCATTGTCCTTCTCGCCATCATATTTCTGGGCATCCTCATTCTCTCCATTCGCAGTAGCACCATTTACAAGGGTATCATCACAACTGGGTTGCGAAGGTGCTGGGTTGTTGGGTGGTTGTGTGCTACCCTGGGTGGTAGGTGCAGGAAAATCAAAATTGACTTTAAACCACTCAGTATTTCCAGCAACAATAGCCGGGTTGTTAGCTACAAGCTCCTTTGCAACAATTCATGGTAGATGAGATAGAACCCCATTGACAATGTCATCAACCGTGAAGGTGTTGAGCTGGAAGGTTGACCGGTCTTCATATGAGTGTTTCTTTTACCAGCTTGGAACCTACGAGCAATACCTTTCCCTTTCCTAACATGGGTATGTTT
Source organism: Orychophragmus violaceus (assembly GCA_030180135.1). Lineage (NCBI taxonomy): Eukaryota > Viridiplantae > Streptophyta > Magnoliopsida > Brassicales > Brassicaceae > Orychophragmus > Orychophragmus violaceus. The sequence goes on from CM058231.1 coordinate 73,896,020, forward strand.
CCTATTAGTTCGGCCTGCTGGGTTTTCTAGAAAGACAGACTGGTCAGGTATCTCACCGCCAGTAAACATTGAATTTTCAAATGCACAAGTCTTCTTCGATGAGTTGAACCAAATTGTCCACCAAAGGGTCTTCTTCATCATCTGTCCAGCTTAGGTCTTCTTCGTCCGATCCAATATCAAGCTCGGGGTGAATGATAGGGATAACGTCTACCTGTTTGAACGGATAAAATTTATTGAAAAACAAAGAGCCTCAGTATTACCGTTAAAGACTTATCTCAGAGTGTTAGCAGATATACATGTTCTCCAATAAACCAAATGCTCAAGCAACTATGTTTCCACCAAACAACATTAACAATTAATGACCTAACTTGTTCCATGTGATAAAACAATAACGTACCTCGCAATAACGGTCAAGATCTCTCAGTTGGTTTACCCTCAGCAATATCCTCTGAGGTGCTTGAGCAACGAAATCATCTTCAGGATCACTCGCTTGCCCACCCTGCGAAATAAAACTTGCTGGTATGGCATGTACAGCTTGTAATATGACTGTTTGAACCGCATAAAACAAACCTTGAATTGCAACATTAACCGTCGCAGACTGAGTAATGTCCCTTTCCTTAAGAGAAGACGTTATCATCTCGAATGACTTCCTCCCCCACAGGTATTTCAGAAACTCATCAAGGTCCCTCGTCATTTCAGTGTGTTCCCTTTTGATCTTGAGCTTCGGATAGTGCGTGGTGGGGTCGATAATCACATCAACAAATGCAAGACAAGCATATTGGAGCCACATTTTAGGGTCCTCCACAGTCTTCTTCTTAAGCATCCCTATTACCTTCGAAACCAAAAAATCTCCATCCATTCCAAAAAGCTCCTTGTAAAATGCCTTTTTGCTCTTCACACTGACTTTCTTTCTCTTCTTCTGAGGTCTCGGGAACTTTCCACAGTTAAGACCCGTTACAATCTTAAATTCAAGAAATGAGAATCTAATAGAAACCATAGCTCATTCTCGTTCAAGAAAACTAACTGATGGTAGTGTAAATGAAGAGCAAAAGTACCAGACATAGCGGGCATCGACTGCATCATAAGAATCTTGCCAAATTGGGATTGGGAGAGGATATGGATTTTCTGACTCGTCGAGGGTTGATTTTATCAAGACGATAACGCTCATCTTCAGGTATTTGTTAACTTTTTCGCCATTTGGTTCGTGTTCATAAGCGATCAATCGGTTGGGAAGAGGCGGTGTAGACATCTTCGATTTTGCTGGGATTTTATCAGGATCTGCTCACAATTTTGACTCACTGCTTGCTTCAAGTTTGTGGTGGTTTCTCCTAATTTTAAACCATAAATCGGACACACGATATCTCCACACAATAATTCAAAATTTAAATCGGCGGCTAACTTTATTGGTTGCATGTTGTTTTGTCATCTATAGCTAATAGACCCCTATAATACACTCTATCGTTTCTAGGACATTGTAGCGTAGAGGTAACGAGAACCTTGCATATGGGCAAAATAGTCTTCTCCTGAGTGTACAGGATGCGTGCTACAGGGATGAATCCACGAAACTAATATCACCCTTATTGAGGGTTATTGGTTCGTAATTCTCGTATTCAAATACCTAAATCCCTAAATTTTCTCACATTATCACCACTACTTTCAAAATAAAGGTAACGAATTTAAAACTGTTTTTTTACTTTCTATAACTTTCGATCTAATAATTGTACTCTCCATTTGATCTTCTTCTCCCTTTCTTCTTCATCTTTTTCTCCTGAGATATTTGACATCACTGTCTCGATCTAAGTATCTAACACATGCATAAACGGATCTGGGTTTTCTAAATACCGTGTCTTTATGTCTAAATCTTTTGTCTTTTAAAGTTTGTGTTTTGAATCATTTTCAGATGATATTGTGAGTCCAAGGTTTCAATTATCAGTGCCTTTTGCATCATCCCGAGTTGTATGCATTCCAAGGCTCGAGATTTACGTATAGAAGAATCCATGTTTTTCTCATAAGCATTCCTTGCGTTTCCATAGATTCGAACTGCTAAAATCGCCTACATATTTTATTAGAGGATTTGAAAATATGGTTTTGGGGTGTTTCACTCTGAAAAGCAAGAAGAAACGTGGCTCGGTTTTTATGAAACGATTGGATCTTGAAGAAAGTAAACCAATTGCTTTACCAGAGCCATTGAAGATCCAAAGTTGTAATCTACAATTTGCTCCTCCGAGTTTTGGAACTAGAGTGAAGCCCATTCACTCCAGTAGCGGAGAGACGAGCAGCTGGACAAGAGTTATGTTTTCTCTCTCAAGCATTCACGGTGTAGCCGAGTGGGATCTTCTTGCAGGAGTTTACCACGAGGAGCAAGATGAACAACCGAGAGATCAACGTACTTCCACAAAAGAATCTATCCCGCAAGCACTTCTTAATTTAGATTCAGTTTTGTCATATTCTGACTTAATAATCTCTTACTTTTTTGTTTTTGTTTTGTTGTTGCATATTGGTTGCAGATGTAACAACAAAGGAAAATGATTCAACGAGAAGAAGATTTGTGGAGCATAATTCAAGTGTATATAATCGGCATGAAATTTTATACAAAGGAAAACTTTTTTTAGGATGATTCAACGGGGAAGATTTGAGGAGCATAGAGGTGGTGCGTGAAGAAAAAGCATGGGAAGGAGAGACTAAGATGGTTATGGGGTCTTTGCTTTTGACTGTTCTCTTCGCAATATTCTAATAAGCCTTCAAGAATATAGGTTGTGAGCTTCAAGTTCAAGAGCCCTTATTTTCCTCATGAAAGGTACGATCTTCCCTTTTCACAAGTTTTAACTGCTGGTCAATGTCAACATCAACTGGCAAGAGTTCTTGATCAGATTTTGTGTTGCTTTGGATTCATTTGATGGCAACAAGACTATTGAAGCAAGGTGTTTTGAACCAGAGTATGATAGGTATGGGAAGTGAATATTTACTGAGCATGATCAAACATTTATGCATTTCTGTGTACACAAATGATGTTTGCATTCTTCAGACTTCAACAAAGAGGCTTTTTGGTTATGATAAATAAATGTCTCATGTTTGAAGTTACGGTGAGATATTCTTCTGACATCATTTTATGTTGCTTTCATGTATTTGGAAGTAGATTTCTTGTGATAGATTCTCTTTAATGATTATATAAAGGAACTTAACAAATTTGCATCCTTTTATGAGCTGCTGAAAGTGGAGTCCAAAGAAAGTGTTTCCTGCCATTAAAACAGTAGAGAAGGTAAAGATTTTTCCTCATCAGATTAGTAGCTACAGTTTTTCTTTGCTTTTGACTGTTCTCTTCTCAATGTGCTAATCATGATTGATTCTTCCTTTTGTTAGTGTTATAAAAGGTGATTTGCTTGCTGGACTTATGAGTTTTAAAGTAACTTATGCTGATGGTAATGGAGAGGAAGATCAACAGATGGTGCAGCCGAGCAACCTGATTCTGCAACTACAGGTAAAGCAAAATCACTGCTAGATATTAAGCATGTTCTTTTGCCAGACGCAACCCGTCAAAGAAAAAAGGGTTATGGAAACGACAAATTAACAAAATTTGTCAACGACGACGGACGCAGGTGTTGCCGCCGGTGTTATTTTCAATGTCATTCATAGACGCTGAAATTTCTGGCGACACCTCTATGCAACGACGACAGCCGAAGCTACCTCTCATAACACAAACGTCTCTCCACTGTCACCATTAATTTGCCTTTAATTTCTTTGCCGCAGGCGTCTGGCCAAAGAACATGCCAATTGTTATGGACAAGATGTCATTGGGCCAAGAGAATAGCAGCCTAAACAGTCAGCCCAACAACATTCAGAACACGCCAAAGTCGTCAACGGTCGTCTCCCCTATACATGCAATCAAAAGGAAAAAGATGAAGGAGGAGATGGTTTTAGCTAACAGATTTGATACCCTCTTATCTGTATCCGATGACTCAGCCTTAACCTAGTATCTAAATTGTTTTTCTCATGCTTTAAATACGTCTGTATATCCCCATTTGTAAATCAAGTCCTTGATTAATAAAACAGCAAAGTTTAGTAATATCTTTCCTTTCATGGTATCCGAGCCTCTGTAAAACTTTAACAGGTTGAACAATGGCGGATTTCCAAAATTCTTACGGTTTTCCCAGTAACATTCATGTCTTAAGCTCAGTCACCATTAAGCTTAACGACACGAACTATCTTCTCTGGAAAACACAGATCGAGTACTACTGTCGAGCCAAAAGCTCATCGGCTTCGTCACTGGAGCTGTCGTTGCACCTGATATCACAAGCCCTCTCTACGAATCATGGTTCTGCACCGATCAGTTGGTCAAGTCTTGGTTGCTTGGTAAGCTGTCTGAAGGGGTTCTTGGGTATGTGCACAATCTTGCTACATCCAGAGACATATGGATCTCCTTGGTAGAGAACTTCAACAAAAGCTCCGCTCGTGAGTTCTCCTTGAAGCGTAATCTTCAGCTGCTCAACAACAAAGGCAAAACACTTTATGTGCATTGTCGTGAGTTTAAAACAGTATGCGTGCCTGGCAGAAAGCTACTGAGATGGTTATTCCAGAAACCGAAGAAACAATCTCAAGTATTCTTTCTAGACCACAGTTCCCTGAAATACAACATGTAGATGATTGATATATCATGGTGTTTACCTATTTTAAGCCATGATATAAGTGTGTTTTAGAGTCTTTTGTAGTGTTTTTCGAGTCATTACAGGTGTTTATTAGGTACATGCACGTTTGGAGGATTTTGGGAGATATTGGAGTATTTTGGGCAAGATTGGGAGCTAAAGCCATAAGAGCTGATTTCACCAAGTCTGATCGACCGTTGCAACGATCGTTGCATCCTTGGCATCGATCGATGCAACCCACGCCAGCACATTAATTAAGACTTTGAAGATTTGCAGTTTTACCCCAGAAGTTCCAATATTTACAAAAAAATATCAGGTTGTGATTAGCACTTTATAATTAGGTTTTTGGTGTTTTGTTTAGGACATACATTCATACTATTAGCTATTGAGAGAGAGAGAGAGAGAGAGAGAGAGAGAGAGAGAGAGAGCTTGAGGCTGATCGTTCTTGTACTGCTTTTGGAGAAGATTTCGAACCTCTTTGTTTCTCTACTCTTTATTTATATGCAATCTATTTATTCATTGATTTATGTTTCATTAATCATGTATGAGTAGATTCATAGTTAGGTTTAGTGATTCTCATTAGGGATTTCATGACTTGTTAGATTAATTTATCAGTTAAGGATTCATAACTTGATTAGTTCTTTAACATGGATTGTGCTTGATATTAGCTTCTAATCTGATCACTTTGAATCTAGACTTTAGGTTTATGAATTGACACGAAAGTGTGATTTAGAATCTGAACTATTTAGGTTCAGCAATTTAATTATCTGCAAGAAATTTCGTTTAATTGAATTGTGAACAAATCGAACCTGCACTTAAGGCTAGTTTAATCTGTTAGGAATTGAAAAGAAATTTGGGTTTCTGCTAATTAGACTTAGAGAATTCTCGCAACGAAAGTTGGTTAATTCTAATTATGTGTTTGAATTCTAGAACCGAGCTTAATTTGATCCTGGCTGATAATTGATCTGTTTGTCTTGATTTCCTGATAACTCCCTAGACTTAGCGCTTTTAGTACTTGTGAAACACAACCGAATTTACTACTGATTTACTTTCTGCTTAGTTTTTATTATTTATGATTTGCATCGCCTAGCTTAACTTGAAGTTCTATAATCTATCATAAGATTTCTTGAGTCTCTGTGGTTCAACCCCTAGATACTACAATTGTCCTGTGCACTTGCAGTGTTAACTTAGGGAATTAAACTCTAAGCATATCAAGTTTTTGGGGCCGTTGTCGGGGACTCTTTTGAGTCTTCGATAGATTTGAATCTAGGGTTTAGACTAGGTTTTTCGTTTTTGTTTTTGGTTACTAATTTTCTGTTTTTCTTTCTGTCTTTGCGTGTTTCAGGTCTTACGCATTTGCATCGATCAACGCATCTTTTGTATCGGTCGACACAAGGCGATTCCCGAACTGGATCGATCATTACAGCCATGTGCATCGATCGACGCTTGACGATTGCCAATGGTTTATGCCTAATCGCGCGACCAGAAGTAATTCGGACAAGAAACTTGTGAATCTCAGACTTGAGGAACTTGCAAGGTTGGAAAGAACAAACAAAAAAGCTCTGAGACCAGTGAAGATGGCTAACGTGAATCCTGCGCTATTGATTTTGATTCAAGATGCTGAAGGTGTTCCGAGAGACTCGCGGAACAATCCTTACAATGCTCAGGGACAGAGGTTAGATGCTGATGGTAATGTGATTGAGCAGCATGTTGTTCAGCTTGAGCAAGAAGCTCAAGGTGGAGGAGAAGAAGGTGGATAAGGAAATCCACAACCAGAAGCCCCACCTAGAGCACCTGAGCCTCCCGTTAGGAGGACACCAGCGGATTACAATCGCCCAGATGAGTTTTACGCTAATAGGTCTGCGATTGTTCCTCCTGCGTTTCCGCGTAATGATTTCGAGCCGAAGACTTCGTATTACAATTGTGGTACAGCAGGTTTTCTGCGGACTTCCACATGAGCAGCCAATGGATCACATAGAAGACTTTGAGTCTTTAGTCACTAGGATGAATCAAAATGCAGTGAGCTATGACTACTTACTTTGCAAGCTTTTTCCTCACTCTCTTAGAGGAGAAGCTGCTGCTTGGCTGAAGCAGATTCCACATGGGACTCTGACTACTTGGGATGCAGGGAAGAGGAAGTTTCTGCGAAATTTCTATGATGATGCTAGATCCGATCAACTTAGACAGGATCTCTTGACCTTTAAGCAGGGATCTACAGAGCCTTTGAAGGCAGCTTGGGTGAGACTTGGGATGTATCAGAGAGATTGCCCTCATCATGGCTTCTCTGAGGTTCAGCTGCTGGGCATTTTCTTCAAAGTGTTGATTTGTGGTATCAGATGGCTCCGGATGCTGCAAGCAATGGGAACTTCAACACTAAGTCTCCAGAGGAAGCTAGGGAGATTATTGAGAACTTGGTTACTAGTAATAGTGTCAAGATACTAATATGGAGAGGAAGAAATCTGGTGGCAAAGCTGATAGTTCACAGATAGCTGAGATGAACAAGAATATTGATTATGTTCATAGTCTTCTGGTTGGAAAGAAGAGTGTTCACTTTGCTCAAGATGTTGAAGAGTTTGAGGCTGAAGATGGTTGCGATGAAGAGGATGTTAATTATGTTGGTGGGACTGGTTTTCAGGGGAACAAATTTGGAAATAACCAAGGCAGAGGTGGCTACAATGGAATGGAACAAAGAAGTACCTTCACAGGTAATCAAAACTTCTCTAATTTCACTCCTAAACCTCAGTTTCAGAAGCCTTATCAGAGTACTAGCAGCCACGGAAACAACACTAACAGTTTCACAAGGAACTATGGATCTTCATCCTATCAGCCTGCTCCTCCTAAAAATGAACAGAATGATAAGATGATGGGACTATAGGAGCAGCTTCTGGAAGGACAGCAAAAGAGTACAATAGATTTTAATGGCAAAATGGATTCTCTGTACTTGGATCTTAATGGGAAGATAGATTCCATAAGCTCTCATGTGAAGAAATTGGAAGTCCAGGTTGCACAGACTGCTGGGTCTGTTAAGAGGCCAGATGGATCTCTTCCGGGATGAACTGATGCTAATCCTAAGTACCAGTGCAATGCAGTGACATTGAGAAGTGGTAGGGAGCTTGTTCCTGGTCAGAAAAAGCCGTAAAGGTTGGAGAAAATCGTTGAGATTGAGGAGATGGAAGATGAGATCCATGAGTTTCGCACTGCGTCGACCGATGCATCGCCCGCATCGATCGACATTGAGATCGTGAATGAGCAAACTGAGCCGAATCTCGACGCTGAGGTCGTGATGAAATCGCCTAGCATCGATTGACACAACTCTGGTGTCGGTCGACGCAAAGCGATCCCCGAGAGTTCAAACGCAGAAGCACTGAAAAAGGCTGACGAAAGGATCTGTAAGCCTAAGGTTCCCTTTCCTAAGAACCCCAGGAAGTCTAAGTTTGAGAGACAGGTAACTAAATGCAAGGAGCTCATGAAAAAGGTGTTGATTGAAGTGCCTTTGATTGACTCTATGCAGACTACTCTTGTGATGAGAAGGCGTCTTAAGGACTTACTTGCTGGTAACTTGACTTATGAGGAGAGTGTAATGATGATCACAGAAGTATGTAGTGCAGTGATTCAGGGCATAATTCCAGAAAAGTTGAAAGATCTAGGGAGCTTTGTGTTGGATTGTGGTATCTACAAAGACAGATTTGAGAGATCTCTGTGTGATCTTGGTTCTAGTGTGAACATATGTCTTATTCTATTGCTGAGAGGCTTGGGATGACTGACTTTATGCCTACTAGGATCTCTTTAGTCCTAGCCGACATAACAGCCATGATTCCTAAAGGAGTGTTGGAAGATGTGCCAATCAGGATTTATAACTGTGTGATTCCTACTGACTTTGTGGTCTTGCAGTATGGAGAGAAACCCAGGGATCCACTGATTTTGGGTAGACCATTCTTAGCTACTGATGTGCTGTGATTGACTGCAAGAGAGGAACAATAATTCTGAATGTGGGTGATCTGAAGATGAGTTTTGATATTGGCAAGCTGGTGAAGAGACCAACCATCGACGGACAGACCTTTTATGTTGATACTCTCAGTTATTTGGCTACGTATTTCTTTCACAAGACACATGCTGAAGATCCACTAGAGAGAGCTTTACTGAGCTCTATAATGGAGTTGGAACATCTGCAAGACGAGCCTACAATCTGCTATGCGAGGCTAATGGATTCTACTGAGCAAGTGATGCAATTGGATGTGTCTGCCAACCAACTGCATCGATCGACACAACATGTGCATCAATCGATGCAGATCGTGAGCGATTGGGCAGAAGAAAAACCCCAAAAATTGAGCTGAAACAACTTCCATCCGGGCTAAGGTACGCGTTTCTTGGACCTAATTGGACATATCCAGTGATTGTCAATGCTATTTTGAACAACGCATAGCTCACTTTACTGCTAAGCCAGCTGCGCAAGTATCGCAAAGCTCTTGGATATTCTCTTGATGACAGGTATCTCTCCGGAGCTATGCATGCATAGGATACATCTTGAGGATGAGTCTAATACATCTGTTGAGCATCAGAGGAGGTTGAATCCTAATCTTAAGGAGGTAGTAAAGAAGGAGATCATGAAGCTTTTGGATGCTGGGATCATCTATCCGATTTCTGACAGCGATTGGGTCAGTCCAGTTCATGTAATGCCTAAGAAAGGTGGTGTTACAGTAGTGAAGAATGAGCTGATTCCTACAAGGACTGTGACTAGACATCGGATGTGCATAGACTACAGGAAGCTTAATGCTGCGGCCACGAAGGATCATTTCCCTTTTCCTTTGATCGATCAGATGCTGGAGAGGTTAGCTAATCACCAATACTATTGCTTCCTCAATGGGTATTCAGACTTCTTTCAGATTTCCATCCATCCAGAGGATCAGGGAAAGACCACTTTTACTTGTCCCTATGGTACTTTTGCATACCGCAGGATGCCTTTTGGACTTTGTAATGTACCAGTCACCTTCCAAAGATGTATGATGTCCATTTTCACTGATATGATTGAGGACTTTATGAAGGTGTTTATGGATGACTTTTCTGTCTACGGGTCATCTTATCATGAGTGCTTGGACAATCTATGAAAAGTGCTAACTAGATGTGAGGAGAAGCACTTGGTTCTTAACTGGGAGAAGTGTCATTTCATGGTCAGAGATGGCATTGTTCTTGGGCATAGAGTGTCTGGAGCAGGGATCGAAGTAGACCGCGCTAAGATTGAGGTTATGACCAGCCTTCAGGTGCCTGATTCTGTGAAGTCTGTAAGGAGCTTTCTTGGACATGTTGGGTTCTATAGGAGGTTCATCAAGGATTTCGGTAAGATTGCTAGACCACTAACTGCTTTGCTATGTAAGGATGCCAAGTTTGAGTTCACTGCAGATTATTAGACTGCATTTGAATAGATCAAGCAAGCGTTAGTTAGTTCTCTTATAGTGCAGCCACTAGATTGGGATTTACCTCTTGAGGTTATGTGCGGTGCGAACGATTATGCTGTAGGAGCTGCTCTTGGGCAGAAGAAAGACAAGAAGCTTCATGTTATTTACTATGCTAGCAGAACACTAGATGATGCGCAGAGAAACTATGCCACTACAGAGAAGGTGTTGTTGGCAGTTGTCTTTGCCTTTGAGAAGTTTCGGCCCTATTTTGTTGGTTCTAAAGTGATTGTATACACCGATCATTCCGCTCTGAAGTATCTGATGCAGAAGAAGGATGCTAAGCCAAGATTGTTGAGATATATTTTGTTGCTTCAGGAGTTTGATATTGAAGTGAAGGACAAGAAGGGAGTTGAAAATGAAGTTGTTGACCATCTGTCACGGATTAGGGTTGAAGAAGACGTCCCTATTGATGAATTCTTTCCTGAGGAGAACGTCAATTTGATTGAGACAGTATTTCAGACGGATTTAGACGGGAAGATGCAGAGTTGTCGGATTCAGCGCACTGTGTTGATCGATGCCACCTCGGCAACGATCGATGCAAGAATCGGGAGAGCAACAATCGACGCGGACATGTGCGTTGATCGATGCATTGCACCTACGAACCGAGAATCTTTAAAGGTTCAAATTGGACACTAAAACTTCGATGTTCATGCTGTTTCGACGACCAATCGACCCTGGTTTGCGGATATTGCTAATTACCTGGCTGCAGAGACTGAACCAGATGAGCTGAAGGGGTATGCTAAGAAGAAGTTCTTCAGAGAGCTTAGGCGATACTATTGGGATGAGCCTTATCTCTACAAGCATTGTTCGGATGGACTTTACAGGAGATGCATTGCGGAATAAGAGGTTCCAGATGTTCTATTTCACTGCCATGGATCAGATTATACTGGAAACTTTGCTACTTTTAAGACTGTGTCTAAGGTTAAGCAAGAAGGTTTCTGGTGGCCTACGATGTTCTGAGACGCTCATTCTTTTGTCTCTCAGTGCGATTCCTGTCAGAGGAGAGGAAAAATCAGTAAGAAGCATGAGATGCCTCAGAATCTCATTCTTGAGGTTGAGGTTTTCGATTGCTGGGGCATTGATTTCATGGGTTCTTTTCCCTCATCCTATTGGAATAAGTTCATTTTGGTTGTTGTGGACCATGTGTTTAAGTGGGTGGAAGCAATAGCTAGTCCAACCAATGACTCTTCGGTGGTTCTTAAGCTATTTAAGACCGTTATTTTCCCTAGATTTGGAGTGCCTCGGATTGTAATCAGTGATTGATAGGCTCTAAGTTTTAACCTTAACTAACTGTAAGTGCACAGTAATATCAATGTAGTACTTAGGGATCGAATCCACGAGGACTCTAGGCAACGATAGAATTAGAACGGTCAAGATTAAACTAGGAGAAAGCAAATTGTAATGAGAAACTAAAAGCAATGCAAGAAAGAAAATCAGTTGCAGAAAGTAGTTTGTAAGCAAGAAGGCGAGGCGTTAGGTCAAGGGAGTTCTTAGGAAATCAGGAACATAAGTAAATCAATCAATCGGGATCTAATATCATAAATCTGTTCAAGAATTGGAATCACGGAAGTATAAGAAACCAACTTTCGTTGTGAATCCTATCTATGTCTAACAACCTAGCAAACCAACTTCCGTTGTGAATTCTAGAGTTCTAAACAAGCATTAATCTCAAGTTCTTTCGTTCACAATTCTTCTAAACCAAATTTCTTTGCGAGTAGATCAAATTGCTCATCTAGGTTCTTTCTAGCTAATCAACCAACTGTCGTTGTGGAAATCAACCTAACATCATAAATCTGGATAGCTACTTCAGATTAATTAAGCATTAAAAACAATCCTAGATGAAGAACTAACAAGTATGAATCCCTATACATTTATCAACCTATAATTCCATGAAATCCCTAATGAGAATCCCTAAACCTAACAGGTAATCTACTCAGACATGATCATCGAAACAGAAAACATCATAAATAGAAAACCAAATATTATAAAATCAAATAAAGAACTGGGGTTCGAAATCCTCTCTCTTTCGAGAGAAGGATCAGCCCCTAACTCTCTCTGAAAATAGAATAATGCATAAGTAAAGCGTAGCCTAAACAATGGCTTAAAAACTCTAATATAATGATCTAAAGTCGGCTGGGGCTTCTTTATAATTATGAGAAACTTCTGGGTAAAAGTGCAATATCCAACTCTTGATAAAACTCGCCAAGAAAATTCTGGGTCGACCTTGTGTCGATCGATGCACATGTTGTGTCGATCGACACAGGTCTGCGAAATGGGCAGTGAGCTCTTCTTCTCGGGTTAAATCTCCAAACTGCTCCAGAATGCTCCATAATGTCCAATTCCGCTCCAAACGTACCTAGACCTGTAAACATACTAAAAAGACTCGAAAACATAATAAAAGACTCGATAAATAAGACATATACCATGGCTAAAATCCCTAAAATCCATGGTAAATCAACTCCCCCACACTTAGCTCTTGCTTGCCCTCAAGCAAGTAAAGAACCAAAATATAAGAAAAGAGGTTTGAAAACACAGAAACACATTTCGTCCTAGGAGCTTTCGCATTCGTATTCACTTAGTAAGCCACTGAAAACTTTCCTACAGAACTCAAAACCACAATGTACTTCCCCCACACTTAGCAATTGTCCCAAGTAAACTCCACAATCAAGTTAGGACATTCAAGTTCACCACACCAGTCTCTGTATACAATTAGGTGCGGTCTCACAGAGGGAGTATCGAATCAAAGGACACATGGACTCAACCTATTCAGTGTCTGACCACCAAATTGTCGGTTTCTGGTTTCTTTATTTTCGCTTTCTCCCTTAGCAACTGATTTTTCCCCATTGGGTATAATTTTTTTTTATCAGTGCTCTTCCCGTTATAGGGTGTACTTTGGACACATTCCATGAATGCACAGGAGGTAATAGTGGTAGCTACTACTCCCGTGACCACTTCGGAGCTACTAGCTCATCCTCAGTTTATTACTCTTATTTTTTTTTTACTTTTAAGGGAGGGAAAAATCAGAAACCATACTTTGGAACAGGATCATAGGCTGTGCAAAACACATCAAAGGAATCCGATCCAAAGATTACCAAGCCCCTAAGTGAGAAATTAAAGTCAAGATTAAAGTGAGACTAGTAATGGATCCTCTGAATACCTGGTTAGACAGTCATAGAGGCTCTGCAAGTCTGTCCAATGGTCACTTAGTTCCTGTTCAAGCGAAAATTTTCCTCGAAAAATCATAGTTTCATACAAGTTTTGACTCAATAAAACAAATTTTAAAAAACCAAAGACTGACTCTAAGAAAACAAAAGCGTGCGTCAGTAGCTTCCTCCCCCACATTTAAACTACATTGTCCCCAGTGTAATCAAAGCATGAGCTCGGTGAAAACAAATAATCAAATTGAAAAGAGTCTGAAAATCCAGAGTTACGTACCTCTCGTCGCACTGTGTCGATCGATGCTCAGGACCGCATCGATCGACGCAAGGCGCATTTGCTCGATTCATTTGTGTAATCGCACTGTGTCGATCGACACACATGTTGTGTCGATCGATGCTAGGCCATTTTTGACATGTTCTCTCGGCTGAAAACACTAAAACGAAAAATTAAAATAACAAAGACTGAAAAATGAAAAATGAAAACGAAAACTGACTCTATAGTGGGTTGCCTCCCACTCAGCGCTTATTTTTAGTCATTAGCTTGACTATAGGATAGAGATTAGACTCAAGGCGGTTTCAACAGAGACTTTGAGTGTCTCTGCTAATATCTCTTCATCCAAGGTGGTGTATATGCTTTCGGATCATGAGATTTCCCAAGGAACGAAGGAGTAGAATCAGGGTGGGAGCGAAGCTTGGGTGGGATGCTGCGTTTTCCTGCATTCAAAGCAATACGGTCAGGAGGTTTAAGCTTAGGTGATTTATACCTTACCTTTGGTGGAGATCTGATGTTTGGAGCTTTCTGCTTATGAGCAGTTGCAGGCTTTGAAGATGTTAGAGTAGATTCCTGAGGAACCACCATCTTCTTTTCCCCACTATCAGATACTGAAGTTCCACCAATCTGAACTTCTTCTTTCAAATGACCATCAGTGGAGATCATCTTCTTTGCACATCTCAGTATACAAGGATGAACTCGCGAAGCTTCAGCTGGTGGAGTTTCATTCAGCTCCTTATCCATCACTTCCATGCAGTTAGGCACTTCTAGCTCTTGGTTAGACGGTTTAGGAACCTCAGGATATGGCACAAAGGGCTTATAGACTCATTTCTGGACTGTTGCAGGCTTCTGGTCCTGTCTGCGAACTGTGTCGATCGATGCACGAGATGTGTCAATCGACACAAGGCGATTATGTTCAGATCCATCAGACGTATCGGGGATGCATCGATCGACATCGAGAGTGTGTCGATTGACACATATCTCAGACAGAAAATATTCATCCAGAAAATCCGAGATTATGCTCTCTTCTTCTCCCAGCAAGTCAATCCCATCTCTTATGGTCACAGCATTGATGTACAGCTTCTGTTCAGCTTTCCCAGCTTCATTTTGCCTTTGTATTGCTCCAGCTGTTTGTTGAACTTGAACATCTAGCTTCTTCACATGTGTGCTCAGAGATTCAAACTTCCCATTCAGATTTTCATGCATAACATACAGCTTCCTGTTGAAGTCTACAGCAGTCTTAGTTTGATCCTCTAGCGACTGCTCCATCATGGATTCCATCTTGCTCTTATAAGCATTAGCAACAGGAGGTGTTTGATAAGAAGATGATCCATAGGTTCTCTGATGAGAATTACCTTGCTGCAAAGGCTTCTGATAATCAGCAGTGTGTCCATATACAGAAGAGTTCTGATTGCTTGTGAAAGCACTCCTCTGTCCACCATTAAAGAACTTGTTACCTTGCTGATTACCAAACTTGTTTCCTTGGAATCCAGAGCCACTGATGTAGTTCAAATCTTCTTCCTGCTTTTCCAATAACTGCTCAATCATGCTTATCAGCTTATCAGATTGTTTATTTTGAGGAGGAAAAGGCTGATATGATGGAGATTCATAATCTATGGTGAATGAATAGGAACCATAGCCTCTGCAGAATGAGTTATTCTGCTGATTTTCCAACATCTGTTCCATCATTCCCATCATCTTAAGCGCTGTGTCGATCGATGCCGGGTTGTGTCGATCGATGCGTGTGCGAAGATGTGTCGATCGACACGCGAAGATGTGTCGATCGACACACAAGACCGTGTCGATCGATGCAAGGCGATTACAGGCGTACCTGAAATGCAAGAACAGAAAAAGAAAAAAAAAATTAGTAAAAAAAAATAAAAACGAAAAATCTAGTCTAAACCCTAAGTTCAAATCTATCGAAGACTCAAAAGAGTCCCCGGCAACGGCGCCAAAAACTTGATAGGCTCTAAGTTTTAACCCTATACTAACTGCAAGTGCACAGTAATATCAATGTAGTACTTAGGGATTGAATCCACGAGGACTCTAGGCAATGATAGAATTAGAACGGTCAAGATTAAACTAGGAGAAAGCAAATTGTAATGAGAAACTAAAAGCAATGCAAGAAAGTAAATCAGTTGCAGAAAGTAGTTTGTAAGCAAGAAGGCGAGGCGTTAGGTCAAGGGAGTTCTCAGGAAATCAGGAACATAAGCAAATCAATCAATCGGGATCTAATATCATAAATCTGTTCTAGAACTGGAATCACGGAAGTATAAGAAACCAACTTTCGTTGTGAATCCTATCTATGTCTAACAACCTCGCAAACCAACTTTCGTTGTGAATTCTAGAGTTCTAAACAAGCATTAATCTCAAGTTCTTTCGTTCATAATTCTTCTAAACCAAATTTCTTTGCGAGTAGATCAAATTGCTCAACTAGGTTCTTTCTAGCTAATCAACCAACTGTCGTTGTGGAAATCAACCTAACATCATAAATCTGGATAGTTACTTCAGATTAAGCATTAAAAACAATCCTAGATGAAGAACTAACAAGTATGAATCCCTATAGATTTATCAACCTATAATTCCATGAAATCCCTAATGATAATCCCTAAACCTAACATGTAATCTACTCAGACATGATCATCGAAACAGAAAACATCATGAATAGAAAACCAAATATTATAAAATCAAATAAAGAACTGGGGTTCAAAATCCTCTCTCTTTCGAGAGCAGGATCAGCCCCTAACTCTCTCTGAAAATAGAATAATGCGTAAGTAAAGCGTAGCCTAAACAATGGCTTAAAAACCCTAATATAATGATTTAAAGTCGGCTGGGGCTTCTTTGTAATTATGAGAAACTTCTGGGCAAAAGTGCAATATCCAACTCTTGATAAAACTCGCCGAGAAAAGTCTGGGTCTACCTTGTGTCGATCGATGCACATGTTGTGTCGATCGACACAGGTCTACGAAATGGGCAGTGAGCTCTTCTTCTCGGGTTAAATCTCCAAACTGCTCCAGAATGCTCCATAATGTCCAATTCCGCTCCAAACGTAACTAGACCTGTAAACATACTAAAAAGACTTGAAAACATAATAAAAGACTCGATAAATAAGACATATACCATGGCTAAAATCCCTAAAATCCATGGTATATCAGTGATGGAGGATCTCACTTTATTAATAAGGTCTTTGAGAAGCTGCTACAGAAGCATGGAGTTCATCATCGAGTTGCTACTCCTTATCATCCTCAGACTAGTGTCCAAGTTGAGGTCTCCAACAGACAGATCAAGGAGATCCTGGAGAAGACATTTGGGAAGACAATGAAGGATTGGTCCGCGAACCTTGATGATGCATTGTGAGCCTATAGGACTGCGTTCAAGACGCCACTTGGGACTACTCCGTTTCATCTACTGTATGGAAAAGCCTGTCATCTTCCAGTTGAGCTTGAGCATAAGGCAGCATGGGCTGTGAAGCAGATGAACTTTGATCTTAAGCCTGCAGCTAAGAGAAGATTAATGCAGCTTAATGAGTTGGATGAGATTAGGCATCATGCTTATGAGAACTCAAAGCTGTACAAAGAGAGGACTAAGGCTTACAATGACAAGAACATTGTCTCTAGACAATTTGAGCCTAATGATTAGGTACTTTTGTATAACTCTCGTTTGCAATTGTTTCCAGGTAAGCTGCGATCTAGGTGGTCTGGTCCTTTCACAATCAAGGAGGTTCGCCCCTACGGTGTTGTTGTTCTGATCAGCCAGGAAGGTAAGGAATTTACTGTGAATGGACAGAGGGTGAAGCACTATTGGGCTAAGGCCGAGATTCCAAGAGGTCAAATTCTGGCTCTGGATAATGCACCCTCTGCCTGATTCGCAGAACCGTCAAGCTAGAGACGTTAAAGGAGCTCTGAGTGGGAGGCAGCCCACTGATAGGTTTGTATATACTCAAATTAGTGTTTTTGTTAGGATTTTATGTTTGCTTTTCGTTTTTGGTGTGTTTTGTCTGCAGAATACGAAGTCTGGGAACTGCGTCGATCGTTGCGGTCTTATGAAACGATTGATGCAGGTGGATATCTGACGAAGGAGAAATCGCATTGTGACGATCGTTGCGGTCCTGTGCAGCGATCGTTGCATGGAGAACTATACGAAGGAATGAAGTCGCCGTGACGCACCTGGTTGAAATTGAAATCAAAGGTATGTGAGCTTAAACCGAAAATCGGATTGGTTTGATTTTGGTCTGACCAATCACCATATGCAACGATCGTTGCACATCCTGTGACGATCGATGCAGTCACGTGCAGGTAAGTACCCTTTAACTCTTCTTCTTCTTTCTTCTTCCTCATTTCGTCTCTCTCGCCGAAAACTGCCCTAAATCGCCATTGATGTATCTCTCTTGATTATTGCTCATTTTTAACGATTCAAGTGCCTAACCTGAGCGGATTTTCATCCTCTATCCATATATGTAACCAATTTGAGCCGATTCTAAGTTATGTTCTCTCAAACTCGAATTTTCAGATTCGGATCTAAGGAAGAAAGGTTCGATTTTGGCCTATGATTTTCAATTCCGTGATGATATGCCACTGATTTAGGTTGTTGGGTAGTGGAATGAAGGTCTCTAAGTAGTTTTCATGTTCAATTTTGCAAGTTTCTGAAAATTTTGATTTTGTGATGGGACTTGTAATTTGCGCGAATTTGACAGAACTTAAGACGTGAATTGGCTGTTTATACTGCTTCTTTTGATGATGGACACTGATTTAGTAGCATGTGCTGATATTAGAGCCTTGGCTTAATTACAAGTTTGTTCTTGTGTCTTTGATTGCAGATGCCTCCTCGTGCAGCTCCTCGCAAGCGGAGCCGAGCTACTCCAGCTGCTGCAGATGCTTCTCCTATTATTTTTCTTTTCTTACAATCAATTGAGTCTTTTGTGTCTGTTTTATCGAGTCAAAACAGTTTGAGTAGGAAACAATGAATTTTTGAGGAGATCACCACACTCGCAAGAACTTAAGTGACCATTGGGATGAGCTTGCAGATCAATCTATGACTATTAGAAAACCCAATGCACATCAGCCTACTGAGGACACCCATATCACTTCAGGTATTCAGAGGATCCTTTACTGACTTCACCTCTAATTTTGACTTACTTTTCTCACCTAAGGGCCTGGTATACTTTGAGTTGGATTCCTCTGTTAGTTCTGACACAGCTTGTAAACATGTCCAAGTATGGTTCCATTCTCCCCTTCCTTAAAGTAAAAAAAAAACAGATAAACTGAGGATGAGCTAGTAGCTCCGAAGTGTTCGCGGGAGTGGTAGAGACCCCTATTACCTCATGTGCATCCATGGAATGTGTCCAAAGTACACCCCAATGCGGGAAGAGCACTGATAAAAAAAATAAAATGATACCCAGTGGGGAAAAACCAGATGCTAAGGAAGGGAAAAGAGAAGAAAGGAACCAGAAAAAGATAGTATGGTGGTCAAGAGCTAACAGAGTAATATTCCATATGCCCCTTGATCGATACTCCTTAGGTGAGACCGCACTTAATAGTTTATAGAAGTTAGTAGGGTGAATTTGAATGCTCTGGATGTGACTGTGGAGTTTACTCATGACAATTGCTAAGTGTGGGGGAAGTATATGTTGGTCTTGATGTTTGCAGGTGCATTTTTCATGTGGCTTACTAAGGGGAATCTGAGTGTGGTACTTCTAAGATGAGATGAGTTTCTTAAGTTTTCAAACTTCTTCACCACATTTTGGTTTTCTGTTTTGCTTGAGGGCAAGCAAAGGCTAAGTGTGGGGAGTTGATATATCATGGTTTTTACCTGTTTAAAGCCATGATATAAGTGTGTCTTAGAGTCTTTTGTAGTGTCTTTCGAGTCATTACAGGTGTTTATTAGGTGCATGCACGTTTGGAGGATTTTGGGAGATATTGGAGTATTCTGGGCAAGAATGGGAGCTAAAGTCGTAAGAGCTGATTTCACCAAGTCTGATCGATCGTTGCATCCTTGGCATCGATCGATGCAACCCACGCCAGCACATTAATGAAGACTTTGAAGATTTGCAGTTTTGCCCCAGAAGTTCCAATATTTATGAAAAGAGCCCAAGACGTGATTAGCACTTTATAATTAGGTTTTTGGTGTTTTGTTTAGGACAGACATTCATACTATTAGCTATTGAGAGAGAGAGAGAGAGAGAGAGAGAGAGAGAGAGAGAGAGAGAGAGAGAGAGAGAGAGAGAGAGAGAGAGAGAGAGAGAGAGAGAGAGAGAGAGAGAGAGAGAGAGAGAGAGAGAGAGAGAGAGAGAGAGAGAGAGAGAGAGAGAGAGAGAGAGAGAGAGAGAGAGAGAGAGAGAGAGAGAGAGAGAGCTTGAGGCTGATCGTTCTTGTACTGCTTTTGGAGAAGATTTTGAACCTCTTTGTTTCTCTACTCTTTATTTACATGCAATCTATTTATTCATTGATTTCTGTTTCATTAATCATGTCTGAGTAGATTCATAGTTATGTTTAGGGATTCTCATTAGGGATTTCATGACTTGTTAGATTAATTTATCAGTTAAGGATTCACAACTTTATTAGTTCTTCAACCTGGATGGTGCTTGATACTAGCTTCTAATCTGATCATTTAGAATCTAGACTTTAGGTTTATTAGTTGACACGAAAGTGTGATTTAGAATCTGAACTATTTAGGTTGAGCAATTTAATTATCTGCAAAGAAATTTGGTTTAATTTAATTGTGAACAAATCGAACCTGCACTTAAGGCTAGTTTAATCTGTTAGGAATTGCAAAATTTTTTGGGTTTCTGCTAATTAGACTTAGAGAATTCTCGCAACGAAAGTTGGATAATTCTAATTCTGTGTTTGAGTTCTAGAACCGAGCTTAATTTGATCCTGACTGATAATTGATCTGCTTGTCTTGATTTCCTGAGAACACCCTAGACTTAGCGCTTTTAGTACTTGTGAAACAAAACCGAATTTACTACTGATTTACATTCTGCTTAGTTTTTATTATTTATGATTTGTATCGCCTAGCTTAACTTGAAGTTCTATAATATATCGTAAGATTTCTTGAGTCTATGTGGTACGACTCCTAGATACTACAATTTTCCTGTGCACTTATATTGTTAACTTAGGGAATTAACTCTGAGCATATCAATGATCATATAGAAGTAGAGCCTCAAGTTCCAGCGATGGTTGATATAGTTTAACAAGAGGCTCCAGATCAAGCATAACAGATCCACGCTCCAGATCAGGCATAACCAATTTTAGCTCAAGCTCCATATCAGGCAGAACAGATACAACATGCTGCACCAGTGGTCTATCAACCAGACAGTGACCATCCTATGAGAACTAGAGGTAAAGATGGAATCCAAAAGCCTAGTCCTTGATATGCTATGGTTGCTTCACTATTCTCAACAGAGGAACCTAAGTCCATAACCTCTGCCCTGAAGCATCTAGGCTGGAACCAAGCGGTCTTAGATGGGATGGGAATCATCCACATGTTGCATACTTGGTCATTGGTCCCTGCAACGGAAGATATGAACATACTGGGTAGCAAGTGGGTGTTTAAGAATAAACTAAGGCCATATGGAACTGTTGATAAGCTAAAAGCTAGGTTGGTGGCTAAGGGTTTCAGTCAAGAGGAAGATCTGGATTATCTAGAAACATTTAGCCATGTAGTAAGGACTCCTACAATCCGATTGATGCTCAATATTGTTGTCTCCAAAGATTGGTCCATCAAACAACTTGATGTCTCCAATGCTTTTTTCCATGGGGAACTAATGGAACCTGTGTTTATGCAACAACCTCCAAAGTTTATCGATCAAGACAAACCAACTCATGTCTGTAAGCTCACTAAAGCCTTATACGGTCTCAAACAGGCACCAACGGCTTGGTTTGACAGCTTCAACAACTTTCTTATTGACTTTGGCTTCAACTACAGTAAGGCTGATCCTTCTCTCTTCACATATTATAAGATGGAAATTCTCTACTTCTCTATGTTGATGATATATTGCTAACCGGAAGCAATGAGAAACTGTTGCAGACTCTGTTATCTGCCTTGAACAAGCATTTTTTCATGAAAGATTTAGGGTCACCAAGCTACTTTCTCGGAGTTCAGGTTGAGCAGCTCTCTGATGGTCTCTTTCTTCACCAAACAGCTTACGCTAAAGATATCTTGCATCAGGCTTCAATGTAAAACTGCAACACCATGCAACTGCCTATGCCACAAAGGTTGGATGATCTAAACTCTGAACTATTTCCTGAACCCACATATTTAAGAAGTATTGCAGGCAAGCTTCAGTACCTAACTATCACAAGACCGGATATTCAGTTCGCTGTCAACTTCATCTGCCAAAGAATGCACTTACCAACTATATCAGACTTCACACTCTTAAAGCGCATTCTCAGGTACATGAAAGGATCACTTAGTATGGGGTTACATATAAGGAAACATGTAACACTTAATCTGTCAGCGTACTGCGATAGCGACTTGGCCGGATGCAAGGATACACGCCGGTCTACGACATAATTCTGTCTTCTCTTCCACCTCCTCCGCCACCACCAGAGCATCTAGGGTAAAGAAGAGATGATCATGATGAGCCCAATTCACCCAAAGGATTCTCTCTTAAGTCCCCATGATTTACTAAAACAGAAGTTTGAGTTGATCCAATAACAAATTATTATTAATGATATAACACTTTTAGAATTTATTTAGAACTAACAAACAAGAAGTATAATCATTTCATTAATATTACAAAAAATTTGTTTATGAATATTTAGAACAAGTAACATTTACGAACCTAAAGATTTAAGTAAGTAACTAGATTTTGACCCGCGCTTAGAAAGCACGGATTTAATTTTCTTTACAAATTTAAATTATATTTATTTTGTTATTAATAATTAAAATTTTTAATTACGCAATCTAATTTTGTTTATAATTGTTTAATCTGTATTATAAAAATAAATTAATATTTTAGGTTTAAAAAAAATTGTGTGTTATTTGAGAAGAGATATATCGTAAAGATAAAGAGATTGAAATAGCGAATTTGCATTATAAGTTTTAATATTGAATAATTTTGATATTTTTATTAAATTAAAATATATGATTTTGAATTAATATATATATTATATTTGTTTTAAACTCGTGCAAAGTTCATTTTTATAATTCGAAATTGGCTAATTTATTTTTCAATCCGCTCTTATAATAGTTTAAATATTTTGCAATATGATGTAACAACCCGCTAAAAATGCAATCATAAAAACAAATTCTTACGAAATAAATTAATTTAATATAATTTTATAATTTTATTATAATATAAACATAAAGATTTATATTTGAAATAAAAAATAAAAAGATATTAAAATAATATTTGAATTTTGAATATAATCATAATTAAAGAATATTATCTTATATATACAAAATAGTTGATGTTTAAATTATTTAGTTATATTTATCAATTGATTTAATAATTGATTTAATAGTTTCATGTATATATATATATATATATATATTAATTAGAAAAGTGAAACCCATTATATTTAACTTGTTTGGATACATGTTCAGTAATTGTCTTGTTTGGAAACATGGATAGTAGAGAAATTGTTATATTCCTTAATTACCCTTAATGAATATTAAAAACACTTTTAAATCTCAAATGACACAAATTGTAAATAACACATGCCCCAAAGGTTAGTTTCCTAGGGGCCTGGTTGGAAAGGCTCGTAGCAGAGCATTAGCAGTAGGTAGCATAAGCAGTATGCTGCTGAAGCTGTATACTCTAATTACTATACATATTTTTAGTGATTGGTAGGACTGTTAGTGATTAAATATAAAATTATAAAATATTTAATTATATTTAGCTATAATTATTCTAAAATGTTATATATGTATATATTATATTTAGAACATAAGTTTTTGTTTTTGTTTTTTCATGTATTTAAATTATTATATATATATATTATATTTAAAACATAAGTTTTTTATAAATTTAAATTATATTATTAAATTATTATATGTATATATTATATTTAGAAAATAAATGTTTTATATTTCATATATTTAAATTATATTTATTAAATTATTATATGTATATATTATATTTCATATATATATTTTAAAAACAATAGATGAAATAAAATATTAATAATAATAATTTTAAATATATACATATATTTTATGTTAATTAACAAAATTAATTAATTGTATGATTTTCAAAAAATATATTTAATATTTTAGAGGTTAATGCTGTTGAAATGCTGCATATGAGAGCATAGAGAACATAATCATTTGAAAACATTTGTATTTTCTAAATGCTCTTTTACATGTTTTTTTTTTAAATAAAACATGATTGGTTAATAAAAAGCATAATGTTCTTCCTAATGCTCTCCCAATCAAACCTCTAAAGACTCTAATTTTTAATAGTATTGATACATTTTGTTGATATAATTAGACAACCGGATAATAAGATTATTCCAAATGATCGATAAAAAAAACTGAAGCGCTGAACCGGAAAACCCAACCGGATTTGGTTTGATTAGTGTGGAGTCTCTTTCTGTGTTAGCAAATTAATTAACTACGTCACTCGTCCCGAGTTGTTACCAAGTCATCACTGAGTTGTCCCGAGTTGTTACCAAGTCATCACTGAGTTGTCCCGAGTTGTTACCAAGTCATCACTGAGTTGTCCCGAGTTGTTACCAAGTCGTCACTGAGTTGTCCCGAGTTGTTACCAAGTCATCACTGAGTTGTCCCGAGTTGTTACCAAGTCGTCACTATAACGAGTCTTCCTTTTTTTCTCTCAAATGAAACTGATTCATGATCCCTTTGAAGGAGTAAACGGTGTTGTTTAGGTCTTTAATTTCATCTCTTTCTTAATAACAGCCGCCGAAACGATTCTCCAATAGGTGAGACGGTAGGAAATTCCGTTTGAATTTTTCGAAGGATATTTCGATTGAATTATCCAATTTGGAAGTCATTGGTTTTTCAAATGTCTCTCAGAAGGGAAGATCAAAACTTCAGACGAGCTTGGAGCCAAAATCAGAAAAATGGTTTGGATTGGATAATCCAATAACCAATTTTAATCCAACTTAATCCATTAAAACCATTAATCCAATAACAATCACATTTTTGACTCATTAAAATCCATGGATTGGTTTGGTTTGGATAGACTCATTAGTTTTAACCCATTTTGACACCCCTAGAACCAAGTAGTTTAAAATCCCTACCCGCCCCACCAAAAATTCTTCAAGACCAAACATATTTTAATGATTAATATTCATGTTTCAGTCAATCATTTGCTTCACGTAAATAAGTACAAACTTCAGAGGCTAAAGTTTCCGATGCTACACGTTGACAAAACCGTACATGTAAGGGCCCTGGCCCAGCCCATTTAAAAATTCCCAAAAAGAAGGAAGGAAAGCCCAAAAGCCCAAGCCCATTAGCCAAAACCCTAGGGTTTTCCCTTCCCCCAGCTATAAATACAGCCTCCTCCTCCCTAAAATCCCATCCTTTCTTCTCCCGGCGAAGCCCTGTCGAGTTTGTGAGCCAACCGAGGTGGACAAAAGACCTATTTTCGAGATCTCATCGTTCCAAAGCACCAGGTAACTTCTGAGATTCCAGATCTGAGTTTTAAACCGCCAAAAACACGTTTTATCCCGTAACTCCAAAAATACCCCGAATCCCGAGAAACCGAGCATGCCACCGTGACCGTCGCGACGAGACGAAGCCAGAGCCGCCGAGATGAGCCCCACGCGCCGCCGCACGCGCCGCCACGCGCCGCCGCACGCGCCGCCACGCGCCGCCACTCGCCGGAGGGGTCTCGGGCGCGTGAGATCCACGCGCGCCGGAGGGGCCACGCGCCGGAGTCCCACGCGCCGTCGCCGGAGCCCCACGCGCCGCCGGAGCCGCCGCCGCCGTCGCTGGAGAACCGCCAGAGCGCCGCCGCCCGCCGCCGCCCGCCGCCGCCGTTGACCGCCGGAGCGCCGCCGTTGACCGCCGCCCGCCGCCGCCGTTGACCGCCGAGGGTTGACCGTTGACCGCCGGTTCGGTTCGCCGGTTGGTCCGGTTCGATTCGATCCGGTTTACTTCCAATTTCAATTTCAATTTCCTTCCGGTTTAGTTGGTCCAATTCGGTTTCGGTTTATTCCAATTTCCAATTCCAATTCCTGGTTTAGTTGGTTAGTCTGGTTTAGGATTTGGGCCAGTTGTGGCAAATGGGCCTGGGTCAGTCTGGGTTGGGTCTGGGTCTGGGTTGACCGGGTCAACCGGTTGACTTTGACCAGACCGTTGACTTTCAGTCAACCGAACTTCAGTAGGCCATAACTTGACCGTCCTAAACCCGATTCGAACGAAACGAAAGCCTATCTCACTTAAATTTTTGTCCTCTTTTCAGAAATGATGTCCGTTAGAGCCAATGGGGTTGCTAAATTACCGTTTTGCCCTCTTCTTTGGCTAAGGTGAGGAAAACCGACGTTTATCTCCCTTACTCTATTCCAATTCCGGACGATAGTCCTAGGTTAATCGCGTCTTTCCTAGGTAGAGTAGATTAGTAATGTGCACTATGTGATTGATTGTGGAACGTAGAACTGCTAGGATATCGCTGAGCCCGAAAACGTTGATTGTGTGTGATGGATATGATTGATAGTTGTGGTAGGGCCCCCGAAAGGGTGTTGTGTGGCAGGGGCGTATACATTGCCGGGGTATGCGTCCCTTGAGAAGGCGTTGGGGGTCTGACGAGCCCCCAAAGAAGGATATGAGAAGGATATGAGAAGGATTGTGTGGGCCTACGGGTCGAAGGAAGGGGCCCATGAGTGCGAAGGCACGAGTGGGTGTAGATTGTGTGATGAAGCCTTCGGGCCTGTTTGCAAGGTGTTATTAGCGTAGGACTTGTGAATCGTAGTTGTGTAATGTAAGCGGTATCGCGGACTCCTTAAGTCCGACCTCACTGGGTGATTGTGTTTGAAACAATTACTCAGGCCTCCTTTTCCTTTTCCCCTGTCCCCGTTTTTCTTGCAGGTCCGGATGCGGGATTGATACGGTCGAGTGACGTCATTGGTGATCTTTAATACGAAGGAGGCGCCTGGGACCTGGGACAAGTTGAGTTGGCGTCCCGGTTGGACCATGTTCGGTTCAACGGGCGCCCTAACGCCGCGCCTCCGGTTATGCCGGGAGGCGGGTGTTACAATTTGGTATCAGAGCCGAATCCGAGGATGCGTGTGGAGTCAGTGAGGGCTCACACCATCAAGGATAACGATCCTGGTGCGCAACGAGGGCGTTGCGCTCTGTGAGAGTGGGTGAATTGTAACATCCCGGTTTGTGGTATATGTGGAAAGACTTAAATGAATTAATTTGGCTACCTATGTCACCAAGTGCACTTACCTTTTCCGGTCACTTGCCTGAAGAACTCCAGAGTTAAGCGTGCTTGGGCTGGAGTAGTCCCAGGATGGGTGACCTTCCGGGAAGTGACTCGTGGTAGCATGTGTGTGAGGACAAAACACATGGGAAAAGGTCACGGGTGATTATAGGGTCAGTAAATTACTCGGTCGGGCCTACCAAAAATAACGTACCGACCGTCGGACAGGGGTGGGGCACACGAGCCCGACGAGAGGGATGGGTGACTCACCGGTAGGGGCGGACGGGGCGTTACAAGTGGTATCAGAGCTCAGGGAAGTCAAACCGATTCTGTCTCGGGAGACAATCCTGGGGTTTGAGGGTTATGGTTGCTGCGGAATTCGGAGACGAATTCCCATTAAGTGGGGGAGAATTGTAAGGGCCCTGGCCCGGCCCATTTGAGAAAGTCTTAAATAAATTAATTTGGCTACCTATAACACCAAGTGCACTTACCTTTTCCGGTCACTTGCCTGAAAGAACTCCAGAGTTAAGCGTGCTTGGGCTGGAGTAGTCCCAGGATGGGTGACCTTCCGGGAAATGACTCGTGGTAGCATGTGTGTGAGGACAAAACACATGGGAAAAGGTCATGGGGTGATTGTAGGGTCAGTGGATTAGTCGGTCGGGCCTACCAAAAATAACGCACCGACCGTCGGACAGGGGTGGGGCCCACGAGCCCGGGGGAGGGATGGGTGACTCACCGGTAGGGGCGGACGGGGCGTTACAAGTGGTATCAGAGCCTAGGTTAAGATCTCCCAGTTCCATCCTGGGAGATCAGCTTTCGTTGTTTACCCCAAAACCCAGTTTTCAATCTTTTCCAAAGTCGTTTGCGAAAACTTTTATAAAATGGTTACTTTGCGAAATCTTTTCAAACACCGATGTAGCACTGATTATCTCCTGTTGTGACCTCACCTAGCTTCGTTTTATGCAGGATGTTCACTGATTCTAGCTCCGATTCCGGGTCCGATTTTGCTCTCAGTTTGGGCAGCGCTGTGCGCAACCGTGCTGTGGCCAGGAGGAGTTTACCGCCACGACAGAGGAGACGACTTGTGATTGGGGCGCCGGACGTGACCACGGGTGCCGCCCTACCCGCTTTGAGCCCAATTGCTAGGCATGTGCCACCGTCAGTTGAGCCAGGATTGAGACCAGTAAGGGGTAGAGGACGACCGAGGAAGACACCTGCAGTTGTTCCACCACCGACAGCAGACAGAGTGGATGCGCCTGGTACGAAGAGGGCTGGGAAGGAGCATGTGGTTGAAGAGAGCCGGCCAGAGCCGCCAGCTCATGTGTGTTTCATGACGGTGAGACCGGCAGGTCAGCGTGACTCGGGTTTTCCGCCATTCGAGCTTGAGTCGATCCCACAGACCGACGACACCCCGGGAGCGTCGGCTTCGAGGCCGCCGGCGTAGGAGCTTTCCCGGGAAGTGCCCCGGCCATTCCAGGTGGCAAGGATGAGTGTGCAGGACTACATGGAGTTGTTCATATGGAGGTCTGGATGCATTCACCCGCGATCACCGACTCACATGATGGACCTGTTTATGGACGGATTGCTACCGGAGATACGGCAGGGGATGACAGATGGCAGGGAGTATGGGGAGTACCGTTTGGTGATGATGGCCGCCCGCTACGCCGAAGCTGTGGAGAGGAACCAGAGAGACCCGGGTTTCAGGCAGAGGACCAGGGAGATGCGACAGAGAGATGAGCTCCTCAGGCAGCAGGTGAGAGCAGAGCAGCAGAGGGTTTGGGATGAGGAGCAGAGGATTAGACAGGAGCAGGATGCCAGGGACTACGCCTGGTTGGATGAGCAGCAGGCCGCACGGGATCAGGCTCAGAGGCAGCAGCAGCAGGCCGCACCAGCACCGGAGCAGGCAGCAGCACCTCCTGTGATCATGATCTCAGACTCAGAGCCAGAGCCGGAGTCGGACCCCGAGGAGTATGATAGCGAGGAAGGACTGGTGTACCGCGGAGACATGGATCTGGAGCTACGGACCCCGGGATCGTCAAGTGGCTAGAGTTAGGGGGCCTTAGGGATGTGTGCGGGGTGGGGCTTAGTGATTCTTTTAGGGTTGGGTTTTATTTATTAGAGTTTCGAGGATTTCGCGTGTGTTTTGCTTCCGTTTTTCTTTCTTCAAACTATGTAGCCCCATTTCCATTATATTCATTCTTTTGTTTTATCGTGCCGCCCGAGCGGACTTTCCTGGGTGCCAACCCTCAAACCCCGAAAAAGGACAGCGCCTTGAGTTTAGAGGAGTGTGGGAAACCACGCACCTCAGAATTCGGGACGAATTCTTTTTAAGGGGGGGATAATTGTAAGGGCCCTGGCCCAGCCCATTTAAAAATTCCCAAAAAGAAGGAAGGAAAGCCCAAAAGTCCAAGCCCATTAGCCAAAACCCTAGGGCTTTCCCTTCCCCCAGCTATAAATACAACCTCCTCCTCCCTAAAATCTCATCCTTTCTTCTCCCGGCGAAGCCCTGTCGAGTTTGTGAGCCAACCGAGGTGGACAAAAGACCTATTTTCGAGATCTCATCGTTCCAAAGCACCAGGTAACTTCCGAGATTCCAGATCTGAGTTTTAAACCGCCAAAAACACGTTTTATCCCGTAACTCCAAAAACACCCCGAATCCCGAGAAACCGAGCATGCCACCGTGACCATCGCGACGAGACGAAGCCAGAGCCGCCGAGATGAGCCCCAAGCGCCGCCGCACGCGCCGCCACTCGCCGGAGGGGTCTCGGGCGCGTGAGATCCACGGGCGCCGGAGGGGCCACGTGCCGGAGTCCCACGCGCCGTCGCCGGAGCCCCACGCGCCGCCGCCGCCGCCGCCGGAGCCGCCGCCGCCGTCGCTGGAGAACCGCCGGAGCGCCGCCGCCCGCCGCCGCCCGCCGCCGCCGTTGACCGCCGCCCGCCGCCGCCGTTGACCGCCGAGCGTTGACCGTTGACCGCCGGTTCGGTTCGCCGGTTGGTCCGGTTCGATTCGATCCGGTTTACTTCCAATTTCAATTTCAATTTCCTTCCGGTTTAGTTGGTCCAATTAGGTTTCGGTTTATTCCAATTTCCAATTCCAATTCCTGGTTTAGTTGGTTAGTCTGGTTTAGGATTTGGGCCAGTTGTGGCAAATGGGCTGGGTCAGTCTGGGTTGGGTCTGGGTCTGGGTTGACCGGGTCAACCGGTTGACTTTGACCAGACCGTTGACTTTCAGTCAACCGAACTTCAGTAGGCCATAACTTGACCGTCCTAAACCCGATTCGAACGAAACAAAAGCCTATCTCACTTGAATTTTCGTCCTCTTTTCAGAAATGATGTCCGTTCGGGCCAATGGGGTTTCTAAATTACCATTTTGCCCTCTTCTTTGGCTAAGGTGAGGAAAACCGACGTTTATCTCCCTTACTCTATTCCAATTCCGGACGATAGTCCTAGGTTAATCGCGTCTTTCCTAGGTAGAGTAGATTAGTAATGTGCACTATGTAATTGATTGTGGAACGTAGAACTGCTAGGATATCGCTGAGCCCGAAAACGTTGATTGTGTGTGATGGATATGATTGATAGTTGTGGTAGGGCCCCCGAAAGGGTGTTGTGTGGCAGGGGCGTATACATTTCCGGGGTATGCGTCCATTGAGAAGGCGTCGGGGGTCTGACGAGCCCCCAAAGAAGGATATGAGAAGGATATGAGAAGGATTGTGTGGGCCTACGGGTCGAAGGAAGGGGCCCATGAGTGCGAAGGCACGAGTGGGTGTAGATTGTGTGATGAAGCCTTCGGGCCTGTTTGCAAGGTGTTATTAGCGTAGGACTTGTGAATCGTAGTTGTGTAGTGTAAGCGGGATCGCAGACTCCTTAAGTCCGACCTCACTGGGTGATTGTGTTTGAAACAATTACTCAGGCTTCTTTTTCCTTTTCCCCTGTCCCCGTTTTTCTTGCAGGTCCGGATGCGGGATTGATACGGTCGAGTGACGTCATTGGTGATCTTTAATACGAAGGAGGCGCCTGGGACCTGGGACAAGTTGAGTTGGCGTCCCGGTTGGACCATGTTCGGTTCAACGGGCGCCCTAACGCCGCGCCTCCGGTTATGCCGGGAGGCGGGTGTTACAGTACACATCAACAGTGACAGTGTATCTAGAGGAAGTTCCACACAAGGAGCACTTTTATCATTTTCAAGGTTTGGACTAATTGGAGGCTGTTCTCGATTTTCGACACAAAGGTTTTTGAGACTTCTGGTGAAAACTACAACAGGCGATTTGGTCTCTGTCTGTGGCACGACGGGTGAACATACTGTATATCTTCGGAGATAGAATTCTGATACAAGACTGTTGGTGCATATGAAAGTGTTTTGTCTGGTCATTTTTCTGGTTTAGGTATCGAACGCTTGGATGAGATTAAGAGAACCTTATTTGGGGTGATCATTGGGTCAGAAAATGCTCAGGAAAATCAAGGTAAACTCTGGTGGTTATGGATTTTTAAAATACTTGGGAATGATATAATGTGTAAAAGATGTATATGGGAGCCGAGAATGATACGAAAATTGGAGATTACATGTCTGCAATGGAGCTTGGTTAGTAATATGTATCTGTTCATTTCGACAAGTATGGACAAAGGTGTTTTCGATGGGAATTTTGGGGTGTGATTTATGGTGGAGTACTCAGATCTGTGGTTTCTTGTATATCCAAGAGTATGAAATAAGGCATAATAGAGAAGCGTATCTTTTTTTCAGATTGGTGGGGTCAAGTACGTCAGAAAATCAGTGAGGCATTTAGTTGAGAATTATTTGAAGGTCACCGGAATGGGCAACCCCACAAGCCAAAAGGTGGCTGAAGGATTCGGAGCATGGAAAAGGAATTTCGTTTATTGGGGTGGTTGGAGGAATATACGGAGATCACAACACAAGGTTTTTCAACAGGAAGGATATATCAAATAAAAGTTTGGGGAATAAGTAATTATGGATTATGTCACCGTTGGTCAAGGGAATTCGTAAAGTCCCAGCTAGTATTGCCTATTGGCAGAGGCTTAAATAAATTTCTTTCAATATGTGGATCATAAGCTGAAATTATCAAGATCTGGGGAGTAACTGGACAATTGGTCTTTTGAGGGAGATAATATATAAGAATAAACCGGAGTTTTTGTTTCTTTCTGAAACAAAGCAATAATATTCCTTTACACAAAAATTTATGGGTTATTTTGGGTATGACAAACTTTATACGGTGGAACTAAGGGGTGCAAGCGGGGAGACTTGCTTTATATTATTACTAGTATTATGTCCCGTGCGTTGCACGGACTAATGTTTATGGATTTAAAATCAGCTATGATTTGATAGTAAAATATATGTTAGAGTTGGTTTATAGACGGTGGAATAATATAAATACTATTTTTAGTTAATATTCTAATATCCATAAATTTCTATCGAACATCTTTACACATCTTTTATCGATCATTTTTATTCAGTTTCATTATCATTATCTAATAATACTTTTATGAAAGAATTTTTATTCAGTTTCATTATCATTATCTAATAATAATTTTATGAAAGAATGTAATGAAAGCCCTCTCACTTGCTCTTCTTTTCCCGATCTCTACAGAGTGATCTCGAATATAATCTCTTATCTCCTCTGTTTTGATTTTTGTCGTATTTTGTTTCATTCCAAGATCGCTCAATTTTTATGCTGATCAAGTAGTTAAGCAGGCCTTAAGTCTGTTTATGGCCCAAAGACTTAAATATTAATCTAATTAAGTATGATTTGTGACAAAAAAACATTCTTTTATATTCTATTTTTGTTTGGTGAAGCTTGAATATGTATATTTTGTATGTTCGATATATTTTTAAGTAATCTAGATTTTATGAAACAATGTTATCAATAAGGTCACTGATGAAATTTTCAATAAATTTTCCTTCGTTAATTAATATGTTGTAATCTAATGATCTAATATAATGATCTCGTTTCTTTCTCTCGTATGTTGTTGTTAACATGTTGTAATATAATGATCTAATATACTAAAATTTAACTCATTTAAGTAAATCATAATGCCAAAGCAACCGCGTTAAAGAATCTATAATCAAAATTGACTATGTTTGTGGATTCCCGTTTAAGAAACTTAATGATTGTTAAAATACCATACCTTGTGACATGTTAAAGAATATAAAAAATCTGATGATACAATTTGGGGATCAATACTATTTTCACGTTCAAAATTTATATACCAATTTTCATTAAGTTAAAAAATAATTATTGGCACAAAATATTGTATATTAAATAAAAGATATTGTGACAAAAGATAAATAAATAAAAAAATTTTTTTTAATTTTTATTAGGAATATTAACAGATCAAGAATTCTATCTCCTAGATATAGTGATGACTCTCCAAACAAATATTTCTGCTTCTGAACTTATCGGTAATCCATCTTTATGATGGATATAAAATTCTAAATAAACTTGATATGTAGATATGTTGATTGTAGCATGGAACAGAGCATATTCCATATCAGTAAAAGTACAAACCACACCGAATAAGTGCTTAGTCCGGTCCCGGTACAGGCATCGTAATTTCATCCGCTAATTTAAAGAGAAGATGAAACCGTCCTGACATAACATGGTGGTGTTAATTGGTTTTTGCTGAAAAATTAACAAAGCTTTTTCTTGAAAAATTCACAAAATAACACGTAAAAAGAATCTAGCCTAGGCGTAATATACATGTTTCATTTATTTACAAAGTCAAAGCTTTTGAAATAAACATACGGACATCCTCCATTTTTGAAAAGATCTGATAGGTAAATTACTTGACATGTAAATTGTCATTTTCTATCAATAGTCGAATCCAAAACCTTTATTTAAATTAATATGTAAGCCTGAATGCAGTACAATAATATGACTAAGCAAATTGAATTGCGGCTAGTATATATGTTTCCATGCATAAGCAAGGTAAATAAAATTTTAATACTTTTGAAAATTTGAAGAAAGTATTTTATCTTAAGCTCCTCATAACCAAGGACATGATTCTTCAGATTACCAAATCTTTGGATATCTCCTTATTTCATGAACTCCAACCGGAATTTTCTCCTCTTCTCATTGTCAGGCTGTCAGTAATTTAACTGCTCCATTCCTGCAGTTCCAAAGCTTGGAAGCCTCAGAAAATGGCCAAAATGTGAAATGTATTAAAAGGAAGAAGACAAATTCACATGAGTAGAAAAGCTTTTCTGCCAATGACATTACATACAACAGAAACAGAAGAAAAAAAATGACCGCATATGAAAAAAGAAATGCAGTTTTTGTCCTAAAATCTTGTTCAACAGATTAATTAAGTAATACATTTATTAATTGAATGGATGTTCATAAGTTACCTAAGCATATAAAGTAAACGATGTTTATGGTTATGAAGTAAATTTAAGCCTTTAAAGCAATTGAATTGCCTGATCTTATTCAATCTGTATATTAACGACATGGTATGGTTATATCATTCAAATGTCTTAAGCCTCAAACATAAGTGTAAAATACTTTTTTGACAATGAAAGTGTAAAATACTTGATAACCTTACAAAAACACACCAGTATTTCTTCAGTTGGTGTGCTATTATTATATAAGGAAAATGATTATAAAAAACACTCATAGACTACTCGCATGTCTTACGATTTTGCAAGTTTTTAAATCGAGCAAATAAAAGACAACAGGACAAATACAAAGGTAACCTGAAGGAGAAGAAATGCTCATAATATATTTATTTTGCAGAGAAACTACACAATAGTTCAGTACCTATAAACTGAATTAATTAAAATCGATTTGACTGAATAAGATTTACCTCTTTGGTAGTTTTAATCTTCAATCCAACTTTCTTTTCGTTCAGCATCGGTAAGATGCTAAAAAATGAAAAGATCTCCTACGAATAAAGAACACATGCTGAGAGATGGCAAAGAACTACACTAAAAACAAAATGGAAATCGTTTGATGATTTTGATCATCCATTGTAGACTGGCAGTAAACTCTCCTGGTTTCTCTATTTTTTTTTTTAAATTTCCACAGAGAACAATCTGGACTTTGATTATACACAATCCGTTTCCTGGAGTTACTTGTGAAATAATTGTACAATCAAGCGGCATGACGATTCAAAACTGCTGTATGGACCTGCAAAATCGAGATGTGAAAATTTTAAGTACTCTCGATTAGATTAAAATTGCAAAACCACAAAAGAATATAATAGAATGATGTCATACTATTCTAATAAGATCGAAATAGGTTTATGTGCTCCTGTCCTGAAAATTGTGTTGATGTAAAGGACTTGCAAAGATAATGACAAAAAAATTTATACAAACGAAATAGTTGGGCCATAATTTGGTTTCTGCCATATCGAAGAATTGTACCTTTTTGCTACCATCTTGGCCTCTCTTGTCTCCACTCTTTGATTTCATTTATCGAGTTCTTTCATCAAATCCAATCTCGACCTCCGCATCTGCAGCCAAAGAACTATAGCTTCGAATTCTATCAATTGTTTTTGTTCCTTCGTTGCGTCATTCTTCTTTGTAGATCTAGATTTTTAAAATTTCTGGGTTTTGAAACAAAAAAAGGAAATGTATAAAGAGTTTGTGGTTTGATGTCAAAAAAAAAAAAGAGTTTGAGGTTTATGTTTTCATAAAATGAAAGTTTTACTGGTGATTCTTTGTCGAATCTTAGAGATCTTGGAGGAAGAAGATTCTCAGAGATTGGGCGGAAGAAAAGCGATCGTGATTCATGGCTGTAGGAGAGCAACTGTTGAAAAAGGATTGAAAATGAAATAAACAATTTTTTTTTAATAAAATACCTTCGAATAATACGGTTCTTCTTCCAGGCAATGTTTATTCTTCTTTCAGGTAATGCTCTGTGGGTCCATGCCACGTTTTAATCCTCTAATTTATACTATTAAAACATGAAAGTTTTTTGAAACTAACCTTGTCTTGACGTGTTATTTACAGGCCATGTCATTGGAATTTGAGCGTAAATATTTCGATTCATTAAGGGTAAATTTGCCTTTATACATGAATGTCAGATGGGTCAGACCCGGTTTATATTCGGATAAACACGCGGATCCTATGGGTCAAAATCCTACGCATTGATTGGTGAAATTAAAAATATCTTTATTATTAATTTTTATATTTAATTGGATCGGTACATTAAATATCTTAGAAAAAACATATTTTTAGGAAAGTAAATATCCAATCATATCTTATTTAAAAATTCATGTTATTATGTATTACTTATTCTATTAAATAATTCCAAAAGTATTAATATCAGATTTCAACAAAATCTATAAATTAGGAAACAAACTATAAAAATCATTAATTTTTGGAAAATTCATATATATTTGCAGTTATAATCATCACATATAAATTCAAAATCTTTATATCATATATAACCAAAATATTTATAGAGTTTAAAATTTTAGTTATCAAAATATATTTATAATATTTTTATTTTTGTTTTAAATATTAATATATATTTTTATATTATAGCCAAATCTTATATTTTTTTTATTTTCATTGATTTCTTAAGAAAATAATTATTTTATAAAATTATTTAAACTACTATAAAAACGGGTTGAACAATGTTGCGATTACCTTTTAAAATTTATTATACAATTATTTAAAATACTACAAAAAGCATTATAGCGCCTAGGCGGGGCGAAATCGAATTGTTGGACTCCATAAGACAGCAGGAGAATGGGTAACGAAGGATCAAGAGATTGAAAATGTGGTTGTAGGATACTTTGACGACTTATTTACCTCAAGCAGTCCAGATTTTTTTTGAGGATTTATTACAGGAGGTTCCAACATCAATTACTACACAAATGAATGAGAATCTAATGATTGATGCTACAGAGGAAGATATCCGGCAAGCTTTGTTCATGATGCATGAAGGAAAAGCTCTGGGTCCGGATGGAATGACGGCATTATTTTTTCAACATTCTTGGCCAATTGTGAAGAATGATATTGTTCGTTTGGTTAATGATTTTTTCCATACTGGGGAGCTAGACCCACAGATCAACATGACAAACATTTGTCTTATCCCAAAGACGGAACGACCGAGTAGGATGACAAAATTACGGCCTATCAGTCTATGCAATGTAGGGTACAAGATTATATGCAAGGTTATGTGTCAAAGGCTGAAAGGGTTACTACCAAAACTGGTTTCGGAAACACAATCGGCCTTTGTTGCAGGGAGATTGATTTCGGATAATATTCTTATTGCTCAGGAAATGTTCCATGGTTTAAGAACAAAACCATCATGTAAAGACAAGTTTATGGCAATCAAAACATATATGAGTAAGGCTTACGATCGGGTTGAATGTAAATTTATTGAAAATCTATTGAGGAAAATGGGATTTGCGGAAAAAGGGTTGATCGGATAATGAGGTGTATCACATCAGTTCAGTATATAGTTCTAATCAATGGTCAACCACGAGGCTACATTTTTCCACAGAGGGGACTTAGGCAGAGTGAGCCTTTGTCACCATATTTATTCATTTTATGTACAGAAGCATTGATAGAAAATATAAAGAAAGCCGAGAGAGTAAAACAACTAACAGGGTTGAAGGTGGCAAGGAAGTGTCCTCCGATCTCACATCTACTCTTTGCTGACGATAGCTTATTTTTCTGCAAGGCTGAAATGACGGAATGCCAAACGATATTACGGATTCTCAAGGACTATGAGAGAGTTTCTGGTCAACAAATAAACTTTTCGAAGTCTTCACTACAATTTGGACATACGGTTGACAACGGAATCCGAGAATATATGAAGACAACTTTAGGAATCACAACGGTGGGTGGAATGGGTTCATATTTAGGTATTTCAGAAAGATTGAGCGGTTCGAATACTCAAATATTTAGTTTTCTTCAAGACAGCCTTCATGGAAAAGTGAATGGTTGGACAACAAAACTTCTGTCACGAGGAGGAAAGGAAATCTTGATAAAAATCAGTGGCTACGGCAATGCCAAACCACGTAATGTCATGTTACTGGATGCCGAAGACAGTGAGTACAAAATTGACAAGTATTATCTCTAATTTTTGGTGGAGTTCGGGGGCCATAAACACAGGTATGCGTTGGAAAGCATGGGAAAAACTATGTAGAGGTAAAGGAGATGGTGAGATTGGTTTTTGGTCTTTTCAAGATGGTAATACGGCTTTCTTAGCAAAACAGTTGTGGAGACTGGATATTCTTTTCTCCAAAGTCTTTAAGGGTAGATATTTTCGGCATACAGATCCTTTAGATCCTATAAGATCATATTTCCCATCCTATGGGTGGAGGAGTATCCTTTCAGTTAGATCTCTGGTTAAAAAAGGACTGATTAAGAGGATGGAAACAAGGGAGACCATATCAATATGGAATGATTCTTGGACACCAGCCTATCGCCCGAGACCAGCACTCCAATAACCTAATGTTACGCACAATATTTATACGGTGGACCAATTGATTGATCATCAAAACCAAGTTTGGAATAAACAACTGCTAGATGTGATTTTTGAACCTGAGGATGTGGGCTTGATTCTTGGTATCCAGTTCAGTCGCCTTAATCGACCAGATACGCTAAGATGGCATTATACAAAGTCGAAGAGATACACAATAAGATCAGGCTATCATACAGAAAGGGAGTTCCCAGGAGAAAGAGAGGTCATTCCTGTTTTGGGACCAAATGTCAAGAGTTTATAAGCTTACTCGTGGAAGGTCACATGTCCACTGAAAATACTGCATTTTATATGGCAAGTAGTCTCGGGATGTTTACCGGTAACAAGAAACTTGAAGGCCAGAGGAATAAAATGTGACACGCAATGTGTGCGGTATGGAATAGAGGAGGAATCAATAAACCATGTTCTGTTTGAATGTCCACCAGCTCTACAGACTTGGGCCTTATCCTCAATTCCAACAAATCCGGAATCCTTTCCATCATCTTTCATTTTTACAAATATGGATTATTTATTTTAGAGATTACCTTCGGATAAAAAATAACAGTACGTATCCTTTGATTTTGTGGTATATTTGGAAAAGTAGGAATGATATGATCTACAATCACATTGACATAAGTCCCTAGATGCATTAAGATTGACTGAAACAGAATTTGCAATATGGGAGAATGCAAAGATACTAGAGGTAAAGATACTAGAGGTAACGGAATGGATAGAGAACGAGGAAAGGTTAATAAATATTGGACATGATTGGGTTTATATGGGAAATGGTGTTATTTAGATGGATCATGGAAAGATGGAGAGTCATTTTCAGAACAAGGATGGTACACCTGTGATGAGGGCACTGCAAATGTTATGATGGGATCAATGAATATCATGACAAGTTTATCCCCTCTTCATGCGGAATTCGAAGCCTTGATTTGGGCTATGGAATGCATGAAGGATCTAAGGCACACACACATTACATTTGCAACTAACTGTTCAGAATTGGTTAAGTTAGTGTCGGAACCAGAAAAATGACCAGCTCTTTCAACTCATCTAGAGGAGTATGATAGACAAAGGTGTACTTTACAGCTTTTGAACTCAATCACATATCTCACACGCGTAACTCGATGGCAAATAAGCTAGCACGAAGTGCTCGGCTAAGATCATCACAGAGCTTTCATGTTGGTCCGTAGCCACCAACTTGAATTTTAGAGAGATAGATTCTTTTTTTGTATCTTGTTGACAAAAAAAAGTACAAACTTCATTTTTGAAAATTTTAAAAACCATTTTCGGACACCTTCATTTGAAGATATGAAATTAATTGTATCTCAGAAACTAATGTGCTTAATTCAATCAATTCAATTTGATATTGTCGTCGTGCAACAATGGTGACATCTCTAATCAGTGGCGGAGCCATAAATTTTTTTTATCGGGAGTATAATAAAACTAAAGTTTAATAGTATAAACTTTTTTTTAGTGTTTAGTTTTGTTACATTTTAAAAAATTATTATACTACACCTTTTGGATATATACTAATAGATAGTAACTAGTGCAACCATTATAGAAAATATAAAGGGAGAATATTAGCTATATAATATAAAAAATACATTTTCAACATAAACATTAGTTCTACTAATGAGAAAAACATAAATATTTTTAAAAAATAGCCATGACATGCTATGATTTGAAATGGAATCTAACTAATACAGGACAACAAGTAGAAAAAGAATTGTAATTTGCTTTGGGAAAGCATATTCTATATGGAAATGTAAATAAAAATCTAAGATTTTGGAAATAAAATAAACATATAAACAGAAAAGTAAAGATAGCAAAAGTATATATGGAAAACCAAGAGGGCAAGGTGGCGCTCTTACCCAAATTTACCGGGGGCACGTAGACTGTTTTTGCTATTTTAGTTACAATTTGTGCAGTAAAACCGATGAAAAGTTTTTGTATATATAATTAACCGGGGCAACTTCCCCCCTCACTCCTAGCTCCGCCCATGTCTCTAATGATGCATGTTTGCATCATTTCGTTCACAAAAAGCTCTTGGAATGATTATCATTGTTGAATGCTCTATGTTTAAGTTTATTTCGTTGATCATGGTGCATTATTTAATTATTTGGTCTTTCATCAAAAGTTATAAGAATAGTGGTCAACCTCTTTCCAATATATAACATGAATTCTGGCAATGGAATGTAGTTGGGTTTTCATGTTGATCCGAATGAATCATCTTTTTCGAGGAGTGAAATCTTTGCCTGCTAGGCTCTTTGCCATCTAAATCACCTGGATGTGCTCCAGACGGCTATACGGCTGAGTTCCATTTTGGACATGGTACTAGGAAATGGAATCCTAGAATTGCACCTTATCCGAATGAGGGACCCGACGCCTATAAGAAGTGGAGGTGGATGCGTCTTTTCAAGATCCATCAGAAGCAGGAGGAGAAGAAGTGAACCTGAATAGGTGGTCATTCATGCCGTCTTCACCTTCACTTGCCATGGTAAATGCTCAGCCTTGCCATATCCCATGCTCGTAGCAAAGACGTGAACAACAAAGGTTATGCGAAATGGACCAAATCGGAGCCCATTTCGACCAACTCTCTATCATC
Source organism: Orychophragmus violaceus (assembly GCA_030180135.1). NCBI lineage: Eukaryota > Viridiplantae > Streptophyta > Magnoliopsida > Brassicales > Brassicaceae > Orychophragmus > Orychophragmus violaceus. The sequence goes on from CM058231.1 coordinate 73,936,909, forward strand.
TTTCTTTGGCTGAGTGGCATGTATTTCCATGGTGCTCGTTTTTCCAATTATGAAACATGGCTGAGTGATCCTACTCACATTGGACCTAGTGCTTAGATGGTTTGGCCAATAGTGGGCCAAGAAATCACTAAACAATGTTTTCAACGAGTTTTCATTTGCTAATTTTATACACCTTACTTTATAATTTTAAATAATTAACAAATATATATATATATATATCCTACAGTAGATTGAAAAATCTAGAAAAATCTTTTAATATATTGAAGTAGTACTTAGTTATACCGCTTTTACCCAATTTTCCACCATTTTCCCATATAAATTATTTATGTGATACGATCAACAGTCAGTATGGTATATTTACAGAGTGGATTGTAACAATCGTACTAAGTTTTCAAGTTATGAAGATGGTTTGGAAAAAAAGAATTCCAATCTAAAGAAAATCCAATAGCATCTTTAAAGCTCTTCTTCACATTTAATTTTAATTATTTTGTTAACGATTTGGCTACCTAATTTTCTTTATCAATTTGATTCTAAACTAATAATGTGAATTTCGAGAAATTCTGTATGTCCACTTCTATACTATTATTTGGGAAGTGATTTTGAGAGAATGAAGCTCTCTAATTAATTCTCAAATTTAATTCTTCAAATTAATTATTTCTAACACAATATCTAAAATATCTTCAAATTTAACTTAACTCTCAAAATTAGTTATTATTAATTATTTCTAACACAATATCTATAATATCTTTAAACATTATTTTATTTTATCTTAGGTATATTGGATGATGCCATAACATTATCACATATATACAAAATATATAAGATATATCTTGCAACTAACTCATTCATTCTCAACATAAAATATTTTAATGATATTGTAATTTTTTTTTATTTCTTAATAAACTTATTTGATGATTAATCTTTTGATATAGGAAAGTGTTAACTATGTTGTATATGTAGATATATCTATATAAAATTAATTTCTTATGTGATATATGTAGATATATATATATATATATATGACTATATTAAATATTAATATTTTTACAATCACATTTTTGTCTTTATACCACCACAAATTTCTACTATTCTTTGACTTTATCTAATATTATTATTAAAACAATATAAATAGATATAATATTTTATAGAAAAATGCGATAAACATGATTACCTGATTTTAATGGAAAACACGGTTTTGACGGAAAACGTGATTTTGCGTAAAAAAATCATAATTTTGCGGATTTTGAAAAAACCATAATTTTGCTAAAACATAATTTTACGGAAAACATGATTGTGCGGAAAATACAATTTTGAGAAAGACAAGATACTGCCGGAAAATTATGATTTTTTACAGAAAACATGATTTGACGGAAAAGGTTATTTTGGTGGAAATGCGATTTAGCGGAAAGTAACATTTTGACGGAATATGATTTTGACAGAAAATATGATTTCTCAAGAAAGTGATAAACATGATTTCGCAGAAAAACAAGATTTTGACGAAAAACACAATTTTCCAAAAAATCACAATTTTGCGGTCAATTTAATTTTGAAAAAACATGATTTTTAAGGAAAACATGATTTTTTCTGCAAACAAGATTTTTCGGGAAACATGACTTTGCGGAAAAACATGAATTTGCGGGAAACACGATTTTGGAGAAAAACGTGTAAAAATGGGATTTTGCGTAAAATATGTTATTGACGGAAAATATGATTTTCCGGAAAACATTATTTTGACGGAAACATACATAAAATATGATTTTGCGAGAAAACTCAATTTTGACGGAATATGTAATTTAGACGGAAAATACCATTTTTACGGAAAACGTGATTTCGACGAAAACCTGATTTTGCAGATATATGTCAAGATCTAATTAAAAATAATTAAAATATATATCTAGAAGTAACCCTTATGTATTTAAATTAAAATATATTTTTTAATTAGTCGCATTGCATTTAGATAATGATCCAAGATAGAAAAAATAAACAATCAAATATTTAGGTTTACTATCTAGATATAAAATTAAAAACAAAACATCTAGATGCAACATCCAAAATAATTATTTAAAATATATTAATGCCTGCTTAAGGTGCAGGCCAATCACCTAGTAATATTAATTTATAACACAAATTACATGTATCAATTATTTTAAATTAGATAAAAACTTGAAAGGATACCACACTATTGTTGTTTGAAACATTTTTTTTTGGTTTCAAACACTATTGTTTACACACCGGTAATCTTCCATACTTTTATTTTCCATATCTTACCAATTATTTGGAGAAATGCAAACAAAAAGGAACAAAGCGAGGGAGAAGAAAAAGAGGGTAATATGCCAGACAAAAAAAAGTCGAGCTATTCAAGTACCACCCTCACTCTCTGACGTGCCAGATAAACTCTTATTCAGTTGCTAGAGTATTAGTAGGTGTTACCATCAGCACCGACTTTAGTAGTGTGAGTTTTCCTACGTTTGATATGATAACCTTCTAGTCGACCAGATTGGTTTTTTTTTTGCTTGATCTTATTCACAATCGAGGTGATTAGGTCCTTTTCTTGTCCACAGAGTTCTGGTAATCCTAGATACTTCCCATATCCATCCTCTTTCTCAATCGCCAAACTTCATTTAACTATGTTTCTAACCTCTCTTGCCGTCTTTGCAAAGAATGTTATTGCTGAGTTTTCTCTGTTTATTGTCTAACCTGAGGCCAACTCGTACTCTAGCAGAATCGTCTTCGAGTAATCACATCTCCTTTGGTCTGTTTTAGTAAAAAATATTGAATTGTCGGAAAAGAGAATGTGACTGATTCTCGATCCTCTCCTTGAGACTTGTACTACAAATAGTTCTTCATTCCTTTGCGCTATATTACAGTGTTCGGAAAAGACCTTGCTGCATAATATGAACAAAAACAGAGACAGTGGACAACCCTTTCTAATCCCTCTTTGCGGTTTAAAATCTCCAATTGCTTCACCATTTATCAAAATCAAAAAGATCTCTATAGACACGCATTGCATTACCCACTCTTTAAACCGGCTGTGGAATTTGTACTCCATTAGCACCGCTCGTACAAAATTCCACTCCAAGTGATAGTATACCTTGCTCATATCAGTTTTGACTGCCATTGTACAATACCTCGTTGCTTTCGATCTTCTGAGGTAGTGATGCATCTCGTGCGAAATCAAGATGTTGTATGTAATGGATCTACCCGGTATAAAGGCAGATTGATTCTCCGACACCACCGTATTCATGATCCTCATTAACCTCTTTGTCAGTATTTTCGAAAAAGCTTTGTAGTACACATAGAAAAGCGCCAACGGTCTTAATCCTTTACACAGATGGGGATTTTGATCTTAGGGATCAGTCCAATGTGCGACTCGTTGATCTTATGAGGTAGCCTTCCCGTCTCAAAGAATCTCTAAATCTCATCTATGATCTCTATTTTCAGAACCTCCCAGTTTGTATGGTACAAGCTTGCGGAAAAACCATCCGCATGTATTGAGATTAAGGCATCTTTAGTCTCTTTTGGCGTAGGTACAGTAGTGATATCCACATTCAAATCCTTCTTTATCATTCTCCTTATCCCTTTCTTCACGGTTGGTAGAGGATACTTTGCTCATGCAGTGAACAGGTTTTGAAAGTATCTCGTGAAAACCATCGTAATGTCCTCCTCTTTATACACAATCTTTCCTTCATCAACTAAACATATATCATATTTACAGCCCTTCTACCTCGTGTGACAGCATGGAAGTACAATGAGTTTTACTTTACGATTTTGAGTCATATTTTCCTATGATCATGCCTTAAAAACTCTTCCTCAGATTTGTAGGCCTTTTTCAATACCTCGTTGATTCTATGAACCTCATTGTTCTCCAAATTCGGGTCTACCATGATCCTTTCAAGCTCACATTTCTTTAGCGCAATTAGTTTATGATAGTTGATATGCTTCTCCTTGTTCTATTCCATTAGCTTTACTCTGAAGTTTTCGATATTTGCTTACACTGATTTATTTCTCTTCTCTTCCCAAGCTAGCTTGATAAACTTCTTTTCCTCCATATTGTTCCTACAAATCCTTTCATAACGGAAAAGATAGTCTCATTTCTTTTTTGGTGGATCTAGGTAACTTAACACTGGCCGATGATCAGAGCCTTCAAAGTTTAAGTAATTGCAGTAGTTGTGAGGGTACAAGTCCTCCCATGCTCCATTTGATAAAGCTTTGTTCAGGTGACATTGTACCAAGTGTAAATCACGCTTTCCTCTCCACGATAATATGTTCCTCGTGTGTCAAAATCATACAAATCACATTCCCATAGAAAGGCTCTAAATTCGGAGTATGATCCTTCTGATCTTATAGGTCCTCCCTTTCACACTTCTGAAATTTTATCGTTGAAATAACCTATAAGAAATGAAGGGAGGTCTCTAAATTCATTGCCATCCGTTAGCATCTTCAATACCGCTTTTCGTTTTGATCTATCCGGCTCGCCATATATGAAAGAAGCAGAAAAAGCTTCTCTTCTCTAAGTTATTATGACCTCTATCCCATTGTCACTTTTTACGGTGATCTCCAACTCCACCTCCTCATCCCATAATAGGTCTAGACCTCCTCCACATGAACTGTGCGGTGATACCAAGAACATGGAATCATAGTAAAGAACCTTGAGTTCTTTAGCCACAAAGTCATCCGCGTTGATTTCCATAAGAAACAGAATCTCATGTCTTATATTCTTATGAATTTATTTTATTCGTCAAACCATCATGAGGTTTCACAAACAACAATAGTTTCAGCTCATTATCACTGAGGAACCGGATTTCAGGCGATCCGAAAATCCCCCTCCTCTGCAAATTTCCTTCCTTAGATGTTTGTCTATTTTCCGAAGGGTCTTGGTTAATTAGATCACTTGTAAAGTTGTCCTCCCTTTAGTTCATGTTTCCTCTGTTCTCTTCCTGTTGTTCACTTAGCTCCAAATTACCCCGGTTATGTTTTCTCCTCATCGGTTTTTGATTATGATATATGAGTCTTCTTCTTTCACTTCCTCCAATTACTATTCTCGGGTTGTTCGAAATGCTTTTCTTGCTTCCCGATAGTACACTTCTTCTTTGCACGCTTGCATTTGAAGGTCCGCCAACTTCTATTAGCATTCTCTTATTTATTCTGTGGATAACATGTCAAATTGTTTTACAGAATTGTATCTGTTGTTTGTTCCATCAGATTGAGTTCCTCATTTTCCAGGATGTGGTTTAGTCTTGCCTCTCTTTCCTTTGGTTTTGGGTGGTTCACATATTGGCTTGTTACTTCCCTAAGCTCACGCATTATTTCCTCTCTTGATTGAGTTTTGTGGGCGGTTATGTCCTCATTTATTTGAGAGTTTCTTTCCGATGATGTTCCTCTTTTTGTTGAGGTCACCTCATGTTCCTCCCCCAATACATTCATTTCATTACGCTCTACCACATTTCGAATGTTTACAGGGGTTCTCTAAAGCCAGCCTTTGTTCCTTATAGTCAAATTTCTCCCTCCATCATCGGTAGTACTCCTTGAGGTTCTTTTTGATACTATTTCAGTACACCCTCATATCGATGTCATGTTGAGGATCTTATCGAGTTGAGGTTCTAGCCTGATTCTCTAGGCATCTTTAACGCGCCATTCCTTTCTCTTATTATACTAGCTTTCCTTTGAGTGATCTTTTCTAAAACATTCTCCAGTGTTTCTCTCTCTTACTCCGTTAGAGTTAGCTTCATACATTCTATTACTGGCTCGGCGATCCTCCTCCTGCAAGGATACTCTTTCTCGGAAGGTTCCTCCTCTCGAAACTTCTCGGTTAAATTCTCATGAGTTCACCCTGGTTAAGTCCGCTCTTATCGATAGTCCACCTTCCCTAGCGTTCTTGAAGTGCGATCCGTTATTGATAAACTTTGCATTGCTCTCCTGATCTCTGCCTATGTCTAGGTCCTGATCTCGGTTAATTCTTGTGGCATGAACTAATGCTTTGTTTGCTATCTTTCTTTTAAAAAAAAAATCATTTTACAATAAAATATATTGTTGGTCAAAAATCCGCACCCGGATTTAGGCCAATAAGGCTCAATGGCCTTATCTCTCGAACATGTCAATATTGAAGACATCACTCTGACCCAAGACGAAGCCTATTTCATATCTGCATCATTAACTGGAAAACGACTGCGTATCAAGAAAGGTGTGCAAGATATTTAAGTCAAATGTCAAGCTGATCTAGTCAGAGTAGATCACTCTGAGATCAGCTCAACAGTCCTGAGATCGTGGATATCGTTTCAACAAGAGGATTACGAGATATGTGGATGAAGAGCTCGTCAATAAGGCTATACAAGGAGTTTGATGGCTTTAAGTCAATAACCTTCTTTTCCATTCATTTTTACACACAAAATAGCTCTACGAGCTCAATGTAGACTCTCTCTTGAGATCCTCTTTGTAATCATTCTTTCATAAATACAAGATAATTACGAATTCCATTGTTCATTTTAGATAGTTCTTTGAAGCATTATGTGATCTTTGAGGTGCTAGTCCTACGAAACTCCCCATCCTGAATTTCCAAATCCACTTTTTGAAGTTGTCTGTTGGGAGACATTATAGTATCCTTTATCAGAAAGATTTGATAAAAGATCTTGAAAAATGAAAAGGGTGCTTAACAAACATACCTGGCGAAATCTATCTCAAAACATCTAGTCTTATAGGATCCCGAGCAGTTGACCCCACCGGTCGACGCTCCTACTAATAAGGCTCAGAGTTTTAATCCTATTCTACTGCCAGTGCACAGTTATGCAATGTAGTACTTAGGGTATCGAATCCACAAGGACTCACGGCTCACACGATAGATTATATGTTCTCAAGTTAAGCTAAATCAATCCAAAGAAAACAGTAAACTAAAGCAAGTAAACATGGACGTGTTTTCAATAAGAGAAAGGCGCTAGACTTAGGAAGTTCTCGGGAATTATGCGATGTCAGATACTTAACTAACCGGATTCAGATTAAACACAGGTTCAAGAATTAGAAACACAATGCTAAACAATCCAACTCTCGCTGAGATTGTTTCTATATCTAGCAACCTAGTGATCCAAATCTCTTTGTGATCCTAGAGTTCTAAACAAGCATTAAGAACCGGTTCTATCGGTTCACAATTCTCCTAAACCAAATCTCTTTGTATCTAGTCAAATTGCTCACACTAAGTTATTTCAGATTATAACTCACACTCTCGTGCTATTGTCAATTATCTCAGATCTAAACCCTAAGTGACCAGTCCAGAATTCAGTATTAAGCACAACTTAGGTGATGAACAAACAGATTGTGAATCCTAATAGATTAGTTATCTAAACATGCATAAAACCTTATTGAGAATCCCTAAATCTAACTAGGTTACTACTCAGACATATTATCAATCAAACAACACATCATGAGTAGAAAACTGAAAGATTGAATAGATAAAGTAAAGGGGTTCGAAATCCTTCTCTCAAGGTTACAAGTAGCAATAATCAGCCCCTTATCAAATCTCTCAATCTCCAAAAGCAAGAACAACGTAAGAACAAGATAAAAATTGAATATTGAGTCTGAAAACCTAATTAAAACTCCTAAACTCGTTTTGGGGTCAGACTAGAATTAGGGGAAACTTCTGGGTCTTTATGAAATTCTTTAAAACTTGTCTCAACTCGGCGTATAACTTCTCTTGCGTTCAGTGTCGACCGACATCAAAGTCAGTGTTGGTCGACATCCAGTCGTGGCCGAGACACCAACTTCAGCTCCTTTCACAAATCACCAGAAACGTCCTATAATCCCCCTCTTTGCTCCAAACGAAATTCTACCTGTAGAAGACTCAATAGACTCGAAAAACCAGGTTAAAGACTCAATATACACAACTATATCATGGTTGACAACCTAGAAAACCATGATATATCAACTCCCCCACACTTAGCTCTTGCTTGCCCTCAAGCAAGTTAAAGAACTAAATCATAAGAAAGAGGTTTGAAAACTCAGAAACTCATTTCATCCTAAGAACTTTCGCATTCACATTCACTTAGTAAGCCACTGAAAACTTTCCTGCAGATGTCAAGACCACAATATACTTCCCCCACACTTAGCAACTGTCCCAAGTAAACTCCAGAATCAAGTTAGGATATTCAAGTTCACCACAGTAACCTCTGTATACAATTAAGTGCGGTCTTACAGAGGGAGTATTGATCAGAGAACACATGGACTTAACTCATTCAGTACTGACCACCAAACTGTCGGTTTCTGGTTCTTTTCTTTTCCCTTTCTCCCTTAGCAACTGATTTTTCCCCACTGGGTATCATTTTATTTATTTTTATCAGTGCTCTTCCCTTTTTATTCGGGGTGTAACTTTGGATCTTTCCATGGATACACAGGAGGTAATAGGGGTCTCTACCATTCCCGTGACCACTTCGAAGCTACTAGCTTATCCTCGGTTTTAATCTCTTTTTTTTTTTTTTTACTTTCAAGGGAGGGGAAAATCAAGAACCATACTCAAACAGGATCACAGGCTATGTCAAGTACATCAGAGGAATCCGATCCAGAGATCTCAAGCCCCTAAGTAAGAAATTCATGTCAAGTTTAAAGATGAGGCTAGTGATGGATCCTCTGAATATCTGGTTAGATATGGGTGTCCTTGGTAAGTTGATCCGTCTGGGTTTTCTAATAATCATAGAATTACTGCAAGTCTGTCCAATGGTCACTTAGTTCCTGTTCCAGCGAAAAATTTCCTCGAAAAATCATAGTTTCAAACACTTTTTGACTCAATAAAACAATTTTGAAAACAATTGAAAACAAGAGACTGACTCTAAGAAAACAAAACACAATGTCAGTAGCCACCTCCCCCACACTTAGACTGCACTGTCCCCAGTGCAACCGTAGTATGAGATCGGGAGAAATCAAATTGGAACCAAAGAGTTTTTGAGCTGAAAATCCGAACCTGATCACGGCCGATGTCGACCGATACTAAGCTTAGTGTCGCCCGACATCGAGCTCGTAGTACCATACGCAGAGTGTTAAATGTGTTTGTGGTTAAGATCATGAGTTAGCACTCTATTCCTCACCTGTTAGCTGCGTTAAGTCACTCAAGATCACATCAAAAACAACAATGGAGATGCAATAAACTCAAATAGTCATGGTTCCAAGCAAACAAGACTGAAAAACTGAATCAAAAGAAACATAAAAATGACTCAAGAAAAGGAAAAAGAAAAACAAACGCAGAATCAGCAAGTGTCTAGAAGACTGGAGAGTCTCCATCGTCCATCTCATCCGAGTCAGCAGCCACCTCTACCTCCTCCTCCTCTAAGCTCAGATGGACAGGTGTCTGAGCTGATGCGCGACGTCGAGGCTGCGGGTGGTGAAAATGCTGTGAGCGCTGGCAGGAAATCTTGTGGACCTTCTTCCAAATTTCTTTGAGTAGCTGCTGCCCACTTCTGGAACTGCGATGGTGGCATGTCTTCTGCTGGTCCGGGAAGCTCGGGAAACTCATCTGTGTCATCAGTAGGGACAGCCTCATGCTCAGCAGCAGAAGCAGCAGCTCCAGAAGATGCGCCTCGAAGCACAATAGCATGGCGCGGAACAGCTTGGCAGAGATCTTCATTCGGCTGGAAGGAGAGTGAGAGAGGATCATCAATGATGCCTGTGAGCTTAGTCTTTGGAAGGGGAAAGTGGCGCTCTACGCCAGATATGTCATGGAATCTCCACCAAAACTGTGTCCCATTGGTGTCTCCCTTGATCCACTGACTACTATTCAGATGCGTGAAGTTCATGGTGAGCTTCTTAGTACAAATGCTCATCTGACTCCTGTCAAGCCCAAAGTGATCAAAGATGGGAGTTAAGAGACTCCCGATCGACTCTGTCTTCGTTGCCTTCCCAGTGAAAGGCTTCGCCGCCTTCAATGTCTCCAAATGGTGAGCAAAGAGAGCTCCCATGTTAGCATCCAACTCCAAATGAGCATCCTAAAACTCACTGACATCAACGCTCTTGCCAATCCCAATATAGAGCAAGAAAAGCTCAGCAATCCTTATCATCCCAGGCTCCATCTTACACAAGATAGTGTTGGAGAATATGCAGACAAGATAGCGTAAAACCGGATGTTGCACAACGGTCTGCCTGGTGGTCTGAGAATCATACACTCCCGTGCCAAAGTGTTTCCAAAAGAGCTCCACATCGGACCAGTGCTCAGGCAAACTGACTCTCTCCTTCGTTCTGTCAAACTCATAGATGTCGCATAGCTCATGGAGACTAAGTCTGTACCTCCTGCCCTTGGCCATGAATGTCAATGTACCCTCAGAAGCTTTCCTCACCACATCGTTGGTGTAGTACACATGGACTGTGGCCATAAACTGTCTCACCAGCTCCGGATATAAGTCGTAGTACTTGGTACAGATCGTACCCAAGCCAATCGTCCCTAAGACGCGCACCACATCTGATCGTATCTTCAGCTTGCCCATTGTGGTCATGTCAGGAAGCCGTATGGAATCGATCTTAACGTCACACCAGGCATTGTAGAACAAGTTGTCATAGACGTCCCACTGCTCTGAGATTTCCCTGTGGACGCATGCTCGCTTCTTCACCTCTACTGCAGGTTCGTCATCGAAGCAAGTGATCTTGAACTTCTTTGCTTCCATTCTAGGCCAAGGCGCTTGGTTCTGAGCATCGCGTTGCTGCGACGAGGAACCAGAAACATCAGTTGCAGAGGCTCTCGTGGGCGTTTTCCTTGGTTCAGACAAGGTTCCATCTGCAAAACGAACAAACAGACCAACGATCATGAGATTCTAAAAATCCGGATTTTTGCATCAACATATTCTCATGAATTGACTCCATATAATCATTCCCAGCATCAAAAGAAATCACATTCCACTAGACAATCATCCTAAACATCAATAAATCGAACCAAAATGGAAGCTTTCTTCCCATGAACACGAACTGAAAATCAAAGATTTAGAGCCATACCTTCGCAGATCGATTAAACAGATGATAGAAATGGATAGAGCACGGAAAAAGTGAAATGGAGCTTTGAATCATCAAAAACAGTGAAAAATTAAGAGAGATGGCGATTTTGAGAGAAGTTTCGGCGAGAGAGAAGTGAGGAAGAAGAAGACTGTCTCGGGTTTTTAAGAACTTTTACCTTGATTTCCTCGATGTCGACCGACATCAAGCTTGATGTCGGCCGACACTTACCTGTGTGACCCAAATCGACCTCTGGAAATCGACCTCGGTCGATAATCGTCCGTGCTCGAAACTTTCTCGAGTCCAATGTCGACCGACATCCAAGTGGATGTCGACCGACACTGACAACACAGTGCTACGGATTCTGCATAACTTGACACAAAAACTCCAAAAACGAAAGAAATCAAAATGCAAAACCAAAAATCCTAGTATATACAACTTACCAGTGTGTTGCCTCCCACTCAGCGCTTGTTTTAAGTCGTTAGCTTGACTTTGATGGGAGATTAGACTCTCGGTGGTTTCGACAGAGGCTGTGAGTGCCTCTGCGAAAGTCTCCTCATCCATGGTGGAGAGTAAGCAGTGTCAGCGTGAGCTCGTCCATGGAACGAGGGAATGCGATGGTTTCCTGCATTCTCAGCAATGAAATTAGTAGAGCGGGGTTGGTAAGATGCAAACCTTTGTGTTGGCGGAGCTTTGATGTTTGGAGCTTTCTGCTTAGAAGCAGTTGCTAGCTTTGAAGATGTTAGAGCGGAATCTCGAGAAACCACTATCTTCTTCTCTCCAGGATCAGAAACTGAAACCTCTCTAGGCTGAGCTTCTTGCTCCATCACAATGCTAAAGGTTTGACCGTCAATCTTGGGTATGCGCAGCACATCCATCTCAAAGTGTAGAGGCTCATCTCTCAGGTGGAGATCGATCTGACCATTCCTCACATCAATCTTTGCTCCAACTATGGCTAAGAAAGGTCTTCCCAGTATCAGAGGATCATCCGGCTCATTATCGTACCTTAGCACCACAAAATCTGTTGGAACTAAATAGTTTCCAACTCTGATTGGGACATCTTTAAGAACTCCTTACGGAATCCTTCTTGACTGATCATCTAGGACCAGAGAGATCCTAGTTTGTGAAAAATCTGTCATCCCCAGTCTCTTCGCCACAGAGTATGGCATGAGATTTCCAGCAGCTCCTAAATCACACAAGGAATGCTTGAAGCCATTCTCAAAGATAGAGCAACTCAACACAAACACACCAGGATGTGATAGCTTCTTGGGGACCTGATTAAGCAACACGTCACTGACTCGCTTAGGAAGCATTACCACCCATTCTTTCAATTTCTCGTCCATAGGTAGCATCTTCTCCAAGTATCTCTGTATACAAGGATGATAGGGTGAAGTATCAGCTTGTGGATCCTCTTTCAACTTCTTATCCATCACTTCCAGGTGTCTAGCTTCATCAAGCCCTTGTTGAGACTTCACAGACACCTCAGGGAAAGGTATAGGAGGCTCATGAGCCTTCTCTTCAGCAATAGCACAAGATGTTGGGAAATCTGGCTCCTCACGCTCTTGATGTCGACCGACGTTGAATTGATGTCGGTCGACATTGACTGATTTACCTTTGATGTCGACTCCATAATCGGTCATGGTCGATTTCCATTCGTCATGAGGATTCGAAATCCTTGTTGAAAGTAGATGTTGACCGACGTCAATGGAAATGTCGGTCGACATTGGGGTCACAGCCTCAGGTTTTTGACCATCTTCCACGAGTTCAGCAGTCTTAATCTCAAAATTTTCTCCTTGATTCGACCGATCATCAATCTGAACTGACCAAGCATTGATGTGGGTGTCTATGACATTCTTCCCCTTGACTGAACTTGAAATCTGGTGCACTTGTGTGTCCAGTTGCTTCATGTGAGTACTCAAAGATTCAAATTTCCCATTCAGATCTTCATACACAGCATCAAGCTTCTTGTTGAAGTCCACAGTGGTTTTTGTCTGACCCTATAGCAGTTGTTCCATCATGGCTTCCAGCTTGCTCTCACGATCATTGGTAGCAGGAGGTGCCTGGTATGAAGATGATCCATAAATCCTCTGATAGGAGTTGTTCTGCTGAAAAGGATTTTGGTAACCAGCATTCTGACCATATCTAGAAGAGTTTTGATTGCTTGTGAAAGCACTCTTCTGTCCACCATTAAAGAACTTGCTGTTCTGCTGATTTCCAAACCTGTTTCCTTGAAATCCAGAACCACTAATGTAGTTCACATCTTCTTCGGTGCAGCCTTCTTCAGGTCCAAACTCTTCAACATCCTGAGCAAAGTGGACATGATTCTTACTAGTCAACAAGTTGTGAACAGAGTCCAACTTGTTTTGCATCTCACCCATCTGTAGATGATCCAACTTTCCACCAGACTCTTTCCTTCTCTGATCTGCAGTCTTAGCACTGTTGCTGCTCACCAGATTTTCAATCAGCACTCTAGCTTGTTCAGGAGTCTTTGTGTTGAAGTTTCCATTGCTGGCAGCATCTAACGCAGACTGGTACCAGAGATCCACATCTCTGAAGAAAATGCCCAGCATCTGAACTTCACAGAATCCATGATGAGGACAATCTCGTTGGTACCTCTTAAACCTCACCCAAGCAGACTTAAATGGCTCTGTAGGTCCCTGAGTGAATGTCAGAAGATCCTGTCTGAGCTGATCCGAGCGAGCATCATCATAAAAGTGTTGCAGGAACTCTCTCTACTGCATCCCAAGTAGTTAACTTCCCAGGTGGAAGTTGCTTAAGCCAAGTTGCAGCTTCTCCAGTAAGATAGTATGGGAAAAGCTTAAGGTATAAGAAATCATAACCCACTCCATCTTGCTTCATCCCAGTGATGAAGGCTTCAAAATCCTCAATGTGGTCCATGGGTTGCTCATTGGGAAGACCATGGAAAGGATGCTATCTCAGAAGTGTGTAGTAGACAGTCTTGACTTCAAAGTCATTCCTCTCAAAAGTACGAGGTACAATTGCTGATCGGTTTGCATATAACTCATATAGTTGGTTGTAATCAGCAAGAGTCCTCTCAGCAGCAGGAGGAATAGGTTGTTGTCCATTACCTCCAGCATTGACCATCTGCCCCTCACCTTGAGGTTGTTCAGGTTCAGGGATTACGCGTCCCTCAACATAAATCCTTTGCCCATGACCATTGTAGGGGTTGTTCTGTTGGTCTCTTAGAACTCCTTCAACATCTGGTCTCAAAATCAAACGATTGTTCATCATTCTTGTTTTTTGACCCTTTCTATTCGTTCTCTCAAGTTTAGCAAGCTCCTCAAGTCTGAGGTTTAAAAGTTCTTCGCTATGGTTGCTTTGGGTATGTCGACTTGGCATACACTGATTTCAAGTCTGAAATCGTGAGTGGTGTCGGGCGACACTGAGAAGGGTGTCGGTCGACACTGAGAGATTCTGTTGATTCCTGCAGCAACAAAACAAGCCAAACCGAGAAAAATCAGTAACAAAAGAAATAAAACGACTTAGACTAAACTTTAAAACAAAATCTATCGGTGAACTCAGTTGAGTCCCCAGCAACGGCGCCAAAAACTTGATAGGGCTCAGAGTTTTAATCCTATTATACTGCAAGTGCACAGTTATGCAATGTAGTACTTAGGGTATTAAATCCACAAGGACTCACGGCTCACACGATAGATTGTATGTTCTCAAGTTAAGCTAAATCAATCCAAAGAAAGCAGTAAACTAAAGCAAGTAAACATGGAAGTGTTTTCAATAATAGAAAGGCGCTAGACTTAGGAAGTTCTCGGGAATTATGTGATGTCAGATACTTAACTAACCGGATTCAGATTAAACACAGGTTCAAGAACTAGAAACACAATGCTAAACAATCCAACTCTCTCTGGGAATGTTTCTATATCTAGCAACTTAGTGATCCAAATCTCTTTGTGATCCTAGAGTTCTAAACAAGCATTAAGAACTGGTTCTATCGGTTCACAATTTTTCTAAACCAAATCTCTTTGTATCTAGTCAAATTTCTCACACTAAGTTATTTCAGATTATAACTCACACTCTCGTGCTATTGTCAATTATCTCAGATCTAAACCCTAGGTGATCAGTCCAGAATTCAGTATTAAGCACAACTTAGGTGATGAACAAAAAAATTGTGAATCCTAATAGATCAGTTATCTAAACATGCATAAAACCTTATTGAGAATCCCTAAATCTAACTAGGTTACTACTCAGACATATTATCAATCAAACAACACATCATGAATATAAAACTAAAAGATTGAATAGATAAAGTAAAGGGGTTCGAAATCCTTCTATCAAGGTTACAAGTAGCAAGAATCAGCCCCTTAGCAAATCTCTCGATCTCCAAAAGCAAGAACAAAGCAAAAACAAGATAAAAACTGATAATGAGTCTGAAAACCTAATTAAAACTCCTAAACTCGTTTTGGGGTCAGATTATAATTAGGGGAAACTTCGGGTCTTTATGCAATTCTTCAAAACTTTTCTCAATTCGGCGTATAACTTCTCTCGCGTTCAGTGTCGACCGACATCAAAGTCAGTGTCGGTCGACATCCAGTCGTGGCCGAGACACCAACTTCAGCTCCTTGCATAAATCACTAGAAACGTCCTATAATCCCGCTCTTTGCTCCAAACGAAAGTCTACCTATAGAAGACTCAATAGACTCGAAAAACCAAGTTAAAGACTCATTATAAACAACTATATCATGGTTGAAAACCTAGAAAAAACCATGATATATCACCTACGGAAAAAGAATTGACAGGCTCTGGAAATGCGAAGCCGCCCTCAAGTGCTGTCGCATATCTGAGCCTACCACGATCTAGAACCATGTTTGGAAACAGCCTCCCCAATGGGAGTACCTCCACTGGGGTTTGGATAAGATTCAACAAAAACCCGATTGGTCATGCCTGAACCTTGACCATAACTAATCTGAGTC
Source organism: Orychophragmus violaceus (assembly GCA_030180135.1). NCBI lineage: Eukaryota > Viridiplantae > Streptophyta > Magnoliopsida > Brassicales > Brassicaceae > Orychophragmus > Orychophragmus violaceus. The sequence continues at coordinate 73,952,808 of CM058231.1, forward strand.
TTGTCTCTCCGCGAGTTACAGTGCTTACAAGGTCTAGCCTTAACGATCTGGTTGAGATCCATATCATGCTCTCAATGTTAGTTGACAAGGCTCATAGCCATGAATTGACATATCGAGCTCTAACAACACGGCTAGACCGACAAGAACGAGATCTCGCGAACAATCTTTTCGTGACCTCCCAATCTCAGGTTCCTAACGGGACGAGACTCCTCACAAATAGAGGAAGACCACCTCCATGAGCACGTCTTAACTTCTTTGAGATCTACGCAGCCCCTACGCCTCGAGACAATTCACTACCCCAGTGAAAACTGAAGGGTATCTGACAATTCCCACTTTTATGATCTTGGCATCGTTAACTACGAACTTGACAAACTCAAATGGCATGGGAACAACATGCCATCCAACGCTTCTGCCCTCTCCACCTCTTTTGCCTCTAAGATTTGAACCATCCAGATTCATGTGGCCTAGAGTGTGTAACATCCCTTCCACGTCGAGAAAACCTCCAGAGCTCCCCAACCGTAATAATTCTAGAACCCAATTCGACTTTAGACCTCCCCAAACGGGAAACAATCAAGTAAACGGTCAACCAAATAAGCTGATTTATCACCCTGCGGACCAACAAGGCGTGATTGACCTAAATATTTTCAAAGATATGTTGATCACACAAACGTTGAGCTGCAATAGATGAACAATCTAGTTCACTCGGCCATAAGTTCAGCTCATAATATTGACAGAGTAATCGAGGAAACTCGACAAACTCCCTTCACGGACAGGATTGCTAATGTTTGCATCCCAAATGCATCTAAAATCAGATTTCCATAATACTCTGGAAAAGGTGATCCTCAAGCTCACATCAAAGCGTTTAGAATAGCAATAGTTTGTGTACGCCTATAAGATTACGAGATAGAAGCAGGATACTGCCGTTTCTTTTCTGAATATCTTGTTGGGCCCGCCTTAGAATGGTTCGCAGGTAAGGAAGAAAAATTCAAAGATAACTTTAACCATTTCACCTTGGCTTTCCTAAAACACTACTCTATGTATATACTGAAACAAGTCTCAAAGGTTGATCTTTGGGAAATCTCTCAAGGTCGAGACGAATCCCTTTGAAGCTTCATAGATAGGTTCAAAGAGTTCAAAACCAAGATCACGAACCCGAACAAGGTTTTAGCCTTCAGAGCGCTCAGACAAGGACTCTGGTACACTTCCAGATTCTTTGAGGAGCTTGCAGCCAGATCAGTAGTTTCTCTTGATGACGCAATCCTTTGAGCGTCAACCTTTTTGCTTCTTAAAGAAGAGATTATAACCATCGCGGATAGTCATAGAAAATCTGCAGCACCCAAGAACAACATAACTTCCTTATTGAAGATTCGTTCAAGTCTAAAAACAAAACCCTTGATTAGAGCAAATTCTGCAAGTACCATAACAAGAACATACATTCCTCAGAAAAATTTCAAAGTAAAGCATGTCTCTCACCTGAAAAATCTAAGACCTAAACTTTAGGACAGTGGACTCCTGAAGTAGACGAGCTCCACCTCAGCCTGATACAAGCGAAGCTACCTCCAGCAAGAGGAGCCGGAATACACGGGAGGAGACCCTAGAGTCTCCACCACCAGGCCCACAAATGGGGGGAAAGCGTATTAAGCTCATCTTTCAGAACCTCACTCTTTTTGGAGGTAACACTAGATTTGTGGTCTCCCCCCTCCCGCACCTTTAAAACAAACTAGAACAAGCTCTAGCTCACTCACACTTCTTGGGGGAGAGGAAGGACTATGCCCACCTACAAATAGCGCTGCTCCAGAGAGCACCGCACATAAAAGCATCGACCTCATTGACCAAAAGCTCGGGCTACTCAGCTCACTGGCTGAAAAACAGGTCACCCGCCCACCCACTATCTTGGTTAATGCAAACTCGAGCTTCAAGTATCTTTGCACATCTGGGGGAAGAAAATTTGCATTATCCCTCACACTTTGCTAGTGCGGAGTCGAACTTTAACTTTACCCTAGAGCTCACTTCGCACTTCCGGGGGAGGGGGGGAAAGGTTATGCCGACCTCCAAAAAGCGTCAACTTCATTTATGGAGGTAACAAGTTCTGTCGTGAATCGGTAAACTCAATCTAAATATTCCAAAGATAAGTCTTCAAAGACTTTGGAATTAAAATCAAACTAGAAGGACTTAACCACAAAATCTGGTTCTGGGAAAGAAAAATGCTAACCATGGACAGACTGCACGACAATGCTCTCGTAATCAAGCTCGACATATATGGATTCGAGCCATCCAAACTCATGATCGATATCGATCGATATCGACAGATCGGTAAACGTGCTCTTTTATACCGCCTTTAGAGAATGGTTTGCACAAACTTTAATTTATAAGGCAAGAAAGGAGGTTTCACAGGTTTCACCGGTGAAACGACGTATTCACTAGGCACAATTCGACTACCGGTCGAAATCACCATAATATTAAAACAAAATGACTTCACGATATTTGACATACAACTCCCTATAATGCAATTATGGGCAGGCCATGGATCTACCCTATGAAAGCAGTTCCATCTACGTACCATCAATGCGTGAAATTTCTTGGCCCTAAAGGAATTAAAAGGATCTTCGGATTCCAAAGGTCGCATGAGTGTGCTACTTAGATGGCTATCACCGTATATAACAGTTTGAGTTATCACAATTACAGAAAATCAATGATCTCACAGAACGAGAGGTCAAACGCAACAAAGACCCAACAGTATGCGGACCTTGAAAAGAGCTCGTTGTAAAAGTCTGGATCAATGATACCAACCATGAGAGGTGCGTTGGTATCAGAGCAGACCTAACAAAACCCAATCAAGGATGACCTTATAACCTTCCTCAAAGCCAATGTGGATACCTATGCGTGTTCCACAACATATATGAAAGGAATCACTTTGGAAGTGACCTCTCACGACCTAAACGTTGATCCTACTTACAAGCCCCCGTCAAACAAAAACTGCGTAAGCTCGGCCACGATCGAGCGAAAGCAGTTAACGATGAGGTAGAACTGTTGGGAATGTCCTGAAATCTATTGTACTTGCTCTAAGTGAAAGTCGTATAGTCGAGATGAGACAATCACATATCACTAGGAAATCATAATGCTTTGCTAGAAGCCGCTTATGATCAATGAGTTGAGAACTCATTGCTAGTGTTATATGATCCTACAGGGTCACACACCTAAGCAAACTGGGCGTTAAAGACGAGGTTGATCATTAATGTAATGATCCATGAATGCATATGTGATATGCATTCGATATCAATGTTCTGGGACAGCATCGATCGTTGCAGAGAGTGCATCGATCGATTCACTCGCGGATTAATCAGATTAATTCGGTTTAATCGTTGGTTAATTCCGTTGTGGTTTAAGCCGACATATATAAGATATATGGTCGACCTAAACTCGTTCCTAACCTAATTTACAGCCACCAGAACAGAGATAGAAACCTCTCTGGAGATTAGATCTCTGTAAGGCACTAGCATCCCTGCGGTCCAGTTTGTGTGCGTGTGGATACCAGTAGAGGCGCAGCACCTGAGGCGCTTCGTGATCTCGATTACTTGCAATACTTCCGCTGCATATTCATCAGGTAATCTCAAGGTCTGATAGATTCAATTACATGAACCTTAGATCCTAGGCTCGGAATTCAGACTAGGGTTGCTAATCCTGATTAGAACTGCTAGAAATTCCTTCAAGAACTACTACTCAGGGTAAGTTAGATCATGAAATTCAAATACCCCGACTGGCTTGCTAACACGGTAGTCTCCAAAAAGAGAAACGGGAAGCGGAGAGCTTGTATCGATTTCGCCAATCTCAACAAATCTTGTCCTAAGGATAGCTTTCCCCTTCCTCACATAGGTTGTATGGTAGAAGCAACATATGGCCATCAGCTCATATCCTTCACGAACGCTTTCTCTGAGTATAATCAGATCTTGATGACCCCATAAGACCAATAAAAAAAACTTTTATCAAAGACCGAGCATTTACTGTTACAAGGTAATGCCCTTCGACTAAAGAATGCATGTGCGACCTACTAGCGCCTAGTAAACAAAATGTTTACAGACCAGCTCCGTAAAACCATAGAAGTCTATATAGACGACTTGCTGGTGAAATCCTCTCGAGAATACAACCACGAAGCTCCGCTAAAGAATGCATCTCGATCTTAAATCATTATGATATAAAATTGAACCCAGCTAAATGATCCTTTGGAGTGTTCTTTGGCGAGTTCCTCGATTACATCATAACTGAAAGAGGAATCGAACCCAACCCGAAACAGATCGCATCCTTCATAAAGATTCCATCTCCCAAGACTACTCGTGAAGTGCAGCGAATGACAGGGAGAATAGCATCTCTCAGTCGCTTTATCTCTCGATCTACTGATAAAAACATTCTTGTTTATCTGAAACAAAGAAAACAAAAGCATTCTTGTGGGATGAAAAATGCGAGGAGGCATTCACACAGCTCAAAGCTTATCTGACCGAACCTCCCATCCTAGCCAAACTAATTGAGGGAGAGCTGCTCTACCTCTACATCGCAGTGTCATTTGTTGCAATAAGTGGAGTAAGCAAAACGTTAATAGACGCTGAGACTCAATATTCATCTATGAAAAACTGGCTCTAGCTCTGGTTATGTCAGCTTGCAAGCTACAAACTTACTTTCATTCACACTTCATTGTAGTGATGACCTCACAACCATATCAAACTATACTCCACAGTTTGTGCCAATATGGCCGACTAGCTAAATAGGCCATTGAGCTTAGGGAGTACAACATCGAATTCCGCACTTGGACCTGCGCAAAAGCTCAAGTTTTAGATGACTTCGTCATCTTGATGACGCCACAATCCACGGAAGAAGCTATCCACGGCACAAAATGAATACTCCATTTGGAAGGAGCATCCTCCATGCAAGGATCATGAGATAGCATCAAACTAGTAACCGCTATGGGAGAAGTGCTAGAGAAATACTTCAGACTCGGCTTTGTAGCATCTAACAACAAAGCACAATATGAATCTCTTATCGCGGGTCTCAAACTCGCGCCTTGAAGTATCAGCTTTCAGTGATTCTAGCTCGTTACTAACCAGTACCACGTAGAATATGAAGCTAAGGATACTAGAATGGACGCCCACCTAAAAGTTCTCCGTGAATTAACACCTCAGTTCGGGTCATTCAAGCCATTCAAGATCCCGCGAGGTGAAAAAACCTCTACAAATACTCTGGCAGCTCTAGCTGCAACCTCAGACCCACTAGTCAGAAGGATAATTTTTGTCGAAGGAATAGAAAAACCCAGCATTGACATAACACTAAAAGCACTAACTGTCAACGACATAAGACCTAGCGACTACCAAGAAGCCATTGAATCTAAACCCCTAACATGAATAGCTGACATACCTCCTCTATTGATGAGTTTGTTCCGCCGGGCAGGGACATCCTGTCGAGGAGGAACCACCGGATCCCCTCTCGAATGATCAACTTGAAATGAGACTTGATTGGAGACAACCCATCTTCAGTTACATCTAACAAAGACTTTTTTCCCCAGAAAAATGAGAGGCCCACTAAGTTAAAGGAAAAAGCGCAAAATACTGTAATACAAAACGGATTGTACAAGCGCAGTCTCTCTGAACCATGCTTAGTATGCGTTCACGAAAAGTAGATTGCAACTTTACTATAAGAAATACACCAGGGCACCTGCAGAAACAACTTCGGAGGTCGAGCATTGGTTGTACGAATCAAAAGACAAGGCTACATTTGGCTCTATGGTTGTAGACTTGCGAGGCTTACTCAGGAAGGTGGGACAAATACCAGCGACATGCACCTATAATCAACAAACCAGCTGAACAACTATTTTCGATACCATCTCCTTATCCATTCATGAGATGGTATATGGTTGTTTTCAGACCTTTCGTGCCATCCGGAAAGCAGAGACATCGCTTTGTGCTAGTCCTATCAGACTATTTCACCAAATGGATAGAGGTAGAGTCCTACGATAAAATAACTGAACTCCAGACCCAAACTTCAACTGGAAGAGAATCGTATGTCGCCACAGCCTCTCGTACAAGATCGTATCAGACAACGAAACTCATCTCACCCCCAAAAGGTTCAGATAATTCCTAGAAACATACATCATTCACTTGACAACTTTGACCCCAAGATATACTCAAGGAAATGTTCAGGCCGAAACAACAAACAATTTGGTCCTTTACAACCTCAAGAAAAGAGTCAATGCTTAAAGGCCGAGATGGAGTGAAGAGATCTCCGGACTCCGCTGGACGTGCCGCATTAGACCTCGAAAGACCACTAACGAGACCATGTTCTCGCTCGCATACGGAATGGAAGCGGTAGTGCCCACCGAGCTACACGTTCAAAGCCTCTGGAGGATACATTCTCCTTAAAATATGGAGCTCAACGAACAGATGCTCCTGGATCGCTTAGAGATGATCGATGAAGGACGCGATCAAGCTCTGATCCAAATTTAAATTTCTCAGCAGGTCGCATCTCGCTACTATAACTCCAAAGTAAACCTAGGAGATTCAAAGTAAGAGACTACGTCTTGCGCAAAGTCTATCAACACACTAAAGAGCCAGGTTCTGGGAAACTAAGAACCAATTGGGAAGGCCCCTACCTAGTCACTGAAGTATTCCACAATGGAGTCTACAGGCTCAAGAACGTCTAAAGTGACAAACCAGAGATACGACCATGAAATTCCATGAATTTAAAAAGGTACTACCAATCCGTGCTTCTCTCAAAATTGAAATACGTTTAGGCTTGATCCCTTGACAGGGTACGTAGGCAGCTTGCCCCTCGAGTGCAGCCCCCACCTTCTTTTACTTCTTTGTTTTATCTCATCAGTCTTAATGACAGGCACAGTCCCTGTTGCACAAAATTCTTTTTGCAGTAACTCACCTTTGCACTTTTGTCGATCTAAACATCCGATCTCGGTCTCAAAAAGACTAAACATACGATCTGATAGAACGCAAAAAATACAAAGAACTAAATCTCGATAGAGGTATCTCGAAGATGTCCTCACATCACTCGTGTACCTAGTACCGAAGGGCGCATAACTGGGTTGACATTTCCTATCTCGAATAATCTCGTTAACTCGGGAGTTCCGTAAAACATTTGAACGACCTTGCATGAAATTTAACAACGCCCAGAACAAGTTAAGATTCGACTCTATGGTCTGATTCCTAAAATCGGTCTGACCAGTCTATCTGCTCATCGATCTCCGATCATAGCTCAGAGCCCCTTCAAAACTTCATTTTGATCGCTCGAACTTAACCTTGACTTAAACTTACGAACAAGTAAAGAGGTCGGACATAAAGATGTGTAGACTTGCCCAAGCACTACCTCTAAAAAGTTTCCTTAAAGAATTCATGAAATTTAGGAGAAACGAGCAGTTTATTTAAAATCTCATTGGGTCACAACTAATTCAAAAGAAACAAAAATGATTAAAACCCTCCCGGGTACCGGGTCCAAAAGAAACACTTAAAATCTAAGCAAAGGGGAAAATAGCAAAAGGGGTAGAGATCACTATGCATTCTCCCTCCTCTCTCCCGCGATCGAGGACAGCTTGACGGCATCATTTAACCATGCTTGTACACCCTTGTGGGAGCTTCTGTCACCCGATCGACACGAACGGGCTGCTCGATCACCTCCAATGTCTCGGGAAAGGGAAGCTTGTCAATTGAGAAGTCTGAAACCTCCGCGGCAGCAAGTTTATGGCTACCTTCTTCTTTCTCCTTGAGCAACTTCGCCTTCTTGGCTGCAACATCAGCTCCAGTCTCGAGCTCCTCAATTAAATCAAGATTGCCTGGATCGCTTGGATCACGACCAGGGCATCCGTTTGCAAGTCCTTGCGAGCCGATTTTTCCATCATGGACTGCAGCACCTCATGGTACTGGCGTTGATCTTGACTCTAGCCTCCTTCACGATGTATTTCACCGCCTTGCCATGACTTACGATCAACATGCGATTCTCCTCGGAGAGATTGCGGTTTTCAGCAAGCCTATCATGCTCTCCCTCAACCACCGCTAGCCTCTTCTGGATATCCCCCTAAGACACCATCTTCATCTGGATCCGGATCTCACGGTCTCGGAGAGCTTCAACCTCAGCAGTCGAGTCGGCGAGTCGGTTGGACAGGGCCATGGCAGTATCCCCATGGATGTGCGCCTGAACTCGCAACTCCTTTATCCGCTTCTTCATCTCCTCAAGCTCCTCTACACTAGGCATATCCCTCAACCTTTTCTCAAGAAAGACGATGTGACGATGATTCGCTTCAAATGCATGAAAACATTAAGGGAAAATTTTCAAAATCGACCATGTACGCAATCCTAAAAAAGCAAAGGATCATGAAACTTACTTTTCCATGAGTGGCTTGAGACTCCACTAAGACACCTGCTCTGTCATGTTTCTGATGGTCGTGAGCTAACAGCCAGAACATTTGAAATACCTGAGAAGATGGGCCATGCCTTTTGGGTCTTCCGATCGAGAAGTCCTTTGAGTTCTCGAACTTCCAACGGAAAGGGCGACTTCTGCACGACCTGCCAAATGAGTTCGACCTCACATCACCCTCTTTTGAGGTCCCATGACATCCTCTACTCGTCCTCTTACGTTTGGGTTGAGGACATTTGCGTTCTTGGGGAGCCACGACAAAGCTCACAACCAAATCCCCTGCCACCGAAGCAGTAGTCTCCAGGATAGTCACCACTGGAATTGTCTCTCCAGCCCGCTGAACATTGCTTCCCACTGCCAGAGCAGCTATCTATGTATCACCTTCGCCAACAGCCGGTGGATGAGCTGAGATCACCTCTTTGTTAGAGGTGACAAGCGGGGAACTGAGGACCACATCACAAACCGTACTCTCCCTAAGCCCGCAGAAGTCTCTCTTGTGTTCCTTCTCGAGCAGAATGACGGTCTGAGTATACTGGCCATCTGACGCGGGATGATTTTCGAAGAACTGGAGTCATTTTATTCGGAAACATGAGCTGCATCCAGACATTACGGACAATCCGTCAGTCACTCGTAAATCACACCCAAAACTAAAACAGCTCGCAAAAGGGATATCTTTCGCTGGACGCAAATGATCTGGACAATTTGCGAACCCAAATGCTTGCTTGACGTGGTCTATATTTAACGAGGACCAGTTGATGTCGCCTCTCCGGAGTATGTCAACAAGTCCTACGAGCATGTTAGTAAGCAGGGAGTCCATAATAATGACTTAAAAATAAAAAGAAAGCGAAACAGATCAGTTACTAAACTATGCTAAGCGAATATGGTTATAAACGATCGAATATGCGCTTTTCTAACCGGCGCCAACGCCCCACACAGGTCGGATCCTCCCAAAATCAAACCATCCGACTGTCGCATAACTGATGTGGAAAATAAAGTACTTTTTGTGCCAATCAATACTATCTCGCAATGAGGTCGCCAACAAAATCCTCCTACCAGTAGGAGGGGAAGCATAGAAAGTTCTCTCGCCTCTCGTGTTCCTATTTGCCAGCACCAAATGGTGGGAATCGGAGACGAAAAGAGGACGACGCATCTCGAGCACTCTTACCTGGAACCCGATAACCTGTCTTATAAGACTAGGGCACATCTAAGGAAAGGCTAGTTCCAAACTAGCAAGCACCTCCAACATGAAGTACGGAATCAGGAAGGTGAGTCCGCACGGTTCGAAGTAATCATGTAAGCACAAAACCAATTTGGACGAACCGACTCTGGATTCTCGAACTGGGAAGTGACTTCAATATTTATTTGCATCCCAAAGTTGTGAATACTCCTCATATCTTCGAGATATGCCTCACTCGCCCTCGACAGTCTATACGACCCTAACAAAAAAACTTTCTCGTTACTCTGGAAGTACCTGCGTTGTCTCCTCTTCCTGTTGGGATTATGTCCTGAAATCATATTGTACTTACTCTAAAGATAGTTGTATTGTCGAGATCGGACAATTCATGTGATACTGGGTAGTCATAATGTTTTGCTAGAAACCGCTTATGACAAATGAGTTGTAACTCATTTCTAGTATCGTGTGAACCTACAGGGTCACACACCTAAGCAAGCTGGATACACTTAGTATGGGATTGATCATTGGCATATGATCTGATCAATTTGTATTGGATACACATTGAATTGAGTTTTGAAGAGATGTGTCGATCGATGCAATGAGTGTGTCGATCGACGCAGGTTTTCGAATGGGTGTGTCGATCGATACAGTATGTGTATCGATCGATGCACATTGGGCTTCGAGGCTGAAGTTTCGAGTTAATGACTTAAACGAGTCGGGTTTGATCCCAGGTCATTTTCAGTCATTCCAGGTCGATATATAATGTCTTATATGATCGACCTGAGCCCTAGCCGTCAGTGTCGCTTCTCAGAAAGAAAGCAGAGACACAGAAACTCATAAGATCCACAGGAGATCCGATTCCCGGCACTAGCATCCCGGCGGATTCCAGCTTGTGTGCGTGTGGACTACGATAGAGGCGCAGCGATTGAGGCGCTAGAGATCTCGATTACCTGCTCATCCTTCCGCTGCCAATCTCCAGGTAATCACGAGGTCAGTTTTAGATTCAATCACCTAGACCCTGGATCCTAGGGAATCCAACAGTGGTATCAGAGCCATAGGGTTTAATCCATTGAATCTGTAGCCTGGAATTCGATTAAAATGGTATTTGATTGAATTGATGCTAGCTAGGTTTCGTTTTGATAAATGTAATCTCGGATTTAATTATATCGAAAACGAAGAACTGTGTTTTTGCACTGTGTCGATCGACACAAGTTTGTGTCGGTCGACACACCGCGAAAACGGCAAAACTGTTTTAGGGTTTTCGCATAGCATCGATCGATGCACTGGGTGTGTCGGTCGATGCAGCGCGAAAATGCAAAAGAATTTGTGTTTTCGCATAGTGTCGATCGACACAAGTTTGTGTCGGTCGATGCACAACGAATTCGCCTATTAGAACATTGGGTTTCGATTTAGAAATCGCACTGTGTCGATCGACACACTGGGTGCATCGATCGACACAGGTTGTGCGAAAGGATAGATCGGTTCAATTGGATTGAACCGGTTATCTCGCATGGTTATGTCGGTTTAATTCGATTAAAAATTCCCTGATACCCTACTGTATCGATCGATACAGGTTTAGTGTCGGTCGACACAGGCCTTGCGATTGGTTAATCGGTTCAATTGGATTGAAAAAGTTATCATGCTTGGTTAAGGTAGATCAGATCGGTTTAAATCGGATGAATTGATTCAATTGGATTGAATTGGTTATCTCAATTGGTATAAACCGATTTAATTGGTTAAGATCAGTTTGATTGGATAAGTCGGTTCAATTGAATTGGACCGGTTATCGCGATTAGTTAAAAACTGGTTGACTCGGTTCAGTTGGATGGACCGGTTGAATTGGATTTGACCGGTATCTAAATTAGTCTAAAACCGGTTCAGTTGGTCATTTACCGGCTCAATTGGATTGACCGGTTATCGGGTTTGTTAAGGTTGGATGCGAACCGTAATCGCTTGGTTTTGAACCAAATGATTAAGAAACTCAACCAAATAACCTAACCCACTTGAATTAGAACAATTAAAACTTAATTAAAATTAGAGGTAAATGTGTTCTAAACCTATCGAATACACATTGGATGTGTATTAGATCAAAGCTTAGTATTCAATATGGTCAACTGTCAAGACTCATTTCGTTGTTGTGATACTCTTGCCAAGAGCTTGGTGTCCACAATTACATGAGTAAGGCAGGTAGTAATGTTGATGGTCTTGCAGTGCTTGACATCAACAATTACATAACCTAAGAGATTGATTTACTAACCTTTTAAATGTTCCGTTTCCTCAACTAAATGTCAAGTGACCTTGACGTCTTTCCCAATCTTGTCTACTGTCAAGACTCATTTCGTTGTTGGATAGTATTGGAGTCCTTGGTATCCACTACTACATGAGTAAGGCAGGTGATCATTGATAGACTTGCAGTGCGACTGTCACTGATCACAAGACTGAAGAGATTGGTTTTACTTGACTGGGCTATCAGAAGTTCTGGGCCCAGAGACATCAGAGTGGATGAGACATGGATTGTCTCATCTGCGACCAAGAGTTGTACTGGGTACAATTAGCAATGATTTGCTTACCTAGATGACTAAACTCTGGGTGATGACGAGTCGACCACTCAGATTTTAGTGATGTATGGATCTTGGATCATTATATTCATAGAGGAAACATTGTTTGAATATAATGCGAGTTTTCTTATTGGATAAGATTTATCATTTCCTGAGCTTCATAACTAAATTTTGCTTTGTTAAAATTTCAGCCTATGTCTAAAACTACTTTCTCGTTACGATTCGTCCTTGAGAAGGACAAGTTAAATGGATCAAATTTCCTGGATTGGTATCGCAATTTGAGATTAATCCTCAAGCAGGAGAGTAAGGACTATGTACTTGAGAAAGCTCTTCCAGAAAGGCTTGGGACCAATCGCTCGAATGCAGTATATGATGCTTGGAATAAGAATTATATTGATGTGGTAGATGTGCGTGGTCTGATGTTGGCTACCATGGTATCAGACTTAAAGAGTCAATACGAGAACATGGAGTCGCCAATAGAGATGATCACTAGCCTGAAACTGAAGTTTCAGGATCTGGCACGAGTTGAGAGATTCCAGATGGTGAAGTCTCTCACTGGGTGCAAGCTACCATAGGATGCTCTAGTGAGTCCTCATGTCATTAAAATGATGGGTTACATTGATAACCTGGGGAAACTGGAATGTCCTATCAGCTTAGAGTTGGCCAGAGACATCATTCTGCAGTCACTGCCGTCTAGTTATGATAAGTTTATCAAAAGCTATATCAAGAATAACTTGACGAAGACGTTGACTGAGCTGCATGGCATGCTCAAAACAGCAGAGCAAGACATCATAAAGGGTAAAATATTTGAGAAATCTTGTATTGACAAGGGTAGAGGCAGGACCGTCCAGATTTGGAATCAGGATAGGCCTGTGTCATCTTATAAGCCCAAGTTCGGCCCATCTGGTGTTAGAAAGTGCTTCTACTGTGATGAGTCAGGGCATTGGAAGAGAGATTGCATTAAATTCTTGGAAGATTCACAAGAAATGAAGGAGATGTGTGGTACTTCTTCTTCAGGTATTGGGTTATTACTTCATGTTCTACGTATGTATTGGATACTGGTTGTGGTACTGATATTTTGGAAATATGCAGGGCCTAAGCAACAGTAGAACGTTGAGGAGAGGACAAGTGGAACTGCGTGTCTGGTATGGAGCAATGGTTGCTACATAAGCCGTAGAGATTCTCCACTTATAGAAGCCTTTCAAGCTTGGTTTTGAATTAAGTAATTGCTACTATGTACCTACTTTATGCAGAGATGTCTTTCAATTTCTTGTAAAGAATTTGGATGTTTTTCATTCTGATAAAAGACAAATGTTGCTCTTTTGATCTTAATGTAATAATATATGGTAGCACCCCTTTTGATAAATGGGTTTTATGTATTAAACCAATATACTCTTGAATATAACATAAATACCAAACAGTTTAAGTCTGATGACTTGAAATCTTCAGTACTTCATTACCTTATTGATGGCTTCAGTAAGTATGACTGTGTTCATTTGATGAGACACGAGTCGGAATCCTTTGGAATGGTCAAAGGAGTTTCAGAATGAAGTATAGAACCGATTTGACAGAAGTATTGAGATCCTCGATTAGATCGCAGAAGAAAATACTTGAGTCAAGAATTGGGTGATCATCTAAGTGAGTGTGAAGTCATATTACAGCTCTTTTCTCCTGGAAACCCTGAGTGGTGTTTCTGAGAGAACAAATCGGACTTTATTAAATATGCTCCGATTAATGATGAGTCACAGGAATCTTCCATTATCCTTTTAAAATACGCTCTAAAATGAATATGTTTACGCAAATTAGTTTTCTATCAGAATCAGTTGAAAGACACCACATTGGATGTGGACTGGGTGATTTCCAAGTATGTTTTTCTGATTAATTAGGATTGCAAGGTTTGTGTAAGACAGTTGTCAACAAACAAACTTGAACCCAAATCTGATAAAGGCCGCATCGCCGGTTGTCCTAAGGAAACCGAGGCTTAGTACTTTTGCAACCAATCCGATAACAAAGTTTTTGTTGTTCGGAACTCTGTTTTTCAAGAAGAACAGTGGGAGTAAAAGTACAGCTCGAAGAAATTCGAGAAACACAGGAGGCTGTTCAACCTGTTAAGGGATAGCAGCGGTAGGATCTACAGAGTACTGTAGGATCTACACCTGTGGAGCCGAAAGTTCGCTGATCCTAATGGATCCGTCACTAAACCGAGGGTGATTCCTCATGACCGATTGCTGTGATCTGATGATCATTGAAAAGTGACGAGCCTGCGAAATTCAAAGAAGCGAAAGGTGGGCCCCAACTCTGAAAAATTAACTAGGAATGTATGTTAGCTTCACCGATCCATTTCTGGATTGAAGCAAACAACTTGGAGTTGGAATCTATGTTTTGTTAAAACGGTCAAAGGTTTGACGTGATCAGGAACATATAGAAACCGTGCGTTTACAAGTAAACTAATGGGAGCGTAGTTGCAATTCTCACACCGTATGTTTATAACATACTTAATCTCATAAACGACGTTCTGACGCTAAAGTCTTGTCAAGATTTGGGTCGGAAGTCAAATTTAACAATGGACATGGGAGAAGCCGCAAGAGTTCTTGGAATAAGGATCCATTGAAATGGATTGGAAAGGCTAATTGGATCGTATCAGAATCCTTATGTTAATAAGGTATTAGACAGTTCCAATATGCATGATTCCAAGAATGGCTTCACACCAAAGGTCTTATGGCAATAATCTTAGCAAGATGAAGTGTCTTGGACATTGGCTGAGCTAATATCAATCTTAGCAAGATGAAGTGTCTTGAACACTGGCTGAGCTAGTATCTATGAGTGTGATTCCTTATGCTTCAGCAATAGAATCCATCATGAATGCCATATTTAGCGCTCGTCTAAATGCAGCTTATGCATAAAGCATGACGAGAAGATACCAATTTGTTCCGGTAAAAGTCATTGGACGGTTGTAAAGAATATCCCCATGTGTTTGAGAAACACTAAGGATAGTTCTTGTTCAACTGAGAAAAATGACGAATCTGTTATGAGTAGTTAGACGGACAAAGATGATTCCCGTTTCCCACCTGGTTATGTCTCTTTTTTCCAGTGTAGCGGCGCTATCTGTTGGAAAGGTCTCCAAGCAGTGGACCGTAGAATAGTGCTTATTAAAGAATAGCGGTGTGGTTTGTTGGAATGGTTCCAAGCAAGAACACCGCAGCATCTCTCACAACCTAAGCATGAGTTTCATGATGTTGCTGTAGGTACTAGATATCTGAAGACGTGGTCTAGATTCTAGTGGGAGTTATATTAGTTATGATGTTCAGATAGACATGATGCAATCATGTTTATGAAAAACTGACATCAGCATTATTTGATCATTGGATAATTAAATAATGGTCCAAGTATTTTATGTTCATTTTATAGGTCATCAAGTTGAGGACTTGATCATGAAACCCTATAAGTAATAGATGATATAAATTATGATTGTCCCTACTCGAGATTGTCAAAGTGGGACACTGACAACCGCGAGAGACTAGCTTGTGAGGTGACTGTTGACTAAGTTTCATGGAGTCAATGATATGAGTATCACAGTCAGTCACATAGATATATGTTGGTGAACATATGATCGGACATGACCCGCTAATGAGAACTCTACAGGATAGTTATATATGTGTCATGAGAGTTTCTCATTACGACTATAGAGTATAGTCCTTAGACCCGAGTTCATCATGCTTTCTAGCATATGAATTGGTGCACTTTGACCTTGTCAAACGTCGATCCGTAAATGGCGGCTATAAAGGCATTGCTTGGGTGTATCATGAAGTATGTGTAGAAACAGGGATGGAAAAAGAAGGGATTTGTCCCTCCTATATAACAGGAGATAAATATCTCAGGGCCCATCAAAGATTTGATACTGAGAAAATGCATGGCCGTGCTCAAACGAGGTGAATGTCAGTCGTTTGTTTTATCAGTATAGATCAGGAGTTCGATGAACATGATGTTGGCTATAATAAGGATGACATAGTTCCTTGCCTTATGCCATATCGAGATATAGCGATAAAGGGATTATGGGAATAGATGATTCCAGTACAAGTGGGAGATTGTTGGGATTATGTCCTGAAATCATATTGTACTTACTCTAAAGATAGTTGTATTGTCGAGATCGGACAATTCATGTGATACTGGGTAGTCATAATGTTTTGCTAGAAACCGCTTATGACAAATGAGTTGTAACTCATTTCTAGTATCGTGTGAACCTACAGGGTCACACACCTAAGCAAGCTGGATACACTTAGTATGGGATTGATCATTGGCATATGATCCGATCAATGTGTATTGGATACACATTGAATTGAGTTTTGAAGAGGTGTGTCGATCGATGCAATGAGTGTGTCGATCGACGCAGGTTTTTGAATGGGTGTGTCGATCGATACAGTATGTGTATCGATCGATGCACATTGGGCTTCGAGGCTGAAGTTTCGAGTTAATGACTTAAACGAGTCGGGTTTGATCCCAGGTCGTTTTCAGTCATTCCAGGTCGATATATAATGTCTTATATGATCGACCTGAGCCCTAGCCGTCAGTGTCGTTCTCAGAAAGAAAGCAGAGACACATAAACTCATAAGATCCACATGAGATCCGATTC
The DNA here is from genome assembly GCA_030180135.1 of Orychophragmus violaceus. Classification (NCBI taxonomy): domain Eukaryota; kingdom Viridiplantae; phylum Streptophyta; class Magnoliopsida; order Brassicales; family Brassicaceae; genus Orychophragmus; species Orychophragmus violaceus. Next base: position 73,969,573 of record CM058231.1, read on the forward strand.
CCGGCACTAGCATCCCGGCGGATTTCAGCTTGTGTGCGTGTGGACTACGATAGAGGCGCAGCGATTGAGGCGCTAGAGATCTTGATTACCTGCTCATCCTTCCGCTGCCAATCTCCAGGTAATCACGAGGTCAGTTTTAGATTCAATCACCTAGACCCTGGATCCTAGTGAATCCAACACTTCCTTGGTTTGATACCATGATAATAGAAGAACTAAGTCGGAATCGAAAACAGAAAACGAAGGAAGAAACCAAGAAAGGAACGATGTTTTCAAAAAATCAGAATACAAAAATCTGTGAGGTTTTGGTGAAAATTAAAACTCTATCCTAAACTTTCTCAGAAATAGAAACAATTTATAAACACGATAAAAGAGCAGTTAAAGATTTTACCTTGAAGGAGTGTGTGTACTCCATTAATGGAAGATGTGGGCAGATCTTCTAAAGCTGATTGCCTACGGCGGTTGCCAAGATTAATCTTAATCGTCGGATTACCTAAAAAAAGATATCCATTTATGATTCCGTTTCAGTAACAACTTTCGAGGTCGTGAGGATCTCTCACCTCACGCGGATCTCAAACATTTGATTAATATATCTCTGTTTCCAAATCATGCCAGCTCCCCAGATTGCATGGATCTTCTTTATTGGAAAATCTCAACTCTCGGGTGAGAAATCAGATTGATTTCAAACCCTGGCATCCGCAACTGACGTCAGTAGATTGGACCTCCTAATGGCCTTATCTTTCGAACAGAGCAATATTGAAGACATCACTACGGTCCATACCGAAGCCCATTTCATCTTTGCCTCGTCAACTGGAAAACGACTGCTTATCAAGGAAGGACGTGCCTAATATTTAAGTCAACCGTCGAGCTGATCTAGTCAAAGCGGATAACTCCGAGATCAGCTCAACAGTCCATAGATGGCGGAGATCGTTTCAAAAAGAAGATTTCGAGATATGAGGATGAATAGTTCGTCAATAAGGCTATAAGAAGATTTTGATAGTTTTAATTCAAGGAACTTCTTTTCCATTCTTTTTTTTTACACACAAAACAGCTCTACCAGCTTACTATAAACTCTTTCTTGAGATCTCTTTTGGAATCATTCTTTCATCAATACAAGATAATTAAGAAACCATTGTTCGTTTTAGATAGTTCTTTGAAAGCATCATGTGATCTTTGAAATATTAGTCCTACGAAACTCTCCATCCCAAATTACAAATCGCTAGTATAATTATTATAAAATATTACATAATAATTGCCTAAATATTCGATTGGCCTAAGTCAATGCCTTTTTTTTCTTCTTTATTCCAACTATTCGTTGTTATCTTTCTTTAAAAAAAAAATAGTTCACTATAATATTTCACTACAACTATCAACAATCAACTTAGTGAAATCTTGAACATATAGGCTTTGAATGGAAGCGCGGAACATTAGCAGATCGCCTGCCCAAGTGTGTGACACGCACTTGTTTCTCCATTCAGCTTTTATATATTTTACTTTGTGGTTCTAAACTAAGGCTTCGAATGGAGAAAGCGGATCAGGCGTTGCGGATCAAGCGGTTCAAGTGGTTCAGGCGGAACAAGTGCGGATCAAGCAGATCAGGCGGTACAAATGCGGATCAAGCGGATCAGGTGGTTCTAAATATAAGATTGAGGTTTCGAATGGAAGAAGCGGATCAAACATTGCGGATCAAGCGAATCAGACGGATCAGACGGTATAAGTACGGATCAAACTTAGTTATACACTACAACTATTTTCAGAATATCAAAAATATATAAAACTGCATCAATAGATAAATAGATAATTACATTATTTATCCATAAATTATACTTTCTAAAACAATTTTTTAAAAGTTTGGACATTCAGATACTTGAATCGGGTTTTGTAAAATCTTTATAGGTATTGGGTCTATCAGAAATAAAAAATTAAGGATCCATTTAAAATCGGACTATTTTTTTGATCAAGTTAGGGTTTGTCCGCTAGGATCCGGTATCGGTTCAGGTATAATAGTAGCATTTCCGAACCAAATATGAACTGATTTTTTTATTCGGTTCCATATCGATATTCGGGTCTATATAAAAATGTTCATATCTAATATTAATAAAAAATATAAATTTATATCAATAGATAAATTAATATGGTCACCAATACATATTAGTTTTCCAAAATGAAATAACTAAAATTTGAATAAAATATAATACAAAAGTAAAAACTACACTAGAAACACCCCATATATGGAGCGTATCAAAGTTCCACTTGCGTTTTTTGAATTTTCCTTACAAAAAGATCTACAAGTGGTTCAATATATATTTTATTATTATATTTGACTGAACTGCAAATTATTAATAGTTATGTTGAATGGGAAGTTACACTGCGGATGATCTATTTTGTGTGGGAACCACTTAATTACCGCTTCCCATTCACAACCTAAAATAATAGTTAAAAATTAAAAACAGTGTTTTGAACTGTCTGCGGTTCAGTAAAAGAGAAAATGTGTTTTATATACTGATGTTATCAAACTGTAAAAGCAGATTATTTGGTACACCAGCAATAGAGAGTGGATCGAGTGGTTCGTATATGATTTTTTTTTAAATCTGGTTAATTAAATACTATGTTGATAACTTAGTAGTTAAAAACTACTAATGTTATCAAACTGTAAAAACATATGTATTATCATAACAGTTTTTTATGATAAGTTCTTTATTTTTATGAAAATTCTGAAAATTTTGTGCTAATTAATTTAATATAAATGCAGCTCAAAATCAAAATTATCTAAAAATACTTGTTTATAAAATAAATATTTAAAATTTAATGTAAATTATTATAATGTATTATTATATATGATCCTTATTTGATCCGCTTAATCCGTCAAATCTGCATGTAATCCACTTGATTCCCTTAAACCACTTGATCCACAACGCTTAATCCGCTTTTTCCATTCGAAACCTATATTTTGAACCGATCCGATAGATCCACACTTGTACCGTCTAATCCGCTAGATCCGCACTTGATCCGCCTGATCCGCTTGAACCGCTTGATCCGCAACTGCCTGATCCGCTTTCTCCCTTCGAAGCCATAGTTTGGACAAAATTCTATGTTAGTTATATAAAATTTTGCTTCTCTATATATAATTAATTACTTAAAAATGTGGGTGAGAATAAAGAACTTAGATATATGATATTTAGGAATTGGACGGATTTGGATATCATATAGTTTTAAGGGAATCCATATTAGGATTTGGATTTACCGGATCTGTGTCTCTCTGATATATAGACTTCATATATTCACCTAAACATTAAAATATCCGCAAATATTTCGATCGAGATCTGTCAAAAATAAATAAAATCTTTAAATTTTAAATATAATATTAAAAATGATATTTTGAAAATAAAAGCAAATTTTACTTAACATGTAACTAAAATTAAAAATTACACATATTTAATGTAAAATCACATAATATATTAAAATATTTTTAAAAGTACATATTAGTAAAAATATAAATATTTAAAATATATTAAATGATTATGGTCTGGATCCGATATTGGGGTCTGGAAACAAAGATATCCAAACAAGATCGAGTTTACGAAACCTAAATTTTACTATCAGATCCAACCTACACGAATATCTGAATTTTTAAAGTAAATTGGAACGGATATCGGATGCTAGATTATTCAAATCTTGTTTCTGAAGTGAGTGGAAAAGGGCCATTTCGAAAGGTAGCAGTAGATCCTGTCGAGTCAAAACCTTATTCAAACTCTCTTTGGCATGTTGTTGGTACTGGATTTCCCTCTAGGAAATCCGGCTCATTGACGAATAAAACAAAGGCCCGTAATCACGAGCCCACTCCAGAATCAAGACAAAGAGAGATCAACTGTCGTCCTTTGTTGGGCCCAAACGAATGACGTCTTGACAAGGCCCAAGCGATGCCGAAGTGAGAGACGATCGAGCTCGAGCTCGGCAAAAGACGACGTGGAGGTAGAGCAAAGTCGGTCTTCGTCAGTTCAACTGATCCACACAAATCTCGGAGGTCGTTATGAAGGCGAGGCCGAAATATTGGAACAGGAGGATCAAATTCGAGACTATTTAAAGAAGAAGTGGCGATTCATTCAAGACATTCCAACCCTAGCTAAGAACACTTCGACTAGATAGCTCGATCATAAATCCGTGTACTCTCTTTTCGACTGTGTTTGTTCTATCTCGACGATCAATCTCAATAAAGTCTTTGACTCATAGGAAACTATACCATTTTTATACCTAAAAGTCCAAATCCACGAATACAAATTCTTAGTGTGAATCCCGAATCTCACATTTGGCGCCGACTGTGGGGAGAATCTATAGTTTTTCCTGTCTTAAGAATCAGATCCTAGATCCGATAGATCGAGATGAATCCCGACTAACCTGGCTCTCCCAGCGCCACACCACCGGCCGACCACCCTCAAACGGTCAACAACGTTCCTCAGAACACCACTGGGGTAAGAACCATGGGTCAGACAGATGCCGTGTTGACGAGCTCTGCCTCAGTTTCCACGACTTTGGGACCAGCTGGCTCGATCGCTCAAACGATCGCGACGAGCCAGACTCCGACAAATGTTTTGTCAGGGAGGGACTAATGATCCGAGCAGAAACTGGGTGTGGATGAGAAACGATTCGATTTCCACCCCCGGAGGTGGATCTGGAATAACCAGACCCAATTCACCACTGCCTTCTCCTCCACAGAGACAAGGCCCAAACGACCTTGCTGAAATTCGTTCGATGTTAAGCCTATTGGTAGACCGAACGAGAAACAACGAGGCAAGCGCACGGGCCCAAGAGATCGCAAACCGTTCTCTGGCCGCGCAGCTCGATGAACAGGAGCGGCGCCTTAACGCCCGTCTTGAAGAGCTCGCCAGCCAAAACCAAGGGGGAAGATCAGCACGAACCCCCATAAGTCCTCCACTGCGTACGCGCTTGGACTTCTCTCAGGTGATAACTCCCCCGGGAGCATCGGGAAACTTCGCTAATGCGTCAAGTAGCGGCCTCTGCCCTATAATGACCCCAATCGCGATACCGACTCCATTCAGTTCGAGTTCAATGGTCACAGATCCAACCGGATCAGGAAACCGACCACTACCCGGGCCACCACTTTTCCCGAATAACTCTAATATCCGACCGAGGCAACTAGGAGGCTCTGCTTTCGCCTCGAGCTCGGGACTCCTTAACGGATCAAATACGGTACAGTTCCGGACGCCGCAGGTTGACCAGACGAGGTCGGTTCCAACAATCGATCTCTTCGATCCCGTTTTCCCGGAACAAACGTTAAATCAGGCACAAGCCCAGTTCTGGTCCGCAGCAGGCGATGAACACGATATGCTTAGACAATACATCGAGCAGGCTAAGGCCCAGTTCAACAGTCTAAGCTCGAAATTTCACATGGCGACGAGCGCGGCTCCTGACATCGATCGAGTGATCGAAGAAACGCGACAAACGCCGTTCACAGACCGGATCGCCTTCGCAAGGATCCGAGAAATCAAGAAGACGAAATTCCCGGAATTCTTTGGGAAATCGGACCCGAAAGCCCATATCAGGGCATTCAGACTAGCAATGGCAAGGGTATACCTTACCGACGAGGAGAGAGAGCCGGCTTTCTGTAGGCTCTTCGCCGAAAACCTATCGGGCTCCGCCCTAGAATGGTTTGTCGGACTGGAAGAAAGGTCAATCGACAACTTCACCCAGTTCATGACGGCTTTCCTCAAACAATATTCCGTCTTTATCGAGGAAAAGACTACTGAGGCAGCCCTATTTGGCATCTCTCAGAAACCTGACGAAACACTTCGCTCGTACATCGACCGATTTAAGGAAATAAAATCCAAAATCGCAAACCCACGAGACGAAGTAGCTATAGAAGCACTGAGACGTGGACTGTGGTATTCAACCAGATTCCGCGAGGAAATAACAGTCCGCGAACCTCAAGCACTCGATGACGCCCTTCATCGCGCATCGGCCTTCGCTCGCCTCGAGGACGAAACTACGGCCCTCAGAGAAAAGTATCGAAAAGAAAAGAACCCGTCGGGCTCGCAGAACTCAAACCCAAAAAAGGATTCCCGTAAGTCAGGAAACGTCAATGCGGTCGAGAGCCCGAAGATCTCAAAGAAATTCGAGTTCGACGAGGAAAAGTTCTGTGATTTTCACAATAAAAGAGGACACTCGACTGAAGATTGCTATACTCGAGCTAAAGCCGAGGCTCAAAAGCGAGAGTCCGAAAGCAAACAAGAGTCAGAAGTCGAGGAGGAAACTCCATCCGACAAAAAGGAAAGTAAACAAACCAAAGAGTCGAACACCAAAAAGCCTTCTCAAAACAAACGAGAACGGTCAAAAGAGCCGGAATCTCCCGAAACACTCCCTCATGGGTCGCGAAAGCGAGTCGAGTTTATTCTCGGCGAGCTCAGTCTAAGCGGCACCCTGGGAGGCTCGGCGTTATCTCCACCTCCGACTCCCGTTAAGAGTTTACGCTCACGAATCAATCTCCCTCGTCTCTGCGGGGGAGGTGTACGGGCTATACCCCCCTAAACGAATCGACTTCATCTTCGGTGGCTCCAAGTTGTGCCGAGACTCGGTCAATTCAATCAAAGCTCTTCAAAGAAGAGTTGAGACCGACAAAGGGGGGAAAATCCCAATGTTAGGTCAAGACCACGAAATCACTTTCCACGAGAGCGAGACAAGTAATCTTGACAAACCACACGACGACGCTATCCTCGTTTGTCTAGTAGTGGGAGATGTCGAACTCTCAAGGATAATGATTGACACAGGAAGTTCGGTGGATGTCCTCTTTTACTATGCGTTCAAAAAGATGGACTTCAACGACTCCGAAATCGTGGAAGAAAAGACACCACTGGTAGGGTTCGCTGGCGAAACAACCTACTCGATGGGCTCTGTCTTCGCCCCAGTAATTGCTGGAGGAGTCCGAAGAATGACGGAGTTCGTCATAGTGGATCGGCCAGCTCCCTATAATGCAATTCTAGGTCGACCATGGATATACGACATGAAAGCGGTACCGTCGACCTACCATGGATGCGTAAAATTCCCAACTCCCAAACGAGTCAAAACCGTTTACGAAAGTCAAAAGATTTTCCGTCATTGCTACATGAATGGATACAAGCAGATCGAGAAATCTCCTGCGTAGCAATTACAGAAAGAGGAGGAGCTCGCCTCCATGCAGGCCAAAAGGTCGAACGACCCAAGTCAAATAGGACCCCCAAAGGACCTCACGACCCAAGTTTGCATATACGATGCCCATCCCGAAAGACTTGTTGGCATCGGAATTGACCTATCAGAACCGGTCAAAAATGAACTGGTCTATTTCCTTAAACAGAACGTCGACTCCTTTGCCTGGTCTTCAGCAGACATGAAAGGGATCAACATTGACGTAACCAGCCACGAGCTGAATGTCGACCCGACCTACAAACCGGTAAGACAAAAGCGTCGAAAACTAGGTCCAGAACGAGCTCAAGCCGTCAATGACGAGGTCAATCGGTTATTAAAAATCGGATCGATCAAATAGGTCAAGTACCCCGACTGGCTTGTGAATCCCGTAGTGGGTAAGAAAAAGAACGGGAAGTGGAGAGTCTGTGTAGATTTCACGGATCTCAACAAAGCGTGTCCAAAGGAAAGCTTCCCACTTCCGCACATCGACCGACTGGTCGAAGCCACCGCTGGACACCAGCTACTATCCTTCATGGACGCTTTCTCGGGGTACAATCAAATATTAATGAACCCCGAGGACCAAGAAAAGACCTCGTTCATAACTGATCGAGGCACATACTGCTACAAAGTCATGCCCTTCGGACTAAAAAACGCAGGGGCAACTTACCAACGCCTCGTCAACAAGATGTTTTCAGGACTCCTAGGCAAAACTATGGAAGTCTACATCGACGATATGCTGGTCAAATCTTCCAGGTATGAGGATCACATCTCCCAACTAAAAGAATGCTTTATCATTCTCAATAAATACGGGATGAAACTCAACCCAGCGAAGTGCACATTCGGGGTCCCATCAGGAGAATTCCTTGGTTACCTAGTGACCGAAAGAGGGATCGAAGCAAACCCCAAACAGATCGCAATGTTTATAGAGATGAAATCTCCCAGAACAACGCGAGAAGTCCAGCGCCTGGCTGGCAAAATAGCTGCTCTGAACCGTTTCATCTCAAGGTCGACTGATAAATGTTTACCCTTCTATCACTTGCTCAAAGCGAATAAGAAGTTCCTCTGGGACGAAAAGTGCGAAGAAGCGTTCACCCAGCTTAAAGCTTACTTAAGCGAACCTCCTTTACTGGCGAAACCAGTAGAAGGGGAGCCCCTCTACCTCTACCTAGTTGTTTCCACGGCAGCAGTAAGCGGAGTCCTGGTTCGCGAAGAACAGAACGAACAACGGCCGGTGTATTACATCAGTAAGACCTTAATCGATGCTGAAACCAGGTACCCCGCCATGGAAAAACTCGCCTTAGCGCTAGTGACATCGGCTCGGAAACTCCGACCATACTTTCAATCGCACTCGATCGTAGTGATGACCTCTCAGCCGCTGAGAACCATTCTTCACAGTCCAAGCCAGTCAGGTCGACTGGTTAAATGGGCTATCAAACTTAGCGAGTATGACATAGAAAATAAAGCTCGGACGTGCTTAAAAGCGCAAGTGCTGGCTGATTTCATAATCGAGCTCCCTCCGATCATCGAACTCGACCCGACCTCTGCCAAGAAATGGAAACTCTACGTCGATGGAGCTTCATCGAGGCAAGGATCCGGAGTCGGAGTAAAACTGGTCTCCCCTACAGGCGAAGTATTAGAACAGTCGTTCAGACTGGGCTTCGCCGCATCAAATAACGAAGCAGAATATGAAGCGTTAATAGCCGGGCTCAGGCTAGCAATAGCGATAGGAGCCCGAGAAGTAGACGCCTTCAGCGATTCCCAATTGGTCACGGGCCAATATCATGGCGACTACGAGACTAAAGACGAACGCATGGAATCATACCTACAGGTAGTCCATACGCTCGCCAAACAGATCGAATTCTTTGATCTAACACGGATCCCGCGGGGAGAAAACACCGCAGCCGATGCCCTGGCCGCTTTAGCATCGACATCAGATCCTAACCTCAAAAGGATCATACCAGTCGAGGGAATCGAGAAACCAAGCATCGACATAGCCCTAAAAGCTCTATCTTTGAAAGAGGACGAGCCTACCAAAAGGGACGATGTCGAGCACAGAAAAGGTCCCAAGGACACCAGTCACGACATCATCGAGATTGATGATGATCTCGATCCAAGAAACGCCATGTACGTCGCGAACGTCCCCGATGGACCAATCCAAGACGCATCCGCTAGTCAAGGACCCAAGCCTAACAATGACGAAGATTGGAGAACTCCGATCATTCGATACATCACAAATGGCGAAGTTCCCGACGACAAATGGGAGGCACGGAAAGTCAAAACACGAAGTGCAAGGTACTGTGTCACGCAAGGAGAGATCTTCAAAAGGAGTCTCTCCGGACCTTACCTCAAATGCCGTGATCACACAGGCCCACGACGGGTCCTGCGGAAGCCATTCCGGAGGACGAGCCATGGCCGTACGAATCAAAAGGCAAGGCTACTTCTGGCCGACAATGGCCACCGAATGCGAGTCCTTCTCCAACAAATGCGACAAGTGCCAAAAGCACGCCCCGATTATCCACCAAGCATCGGAGAAACTCTCCTCTATCTCATCGCCATACCCATTCATGCGATGGGAAATGGACATCGTGGGACCCCTAGTCGCATCCGGCAAAAAGAAAGCCACACACTTATTGGTAATGACGGACTACTTCACCAAATGGATTGAAGCAGAATCATACCAAAAGATCAAAGACGTTCACGTTAAGGAGTTCGTCTGGCGAAACATCGTGTGCCGACATGGACTACCCTATGAGATCGTCACCGATAATGGATCACAATTCATATCAAACGCGTTCAAAAAGTTTTGCAGAACCTGGAACATAAAGCTGACTTACTCAACGCCCCGTTATCCCCAAGGGAACGGACTGGCAGAAGCAGCTAATAAAGCAATCATGAACAACCTTAATAAAAGACTCAACGAGTGCAAAACGAGCTGGAGCGACGAGCTCCCAGCCGTACTCTGGACCCACCGGACTACTCCTCGCAAATCCACCGGCGAAACTCCCTTTTTCGCTGGCTTATGGAATCGAGGCGGTAGTACCAGCCGAAATCCTCGTGTCAAGCATCCGCAAAGAGGAATGCCCACGACAGGAGGAACTTAACAACAAGATGATAAAGGACGAGCTCGATCTTGTCGACGAAAGGAGGAACCTCGCACTAGCTCGAATACAGAACTACCAACAAGCCGCAGCTCGCTACTACGATTCCAAGATCAAAACTCGAAGGTTTCAAGTAGGAGAGCTTGTCTTACGGAAAGTGTTCGACCAAAAAAAGGAAGAACACTCTGGAAAGTTAGGAGCAAAGTGGGAAGGTCCTTACCGGGTCACAGACGTTGTGAAGGACGGGGTCTACCGACTCAAGTCGATGGAAACCCAGAAGCCTGAACTACGACCTTGGAACATCATCAACCTCAAAAAATACTTTCACTAAAAGTACGTCAACATAATCGAACTACGAAATGGCTTGATCCCCTTAAAAGGGTACGTAGGCAGCTCGACTCCGAGCGCAGCCACCCCCCAAACACAAAGCTCTTACCGAGCTCAACAACTTCTAACGAAGTCCTACTAGCTTATCTTTGTGAAATCAAAATAAGTCTCTCAATCATGGTCTCTTTCTGTCGTAAAAGTTAGAGTCATTGTGAAATGCTTCGCCATTTACATTCTACAAAGTGATATGAAATTATCTCTCCCGTCACAAAGTGATATGAAATTATCTCTTCAAAAGCTAAAATGATATGAAATTATCTCTTCAAAAGCTAAAGTGATATGAAATTATCTCTTCAAAATTAAGCGGTCCGAAACGACCTCACGCGAACCTAAAATTCCTCCAACCTTATACAGCTTAGAAGAATTAAGGGGCTACCCTCTCCCTCTAAGCAAAAATGGCGAAGTCAAGGCAACCGACCATACGGAAAGATCTCCGCGCACGTTCAAAATGGATCTTTGTAAGCCTACTTCGATTTATCATATACTCAAAAAATTCCCATTAAACATCAAGTTCGTGCCGGACACTACGAAAAAGCTCGAATTCGAGTACGAACGACTTCGCGCTAAGATGCTAAAACAGTAAAGTCTATGCTAAGGCATGAAAGACTCCAAAAGAAATTCATTGAAAAGAGGACACGATGTCCTCGAGTTCGAATAAAAAAAACCACTAAGGGCAGCACTAAAATAAAACGAAGCCCCCTTGGGCAAGCAAAGGTCCAAAAAAGAAATTAAAAGCCCCTTCGGGCAACGACAGAACAATCAAAATCGCCGCGATCGCGAGGAAGCTTCGTCTCCATCCTCCGCCTGATCACCGGTAGATGCAACCCCGGTCAGGAGATTCGATCCGTAATGATCAGGACGGGAAGCAGCCGGCGGCGGAGCATGCGCCATAATAACCGAGTCGCTCGACACGGTTGACAAGTTTAACATGCCAACACTGAAATCAGAGACCGCTGCGGCATTCATCTCTTCCATGGCCGTCCTCTTTTGGTCAGCCAACCTCAGCACTTCCCGAGTCAGGTCAAGCTCGCCGGAAGCAAACTCCGCGATCAGTTCGATATTGGCTAGGGTTTCTTGGATGCGAATCTCAGCGTTGTTTTCGAGCTTTCGCCTTTCGCTTTTCTCCTTGATCTCTTTAAGGATTTCCAAGTACTCCCCGCTCATCTTCTTCCTCGCCTCGTGAGCCGCGACCTTCACATCGAAGTCCCTCCCCACGAGGACCCTCTCCAGGTCGGCTCGATCTTGATCGGCTCGCGCAGTTGCAACCCGACTCGCTTCTTCGGCGGCCAGTATCCGACCTTCAGCCGCCTGAAGCTTCTGAGAAAGATCTTCCTCACGATTCTCGAGAACCAATAACCGAGCTTCTATTCCCTCGTACCTAGCCAATTTCCTTTCAAGCTCCCCCTCTCGAGCGAAGGAATCTTGCAGCTCCACAGTCAAAACGCAGACCGATCTCCTGGCGGCTTCGAGCTCGCCTACTTGCAATCTCCCGCGAAGCTCGCGCTCGGACTGGGCCACGAGTTCGTTTGTAGCCTCCAGGAACTACATAAGCACACGAATGTTAAAGTCTCTCGTTCAAAAAAAAGGGAGAGGCGAAAGCGAAGAATTATAATCGTTACCTTCCAGGTGGCTGTCGCCATCTCGGTGTACAAATCACCAAGGACCATGTCCCCGACGGCCGGAAGCCGAACACCCGTAGGTCCAAAGCGCCTTAATAAACGGGCCGCGCCCCCGGGCGCCCCAACATCCTCGCTCGAACTACTCGAGCTCACCTCCGTGTCGATCCTCTGACGCTTCGGTGCGGGGGAAAGGTTTCCACCTCCACTCTGGTCATTCGGCCTCCTCGAATCATTCGGGCAAGGGCCGCACAAAGCCGGCTCCCTGAACGAAACCGGGTCCGCTCTCCCGGTAACCGGAGAGGAAGGAACTTCCCTCGTCTCTGCGGCCGCATCGCAAGCCTCGGAGCTCGGAAGAATAGCTGGGGGAGGGAGAGGAGAATCACACATGGCAAAAAAGATTGTGTCGCTTAGACTCCCGTCCCTCACCCCCTTCGCCAAATCCATAGGGTCTTTCCCGTTTCGGCGACTCCTCGATCTCCGAGATAACTTCTCATGAGGCGGAGTGCTAGCGTCCGAACCCTCACCAAAAAGAGGACGACCTGTAGAATTATCAAAAAAAAAGAGAAGGGTTTGGCCTTTCCAAATAACGACGAACAAATCATCACGAACAGACGACTCACTTTCTCCTATCCGCTCGATTATACGAAGCGGAGGTCGGACAGCTCGAACTGGAGAAGCCCGGGGAGGCGCAGGAGGAAGCGGTAAGTCCCGAGAAATCCGAGATCGGTCCCGCGGAACCCCTCCCAGGTCGATCCTGTTGGAATTATGTCCAGTAATCTCTGTACTGTCTCTAGAAAGTAAGAGTATGTCAATGATCAGACATAAGTCATATAATACTGGGGGTCATGATGGCTTGCTAGAGTCCGCTCATGATCTATAAGTCTTGGACTTATTGCCTTTATTATATGATCCCATATGGGTCACACGCCTAAGCTAACGGGAAAAAACGAAGGAACGGTTTAGCAGAAGTACGGTAAAAGTGCTAGGCATTTACTGTACTAAGAGAGACTAAAGGGCCTGATTAAATCCAAGGGATTTAATCAGAATGGGAATTGGGCCCAAAAGGCCCAACAAGACTGGACAAGGGTTTTTAATTAAAATCTTGCCCTAGCTCTTTTTCCCCAAGCCACTTCTGCGCCTCCCTCCTCTCTCTCTGCGCCTCCTCTCTTTTGGTCTAGCAGCCTCTCTTCCCGAAGTGTGCGTGTGTGAGCCTTTGGAGGAACAACCTCTTGGTGGTTCTGCTGATCTCTGACCCGTACCTCCCATTCCGCTGCATAACCAAGGTAACAGGTGAGATCTATTATGTTTCTAAGCAAGAGAACCTAGATCTGCATGTTTAGTAGGATGAATCAATCTGAGAATTGAATCAGGAGACACTAAACGATCCTACAGTGGTATCAGAGCCAGGTTCTGTGGTTTTTCTTGTTTAGAATCATGTTTAGGATTGTTTAAAGAGGTGTTTTTGAATCAATCTACTGATAAGAGAAAACACTTAAGAAACAAAGAATTAAAACCTAAACAAACAAGAAATCGCATGATCCAATCTATATGAATTGGTTGCGTCGGAGTGTGGTCGAACCGCACGTCCGGATCGAATAGACGCACGGACCGATCGATGGATCGAGTCGCGTGGTCGAGTCGATCACGGCGAGATGGGCAGTGAGATGCGTGGACGATCCGATCGCTTGCATCGATCGCGGATCGATGGCTTGGATCGATGCGATCACGCCGTGCATCTCTCGCGTCTCGGCCAAGCCAGCATCGTCCCGCTCTCGTCCCGGGCTGTCCCGACCGCTCGGCGATCGCGTGAAGCCACACGACCCGAGCTCGACGATCACGCTCCCGTCCCGATCACGCAACCGAACTCGTCCCGATCGCGGCATGCGGTTGTCCCGATCATTCCCGATCGCGTGAAGCCTGCATCTCGGTTCGGTTCACCGTGACCTAATGGTCGTTTTCGGTTTGGCTGAGTGATGGTTCGGTTTAATTTGATTAAAACTTAAATCGTCTTGGTTTAATAAACAGACTTAATAAATTTATTAAGTTCTGGTTAAACCGGGATAAGAAATCCAAAGTCGAAAAATTGGATTTTGTGCCTAAACCAGTGATTTTTTAATTTGATTTGGTTGGACCAAATAAATTGAGAAAATCCGGTTTAGTAAATAACCGGTTGACAATTGTGGTCATCGTAGTAATTAATTTTGGTTAAGACCAATTTTAATGAACCAGACCGGTTATGTCATTTAATTGGGCAATTGGGTTATGTCTTGGACATGAACCAATTCTTGGGCCTCGGGCCAAGAAGTTAAAACAATTGGGCCAATTATTTGAGTCTTATCTTCAGAATTAATTTAAAATTTATTTTATAAAATTATAAAATCGATTTTTTTTTAATTAATAAGTTTCCAAAATTTTGAAATTAGAAGTTTCTAGATTTGCATGTTTTGGATTTTAGGAAATTTCTATATTTAGAAAGTTTCCAATTTTAGGAAGTTTCCAATTTTAGAAAGTTTCCAATTTTAGGAAGTTTCCAATTTTAGAAAGTTTCCAAAATTAGTAGGTTTCCCAAAAAGGAAAGTTTCCCAAAATAGTAATCTTCTATTTTGGGATAAAATTTTAATAAACCTACAAACCTCAAATAATATCAAGCGTTGGATGTCTTGTCCAGTCTATGTCAGCTGTCGAAGCCCATTCAATTGTACTCATGGCCTTACAGTGTGAGGGTGTCTACTTTTTGCGTGGGTAAGACGGTTTGTGATTCATAAATGTCATTGGGAGTCCCAGACATTAATGATTACATGACTGTATAGTCTGGTTTTCTTGACTAGGCCATCGGGAGTCCCGGGCCTTGAGACATCAGAGTGGATTGGGCCTCGGGCCCAGATTCACAACCAAGAGTTATATCACGGATATAATTAGCCGAGATAGGGCTTACCGATATAAGCTAAGGTTGGGTGACGGCCAGTGGCCCACTTTGATCTTAGTTATATGTGGATCTTGGAATCATTATATTCTATTGAGGATAACTGATGTTATGGAATATAATGCGAGATTAATCATATTAAGTATAATGCGAGATTAATCATATTGAACATATTAACTAAAATTCTTTTATCTTAAATTTCAGTTATGACTAGCACAAACAATCAAAACACTTTCTCGATCCGGTCTGTCCTTGAGATGGACAAGCTGAACGGATCAAATTTCTTGACTTGGTCGCGGAACCTGAGGCTAGTCCTCAGACAGGAGAGAAAGGACTATGTCCTTGAGAGAGCTCTCCCCGTGAGGATCGGGTCCAATGCTTCTCATGAAGTATATGATGCTTGGAATAAGCATTATAATGATACGGTAGATGTGTGTGGTCTGATATTGGCTACCATGGACTCAGACTTGCAGAAGCAATATGAGAACATGGAGTCGCCAATGGAGATGATCAGCAGCCTGAAATTGAAATTTCAGGAGCAGATAAGAGTGGAGAGATACCAATTGGTTAAGTCTCTCACTAGCTGCAAGCTACCAAATGATCATCCAGTGAGTCCTCATGTCAGTAAAATGATGGGTTACATTGATAACCTGAGGAAACTGGATTATCCAGTTAGCCAAGAATTGGCAACTGAGATCATTCTACAGTCACTGCCGTCAAGCTATGATAAGTTCAGAAGGAACTATGTCAAGAAAGGCTTAACGAAGACGCTGACTGAACTGCATGATATGCTCAAGACAGTTGAGCCAAACGTGAAGAGTACCCTGAATAATCTCATGAATGAGAAGGGTAGGTTTACTAAACCTAATGCTGACAAGGGTGAAGGCAAAGTTGTCCAGATTTTGAATCATGGCAAGCGTGTGTCTTCTGAGCCCGAGTCAGATACCTCTTACGTTGGTAAGTGCTGCTACTGTAAGGAGACAGGGCATTGGAAGAGAGATTGCATTAAATTCATGGAAGATGATGAGGAGTTGAAGTTGATGTATGAGACTACTTCCTCAGGTATTCATGTTATTACTTCAAGTTCTACCTTATAGGTATTGGATACTGGTTGTGGCACTGATATTTGTGAAAATATGCAGAGCCTAAGCAACAGTAGAATGTTGAAGGAAGGACAAGTGGATCTACATATCTGGAAGGAGCTATGGACGCTGCCTCAGTCGTAGGATTTTCACTTGTAGATGCCTTCGAGGCTTGGCTTTGTATTAAGTAATTGCTACAATGTACCTGCTTCAAGCAGAGTTGTTTTTCATTTTCTTGTAAGAATTTGAATGTTTTTCATTTTGATAAAAGACAAATTTTGTTCTTTTGATCTTAATGAAATATTAATTGTAGCACCCTATTCAAGGAATGGGTTTTATATCTTAAACCAAAGAGTGCCTAAATGTAACATAAATACCAAATTGGTTTAAATCTGATGAATTAAACCTGATTTTTCTTGGCATAAATGTTTTGGTCAAAGAGTAAGTCGGATTCAGAAACCCCATAGTTATGGACTTTTGGGCTCATTTGAATGGATATCTTATGAGACTTGAATTCTGCTTACTAGACCAAAAGACAAAGGGCCCATCTTAGCCGAGCTAGAGAAAGGCCCAAACGCTTATTGGAGATTGAATATACTCATGTATGTGGTCCGATGAGCAGTAATGCCAGAGAAAATTTCATGTACTTCATTGTCTCTGCTGATTACTTCAGTGAGTAAGATTGTGTTCATTTGATGAGACACAAGTCGGAATTCTTTGACATGGTCGAAAGAGTTCCAGAATGAGGTATAGAATCTGAGTGACTCAAGTATTGAGACTCTGGATTAGATCACGAGTGAGAATACTTAAGTCATTGATGGTGTGATCATCTAAATGAGTGTGAAGTCGTTTCACAGCTCATTTCTCCTGAAAACCTGGAGGTGTTTCTGTGAGAAAGAATCAGATCTTATTAGAAATGATTAAAGATGAGTCACACGAATCTTCCATGATATTCTTTAAGAATAACGCTCTAGAAATATCTAAGTTTACGCTGAAATAGTTCCACCAATATCAGTTGAAAGACACCACGTAAATGTGGATTGGAATCGATCCAAATTCGTCTTTACTGAGTATTTGTAGTTGAGCTACTTCGCTGGTTGTCCTAGGGAAACCAAGGCTTGTTATCTTTTACGTCCATTCTGTTTTCAAGAAGGAAAGTTACTTTCCAAGAAGAACAGTGGGAGTAAAAGCATGACTCGAAGAAATTCGACAAATACAGGTGGCTGCTCAACCTGTTGAGGGAGAGCAGCGGAAGGATTTACAGATTTCTGTAGAATCTACACCTGTGGAGCCTGAAGTTCGCAGATATGAAAGAACCAGTCACTAATCCGAGAGTGAATTCTCGTCATTAGTTGAACCTGATGATCATTGAAAGTTCGCATGATCTGATGATCATTGAAAGCGACGAATCTGCGAAACTCAAAGAAGCGAAAGTGAGCCCGGACTCCGGAAAAATTACATTTTGTGTAAGTTAGCTTCATCGATCCATTCATGGATGGAAGCAAACATATCGGAGTTGGAATCTTCGTTCTGTTGAAGTAGTCAAGGTTTTGACTTAAACAGGAACGAAATGGAACTGTGTGTTTACTAAAAGATAAGTGGGAGCAATATTGCATTTCTCATAATGTATGTCGATGACATACTGATTCTCGGATATAACGTCCCAATGCTGCAGTCAGTAAAGGACTGGCTTGGGAGTTGGTTTTATGATTGACATGGGTAAAGACACGTATGTCCTTGGATTTTGGATCTAAAGATAGAGATCCAAAAGAGCTGGTAGGACAATGTCAGGATTCTCAAATTGACAAAGTCCTACACGTTTTCAGCAATCCAAGAAGG
The DNA here is from genome assembly GCA_030180135.1 of Orychophragmus violaceus. NCBI lineage: Eukaryota > Viridiplantae > Streptophyta > Magnoliopsida > Brassicales > Brassicaceae > Orychophragmus > Orychophragmus violaceus. The sequence continues at coordinate 73,987,694 of CM058231.1, forward strand.
GTTTTATGCCAATGTCACATGGCTTACGTTAAGCAAGAAACAGTATCCTACGATATCTGCTGAGCTTGAATGCATGGATGAGATTCCATATGCGTCGGCAATTGGATCTATCATATATGCCATGACACGTACTTGTTTTGATGTTGCTTTAATGTTAAGCAAGACAAGTAAAAGACCAGTCAAATCCAGCAAAGAATCACTGGATTGCCGTAAAGAATATCCTAAAGTATTTGAGGAATACTAAGGATAAGTTCTTGATTTACGGAGAAAGTGAGGTGCTACGAGTCGGTAGAGTCTGAAAGGCATGCTTCCAACGGACAAAGATGATTTCCGGTCACAGTCCGGTTATATCTTGTGTCTATCTGGCGGTGCAAGGCACTGTTGCTGACTCCATGACTTAAGCTGAACATTTCGCAGCTTGAGAAGCGGCGAAAGAGGTTGTTTGGAAAGAAGAGTTTGTCACTGAACTTGATGTGATGCCCAGCATAGATGAGACTAGCTGCACATCAGAGGTCCAAACACCTTGAGGATAGGTATAACCTATTCCGTGAGATAAATGACAGAGATGTTAAGTAGATCAGCAAGTTTCAACGAATGAGAACGTTGCTAATCTATTAATGAAGCCACTCCTTAGGCCTAAGCACGAGTCGCGGACTGTTGCTGTAGGATAAGTGAAATTAAGATGTAGTCTTAATTTCAGTGGGAGTTAATAAAGGGCTTTATTTAGTTATTGATATGTTCTTGTAAAACATTTTATGATGTTTAATGAAATTATTATTTCAAGATTATTTTAACTGTGATGAAATAATCGTTCCAAAATGATATGAACCATTTTATAGGTCATCGAAGTAAGTGACTTGATCTTGAGTCATCAAAGTCATTTAGCTTGATCATGAGACCCTATATTTGATAGATGGCTTATATCATCCTGTCCCTAGTCGAAGGTTGTTTTAATTGGAACACCAACAACCGTGTGAGACTAGATTGGTATGTGACTTATGACAAAGTCTCAGTGTGTCATAGATGCGCGGCATCAAAGTCAGTACATAGGTGTATGTTGGGTACATACGACCGGACATGACCCGATTATAAGAACTCTTCAGGATATTTATATCTGTGTCATAAGAGATTCTTACTACGACTATAGAGTATAGTCCTTAGACCTGAGTTCGCATGCATGTGACTGCACATGAACTAATGCGCTTTGATCACTGTCTAATGCTGTCGTTAAGCGATAGTTATAAGGACCTTGATTGGGTGTATTATGAAATGAGTAGTTTACAGTGATGGAACAAGACGGGATTTGTCCCTCCAATATAAATGGAGTGAATATCTCTAGGCCAATCGGAGATTTGAATACTGGAAAATGCATGGCCATGCTCAAACGGACTGTCCCGAGTCGTTTGGATTTTCAGTATCAAATCAGAGTCCGATGAACAAGATTAGGCTTTATAAGGATGACACTAATCTTGCCTTATGACTAATCGAGATATTGAGACAAAAGGATTATGAATACAGAGATTCCAGTTCAAGTGGGAGATTGTTGGAATTATGTCCAGTAATCTCTGTACTGTCTCTAGAAAGTAAGAGTATGTCAATGATCAGACATAAGTCATATAATACTGGGGGTCATGATGGCTTGCTAGAGTCCGCTCATGATCTATAAGTCTTGGACTTATTGCCTTTATTATATGATCCCATATGGGTCACACGCCTAAGCTAACGGGAAAATACGAAGGAACGGTTTAGCAGAAGTACGGTAAAAGTGCTAGGCATTTACTGTACTAAGAGAGACTAAAGGGCCTGATTAAATCCAAGGGATTTAATCAGAATGGGAATTGGGCCCAAAAGGCCCAACAAGACTGGACAAGGGTTTTTAATTAAAATCTTGCCCTAGCTCTTTTTCCCCAAGCCACTTCTGCGCCTCCCTCCTCTCTCTCTGCGCCTCCTCTCTTTTGGTCTAGCAGCCTCTCTTCCCGAAGTGTGCGTGTGTGAGCCTTTGGAGGAACAACCTCTTGGTGGTTCTGCTGATCTCTGACCCGTACCTCCCATTCCGCTGCATAAACAAGGTAACAGGTGAGATCTATTATGTTTCTAAGCAAGAGAACCTAGATCTGCATGTTTAGCAGGATGAATCAATCTGAGAATTGAATCAGGAGACACTAAACGATCCTACAGATCCTCAGAGCAGCCTGCACGCGCTCCACTGTGAAACTGTCCCAGTTGACGGTACCTCTCCTCAGTCGGGTTATTAGGGCCTCCGTAACAGGGTTGAGGTCAAGCGATTCGGGAAACTCTGTGTTACAGACCGAAACCGATCAGGAATCGGACCGGCAACAACAAAAAAGAGGGGATAGAATCGAGTAGTAAACCAAGAGTCTTACCAACATCGGAATCCCACCGTGAAGGAACGGCCGAGCAATCGAACTCTCCGACCGAGTGATGGGTTATCCTAAATAAAAAATATCGGTCCTTCCATCCATCCCTCGACGGGAGACCGTCAAGGATCCTCCCGAACCGAGGGGAAAGACGATACGTCCCCGGAAATCAGGAATCTTGCTTCACGGAGCAAACCCGCATTAGCTCCTCGAGACCAAACTCAATCCCCTCCTCCGCGGCCTTGACTCCAAGTCCGATAACGTATCGAACGAAATTTGGCGTCATCTGATAAAACGCCAATTGGAGCTAGGCCACCACTAAGAAAACAAGGCGGGGAATGGGGAAGAAGAGCCCACATTTTTCGAAATAAGTGTAGGAGGCGCAGCAGTAGCCTTCTACGACCGTTTCAGGGGACGCCGCCGGAGAAGGAATGACGATTTCAACTTCCGGCGGAATATGGCAAAGCACCCTCAACTGCTGAATGTGGTTTACGGTTAACGAAGACGGCGGGTGCGGACCGAATGATCCCGCCGCCGCACTCGTACTCGCTCCCGTCGGGTCTCTCAAGGCCATGAGGAAAGATGTATCGGAGTAAAGAAAACAGAAAATCTCCGGAAAGAACTTTTCTGACGACAAAGGAAATATGGAGGAAAACCTTAAGCAAGGAAGAAATAGAATAAAAGCGAGAAGGTAAAAAGCTGCCTTCGACGATATGTATAATTATCTATAGCGGGAATCGCGCAAGGTACCGTCCGTACAACTCCCAAACTCGTATTAATTTCTGAGAAAATCGAGATAGCTTGGACTCCTCGCTTTCCTTTTACTCTAACCGTTGATTTGAGATCAACGGTTGCGAGTGCGCAGTAATTAGGTCACATCAGCAAAAGAACGAGCCTGATAAGACTCTTCGCGACCCTCGAATCTTAGCCGTTAAAGATCGACCAGATCCACGGTAGGAGATAAAATTCTCAAACAAATACACGCCACGACTGCTAACGCGCTAAAAAGCAGTTCAGCTCGTCCCACGCGCCTACCCTTGACCGTTAGATCAAAACAAGATCTACGGATAGGGCGAAAGTAATCATTAGGTTTTCGCCACCCGAGACACGCGCACGTCTTCCCAAGAAACGTCCACCGCCCATTAACCTCGACTTGTCAAAATTAATGGGTTGGGGGCTATTGTTGGTCCGTAATCACGAGCCCACTCCAGAATCAAGACAAAGAGAGATCAACTGTCATCCTTTGTTGGGCCCAAACGAATGACGTCTTGACAAGGCCCAAGCGATGCCGAAGTGAGAGACGATCGAGCTCGAGCTCGGCAAAAGACGACGTGGAGGTAGAGCAAACTCGGTCTTCGTCAGTTCAACTGATCCACACAAATCTCGGAGGTCGTTATGAAGGCGAGGCCAAAATATCGGAACAAGAGGATCAAAGTCGAGACTATTTAAAGAAGAAGTGGCGATTCATTCAAGACATTCCAACCCTAGCTAAGAACACTTCGACTAGATAGCTCGATCATAAATCCTTGTACTCTCTTTTCGACTGTGTTTGTTCTATCTCGACGATCAATCTCAATAAAGTCTTTGATTCATAGGAAACTATACCATTTTTATACCTAAAAGTCCAAATCCACGAATACAAATTCTTAGTGTGAATCCCGGATCTCACACATGTCACAAATGTTTCCAAATATATATTACAGATTGGATCCACCCCTAATTGGATGGACAATCATATAAAAAAAATATATTAAAAAGAGGAAGAGATGAACATTACTTTTTTGTTTCTTCTTCTTGTACCTGCTTGCTTAATTGTTTTTCTCGACAATTTTTTTTTTGTTTCTCTGAAAAACTGATTTATATTGTTTTCTTAGAAAGTTTTTGGGCTATATGTTTTAGGGTTGAAATTAGGGAATTCTATAGTAAAGGTGAGTTTTTCTCCCAGTGTATTTTTCTATCTTTTAAATAGAATATTCTCTTTAATTTTTTTTTTTTCATTTTACTAATAGTATATCTTATTTATAAAAATTTCAAATTAAACAATTTTTTGCAAACTTTTATAAACTACAAATATTTTAGAAAGCAACAAAATATTGCATACATATATACAACAATTTACCAGAGGTCATTAGTTTTTATTGTATTAAAGTAATTATCATAGAATAAATGAAAATAATTTCTATAATTCACATATATTTTAAAAACTTTTATATAACTTCTCTTTTGCAATTAATAGGTACAGTTTTAGAATCGTTATTTATATTGAACCTCTAAAACTCCAAAAAAATATATTAGATGAATATTTAGTTTCAATCAATTATTTTATCAATAGTAAATCCATATTAATATTTTATTAAAGAAATTACATTTAATAATTTTTAGTTATAGTTATAAATTTTAAAACTTAAAAGATCACTATAAATATAAAATTTTAATTTTTAAATAAAGAAATAGATAATATTTATTATTTAATTTAGTTATAGTGATAAAATTTAAAAATTAAGGACTATTGTTGTAAATAAAAATATTTAAATATATTATAGAGGAATGCCATTTCTTCCTCTATATATAGAAGAAAAAATTAAAAATTTTAAAATAGAGTAAGATATAGATGTGAATTGGAGATAGTTTTCTCAATTATAGCATTTAGAGGCAAAAATAGCAATGAATTGGAGATGTTCTAATATCATCAGTAGTCGCTCGTTCTACGAATTTTTAATGATCTTTAAAGAGTGTAATTTTGTGTATTCTAAGTCGTTTGAAAATTTATATAGAATTTAAAAATTCCTGTAAAATTTATTGATTCTCATATTGGTTGATTACTTACCTATCCTTAATAAAATTAAATTTTTACTTTGTTAATCTTACTTTAAATTATTTTTTTTTGTTATTTATTATTTTGATCTAAATAATTGTGTTTATTCTATTTTAGATATATTCATAATAATAGGTAATATTTTCAATTTATAAAGACATTAGACAATTTTCTGTATTATATTTTCTGTTTACTTTCAGATATTAACATATACATTGTTATAAATAATACAATAATTATATTAAATAAGAAGTATTATTTACTTAATAGGAAATCTGAAAATATGGAGGGAATAAGGTTGTTTTATTGAAAATTCAGATTGAAATTTTAAATATATTGATGTTAAATAATTTATACTCGTATTTGTTGCGGGTGAATCATGCTAATTTACTTAAATTGTAGTTTATAATTTATAAAAATAACTGATGTTAATGTTGAAAGATATTATGAATAAATTAGTTACAAATTGGTTTGACATTGTTAGCAGCACTAATAAAAATTTAAAGCTTTTATTAATTTCTAATAACATATCTTTTAACTAACAGGTTAGGTAAATATTAATTATATATTATGCTTCTATTGTAAATGAATAGATTTATAAATCTATAATTTTACTTCAGTTTTTAAAAAATATGCATTCAAACTAGAATTTTAAATGATTTATATTAATATGAAAATCATGTGTTAATTAAACGTGAAAATTTAGTGTTATTAAACTAGTAAGTTGAAAATATACTTTAAATTCTTTGATATTGTAAATATTTAAATAATATATTTAAGAGATTTTGTGAACTTAAGAAGTTGTGGTGGAGCTTTAGCTGAAAGTACAAAATTTAAAACTTCAGATTTTTAGATAGAATTCTACAATAAAATATTTAAAATTGTAAAAATTTTACATTTGAAAAATTGGTATTCATCCAAAATCATCTAAAAATTTTACATCTAAAACTTTATCGCTTTTAAAATGAGAATCTGTCCAAATCCAATAAAAACATTTTATATCTAAAAACTTTTACATCAAGTTTTCATGTAAAAGATCTTCGTCGAATAATGATGATAGGTAAAATGTAATTACGATGTCTCACACCACCAAAGAAATAGATAGTTTGGGATGAGATTGTTAGGGACACAATTTTTGAAATTTATTCGCTGGTAGCATGGAATAGTTTGAAGGTAGATTTCCAGTAGAGGAGGCCGAACGTTCAGCCCTAGAATGGTCAATGCAAACTTGATGGTCTATGACATATACTAATACTAATATCATTTTTAAGGGAGACCGATCATAACTAAGATTCTTAACATAAACACACTAAACAGAATTTTAAGTCAAGTCATCTCATGAAGACGGTTTTAGGATGTAAAGTAATGTTTTGATCGGCGTCTTTGCTCATAGGAAACGTGTAATGTATTAATATCACATTTTATTTTTATTTTTTTTAGACACATGATATCCCGTCGATTTTCTAATCTTCAATATAACAGTCTACGTGCACATTCCGTTTCACCCGCAGTTTTTTGGATGACCAAATAAAGCATGCAAAGCAAGTAGATCGTATTCTGGGTGTGGTGCACCCAGGTCTCGTCTCCTTACCACTACACCAAAAATACTTAATTAATTAATATCAAATTTTCAATAGAGTTTATTTCATTGCTATCCAGTTTCTGAAACAATTTGTAATGTTTGATGTTGGTTTATAATGAAATTTATTTGACAAAGAAAACTCATACAACTATGGGATAACTTCCACTTATCAATATTAGGGCTGGGCATAATTTCTCGTTATTCGGCTTGTACTTGCTATTTGACTCGTACTTAACTTGAAAAAGCAAATACTTGTTATGATCAAGCTGGGAAATAAGTAACCAAATTTTATTACTTGCAAGTACAAGTCAATTATCAAATACTGAATAAAATATAACTACACGGCTTGTTTTACTCGTTACTCATTTTATCCCTTCAAAATATTAGAGCTAGACACAAATATTTGATATTCTTTCCGTACTCATTACTTGTCTCGTAATTGCCTTGTAAAATCAAATATTTGTTTTGATCAAGACAAATAATAAATATTTAAAATTGAAAACTTGCAAATACAACCAAACTTTGAATGTTTTTTTAACTACCAGGATTGGTTGGACTCGTCATTCACATTTTCAACAGTTATTGATATTTTTTTATTGTTTGATAATAATATTATCTATTTAAAATACTAAAACATGTTTCTTTAATATTCAAATGATATTTGATATAAATTTTTAGTTTTATTCTACATCGATTATAATATTAAAAAAAACTTGAAATGCTTTTTCATAAATAAGGTTATTATATTTTTCTTAAGAAACATTCATATGTGTTTTTATTTTTGATTTATTTAATATTCAAATTTGAATTTAAATAAACAAGTAATAAGTAATTTGCAAGTACTAAAATTTTGAACAAGTACTTTGGATGACCAAATACTTGACAAAATCAAGTACAAGTATAAGTCCAAAAATTTAATACTTGCACAAGGCAAAAGTAATGGGCTTGTGCCCAGCCTTACTAGTTTTTTTTTTTTTTAACATCTGTAGCCCAGCCTTACTAGTTATCATCACTTATCAATGAAATGTTAATTTTTAGAAAAAGTTAACAAACACATGAATATTGGGGTGGAAAAAGACATTCTAACAGTAAAAGTTATTCAAGAATTTAAGCTGTTTAAGAACTAATGATTAAAAAGATTCAAAATATTAAATGAGATTCCAATTTTTATATAAAAATAGAGATAAAATCAAAATTAAGAATCAACGCGTTAGATAACATGATTTTGGGATTAATAAAAAAAATTCAAAATTTGAATAAAATGTGACAAACCTTCCCTCATAGTCACCGTTCAGAATCAATTCACATTCGTGAGACTGAAGCAAGGTGCTGCACTCCTCAATTCATTCTCTCCGATTTCACCCATACGTTCCTTCAACGATTCACCGGAGCTGCAACCACAAAAAAACGAATTTAAACATTTTCCTCCAAATTTTCAGATATTTTTTAACTTTACAAACAAGAAAACACATACCTGGAGGCGTAGGCTTCTTTAGTATCCGTAAATGATTGCCTGTCGTCCATGATTTCTAGGAACTGATGGATTTCATCGTATTCGTGAACACCATCTTCCGCCTCTTGCTGATTCGATACCATAGGAAGATCAACGAGCTGAGACTGTATCGCCGTCACACCGTTATTAATCTTCATCTCGTTTTGATTGTTGAATCCATTGTTATGAGGATAAACATATTGTTTCTGACCCCAATCTAAAGAAGGGTTGAGTATCTCCTTGCATGAATCTGTATATGCATAAGTACTATAGCCAGTGTAAGACATTTGAGCAGGTTGCTGCATTTCAGAAACGGACAAATGACTAAATAATGGTGTTACACTGGTTTGGTTATGGTTAACATTAAGTCCCATTCCCAGATCTAGTTGTGATGTAACATCTTCCTGCTTTTCACCAATCTCATGAATCATTTGATTATGAGGGTTATGATGATTTTGACCATTGTTGTTGTTGTTTTGTTGATTGCGGTAGAGTTGTAGTTGTGAATTGACGGCTTTGAGTTCTTCTTCAGCAAACCAGATCATGCATTGGAGTTGTTGTGTGATTCCTAGGCAGCCGTGGACAGGGTTACGGTCACGGACATAAGACTGGAAGATGATTGATTTCATGGCTTCTGGTCTCTGAGCTTCGTCAAGGTTCTCCAAGATCTTGACGATGCTTCTAACGCCAAATAGTCTGTGAACATTTTGGAAGATTTTAGGCTGTTCTGCAGGAAAGTATGGTGCGAGTGGGCAATCTGGGGCGCAGCGTCTGCGTTGGTATTTGCACGCGGCACAAGCACCACTCGTGCCGCCTTTCAGAGTCATAAAAATGATGATAGAGATCAAGAGAATATCCAAAAACCTATCCAGTGATCCAATGGGATTCTGGATGGTTTTTATTTTGCTCATTCGATGCGGGACAAGAAATCAAGAACCAGATTTGGAAGGAAAAAAAGGAAATAGAAGTGGAGTTTTTTGAGTGAGATGTGTGTATATGTTAATATGGTTTTCGGTGAATGAGAAAGGAAGAAGAAGGAGAAGGAGTCTCGTATATATGCCGGATTTAGCTGAAGACTAAGCAAAAGATATCGTATCTTCAGGGACAGTTTTCGTTTATGCTTTTTCTTTTATTTCAATTTTCATTTATGTTTTTCATTTCTAAGAATAGTGTTACTTGAAGAATAATATAATTATCTTATTTGTTTAGATACTAGAGAGAGATTTTAAACTTTTGACTTTTAGATAAGATTTGTTTTATTTATAATATTTTTTTACAAATAAAAATGTTTTGGATCTTGATTTTAAATTGGATTATCTCTTCAATACAAATTGATTTTATTAGATATTCTTTTAAGTTATATACATTTTTTCTTCCTCTTGTTATTCAAGTTTTATTTGTAATTACTACTTGATTTTTTATATGATAAAATCATAGTAGAAACATATTTCTAATTTTAAAGTTAAAAATGAACCTCGGAAAGTATCTCTTTTCTGGAAAATATGTCTTTTTGAAAAGTATATTTTATTTACAGTTTATCTCTTTGGAAATAATAATATCTTTTTGGAAAATATGTCTTTTTGGGAACTTCGAAAAGTATATTTTAATGTTTTTTTGGAAAGTATGTCTATCTTGGATTTAATCAATGTTCTTAACGATACTATTTTTTTGTCTACCTTTTATGTTATTAATTTAAACATTTTTATGATCTAATCTTTTGAACACACAAAATTAAATTCTTTATAATGGCAAAAAAAAAAAATAGAAATAAGTTTTGAACAACCCAAATTTGTTGAGGTTCTTCTCGACCCAAATTTTCTTCGGTTGAGTAATCTTGTTGTTCATTTAGCTCTTCTTCATTTGTTGAAGATTCTTTTGCCCTTATAGTTGCACTCCATGTTCGAAAAATCGTTAGGCGTTAGTTGGGCGGTCGGGGTGGATCTAGTGCCTAGCCAGAAAATCGATGACTACACGCGAATTAATTGAAGCATAATTGTATGTATTTTTATAAATATGAGTATAAATGTGGTACAATATGACATTGAGGTTCGGTTGGCTAGTGGTTTTGGGAGACTTGAAAGCTTTCTGCAGACCCAGGTTCAAACATAGATAACTACATTTATTTTTATTTTTTTGTTTAAACATTAATGAACCGTAAAAAGATGCAATTACCCTTATCTTCATCTTCAACCTCTCGACCTGCCCTAATTCTCGCTGCTTTTGACTGTTTTTTACGATTCTTGGCATTTTTCGTTGTTTTTTGATGGATTTCAAATCAGTTATGATATATCTAATCTTTACTGACCAATTTCAATCTTAAATCTAACAAAAGATGAACTTTAAAAAAAAAGTTCACGATTTTCCGGCGATTTGGTTCAAGTTTTTCGACTAGACAGCCGTGGAGGCCGAGTTTTTGAACAAGGGTTGCATTTGTTAAGGCAAAGAAAGCGGGAATTGTTGCGGTTGGCTTCATGTCTAGCAGTCAAATCTCATTCTCCTTCTTACTTTGAATGGAATTCAGAATGATGTTTAAGGAATATTATTTGATATTCGATACTCTTTAGAATCATTTGTTGAATTGTATTTTCAATCTATCCCTTGTTTAGTCAGTTTTATGGTGAACTCCTACTCCTTTAATGGAGTTTTAGGTTCTTAAATTTAATGGATTTGTTTGGCAAAAACATAAATAAATAAGCTTTGAAAAGCTGATGTAGCCTCAAAAATCAGAGACTTGAAAGGGATAGAGATGGAGACAAGTTGCTGGTTGTGTAACTCTCTCAACTTGGCCAATTGATGGATTGATGTAAAATGAGATGGAGCTTGATTCTGCTGGTTTTATAACCCTCTCAGAACAAGCTAAATAATGGGATGGATAGATGGGATTTACTCTCTCAATCAATGAGTGAATAAGTTTTTGAATCACACAAACAAGCTTAACCACAAAATTTAGTAGAAACTAAGTGCTTCTCGCAACTTAACTCCTAAAGAACAAAGAACAGATTCAAAGACAGATTTCTTTGAAAGAAAAACAATACTCTTATATTTTTTTTATAATTGAAAGTGTGAGTTTACAATGAGAATGAGGATGAGTTTATATAGAACTCATGTACAATGAACTAAGGAAAAGTAAAGAAAGAAAGTACTTTGAATGAAAAACTAGCCGTTAGGAGATAATGTGGGGATTTGGCTGAATGAAAGAGATTTGATGATGCCTTTGTATCTGGATGGTTTTAAGGGATTGGTGAGGATCTCTGGAACTTCCTGATTTCCAAGTAATTCATTAAAATCGTGGGTGTCTTGATCTGGAAAGAGCTGTTGCACTTGAATGCTAGATGGGTCCAAAAAGGCAAGTGTGGCTCCTTGTTGATCTGAATGATTTGGTGAGGTCTGGTGCATAGGAGGTCGTCTAGATACAGTAAGTCAAGTTCCAAAACACTGTACTTTTGGTTTGTATCCTCTCCTGGTCGCCAAAGTCTTGTTTGCATTATTTAAACCAGTGAGCTTCCAGATCTATCGTTGAAATCTCCAGATCTATCGCCGAATCTAGGATCTAAGCTAAGGTGAAAACCAGTCATGATCTCTCCCTTATACTATCTTAATATCGGTACATGAGTCCTTTTTTAATGGCGTCCTTTCTAGGTAGTGTAGATCTAGCGGATGATTTGTGTTGATGCAATTAATAGCACATATAAGCTTGGTTATCACTTAAACCGAAAATGTTGAGTATGATTGATGGCTTGTGTTAGTAAGTTGTGTTAGGTGCATATGATGGGTGTGTGTGGCAGGGCATGTGACCAGGTACCGAGAAGAAGTTGCGTGTTCTGGTGAAGGTCGTCGGAAAGGGAGAGGGTGTGACGCGCCTCCCCGCATGTGGTTGTCGGTTGGTGCTGGTTGTGTTGGGCGTACTCCCTAGGCTCATGGGTGCGTGTGGTTGGTTAGTGCCGAGCGCGCATCTATGGACAAGTAGCTAGTGAATAGGTTGTTTGAAAGCCTTTAGGCGTGGGTGCAAGGCGTTATATATTACCCTTTGACTTGTTTATTGATGATGTGTTAGCTTGAGATGAGATTGTTGGTTCCTAGATCCTGCTCTCACTAGGTAATTTTGTTGAATCAATTACTCAGGCCTCCCTCGTTGTTGTTTTGCAGCTAATCTCGGAGAGTTGCAGGTATAGACGATCGGGTGTGGTGCCATGTTTCATGAAGCGGGTTCTTTTGGTGTTTTCGTTTGCTTAATAAGACTTATGCATTTCTTTTGGTTTTATGTTGAGACTAGTTTGGTTTGGTTTTTTTTCGTAAGACTCGGGTTTTGGTTTTAATAAAGTAAACCGTTTTGTTTTAAATGTTAGAATATGGTTTATGACTTGGTTCACGAGTTTGTGGAGCCGAGAGGTTGTTTGATGGATCCGACAAAACCGGTGTTACAATTTTGGTATCAGATCCAAGTTAAGTCTAGCCAGTTCCATCCGGCTAGGCAGGGTAGTAGTAGTGTATTTATATTCGGATTTCAAGTTGGTTTTCATAGTGGTTTCAATGCTTTTCTAAATGGGGAATTTTAAAAGTTAGACTCTAGGAGCACCACCCATATCGACTTCCTTATATACTCACTAGTAAGTGAGTTCAGTTTTCAACCGCCGTTTGACTCATTCACACTTCTTTTGTAACAGGATGCCGCCCAGGAGAACTGGAACTGGCTAGTCCGCCGTAACACCAGAGCGGCGTTTTGAGCCACCTCGACAGGCAGAGTTACCAACGTGAATGGAAGCCAGGATGGAGATGCTGGGAATCCATCCGAAGGAGTCTTAGGAGTTCGGCAAGTAGCTGTGGATGCCGTACTTCGGCAAGAGTTTCTAGCCCTTTGTGAGGCGCATGTTGGAACTGCAGGAGAAGCAACCGTTGTTGCAAAAGCTGCAAGAGCAGCAGTTGGAGCTGCAGAAGCTGTAGGAGCAGCATGAGTTGCAGGAGCCCCATGAGTTGTGTTGGGAAATGCTAATGTGGAAGCAGAGGCCGCCGGAGGAGCTGTGGATGTAGCATGTGGAGCAGAATTTGTTGCTGCAAGAGTTGAATCTACTAGAGCATGATGAAGCATTTGCGAGATATGCAAATGGAGCATTTATCCGGTGGAACAGATGCCATTGCTGTTGATAACTGGAGGAGGAAGTTGGAGCAGAACCTGGATACCGCTAGGTGCCCGGTGGAGTTTCGTGTTTAGTTGGCAGCCCACTACCTGAAGGATGATGCGCTGGTTTGGTGGGAAGTAGTGGTGGAAAGAGCTCAAGGGCGCGATATGCTAACTTGGGCGACATTCTGGGAAGCTTTCAACCGAAAGTACTTTCCCCAGGAGATCATGGATAAGATGGAAAGAGAGTTCCATAACCTTCGCCAGGGGAATAAGGGTGTGTGGAAGTATGGATAAGAGTTTAATCGTCTCAAGAGGGTTGCAGGCCGGTACTTGACCGAACGGGAGCTGATCAAGAATCGTTGTAAGATGAGGGACTACTTCGATATCTACGAATTTATTTAGAAGGAAGCAGATGCATATATTGGGTGGGATGAGGAGCACAAACATCACAGGAATGCGCAGAATAAGGATATCAAGAGGAATTGGGAGACCGAAAATGCTGCTATACCGGCTATTCCGTTACAGCAGTGGCAACCCTAGTGATGCTTTGGGTGCGGACAACCGGGTAACTTTCACATGAATTTCCCGCATAACCCTGCCAGGCCAGCGGCTACTGTTTACCAAGTAGGAAAATGGGTCACTATGTGAGAGAGTGCACGACCCGAATGGCAGGAGCTAGAGTACGACTGTTTCCGCCACCACCACTGAGGGGTCAAGCAGGAGCTCGAGTACTAAATTTTGCGCCGCTGCCACCAAGAGGTCATGCAGGAGCACCTAGGGTATACGTCGCGGGGAATCACGAAGGAGCTGAACCGATCGCGGGTATGTATTTTTGCCTTTTTGTGTGAATTCTTGTGAAGTCATGTTTGTCAAGTCTAGTAGCTTAGTCTAAGCAAAATGTGTAGGCTCGGTTGTGGTTAGGGGAGTAGACGACCACACCTATTTTTGACACGGGAGCTACGCATAGCTTTGTGATCCCAAATCTATGAGATGCTGGACCTCAAAGGCAGGTTTATAGAAGAAGTCATGAGGGTCGAGACCACCGGACCGGAGAAGGTATCGGGCATAGGAATTATCGAGGAATTCCCAGTAACATTGGCCGGAATAGACTTACCAGCGGACTTTGCAAAGGTGGAGTTAGGTCGTTATGAAGTCATCACGGGGATGGATTGGTTGGTTCAGCACCAGGCCGTAATGGATTGTGCTAAGGCGACCGTCTCTATTCCTCGAGGAGAAGGGAAGATTGTTTTCTAGGGAATGAAAACACATACGGGGATATAAATCATATCCATGGTGCAAGCAGAAGTGTTAATCAGCAAGGGAAATGAGGCATTCCTTGCAACCATCTCGATAACTAAGGAAGAGGAGGCTCCAAGCTTGCACACTATCCCGGTAGCCGCAGATTACAAGGACGTATTTGTACCGTTGAAAGGACCACCACCGAGAAGGAATGATGCCTTTATGATAAGCTTGAGCACATGATGGCACCCATATCGAAGCTTTCCTGTCGTCTGGCACCCCCTGAGATGGCCAAATTAAAAAAGCTAATGGAGGACCTCGTTGAGAAAGGATTCGTTTGACTAAGTAGCTCGCCGTGGGGAGCACCAGTTTTGTTTGTTAAGAAGAAGGATGGAAGATTTAGAATTTGTATTAACTACCGATGCCTGAACAAGGTGCCGTCAAAAATAAGTACCCGTAGCCAAGGATCGATGAGTTGCTGAACCAAATGCAAGGAGCTTCATGGTTCTCCAAGATCGATCTTGCTTCAGGGTATCGTCATATTCGAATAGCAGAGGAACATATTTGTAAGATGGTGTTCCGAATCTGTTATGGACATTACGAGTTCGTGGTAATCCGTTCGGTTTGACCAACGCGCCAAGAGCCTTCATGAAGATGATGAATGATGTTTTTCGGAAGTACTTGTAAAAGTTCGTTATAATTTTCATCGACGATATCTTTGTCTACAAAAGAGTAAGAAAGAGAACGAGTGGCACCTCGAGATCGTTTTGGATACACTTAGGAAGCAGCAGGTTTTTGCCAAGCTCAGCAAGTGCAGTTTTTAGCAAAGGAGGATTGGTTTCCTAGGTCATGTGATCTCGGAAACCGGAGTAGCAGGAGATCCGAAAAAGATCACTTCTACCACCAATTGGTCAGAACCGAAGAATGAAACTGATGTCCGTAGCTTTCTTGGGTAGGCTGGGTACTACATGAATTTTATGAAGGGATTCACCAGTATGGCTAAGCTATTAACGGTTTTGACAGGGAAGAACGTCAAGTTCTACGGTCGGAGAAGTGCGCCCAGAGTTCTGAGAGACAATAGGAAGTGTTGACTCAAACTCTAATGTTAGTGCTACCTCATTCGGGGATATCGTATATAGTCTAAACAGTTGCATTGGAGTTGGATTGGGGTGTGTTCTGAGGCAAGAAGAAAATTTGATAGCCTATGCATCCAAGCAGCTAAGGAAGTACGAGGTTAACTACCCCACCCATGACTTGGAATTAGAGGCAGTGGTCTTCTCGTTGAAGATATGGCGTGCCTATTTGTACGGGGAGAAGGTGTAGATATTCACGGACCAAAAGGTTTGAAGTACATCTTCACTCAAGGGGATTTGAATTTGAGGCAGTGCCGATGGATGGAGATTCTGGCGGACTATGATCTTGAGATCGAGTATCACCCTGGGAATGTTAACCATGTGGATGATGCCTTGAGCAGGAGAATGATTGTCATGTATGAGAGTAAGGAAGTGCACGAACTATCGGCAACAGTAGCAAGCTTGCAGTTGTGTGCCACCACAGTGCTAGAAGGTTGGAAGCCTTGGAACTAACCGACTTGTTGGGCAGGATCATGGAAGCCCAGCTGCGGGATGGAGCCCTGTGAGCATTGGTCGAGAAGGAAGTGATTGGGTACCATACAACGACCAATGGTACGTTCTTGTTCAAGAACCGAATTTGTTTCCCAAAAGTCAAGGAGTTGAGAGATAATATCCTCAGGCAAGCTCATCAGTCGCAGTTTTCGATTGACCCTGGAAACCACAAGATGTATCAGAGTCTGAAGCGGTACTACCATTGGGATGGCATGAAAAGTGATGTGGCAACGTGGGTTTCGCAGTGTCAGAATTGTTAACAAGTCAAGGAAGAAAGGAAGTTCCCAGAGGGTTGTTACAAGGGTTGCCTATACCAGAATGGAAATGGGACATGGTGACAATGTACTTCTTCCCATTGATTGGAAGAATTATACCGACCCGAAATAAGTTTTATGTCGGATTCATTTTTTTTGGAACGTGCGAGGCTTAAATGATCAAACTAAGCATAACCCACTATCTACTTGGTTGTATAGGAGACCAGTCAATTTTAGGGTTCTTTTATAACACATGTGAGAGAAGGAATTAAGTATCTTATTTTGTCAGCCATTGGAACGGATTGGAAACTTATTGATAACTACAATTATTCGGATTTGGGGAAAATATGAATAATTTATAAAGCCCCCACAAAGGTTAGGGTCCTCTTCTCGGACATGCAATCTATAACTTGTGAGATCATTATGGAGGATGAAACCTCCTTTTTCTATACGGCAGGTAATGCATCAAATTAGGAGGATGCTATAAGGGATTTATGGCTTTCACTTCGGGATATGGAAGCCTCCTTTGGGTTGTCTTCTAACCCATGGATGGTAAAAGGAGATTTCAGCGAGATAATTCATCCTACAGAAACATCCAACCCAAACATCAACATGACTTCAAGAGGTATGTGTCTGTTTGGCGATTGTTTGAATGGTATTGGTCTCTTTAATTTGGCGTCCAATGGAATGAATTATTTTGTTGAAAAAGCTTCTGAAACACATGCTTTAAAGTGTACCCAGAAGAGTTTAATTGCCTGTAAAGGCACTTCTGACCATTACCAATGTCGGTCATGTTTCCATTATGATTCTCATATCTCTGATCCTTAAAACCAGTTCCACCAATGTATTTGACATCTTCTTGCTCACACGCATCAACTAGCTCATAAGTCTCACCCTTTGCAGAAAACTGAACCTGCTTCTTACCTGCCATAAGACTGTGCACAGAATCCAGATTATTCTTCAACTCAGCAATTTGAACTCCATCCGTCTTTCCTGCTAGTTGCTTTCGAAATCAGTATTCTTGGTGCTATTGCTAGACGTCAAGTTCTCAATCAGCTCAACTGCTTATTCAGGAGACCTTGTGTTGAAGTTCCCATTGTTAGCAGCAGCCAAGGCCATCTGATACCTCCAATCCACACATCTGAATAAATTGCTCAACAAATGAACTAGAAAGAAATCTTGATGTGGTGAGTCACGATTATAAGCTCTAAAATTCACCCAAGCAGCCTTAAAAGCTTTAGAAGGAGCTTGTTTGAACTGAGAAATCATGTTCCTCAGATTATCTGATGTCGCATCATCATAGAAGTTCCTCAAATTCACCTTCTTACTATCATCCCAATTGGTAAGAGAACTTATTGGAAACTGCTTCAACCAATAAGGAGCCTCATCACCAAGAGAGTTTAGGAAGAGCTTACTGACTCCAACGTGCTTCATTCTGGTCACCAAGTCCTCGAACCTTTTAATGTGGTATATGGGATGCTCATGCGAATAACCATAAAACTGATGCTGGCCCACAAGAGTGTAGTATTATGGTTTTATCTCAAAGTCCTTTCTCTGGTTGGCATAAATTTTAATCGCAGACATGTTCGTGTAGAACTCATCATGCATATTATAGTCACCAAGTGTCCTGCCAACTTGCACATAAGCATGTGGTTCACCCTTGCTGATGCGCCTGCAGCGGTTTCAATGACATGAATGATGTTTCCTGCAACATCCAACCCTTTTCTGTGTTCATTGTACACTTTACCCTGACGGTAACAAAGAAAACAAATTTTCCGGTATCAGAACCATGCTTTTCATCATTGTGGTTAGTTTCTTCACTTATCGGTTCGTACATTCTAACTTAGCAAGCTCCTAATTTGGAAGAAACAAAAGCTCATTTTCTGGATTGCTTCTGGTAGCACGAATAGGCATGCACCTGAAACACACAAGACAGAAAGAAAGAACAATGTAAGTAAATAAAAATTAAAGCTTAGTAGAAATTTAAACTCAAATTTATCGGTAAATCACAGAGGCCTAGAGCAAGGACGCCAAAATCTTGATAGGTAAAAGTTAATTCCTTATTTCTTAACTACAAGTAAACAACAATAATGTCGTAGTATTTAGGGTATCAAACAATGAACCTCAGATTATCAATATATTATTCGTTTTCAATCAAAACTAAGCGGAGCAAATTGTGGAAAGCAAATAAACAATGCGAGTAAATAAAGTGTAAATTTGATAGGTGAAGGCGTTAGACTTAAGAAATTTCTCAGGAAATCATACAAAGCATGGCACTGGTAAATTTGAATTCTTTTAAGCTCAGGTTCGAAAACTCGAATCCAAAGTTATAACAAACCAACTCGCATTGCGATTATTAACTATGTCTAACAACCTAAAAATCTAGATCTCTTTGCGATTCTAAAGTTCTAAATGCAATAAGTTCAAGTTCGTTCGTTCACAATTTGTTGGGAATGTCCTGAAATAAATTGTACCTACTCTTGGTTAAGTCGTAACGTCGAGGTTCGACAATCGTATAATATTAGGTGATTGTAATGTTTTGCTAGAAACCACTTATGATCTATGGATTTAGAATTCATTGCTAATATTATACGATCCTACAGGGTCACACACCTAAGCAAACTAGATTATAATATATTATGGGTTTTATTATTAATATATATATATATATGTGTTGTATATGATATAAACATATATATATATATATATATTATACTAATAAGAATCAAGCGAGAATTTGATTCTTGTGTTAATTCTTACTATACGTATAAGTGGGGCCAAGCCCATTAACAAGCATGCAATAACCTAATACGATTAGGTTATGTCATTTGTATATATACACTAATTGACGTTTAGTAGAATAACAACACAGCCGCAAGTTTCAAAAAACCCTAACACAAGCGAATTGTTCGTGATAACTTTGAGATTTGATCTCGACGGTACTAGCATCCCGTTCTGATCTAGTTTGTGTGCGTGTGGATGGATACAGGTAGAGGCACTACATTTGAAGTGCTAAGGAATCTTGAATCGTCTCGTTTCATTCCGCTGCAAAACATTCAAGTATATTCGAGATTCTAGATCTAGATTTATTTCAGTATTTGCATGAGATCTTGGCTAGCATATTCATAGGCTGATTTATGAAATTGTTTTATAAACCGGTATGAATTCCAACATAATTTCCCTAAACCAATCTATTTGCGACTAGATAAAATTATTCACTTTATGTTAGTTTCAGATTATTAACCACACTCCCTTGTCAATCATTTAACTAAGATCTAAGTTCTATGTATCAATCGAGAACTAGCTTTAAGAACAATTTAAGTGATGAACAAATTAGATGGGAATCCTAATCTAGAATTAGCTTTAAGAACACCACTCGTCCTTCTTGGCTCTAACTTCGATCATCTGTGCAGCTTGCTCCAAAAAGCTCCAGAATCTCCACTTCAGCTCCAATCACATGCTAATCTGTAAAGGACTCAATAGACTAAAAAAACCAAGTAAAAGACTCTATATAGAAACATATATCACGGTTAAAAACCCAGAAATCCAGGATATATTAGTCATGTTGGCAAAAACCAAGAGAATGATAAAATGCAGGATGGGAAGCAAACAGAGGTCGAGAGGAAAGAAGCTAGACCGCCTGATAAAGACGTTGAAGATGTTAGTCAAGCATAAATTATTTTATCTTCTACTTTTCTTAGAATTCTCTTTGTTATTTTCTTTTTTGATTTTCTGCTGTATTGGAAATTTCTCCTTCTTCTATTTTAATTAAACATTTTGGCTAAGTATAATGCTCGTCTTTTTCTTTTTGCACGTCATATAAGACGGTCAAATTTTGCTTTCGTTGAAGTGGCATATTTTCACCTTCAAGCATAAACATTTTAGCATGAAGTGGTATCTTTTCTTTGAGCTCAGTATGTTTTGGCATAAGAGTGCGGCGTAGACTTTAGAGTTAACTTCTGCAGAACCATCGCTTCGACTCCAAATGCCAAGGAAAAATGTCTATATCCTGTTGAGCGGCGAGTTTTTATTATGTGTGACCATACGACATTGTTTTGTTCGTCGGCCCAGACTCCTTAATTCTTCTTTAATCGTTTCTTGAAGCCATCAATGATTGTTTTGTTTGTAGCCTCGGCTTGGCCGTTCTCTTGAAGCATATTTTAGGACACTTTAATATGTGATCCAAGTGTTTTTAAAAGGTTTTTAGTATGCTTTCGCATATTTCTCGTGTCAAGACTCTTTTCAAGAAACCCAACCTTAATCTGAGTCAAATGGAACAAAAGTCCACTTTTCGATACCGAGCCATTCCATCAAATATTCAGAATCAAATGAAGACCTTCGCAAAGTTTGAAATTTTGAGAGACTTTGAACACTATATACAGGGTACACCTCCTCTCTTTGTAACACACACTAAAAAAATGAAATTAACTTTGTAAATGCATTTAGTTTCAATATTAGTACTTTGGTCTTTAGTTTCTTAGTTTTAGGGTTTATAAGTTTTAGGGTAATTGAGAGAGATCATAAACCTCTTACCTATACCTAATTCGTCATAGTTAGTCTAAGCAGCTAGCGTATGGCCATGATCTGCTACTCCATGGCTGAGTAGTCGGTTTATTAGGATTTACAAGGTAGTTAACTATGAAGAATGATATTGTTTTTATTAGGATTACTTGTACTAAACATATGCTTGATTTCTAAGGTTGTTTCTTTTAAGTTTATTTTTAATACATGCGACTTGAGTCATAATTATAATCTGATTTTAGGATTGATAAGGCCGAGAGAGTGGTGAATTTCTTAGCCTGTCCTAACTTTGGAACTCAGTTGTGTTGCAAGATGTAAGAGTTTACTTGTAGGACATTGTGAACGTTTTGATGAATTTGATATTAATGCATGATCTTCCTCGCGGCAAGCTGCGAGAGTTATATGGTCGAGTTGAAGATATTATGTGTGTAGTCCTACGAGAGTAGGTTAGACGTATTCTCGCCTTCAAGTTTATGTAACTAGCTAGAAATAACAAGAAGCTAAGTTATACTTGTATAAATCATTTCGAACCGTCCAAGATGCTCCTTGGATGCCCATGTCTTCCCATATTCTTGCATTTTCGTTTTACATTATTTTCTATTAGATAATGTGTTTATTTGACACACATAATATCTCATTGTCTTAGCTCTGCTCTAATCTCGCTTGACTTTTCATATATACATAGCTTCTTTCTACACTTGTAGATTCGGGGTTTTATAATTTAAAACTCAAAAACCCTAAACAAAAAGGAGCGCACCAAGTTTTTGGCGCAGTTGCCGAGAAGCTATATGTTCTCATATGTCTAGTCCCAAATGTTAGTGATCTAACTCTAGGACTGAAATTTCTATTTATTTTCGTTTTTCTTTCTCTTAGTTTCAGGTCTTTGAAACAATGGGTCAGCCGCTAGAGCTTGATCACATCTCGAACCATGATCCTCTAAACCCTTCTCAGTTTCAAAACTCATAAGACTCTTAAAACTAGCACCTCTTGGATCAGAAACTGGACTCGACCAACTCAGCTCAGGGACTCTCCCAACTCTCTCATTTTAATGGAAAATCTCATGTTTCTACGGCACATGAGCTTATACCTCATCAAATTTTGAGAACTAAGAACTGAATCATGCCACTTCACACTCAATTAGATCGACTTGAAGGGATGATGAATCAGTACTTAGATTCCAAACTATGTATTACTCTATTTTGCATGACAAGATAGAAGCTCTCTCTGCCAAATTTTCCAAGAAACTTAGGACCTCAAAATTCTTGTCCGAGTTCATGTGAAGCAAACTCAAAAACATGAAGAAGTGATCAGTGAAAGTCTAGCATTGGTTACACAAGATCAAAGGAAGCTGAAACACAAAAAGATTCACGACTTTGATAATTTCGCATCAAGAAAATCGCTATGGAAGAAGCCAACTACACCAATGAATGGTAAAAAGAAAGAACGACACTGAACTCCAACAGCTTGAAGCTTGTCTGAGCCAGCTAGAAAACAAGACAGAAGAAATCAACCAAGTAGTGAAGGAAACAATTGATATTCAAAAGAAAGTTGAGAAGAACTTATAGCATGTGTTCACTATCTTCTCAAGCCAAGAACAAGAAGAACCAAATTGTAATTATAAAGAAACTTTCAAAGGAAATGGAGAGTTTCAAAGTTTTGAACTTGGAGAAGGTTTGGAATCTGAAAACGATCCTAGAGAATGTACCTCTCTTAGTCATGACCTTAGTTTTGAGCAAGATGCCATTGTAATCTCAACCAACCTCACCTGACATCTAAGTGGAAACAACTCGTTCACATATGTCTCAAGACTTTGGACTATTGCCAGACGTCTTTTCCCCCTAGCCATACTGCTCTGAACCACGGCCAGCATCACCTCAACCTTTCCCATGCACCTCCAACTCGCGACCAGCGTCACTCCGACTAGAACCTGCCTCACCCTACCCATGACCATCCATCTTTCCACCATGGTCAGTATCACCTTGCCCACAGCCAAATTCTCCTCCACCTCGACCTCATGCCTTGAAGCCACGGCTAGCCTTCATATACTCACAAAATCTCAACCATAGTGATAGACCACATTTCGGTTACTCTCAAAGACCGATATATGGCCATGTCATTTTAATTAACAAGACAGACAAAAAATGAAGAAAAACATGCACTTTTAATTTGGTTCATCATTTCCACCTCAACTCAACATTTCCTAAATCAATGATGAGACGGAATTGTCCAAGGCAGAAGAGCACTACAGCTCAGAAGATGAAGCTAACATCATTCCATCACAACCACACTCAACTGGTAGCAATAGAGATCAACATGCATCTACACATATCAGTAAAAAGCATTTATGGAATTCAATAACTTTGTTATAAAATTCCTTATGTGTATCTCTTTTGATAGAGCATGGAAGAGTAATTGCCTTCCCCATTCTTTAGAAAACCAGTGAAAGTGAGACAGAAGTCTTGTCCACTTCCCCGTGACAACATAAAAGAAACATAAGCCGATTACATATTTTCTCTCCATGAGATAACACGTAACGATTAAACAAACACACAACACAAAATATTGAAATCAAGAATTATGTGGCAAATGCCCTCGATTAGATTCAATCTATATACGAATCATTAATCTACCACTGTCTAAACACTAAGGGATCCTAATGCGAACTCGGTCACTTCCTCATGAAAATCTAACTCGTAGCCCAAATTGCATATGACTAGATCATCCAAAACTCCTAGATGTAAACAAGAAGTACTACAAACAAGACACCATTTCGGTCCATCGATATTTCGGTCCATGATCTCGTATCTGCGAACCCCGACACCTACCGGCGTCATCCGCGTAGGTTGACGCCCGCCAGGACCACACCCCAAGGGTACGTGAACTAACTGGGATCTCCCAAGGGTCCAATCGACAAGAAGGTACTGGAATGCCTCACACACACAACTTTCGGGATATAATGCATCCGAAACAATCCTTAACAACAATAATAAACCCCCAATGACTTGTATGAACCCTACGTGGATTCATAAGATCACTACAACACGCAATCAGTCTTGATGAGACTTTATGACTCAACACAAGACCGATAAGGTCAACCAACACAATAACAACTCAACGAATTACACGTAACTATCCTATAAGTCCTATCACCACTAAACGTCACCACTATCTCTTTACCAAACTCATAACTCAGTCCGACCTATCCGGCCCCACCCAGCATAGGCAATCACAACAACACAACACTATATTCAACAAATCCACTAATAACTCAACCAATAACATCAATCAATCCCAATTCAAAAATAACTTTACTAATCTAAGTCCAATTAATTCCACTTAATTAATTCAAAGCTTTACTAACTTAGTTTTAATATATAAAAAATTCACTATATCTAGTCCGGGTTATTTACTTAATTTAATTTAATTAATCACTAGACTGAATCTAGTCAAAATATGAACTTCTTAGCCCATTTAACATATCTCAAATTCAATTATTTAATATTTAAATCTTCATTCTATAATTTAATTCAATTCTATTAATTACCATAATCCATTTTATTATATCATGTCATTTTTATTTAACCCTAGTCCAGGTATTTATGCCAATTACATCTCTTTTTAGTTATTAATTTTTATACTTACTATCTTAATGCTTTTATAGGTTCATTTCTATAATTCTTACTTACTTTAATTAAATTATTTCTTATTATATGCATATATTTTTTTACTTAATTCAACAACTGTATATGATGAATGCATTGCATGCATATCTCTATACTAGTCAGATCAATGATCAATCAATCAAATCTAACTACACAATCAACATGCCATTTCTCAGAAGTAAATGTGCAATACATAATTATCAACCTATCCAGTTATTTCAGTTTCGTTATTTACTTAACCTAAACCGCTCTACTTATGTATTCAATTGCGGGTATAATTTTCTAAGACTCTACTGTTATACGTTCTAGGTTCTATATGCAGACTCAATCTATCCTAACGCATACGCAATCAAACATAACCAACTCACAGTGATAAGCATATAGATGTTACCCGGAGACGGACGACCAGAACCACGAGACTCACAAACCTTGATTCCTACAAAACCTGATACTCTTACCTGACGTTGACCCAAACAGTTGACCCACAGTTGACCAAAAAAATTGACCCGCATTTGACTTGAATTGTTGACATGACGTCTCTGGCCCTTTTCTGATATCAAATCGCTTTCCTTAACAAAATATTACCCACACTTCTGCTCTAACTGCAAACTACGCACCGATTCCTTTTCTTATAACAACTCCCAAATCTTCTTGTCTTCCAACTTTCGGGTTTGATCTTTATTTCAACTTCTGTGGTCACAATCACGTCCTAAACACATGATTAAACTTACCAAAACTAAAGGTTAGTTATTATAAACTCGACTTATGTACCGACGTTATTTTTCTTATATAGTTATTGGTAATTAGTCACACAAAAATAAAACAAGAACATGTGTGGCTAACTATTAATAAACCTATAGTTCCATGCCCGTGGTACATAAATATACTAACTATCCTATAATCAAATTCTAAAGCCAGAGTCTTACTCTAACAAAATTATCTTTCCTAACTAATTCAAAACCGATCTCTGATACCAAATTGGTAACCTACAATTCTTCTATCTTACAATGTGATATAACAATGCAATACTACTAAACAACCAAGAAAATCAATTAACTCCCAGTTAATGCAATACTACTCAAGCTCTAGTAAAATCAATTATCTCCCAACCAATGCAATATGACTATCACGCTAACCAATTAACTAGTCTATCTAAGGCAATGTGAATGAATCCTAATACTATCATGATGCAATAGGCAATGCACAACAATGACAATCTTTTTGGCTTCCGTTTAACCGTCCATTCGAACGACCACTCGTTTTTACGTTGTAACCGCATTTCATGGACACACCACTCATCAATATATAACATGCAATATGGTGCATCTTTACTCGAAATGATATGCATGTAGATAACCAACCTTCACCATGTAAATAAAATATCCAACATATTACCAAAATATGTATGTAAGAGAGTTTTATACATAGCTATTGTCTAGTAGATCATAGAGAGTGGTCGCACAATCCACTTACTTACATGTACCTAACCTAAAAATTGCCAAGAACAGAACGCTCCACACTGCGTGCAGAATGGCTCGTCTTGTGGGTAAAAGACAGCAGGTGCGACGTGAATGTGTGAGGGTGGTGGTGCGTGACTCTTCCAGAAAGGTCAATCGAGGCATGATGGCGTGATGTGTTCGATATAGCCGCAAATAAGACACTCTTATGGTGGCGGCGATGGCGGAAAAACGGAATGGAAATGTGATGGAACTAGCACCGGGTGAAGTGGAAGTGGGTGGATCCATATACAAGACAGGACCGATCAACCCCGTAGACAATGGGGTCATAAGGGCGGAGACGGTGAACTAATGGCATGAGGTCGGCGATAATGCTGGTAATCCCCCTTGTACTCATGAGGAACATTAAGGGTCTCCGGCTGGGGGTAATGACTCGACTATCTAGTGGGCATGCTCATCAATGACACATGCTGGGATGAGTTGAAGGCTTCGGTGGAAAATCGAACTCCGGGAGCAGAGGAAAGAATATGTCGACTATGGTAAATCTGTGTGGTTCCAATGGAAACTACGGTGGAGGAACATGACTCATCGGCGGTGGCGTCCCGAGAGATGGCAGTGGAGAGTAGATAGTGTCGGGGTGTACAGTCATAGGAATGTATCCAAGGTAAGGTCCACCTGGAATAGCAGTTTCTAATGGACTCGAGGAAATAGCCACAGGAAACGTGACCGATGGAGCTGGAGTCGGGAGAAGAAATGTTGTACGAGAGCAATCACCCGATTCATTTGACTGGAAAAGTGCACCAGTGAGAGGACTAGCACAAACTGAAAAGGTGCGCCAATGAGAGGATTGGCCCCCTTCTTGTCTCTCCCCTGACCGACGAGCTGTCCGGCCAACAATCAAACAAGAACATGACCAATAAAACTCGTGCAGTCAAACAAAAAGGGTTTGATACTATGAAGTCGGATACAATCTGGTTTGAGACAAAAGGCTCGAACCAACCATCTTCAACCCCGTTTACCTGGCTTCCACGATATAAGGCTTTTCAATCCGTAACGCTTCCAGTAGTTGTGTTCGGTTCGGATTAAAACGTATACTGATATGCTCAGAGTTTAATTCCCTAAGTTACACTGCAAGTGCACAGGCAAATGCAGTATGTAGGGTCGAACAACAGAGACTCAATAAATCTTGCGATAGACTATAGAATGTCCAGTTAAGCTAGGTGATGTAATCAAGAATATTAAACTAAATCAAATAATAAATCAGTAGCAAATGCCGGTTTGTTTATCAAATACTAAAAGCGCTAGGTCATGGGAGTTCTCAGGAAATCATGCCAAGCAGATCAAATATCAGTCATGATCGAATTATGAACCGTTCTAGAACTCAAACATAGATATATAAATAACCAACTTTCGTTGAGCTGGAATGTTGCGATCTGGGAGCTGTGTCGATCGATGCAAACATGCATCGGTCGACGCTTGTTGCGAACTCAGAAGGTGACTTCTGCTCCTTACGGCTTTAGCTCCAGATCTTGCCCAATAAGCTCTGATATCTTTCAAATTCCTCCAAACGTGTGTAATCATAATAAATACCTGAAAAGACTCGAAAGACACTATAAAAGACTATAATATATACTTATACCATGGCTTAAAACAGGTAAAAACCATGATATATCATATATCAGGGAACAATCCCATTTTTAGTCTCTTAAATTCTTTAATTAAATCGTTTAATGGGATTATCAACATCAAGTTTTCTAAAATATTTTGTGCAGCTCCCCAGATCCGAAACTAAAAATAGATAAAAATCGCTTTCGAAAACAAACCATAGCAAATGACAACCCTAATCTACTCTGAGGGCACTACGCGTCCGTCGAGCTAATCCGGAACCCTAAAAGGGAGAAAAAGAGTTGGATGAAAAATCTAAGATCACCCAGTGAACTGACTTCTTACTACGAACGCTAAAATCCCACCCAACAAACCCATAATAACAATCAATAGCCGAAGCAACAACATTAAAGAAATACAAACCGGTTACATGTTACCTCCCCATTAGATAATACGTAACGGGTTTAACAAAAACACAACACAAAATATGAAAATCTAGAACACTGTGGCACAAGCCCTTGATTAGACTTTATCTTAATAATAATCACAACTCTACCTCTTTCTAAACACCAAGGGCCCCATACTGAGAATTCAGTCACTTCCTCGTGAATACCTAACTCTAGTCTAAACTACACACGACAAGATTCTCCAAAACTCCTCTATGTAAACACAAAGTACTACAAATAGGACACCATTTCAGTCCATAAATATTTGGTGACTCGGGCAACCCTTTTTTCATGGTAGCCGAAGCTTTCATCGTGCTTGGATCTAGGATATGATCCCGTCTCTATTGACGGGTAGTTTTACGCCCGCCAATACCACGCCCTAAGGGTACGTGAACTGACGGGGATCTCACGAGGATCCAATCAGAAAGGAAGTACTAAAGACCTCACACACACGACTTGCGGAATCTAACGCATCATAAACAATACTTAACAACAGTAACAAACCCTATGACTTTTATTAACCCTACGTGTATTCATAAAGTCACTACGACATGCAATCAGACTCACTGAGACTCTATGACTCAACACAAAACTGATAAGGTCAACCAACACAATAAAAACCCAAAATGTTACCCGTAACCATCATGCAAGTCCTCCTCGCCACTAAACGTCACCACTATCTCATTACCAAACTCATAACTAAGCCGGACCTATCCGGCTCCACCCGACATAGGAAATCACAACAACACAACCCTAGATTCAACATCTCTACTAATAACTCAACCAATAACATCAATTCATCCCAATTCAACAATAATCTACTAATATCAATTTAATACTTTCTCAATTCAGTACTTAAGTCCAAATAATTCCACTTAATTAATTCAAAGCTTTACTAACTTAGTTTTAATTAAATTAATAAATCTATTTTTCCCAGTTATTTAATTAATTTAATTCAATTAATCACTAGATTGAAGTTAGTAAAATTACTTACTTCCTAGCCCTTTTAACTTATCTAAAACTAGGTTTTTGACCCGTGCATATGCACGGGCTTATTAATTGCTGAGCTGAAATATTTGTGGTTTTAGGTAATTACATAAATCAATTAAACATTAACTCAGAAAACAAGTATAATAATTTTCTAATTTTTTAGATAAGATATGGGTAACAAAATTTTAAGTTGACGTGTAGAATCAGAACATCGTCGATCTTGCTTCGCAACAATCTGAGAGGAAGAAACCTGATTGTCTCTCTCTCTAACTCCTCTTTATGAAACCAACCCTGTAATATCCTTTTTAAGAAACTCTTAATTTCCCTTAAAATCTTCGGATTCTTATTTTTCCCATAGATTTTTTGAACTCGCTGAAGAAAAGCTGATTCACATGCAAAGCAAACTTAGTCGAAAGTGGGAACCAAAATAAACTAAAATAACCCACGTTTATATTTAACGAAAGCAAAGAACATGCTTTTTCTCAGAAATGGTTTTCTGGATCCAAAATGATTCTTCATGTTGTTCTTTTGTTGTTCTTCATTAACCTCCACGAATCAATTCCATCTCTTTTGTTGTTCTTCATTAACTTCATTCTCTCTTTCTTCCTTCTAGAGTTGTATCTCCAACCTCTTTAGAACCGAACGAATATCTAGTGGAAAAAGCTAGCTCATAGAAAGCTCACAATCACCAGAAGATTCAAGAACTCTAATCAGAGAAAAGTCAAGCAATCAAAGATCAAAATATTTTTTGCTTAATCTGATCTATTGACTTATAAACTTGTCGTCACTGAAACAGCCATGGAAATACGAAGTTGAGTTGTCTAGCAAGTTGATTAAGCGAGATAAGAGCTCAGTTCTGGATTTCAGATCTGAAGTTAAGCAGAAGCTTTAAGACCACACATTTGGGTCATGCTTCCTTGGTGAGTGTCAATTTCCCAAACCCAAACAAAAAACATTATAAAACTTGCTGCAAAAGTTGAGAGCAATATAGAGTTCGAGAAGCTAACCGGTAACTAAAGAGAAATAGGTGCGGATGAGATAAGCCTCGTGCTGCTGAAGAGTCTTTTTCACCATCAATCACATGAGCACTGGGTAGAGAAAATGATAATGATGATGATGATACTGGGGAGCAACAGAGAGCTGGTGAAAGTGGCCATTAGAGTGACTGTTCCAGAGATGGTCATTGATATATCATGGTTTTTACCGGTTTTATGCCATGATATAGTTGTGTTTTTAGTGTCTTTTGTGTTCTTTTAGAGTCTTTTACAGGTATAATCAGGTTTGGAGCTGAATTGGAGATAATGGAGCATTTTGGAGATTTTTGGAGTGATTGGCCGAGAGATAGAGTTCACTGTCCGAAACAGAGGAAGGTGTCGATCGTTGCACTCTAGCATCGATCGATGCACCAGCGAGATGGGCCAAAAACTCGGCGGTTTAGAAGAATCAAGTTATTGCACTTTGATCCAGAAGTTCCTGATATTTACAAAGAAGCCCTTGGCCGAGATTATACCTATATAATCAAGTTTTAGTTGTTTTTATTAGATACACTTTCATAATTAAGAGCAGAGGATTTTTAGAGCTTTTGGGGCTGATCTGAACCTATTACTTCATCTGTATTTGGAGAAGATTTCGAACCCCTTTTACTCTTATTCTTTTATGCAATTTATTCATTCTATGATTATGTTTTCATTATCTATGTCTGAGTAGATTCCTAGTTAGGTTTAGGGTTTCTCACATAGGATTTCATGACTTGCTAGACTTGTTCAAATTCAGTTAAGGATTCAAACTATAACTGTTCTTCAATTTAATTGTGCTTAAAGCTAGTTCTAACCTGATCAATTAGAATCTAGATCTTAGGTTGCTAAATACGTCACGGAAGTGGGGTTTAGGAATCTGAACTAATTAAATTGGGCAATTAAACTTTGCGCAAACGGAAGTTTGGTTTAGGATAATTGTGAACATATCAAACTTGGGATTAATGCTAGTTTAATCTGTTAGTTCTCGCAAATGAAAGTTTGGTTTGCTGCACTTAGACTTAGAGAATTATCGCAAAGGAATTTGGTTAATTCTACATCTGTGTTTTGAGTTCTAGAACTGTGCTTAATTAGATCCTTGCTGAATGAACTGTCTGCTTGTCTGATTTCCTGAGAATACCCTAGGCTTGACGCTTTTAATTACTTGCTTCCACAACCGTTAATCTCTGCTACTGATTTACTTTCTCGCACCGCTTTTAATTCAATCACATTGCTTATTTCTAGTATTAGTCTCTACTGTTCTGATCTATTGAGACCAAGTGTCCCTGTGGATTCGATAACCCTATATACTACTTTGACATTGCTGTTCACTTGCAGTTTAGAATAGGGATAAACTTTGAGCCTATCAAGTTTTTGGCGCCGTTGCCGGGGACTCTTAGAGTCTTCGATAGGACCGAACTTAGGGTTTTTACTAGAAATTTTTCTTTTTGTTTTTGTTCTTTTTCGTTTTTATTTTTTGATTTAGCTAACTTTTTCTCTGATTTCTCTCTGTCGCAGGTACGAATTTCGCCTTGCGTCGATCGTTGCATCCCTTGCGTCGATCGTCACTAGGCGATTCTGAGATTGAATCGATCGTTGCACTGATAGCATCGATCGTTGCTGGACGATTACGGACAGTTTATGCCAACGCAGAAAACTCGAAGTAATCCGAACTCGAGCTTGCTTAATCTCGGACTAGAGGAACTTGGACGTCTAGAGAGGACTATCAGAAGAGAAAAGAGAGAGAGAATGGTTCGAGAACGTCTGATCTTGATACCAGATGCTGAAGGTACCCTGAGGGACCAAGATAACAACCCATACAATGCTGCTGGGCATCGGGTTGAGGCTGAAGGGAATGTCATCCCTGATCCTCCTGAGCAACAGCAACAGGAGCTGAACCGAAACCAGGGTCAAGGACAGGCCCAAGGTAGAGAGATGGTGGTTCATGAGAGGACACTAGCTGATTACAACAAACCTGACGAGTTTCATGCAAACCGAGCAGCTCTAGTGCTTCCTGCTTTTGAGAGGAATGATTTTGAGGTAAAGACCATCTACTACCAGCTGATGAGACAGATTGCTTTTCATGGTCTTCAAGCAGAGCAGCCTATGGATCACATTGACAAGTTTGAAGACATAGTCACTGGCATGAAGTATGAAGGAGTATGCCCGGACTATCTGTTCCTTAAGCTATTTCCGCACAGTCTTGCTGGAGACGCTAGTGCATGGCTGAGACAACTGGCACCTGGTCAGTATACTACTTGGGCAGCCTTAAAGAGTGAGTTCCTGCGTCACTTTTATGATGATGCGCGCTCGGATCAGTCCAGACAGGACATACTCACCTTTTCCCAAGGAGCTGTGGAGCCCTTGAAGACTGCCTGGATGAGATTTAAGCAGTATCAGCGTGACTGTCCACACCATGGATTCACAGAAGTACAGCTGATTGGTATTTTCTTCAGAGGCATAGATCTCCCTTATCAGACTGCGCTGGATAATTCCAGTAATGCTAATTTCAACACCAGGACTCCTACACAAGCTAAGCAGTTGATTGAGAACCTGATTGGCAGCAACAGTTGCAAGACAATGGATGAAAGGAGGAAGAAATCTGGTGGAACTGTAGAGAATCCTGATATAGCTAATATAAGATCCAGATTGGACACAGTCTACAATCTCCTGACTAGTAAGAAAGCTGTCCACTTTGCCCAAGATGTAGAGGTGATTCAGGCTGAGGAGGAAACTCAGGAAGAAGATGTGAATTTCATAGGAGGTTCTGGTTTCCAAGGTAATAGATTTGGTAATCAACAGGGGAACAGATTCTCCAATGGTGGACAGAATGGTGGTTTTCAGAAGACCTATGGACAAGGTACTCAGAGAACCTATGGATCTACATCCTATCAGACTCCTCCTGCACCTACAGCCCATGAGAGCAAAATGGAGGCTATGATGGAACAGCTGATTGAGAGTCAGACCAAGATTTCTGTGGACTGCAACAAGAAGTTGGACGCTGTCTATGAAGACCTCAATGGGAAATTTGAGTCTCTGAGCACTCACATGAAGCAGTTGGACACTCAGGTGAACCAGATGTCCAGCTCACTGAAGGGAAAAGGAGTGGCAGACACTCATGTTAAGGCCTGGTCTGTGTGCATTAATGATGGATCTCACCTAGGTGAAAGATTTGAGCTAAGTACAGCTGAGTTGGTGACAGAACAGGAATTTTCGGATATTTGTGAAAAACTCTCGGGTGAAATCTGCTGCAGTGCGTCGATCGATGCAACATCTGTGCCGATCGATACACCCGTCGGGATGGCAACGATCGACACACCCTTAGTGTCGGTCGTTGCAGGGCGTGAATGGACAGAACTGTCGGATGATAATAGCATAGATGCTGACTTGGAGCTTGATCGCCTATTCAATGGAGCCTCTGAGATTACTCAACAGGAGATCTACGAGCAGATCTTTAGACAACACTCCTCAGTGTCTGAAGTGATTAGGCAAGAGATTGAAGAGCTGAAGAAATTAGAAGGGATTGGTGAAGAATTGGAAGAAATTCCAACTTCTGATGATCCACCTTATCATCCATGTGTGCAAAGGTACCTGAACAAGATGTTGCCTCTGGATGATGATCTGAAAGACTGGGTGATAATAGTTCCTCAGCATATTAGTGATGTTCTGCTAACTAAGGTCCCGAAGAAGCTATCTGATCCTGGAGTCTTTGTGCTGGATTATTCTATCTTTGAGGATAGTTTTAGACGCTCTCTGTGTGATTTAGGAGCTGCTGGAAGTTTGATGCCTTACTCTGTGGCAGAGAAGCTGGGTATGCTGGATTTTACTCCTACTAGGACTTCTCTTGTCCTAGCTGATCAGTCCATACGAGTTCCTGAAGGACTCCTTATGGACATTCCGGTGAGAGTTGGAAACTACTTAGTTCCAACGGACTTCCTTGTGCTGAGATATGACTGTGATCCGGATGAAGCATTGTTGCTTGGGAGACCCTTTTTGGCTACAGCAGGAGCGTTGATTGATGTTAGGAACAGCTTGATAGACCTCCATCTGGGAGATGAACCACTGCACTATGAGATGGATAAGCTGCGAAAGCCACTGATAGATGGGCAGACATTCACCATAAGGGACGCAGATTTTGAGCAGCCTGATCATACCATGGTTATAGATCCTGGAGCACATTTCACTCCATCTTTTCTTGGACATGAGCATTCCGCAACAGCCTACTCACCACCTTGGATGAGGAGACTTGAACAGAGACAGAAAAAGTCTCTGTCAGGACCTCCTGGTACTTGAAAATTCCCATCCGTCCGGTCAAGCTATTGACCTTAAACAAGCGCTGGGTGGGAGGCAACCCACCATTAGGTACTGGTGTTTTTCTACTTAATTTTTGGTGTTTTTGTTAGGATTTTACGTTTGTTTTTGTTTCTGGTGAGTTTATGTTTGCAGGTCTCGGTTAAATCGCAGTGCAACGATCGACGCACTTTTGTGTCGATCGTCACAACACGAAAGGAATCGCATTGCAGCGATCGTTGCGGTCCTGAGCAACGATCGACTATACACGAAAATTGCCAAGTAACGGTCGATGCACTTAGTGCAACGATCGATGCCTGAGCGACAGAGGTAACCCGACAGAACTCAACAGAACTTTAACAATTTTTCTTTCTTTTTACCGATCCTTCGCTGGACACTACTGGGGACAGTGTGTCTTAAGTGTGGGGGAGGTGCTACTGACTTTTGTTTTCTGTTTTCTTAAGAGTCAGTCCGTTTTTCAAAAATTTTTGTTTTATTGAGTCAAAATTGTTTAAGTAAGAAACTATGATTTTCTGAGAAGATTTACAAGACTTGCAGGAACTTAAGTAACCATTGGGATGAAGTTGCAGGATCTATCTCTGACTATTAGAAAACCCCATCACAGATCAACCTACTGGGAACACCCACATCACTTCAGGTATCAGAGGATCCTTTTACTGACTTCAACTTTAATACTGACTTAGATTTCTCACCTAAGGGCTTGGTATACTTTGTGTCGGATTCCCTGTTAGTTCTGACACAGCCTGTCAACCTATCCTATTTAGTTCCCTTCTCCCCTTCTGTAAAGTAAAAAAAAAAAAAAGAAGATAAAAAACTGAGGATGAGTTAGTAACTCCGAAGTGGTCATGGGAATAGTAGCAAACACTATTATCTCTCATGTGATCCATGGAATGTGTCCAAAGTACACCCCATAACGGGAAGAACACTGATAAAAAAAATAAAATGATACCCAGTGGGGAAAAATCAGTTGTTAAAGAAGGGAAAGAGAAGAAAGGGACTAGAGAAAGGTAGTATGGTGGTCTAGAGCTGATAAGGTAAGAATCCATGTGCCCTTTGATCGATACTCCTTAGGTGAGACCGCACTTAAATACTTGCAGAAGTCAGTAGGGAGAATTTGAATGCTTGAATGTGATTGTGGAGTTTACCTAGGACAGTTGCTAAGTGTGGGGGAAGTACATTGTAGTCTTGATATCCTGTGATTGATTCTTGCAGTGGTTTACTAAGGGGAATCTGAGTATTGTAGCTTCTAGGATGAAATGAGTTTCTGAAGAGTTTTCAAACCTCTTCACCAAGCTTTAGTTCTATGTTTTGCTTGAGGGCAAGCAAAGGCTAAGTGTGGGGGAGTTGATATATCATGGTTTTTACCGGTTTTATGCCATGATATAGTTGTGTTTTTAGTGTCTTTTGTGTTCTTTTAGAGTCTTTTACAGGTATAATCAGGTTTGGAGCTGAATTGGAGATAATGGAGCATTTTGGAGATTTTTGGAGTGATTGGCCGAGAGATAGAGTTCACTGTCCGAAACAGAGGAAGGTGTCGATCGTTGCACTCTAGCATCGATCGATGCACCAGCGAGATGGGCCAAAAACTCGGCGGTTTAGAAGAATCAAGTTATTGCACTTTGATCCAGAAGTTCCTGATATTTACAAAGAAGCCCTTGGCCGAGATTATACCTATATAATCAAGTTTTAGTTGTTTTTATTAGATACACTTTCATAATTAAGAGCAGAGGATTTTTAGAGCTTTTGGGGCTGATCTGAACCTATTACTTCATCTGTATTTGGAGAAGATTTCGAACCCCTTTTACTCTTATTCTTTTATGCAATTTATTCATTCTATGATTATGTTTTCATTATCTATGTCTGAGTAGATTCCTAGTTAGGTTTAGGGTTTCTCACATAGGATTTCATGACTTGCTAGACTTGTTCAAATTCAGTTAAGGATTCAAACTATAACTGTTCTTCAATTTAATTGTGCTTAAAGCTAGTTCTAACCTGATCAATTAGAATCTAGATCTTAGGTTGCTAAATACGTCACGGAAGTGGGGTTTAGGAATCTGAACTAATTAAATTGGGCAATTAAACTTTGCGCAAACGGAAGTTTGGTTTAGGATAATTGTGAACATATCAAACTTGGGATTAATGCTAGTTTAATCTTTTAGTTCTCGCAAATGAAAGTTTGGTTTGCTGCACTTAGACTTAGAGAATTATCGCAAAGGAATTTGGTTAATTCTACATCTGTGTTTTGAGTTCTAGAACTGTGCTTAATTAGATCCTTGCTGAATGAACTGTCTGCTTGTCTGATTTCCTGAGAATACCCTAGGCTTGACGCTTTTAATTACTTGCTTCCACAACCGTTAATCTCTGCTACTGATTTACTTTCTCGCACCGCTTTTAATTCAATCACATTGCTTATTTCTAGTATTAGTCTCTACTGTTCTGATCTATTGAGACCAAGTGTCCCTGTGGATTCGATAACCCTATATACTACTTTGACATTGCTGTTCACTTGCAGTTTAGAATAGGGATAAACTTTGAGCCTATCAGTCATTTGCGTTGTTGCTGTATCGCTAATTCTCGGACTGGCGGCTGGGCCTGGTCCAACGTTTATAATTGATTCACAACAGTGGCGTGGTGCCCATGGAACTCATTATGATCTGAGGAAGAGAAGAGAAAAATGCAATCTAATATTAACAACGGGTTGCTAGACGAAACGAAATGATCATATAAAGAACAATCCATCATCAGCGGCTGACTTACATGTAGTGGCTGCAGGTTCAAGTTCCTTGATACACACAACAAAACAATAAGAACAATAAGGACCAAAAGCTTTAAGGAAGAGCAATCTCTGGCAGTAACAAAGAGTGATGATAGCGAAATCATAGTAAAGGGTGTAGGCTTACTCGAAAGAATATGCTTGAGAGAGTTCACCAAACGGGCACCAATGGACCCAATATTGCTGCAAACACCAAACAATTTCACAAAGAATCAATGGGTTGTGTGATAAAATCACAGTTGTTATGTACACGAAAAGAAAACAAATGGTTGCACAAAGTAGCTTTTACCATTTCTGGATAACTTAAACCATACAAATCTTCTTCAGGGACCCAACGAAGCATATCTGGCCAAAAAAAGAAAAGAAATACGAAGCATAAAACCATTTGATATCCAGACCATAATGATGAAACTTACATGGAGACCTCAATTTCAATAAGCCATTTGCAAAAGTAGATGTAGATACAATTTACAAAGGGCAACCACAAAACCGTTGTCATCCTCAACTACTGTTTTCTTTGGGTTTGAGACTCGAATTTGAAAAGATTGACTATTAAGAAGAAATAAGAAAACCTGGCGGTGGATCTAAGATCGGAGTTTGAAGAACAGGTGAATGAAGCTGCCTCACTGATGATGATTTGGCTTTGTCCTTGTTAAATTCAAGATCTGTGATGAAGATTGATAATTTCCTAATTAGTCTCCCCCATTAGAGAGCAAGGTGGAATATTGGGTATCGGATCTGGAGACGGAAAAGAAGTAGATTACAAAAACTGGAGGATTTCTTAATTATGGGTTTTGTTTTCATAATCTTAATTTTGCAGAGAGAGAGAGAGAAAGATGAAGAAATCCAGAAGATGAAATCGAGCGTTTGGGGATCGTGACAGGATCGTGGGAAGTGGTGATGAAAATCTATGGGTTAGAGATTAGGTTTATGGCTTAACTATTTTACAGTTTACAGAAATTTTATTAAAAAAAAAAAAATTGTAAAAACAGCGAGAAAATAAAGAAAAGAATTTGTTCATTAAAGTTTGTCAAAAAAAAGCGAGAAAATGACACATAGGATTTGTACACGTGTCAGAAGCTTAAATAGGCAGTTTCTAGAAAAATTCCTAGTGACTTAGATAGATAAAATGACTTATAGATAAAAAGATTCAATTATTTAATAATTAGTTCTTCATTCTATAACTAAATTCAAGTCTAATAGTTACCAAAATCGAGTTTATTAGATCATGACATTTCTATTTAACCCTAATCGAGTTATTTATTTCAATTACTTCTCCTCTTAGCTACTAATTCGTATACTTATTATCTTAATTCATTTATATGTTCATTTATACAATTCTTACTACTTAGATTAATTTATCTCTTATTATATGCATATATTTCTTACTTAATTCAACAATTCTATATGATCAATGGCATGCACGCATATCTCTATACTAGCCAAATAAACGATCAATCAATCAAATCTAACTACACAATCAACATGTCCTTTCTTGGAATTTAAACGTGCAATGCATAATTATCGACCTATTCAGTTTTTTCAGTTCTGTAATTTATTTAACCTTAACCGTTATACTTTTGTATTCAATTCCGTGTATCATTTCCTAAGACTATACGGTTATACGTTCCTGATTCTGTATGTAGACTTGATTTATCTTAATGCATATGCAATCAAACATGAGCATCGGACAGTGATAAATAGACGGATGTGACTCGTAGACGGAGGACCAGAACCCCGAGATCTGCAAACCTCGAACCCGGCAAAATCCGATACTTCGACCCGATATTTTGATGTATCCAGACTAATACCAATCCAACCCACTTCATGAATAAAATGTAACCAATTGACCTAAACATTTGACCTGCAGGTTACCCAAACAGTTGACTTGACGTAGCAGGTGTTGACCATAGCAGTTGTCCAACGTTGACTGTCGCCGTTTACCGCATTGACTCCGGTGATTTCTCTGGTCAATTCCTGGTGGTCCTCCTGTGAGAAATGGAGGTAATTCCAAGAGAGGTTGGTGCTTTTCTGGCGATGTCTCTAGCGAGCTCCATAGATGGCGGAAGACGGAGGTGGTGGTGGGATGAGGTGATTAGGTGATTTCTTAGGACTTAATTGTGTTTAGTTGTGTTTAGGGATCTTTATAAAGTAATTAGGGAGTGAATAGGGTATAATCCTTGTTCGAAACTGCGCAAGGCGCTATACGCGCGGTCGGGTTGGGCCTAGCGATTTATCGAAAACTCGGGGATTAAGCGGGGAGTATTCGGGGCCTAATTTTTTGTATTTTACCGATAGGAATAATATATAAACTATGTTTGTATGAAAATTCCGGAAACTTGTCTTAGTTTAGTGGTTTGCGTGGGCTGAAAATGCCTCATGGACCCATGTTCGACTCCCCAAGCCCTCAACTAAGCAGTTTTTTCCATTTTTTATTTTAATAAGCTAAAATTACAAAATTTACCCTGTCTTCTTCTTCCCTCCAACTCGACCTGCTCGACCTGCAACCCTAACTCGCGCCGTCAACGTTTTTTTTGTTGATTTTCGTTATTTTAACTTGCATTTTATGTTTATAACACTTAAATATCAAAGATCTATGAAGAAATTTCACTTTTCAAACACAAAACTTCATAAAAAACGATAAAATGTGAAAGAGCGATTTTTTCGGCGATTAAGAGCGAATCGCGGCGGTGGTTCACCGCTCACCGTTTTTCCGGCGATTTTACGGCCGATTTGGCCGCGTTTTAGAACAAGGGGTATAATTAAGGGAATTTTATCGGTTACTTGAGAAATAAGTAATGTATGGGAAGAGGTGGTCGTGGATGACGATGGGAGAGAAGAGAGGAGTTGTTGTGTGTATTTTGCTGAATGATCATAACCTCTCTATTTATAGAATAACCTCTCTATCCTCTCTAGGTGTCATTGTGCATGCAATTAAACACCTCAAGTTCCATGTGTCTCAAGTATAAAAATCCAGAAACAAGATTGATTCAAGTGTCCCTTTCATCCAATCAGAAATTGTCATCTCATCTACCAAGCTTGTACAACTCACGTTATGCGACTCCGATCAAACCGACAATTCCGCAAAAAATTATAAACGCCATTTTTAATCCCATTTCTTCCCAAATATTTCTCCATAATCTTTAGCTTCTGTCTTAGCTCCCTGTCGACAAAAAATCACTAAAATGCGCTCTTCTTTTTTAGTAGATTTTAGGGTTTATAGATTATCCTTCTCGATAAATCCTAATTATTTTCTAAAAATCTTGCCTTAATATTTTCGTCTTCTAAATAATTCCCGGATCCTTTTGAGAGTTATTATGTCCTCTGATAGCTTTCCGGCTTCCTCATTTCTTCAAAAATTAACAATCTTCATTTTCCGTTGATTTTTCCAATCAACCGACTTCACGTCGATGTTGATCTTGATACGGATTATCATATCCTCATTCTAGGATGGTCGTTACTTGCTACTGTTAGAGCTATTATTGATTGGCCCAACCGAAGAGTTTTGTTTGCCAACATTGACCAAAGGAAGTAGTATACAGAAAAACCATTCCAACTGCCTTCTCAAGCAAGAAAAGAAATCACAAGGCAAGAGAGTCATGAAGGAGGCCATAAACAATCAAGAAGATGACCCGTCGAAAGATGATTCCTTTCTATCACTAAGCTCATCTTCTTTGACATGTCAAGCTAAAAAACTTTAAAAAAAAAAGGTAACCCACTTAAGTAACTTTTTATTTTCAATTTTAGGATTTCTAAGAGCACCTCCATTGCTGGTCTCTTAAGTCTAATGGGCTCAGTATC
The DNA here is from genome assembly GCA_030180135.1 of Orychophragmus violaceus. Classification (NCBI taxonomy): domain Eukaryota; kingdom Viridiplantae; phylum Streptophyta; class Magnoliopsida; order Brassicales; family Brassicaceae; genus Orychophragmus; species Orychophragmus violaceus. Next base: position 74,028,777 of record CM058231.1, read on the forward strand.
ATAGGGCTTTTAGATTAAAAATAAATGTAAATGGGTAATTAAGTTAGAAAAGTACATGACAAAGAAAGATTCTTAACTATTACTTAGGCAAGAGACTTTGTGATAATATATTTTTTAATTTTTAGAACTCCAAATTGGGTAACACCAATGGAGGTGTTAAACAAAGAAAGACTCTTAACTATTCCTAATTTACAAAAAAATTAATAAAGTATTGATAAGAAACCCACATTGGGTAACACCAATGTGGATGCTCTAACGTTCTTATTTTTAGTTTTAGTTACTATTTTTTCAGGTTTTATAAAAATAATAATAAATAATAATAAATAATAATTTATAATCAGCTGCGACCACGAGCCATGCAGTCGTGGCCAACCGGCATTCCACCGTGAGATACCCATCTCCAGTCAAGGCCGAGAAAAACTTGGACGTATCCTCACCATCGTCAACCATGGGGCGCACACAAACGGCCCCGACCAAAACCATCCACGCTCGCGGCCCACAACCCATCTCTCGTGCTTTCACCTCCTGCAACAAAGGTCGAACTCAACTTGGCCTTGCCCCGAACCATCCAGCCCATGGCCGACTCCATTCCGACACTTTCCACCAAACACTCGGCTAATCCACATTTAATACCCAATTAAGTAAATTTATTCCATTTCAATCACTGTTTTCATCATTTCGTACTTTATTTCACATTGAGGACAGTGTGATATAAATCTAGGGGAAGGATTTCATCCAGTATTAACCGTATGTGCGTACTTGAGTCTTAACACCTTCATTTTCTTTAAGAAAATTATAGTTTTAATTTAGTTTTTGGTATAAAAAAATCGGTTTGATTGATAGGAATAATGCTAAAATTTAGGATGATTTCGACATGGGTATTTTCCAGCTTTTTCTTCATACAACTCTTTTGATACTATTTCATAGATTAGGCAGTATCTAGGCAGTTGTAAGCGAGACATCATTTTGAAGATTAGAACCATATAGACTCTATTGAAAGGAAAATAGTTCTATCTTATTTAACTTTAACTTGGCTTACAATTTTTTCATCAAATTTTTCCAGGCAGGAAAACGAACCAAACATTCAAGACATCTTGGCTATCTCTATTATTTATTATGTGAAGATATCTGCAAAACCCCTGGAGAGAGAGGAACGACACATTTGTCAGTCACTCAAGACGAGGACTTTACTGAAACAACACAAACAAATAATGGAGTTGAGCTTTGCCCGAAAAATCTTCAAAACTTGTTAAAAATTTTGTGGTCTCTAAGACTCTATCTTAAAAGGTGTTTCTTCATTCCAAAACAAAAACGTTAAAGAAGGAAAGAAAGGGAAACATATGCCTAAATAAGTCTTAGAGAATCAGAAATAGTCACAAGGAAAGCTATGGTTCGCATCAGAGGAGTTTCAAAGATTCTACTTCCAAAAACCAGAGAAAATCTAAGTCTCGAGGAGTAGCAAAGAGTATAAGAGAGAATTCATCATCTCATGTGCTAGAAACAAGTGGCTAACGACTGTATACATCAACAGTTTCATTCTCTCTTGCGGGTTTGTGCGATATATAGCACCATCTTCACACTTATGGTAACATGAAACACTTTTACCCTCACTTTATAAAAGCATTCTCTAATTCCTAGCCTCGTTATAAATGAATAATACTTTTTTGAGAATCACATGAAATACTTTAATGAACTTATAGAGTTAATTGACCAGAATTTAGATCTTGAAAGGTTTTGAAGTATTGATTTATGACTAGTATTGCATGTGTTCTAGAGAGAATTTTCTGGGCTGAGTTCTTAATGATGTAATTCTTGGTTATGGTTTGAAAGCATGTTCACTGAGATTTTAATTTTCCTTTTAGTTTTACTTGACTACACATGACTTGATTTTTGTTTTGTTTGAGGAAAAACAAAGTTTAAGTTTGGGAGAGTTTATATAACCAAGATTTTAACCGTTTTGCCACATATTTCTAGTTTCAAAACTCTTTTCAGAAAACTCAAACTTAATCTTAGTCAAATTGAGCAAAATTCCACTTTTAATATTGACTTATTCTGTCAGAAGTTCAGCATAAAATGAAGACCTTTTCACTATTTGATCATTGTCAAAATTTGGATTATAGTTCGAGATATCGACCAACTTCATCCTCCACTGACATGACAAAGAACCAACAGTTCAAACTCAAGGAAATGGAACCATAATACATGATCAAAAGCAGCCAAAGACTGCCGAACATCCTCGTGGCTGCGACCAAGCCACCCCTGTCAGTGACTTTTGTGGTCGTGGTCACATCCCTGCCACTCCAAAATGTGACCGACCTACATATACCCACTTAGGACATTTATCTAACTTCGGTCTCTTTTTCTTATTTTAGCACATCCTACATTGAAAGTTTGAGAGTTTATAAACAATGTAAAAAGGGGTACACCCCCCCCCCTCTACTTGTAACACACACCAAAAACCACAAAATTTATTTTATAAAAGCATTTATTTTCAGTTTTAGGCTTTAGTTCTTAGTATTAGAGTTTAGATGTTTAGGGTACTTGAGAGAGACCCTAAACCTCTGACCCTAGACTAATTCGTCCTAGTCTGATGAGGATATCAGTACGACCAAACCGGACCAGTCGGATCAGACCAAACCAGCCGACCCATTTCCGGCTATGAGGACCGCACCACAAACTCGGTCAGAACAAAGGAAGGTCAAATAAGAATTCAACCAAGCCATGGATCATCTGATCACCGGGAGCAGCATAAAAGACATTACAGAGCATTTGGACAAGTTGGCCTATGATCAACCCGTACTAAATCAATTAGCTCAGAAGATTACCAAGACGAGACCAACCAAAGCTATTGATCTATCTGAACCAGATCAAGGCCATTTCCATCAAGGAGAACACTCTGGAGCATAAGAACATCAAGACCACACGACTACACACCAGGGCCGTTCATTTGGCTCAGCCTAACAGCCTAATGGCCCTCGCTCAACACCAATAGCTCGTCTGTGATCTTCACCATGACGCCGTTGAGTCTTAGACCGTTCAATCTCTTTGGACCAAGGATTATACTCTTTATCCCTTGATTGTTGTCCCCAATGGATTTTTTCAAGGTTCTTAATGAGGTAATCCAAGGCTCGTTTCATGAGAAAGAGAAAGCTGGCCCGTTTCTTCCTTCTTTTATTTTCTTTGCAATTTTGGCAAACCCATTATGCGTTGGTATTACTTATTATTGTCGACATCTAGGCTATAAAAAACTACTTGTTATGGTTTGTTAATATCAAGTATCTTTACACAAAAACCTAGAGTTGTCCTTTGCCCTAACGACCGCCGGTTCCTTAAGCTCTGGTGGTTTCCCCTTGTTTGAAGATACACATTGTTAATTTTTCCATATACTCATGCCACCCATCAGCATCAGCAGAGATCGCCAACGGCCAGCTGCTTGTGCCTCTCCATCCATGATGCCCTTGGTCCAGGAAGAGAGCGCCCGTCTGACCAGCTTCTTGTCCCACCACCGATTTTCTTGTAACACCATCATTGGATCTTACATCATATGTTATCATAGCTGAAAGGCTCTTGTACCCTCGGTTATCTCTTACCCTTTTAGCTTTTTTTGTTTTTTGTTGTTGTTGTTGCATCTAGAAATCAAAAACAAATTGCATTAGTTCATTCTTAGTTGATGCATACTTTCATACTTTCTTCTGTTATTCCTTAATCCATCTATAAATTAAAAAAAGGTTTTTAGTTTGCACCTGTTTAGGACCAGCAGCATATATAATCGCTAGGGTGATTTTCTTTGAGCCATTTTTTTCTTTGCTTGTGTGAGTTGTGTTCCTATTTTCTGCATATTTGGTTGATTGGTTTCGGTTCTAATAAGATTAGGTTTCTAGTTTATTTTTTAGGTTTCATAAAAAAAAATCAGAAAATAAAAATAAGTTGGCTTGTTTTACTCGCGGCCGTGAATAGGGTTTTGTGGGTTTAATTGTGTGATTGCTTGCTTGTTCGAGTTTGTCATTCTGTTGTGCATCATTCTTTGCTTGACCATTACACCATATAGTTCAGGTTGCTAGTTTAAGTATTTTTTGCATTATAATTTAAAAAAAAAGTGGTTAGGTCTTTAGCTGCATCCGCGGACAGCTTGAAGTTTCATACCGACTAGGTTACATCCGTTTGCGCTAGAGATTTATTGTGTGTCGTTTGTTGCATTTCCTGCCTTAGTTTCGTCTGTTCTTTTTCCTGTTTAGGTTTTGCATCAATTAATTCATTTAAGTTGCAGCGGAACACCCAAAAATAAAGCATTAATCCATTAGTGTGCATATCATTCTCGGTTTGGAACATACTTTGCATACATTTTGCTTCATGGCTGATTTCGAAGTTCCTGCATATTGCTTTTTATTATTAGTTGTTCTGCGTATTTACATTAGTTACATCATAAAATGTCAAAAAACGACCAGCATTCATAAAAATAGAAATATCTAGTTTACGAGTCATTTCCATTCTTGTGCATCTTTCTTGTTTGCTTGAACTTGCGATTTGCCTCTTTCTGTTTTTTTTTTTGTTTTTTTCCTCCATTTCTTCCCTTCTGCTCTGATGTTTTGTTGATTTTTTCTGGATAAGAAGCAATGGGCGACAGCAATGTGGCACCAGTTGAGTTTTCGCAGCTTCTCAGGGTGGTCCAAGCCCTCATCGATCACTTGAACCGGCTATAACTCCCAACGGTTCAGCCACCACCTGCGCCTCCCCAACAACCTCGGCCTGCACCACCGCAATTCCATCTAGGATAGGACAACACTCCCGAGCCAACCATCTAGAGGATATGGACGAGGATATTCCCGAGCTTGAGGATGAGGCGTCCAACCAGAATCATCAGTCGTTCAACCAGAGAAATCCGGTCCATTGAGTCCAAATGCGAGAGGATGAGATGCACCAGCTTGGCCATAATGATGCTAAACTGAATGCTCCTACTTATGCAGGAAAGGTTAATCCTGAGGCGTATCTTTAATGGGAACGGAGGATGGAATACATGTTCCAAGAATATGCTTACAACTTCCAAGTAAAGGTGGCCTTAGCAGCAGCCCAACTCACGGACCACGCCTTATCTTGGTGGGAAATGGATGTTTCCGAGCGTAAATGACATCGATACAAACAGATCACCACGTGGGCGGCCGCCATGAAATATAGCCTAAGACAAAGGTACGTACCTCCACATTTTCATATGGACTTACAGAATAGGTTTCGGAAGCTTGTGTAGGGAAGCAGGTTCATAGAAGAGTATTTCTAGGAATTTGAGAAATTGCGGAGCCGGCTCGAGTTAGACGATTCGAAGGACACTCTTATGGCGCAGTTTATTGATGGCATGCATGATCATATTGTGCGGAAGGTAGAGATTCAACTGTACCACGACATGTCCGAGCTACTTCATATGTGCATACAGGCCGAGCAGCTCATCAAGCGGAAGTCAGTCTCTAAGAGCTGAGCTAGGAGTAACACAACTTGGATGCCTCCAGCCCCTAAGGCCCTACACAATGGAAAGGCCGTTGAGATTGAGTCACGGTTCAAGAAGCCTAACACCGAGTCTCTTAAGTTCAACCGGCCCGAGACAAGTAAGTTTCCTAGTACTTCTAGATCTAGAGACGTTACTTGTTTTAAATGTCTGGAAAAAGGGCATATGGCCCGAGAATGTCCCAACTGATGGGTTATGATCGTCACCACGACTGGAGAGTACGAGTCCCAGGACGAGCATGAATAATATGAAGATATGTCTGAACCGGGTACCCCCATTGAATACCCATACATTGGGGAGATGTTGTTGATCCGGAGAGCCCTTAGTGCACTATTTGATCCCCAGACAATTCAATGGGAAAACATTTTCCATACCTGGTGTACCGTGAACAATAAGGTATGTAGCCTCATTATAGATGGAGGTTCATGTGCTAATGTGGCTAGCAAGTACATGGTTGATAAGCTAGGTCTGGATAACATGAAGCATCCACGGCCATACCGACTTAGGTGGCTCAACGATGATACAGAGATACGCATAGCCGATCAAGTCACCGTACCATTCAGTATGGGCAAAATACAATGACCATGTGAAGTGTGATGTCGTGCCCATGCAAGTCAGCATATTTTACTACGCCGGCCCCTGGCAGTTAGACAAGGAGACTCTACACAACAGACATACCAATAATTACTCATTGAGCCATGACAAATGCACGTACCAGCTTGCACCACTCACGCCTTGGGAAATCAAAATGCAACTAAAACTTACGAAGGATAGCAAGGTAAGTGCGGTCAACTTGCTCATCACCTCAAGTTCCATTTCTAAGGCTACTAGTCAGAACACAGAGGTGCTACTAATGGTCTTGAAGGAGGGTTTGCATTCTGGTCCTAGTGACCTAGAGTTGTCCTGAGAAGTTGTTTTGTTTGTTATATACGTTTCAGGACGTATTCTCGGATGAGATTCCAGCCAGCCTTCCCCCGATCCGAGGCATTGAGCATCAGATCAACCTCGTGCCCGGTTTTTCTCTACAAACCAACCGGCCTAAGTATAAACCTCACTGATTCCAAGGATACATACGTGAGATTCTTAGCTTGTGTATCGTTCCAGTTATGTTGGTTCCCAAGAAATACGGAACCTGAATGATGTGCATAGTCTGCCGATCCATCAACAATATCACCATCATGTACCAGCATCCCATACCGCACCTAGACAACATGTTGGACGAGCTGCATGGAGCATCCATCTTCTCAAAGATAGACCAATGGAGTGGCTATCATCATGTAAGGTTAAAGAAATAGGACGAGTGGAAGACGGCCTTCAAAACAAAACATGGCCTCTACGAGTGGTTCGTCATGCCCTTCGGCTTTACCAACGCCCCCTTCACATTCATGAGGCTCATGAACCATGTCTTACGGGCCTACATCAGTAAATTCGTGGTCATTTACTTTGAGGATATTTTAATATACAATAAATGTTTTTCTGGCCAAATTGTTCACCTTGAGTAAGTAATAGAGATTCTCCTTCAATAAGGTCTTTATTCTAACCTCAAGAAATGCATATTCGCACTGATCAGCTTATTTTCCTATGTTTTGTTGTGAGTTTGTAGGGATTACAGGTGGATCAAGAGAAGGTTAAGGCCATCCATGAATGGCCCACACCGACCAGCATTGGCAATGCCATGAGCTTCCACGGATTGGCTAGTTTTTACAGGAGGTTTGTCAAAGACTTCAGTATCTGATATATCATGGTTTTTCTAGGTTTTCAACCATGATATAGTTGTATATATTGAGTCTTTAACCTGGTTTTTAGAGTCTATTGAGTCTTCTACAGGTAGACTTGCGTTTGGAGCAAAGGATGGGATTATAGGACGTTTCTGGTGATTTGTGCAACGAGCTGAAGTTGGTGTCTCGACCACGATTGAGTGTCGACCGACACTGACTTGGATGTCGGTCGACACTGAGCGCGACAGAACAACATCCGCGAGTTAGAGACAAGTTTTGAAGATTTTCATAATTGCCCAGAAGTTTTCCTTAATTCTAAACTGACCCCAAAACGTGTTTAGAGAGTTTAATTAGGTTTTCAGACTCATTCTACCTTTTATCTTGTTCTTAACTTTGTTCTTGCATGAGGGATTTTGGAAAGGCTGATTCTTGCTACTTGTAACATTGAGAGAAGAATTTTGAACCCTTTTTCTTTATCTATTAAGTCTTTTGGTTTTCTATTCATGATGTGTTGTTTGATTACTAATATGTCTGAGTAGTAACCTAGTTAGATTTAGGGATTCTCACAACGGTTTTATGCTTGCTTGATAACTGATAAATTAGGATTCACCATCTATTGTTCATCACCTAAGTGTTCTTAATACTGAATTATAGACTGATCACCTAGGGTTTAGATCTTAGACAATTAACAACAGCACGAGAGTGTGAGTTATAATCTGAAAAAACTTAGAGTGAGCAATTTGACTAGATACAAAGAGATTTGGTTTAGGAGAATTGTGAACCGATAGAACATGTTCTTAATGCTTATTTAGAACTCTAGGATCACAAAGAGATTTGGATCGCTAGGTTTCTAGATATAGAAATAATCTCAGCGAGAGTTGGATTATTTAGCATTGTGTTTCTAGTTCTTGAACCTGTTTTAATCTGAATCCGGTTAGTTAAGATTCTAGCATAGCATAATTCCCGAGAACTTCCTAAGTCTGATGCCTTTCTTCCTATTGAAAACTCCTTCTAGTTTATTGCTTTTGTTTACTTCTTTCTCTGGATTTAATTTAGCTTAGCTTGACAACATATATTCTATCGTGTGACCGTGAGTCCTTGTGGATTCGATACCCTAAGTACTATATTGCATAACTGTGCACTTACAGTAGAATAGGATAAAACTCTGAGCCTATCAAGTTTTTGGCGCCGTTGTCGGGGACTCAACTGAGTTCGCCGATAGATTTTCTTTTAGAGTTGAGTCTAGTTCGTTTTTATTTAGTTTGTTACTAATTTTTCTCTTGTTTGGCTTGTTTTTGTTGTTGCAGGATTCGACAGACGCATTAAGTGTCGATCGATTTCTACTCCAGTGTCGCTCTACATCGACCTCGGAACAGTGTTTTGAGATCAGTGTATGCCAAGTCGACATACTCGAAGCAACCAGAGCGAAGAACTTCTGAACCTCAGACTTGAGGAGCTTGCTAGACTAGAGAGAACGAACAGAAAGGGTCAAAGAACAAGAATGATGAACAATCGTTTAATTCTGAGACCTGATGATGGGGGTGTTCTGAGAGACCAACAGAACAACGCCTACAATGATGACGGGCAAAGGATTGATGCCCAAGGGAATGTAATCCCTGAACTTGCGCCTGAACAGCCTCAAGGTCCGGGGCAGATGGTTGTTGCTGAGAGGACTCTTGCTGACTACAACTGTCCGAATGAATTTTATGCTAACCAGTCAGCAATTGTTCCTCCTTCTTTTGAGAAGAATGACTTTGAGATCAAGACTGTCTACTACTCTATGCTGAGACAGCACCCCTTCAATGGTCTCCCACATGAGCAACCCATGGACCACATTGAGGATTTTGAAGCCTTTATCACTGGAATGAAGTAGAATGGGGTGGATTATGACTTTTTGTATCTGAAGCTTTTCCCATACTCTCTTGCTGGAGAGGCTGCTGCTTGGCTGAAAAAACTTTCACCTGGGAAGTTAACTACTTGGGATGCTGTGAAGAGAGAGTTCCTGCGACACTTCTATGATGATGCTCGCTCAGATCAGCTCAGGCAGGATCTTCTGACATTTGTTCAAGGTCCTACAGAGCCTTTTAAGTCTGCTTGGATGAGGTTTAAGATGTACCAACGTGACTGTCCTCATCATTGATTCTCTGAAGTGACGATGCTGGACATATTCTTCAGAGGAATTGATCTCAATTACCAGTCTGCATTGGATGCTGCCAGCAATGGCAATTTCAATACCAAGACTCCTGAGCAAGCGAGATTGCTGATTGATAACTTGGTGAGTAGTAACAGCACCAAGACTGCTGATAGGAGAAGGAAAGAGTCTGGTGGAAAGATTGATAATCTGGAGATGAGTGATATCAGGAACAAGCTGAACACTGTTCATAGCTTGTTGACCGGTAAGAGAGCTGTCAACTTTGCTCAAGAAGTTGAAGTGTTTGAAGCTGAAGAAGACTGCCAAGAAGAGGATGTGAACTACATCAGTGGCTCTGGATTCCAAGGAAACATGTTTGGAAATTAGCAAGGTAACAAGTTCTTTAATGGTGGACAGAAGAGTGCTTTCACAAGCAACCAAAACTCTTCCTGATATGGTCAGAATGCTGGTTATCAGAAACCTTTTCAGCAAGGTAATTCTTATCAGAGGACTTATGGATCATCTTCCTATCAGACACCTCCTGCTGCTAATGCTCAAGAGAGCAAGATGGAATCTATATTAGAGCGGTTTATGGAGGGTCAGACGAAGGTCACTGTGGACTTCAATAAGAAACTGGATGCTGTCTATGAAGATCTGAATGTTAAGTTTGAGTCTTTGAGTACTCACATGAAGCAGTTGGACACACAAGTGAACCAAATTTCAAGCTCAGTCAAGGGAAAGAGTGTCATGGACACCCACATTAAGGCTTGGTCAGTTCAGATTGATGATGGTTCAAGTCAAGGAGAAAATTTTGAGATTAAGACTGCTGAACTTGTTGAAGATGCTAAAAAACCCGAGACTGAAATCCCACTGTCGGTCGATTTCGACTTTGATGTCGGTCGACATCCACTTTCAAACGGGATTTCAAGTTCTCATGACGAATGGAAATCGAGCATGGTCGATTTCGGAATCAACATCAGTAGTGAGTTGACCAATGTCGACCGACATCAGTTCAACGTCGGTCGACATCAAGAGCGTAAGGAGCAGGATTTGCCAACATCTTGTGCTATTGCTGAAGAAACATACCATGAGCCTCCTGTACCTTTCCCTAAGGTATCAATGAAGTCTCAACAAGAGCTTGATGAAGCTAAACAGCTGGAAGTGATGGATAAGAAGTTGAAGGAGGATCCGCAAGTTGACACTTCACCCTATCATCCTTGTGTACAGAGGTACTTAGAGATGATGCTGGCTATGGATGAGGTACTGAAGGAATGGGTGGTAGTACTTCCTAAGCAAGTCAGTGACGTATTGCTTAATCAAGTCCCCAAGAAGCTACCAGATCCTGGTATATTTGTGCTGAGTTGTTCCATCTTTGAGAATAGCTTCAAGTGCACCTTGTGTGATTTAGTAGCTGCTGAAAATCTCATGCCATACTCTGTGGCAGAGAGACTGGGGATGATAGAGTTTTCACGCACTCAGATCTCTCTGGTTTTAGTTGATCAGTCAAGAAGGATTCCAGAAGGAGTTCTTGAGGATGTCCCAGTCAGAGTTGGAGACTATCTAGTTCCAATAGACTTTGTGGTTTTGAAGTACGATAGTGAGCCGGATGAATCCCTAATACTGGGAAGACCTTTCTTAGCCACAGCTGGAGCGAAGATTGATGTGAGGCATGATTTGATTGATCTCCACATGGGAGATGTGCCTCTACACTTTGAGATGGACATGCTGCAAAGGCCGAAGATCGATGGTCAGACCTTTAGCATTGAGGATGAACAGGAAACTCAGACTAGAGAGGTTCCAGTTTCTGATCCTGGAGAAGAGAAGATAGTGGTTTCTCAGGATTCCACTCTAGCATCTTCAGAGCTTGTAACTGCTTCTAAGCAGAAAGCTCCAAACATCAGAGCCTCACCGGAACAAAGGTACGCGTCTTCACAACTCGATCCTACTGATAACACTGCTGTGAATGTAGAAGAACATCACATACCCTCGTTCCTTAGACAAGCTCACGCTGACAACGCTTACTCTCCACCTTGGATGAGGAGACTTTCGCAGAGGCATTCGCAGTCTCTGTCGAAACCACCGGGAGTCTTAGCTCCCATCAAAGTCAAGCTAATGACTTAAAACAAGCGCTGAGTGGGAGGCAATCCACTGGTAAGTTGTAAATATTAGGACTTTGAGTTTTGCATTTTTATTTCTTTCGTTTTTGGAGTTTTTGTGTCAAGTTTAGCAGAACCCGTAGCACTGCAGAATCAGTGTCGGTCGATTTCCACTTGGATGTCGGTCGACATCGATTGGAGGGAGTTTCGAGCACGGACAATAATCTACCGAGGTCGATTTCAGAGGTCGATTTGTTTAAAAAAGGTAAGTGTCGACCGACATCCATCTTGATGTCGGTCGACATCGACGAAATCGAGGTACGGATTCTTAAAAACCCGAGAGCTCTCTTCTTCTTCCTCATTTCTCTCTAGCCGAAAATTTTCAAAAATCGCCACAGACCTAAATTTTTAACCGTTTTTATCGATTCAAAGCTCTATTCCACTCGATTTTTCGTGCTCTATCTATTTCTAGCATTCATTTCATCGATCTGCGAAGGTATGGCTCTGAATCTCCATTTTTCAGTTCGTATCTAAAGGTAAAAAGCTTCGATTTTTGATTGATTTATGGATATCTAAGATGTATTGGTAGTGGAATAGGATTTCTATGAGTACTGTGGATGATTGCCTATGCTCAATTTGATGAGATTATGACTTTGAATTTTTTGTGTGTTTGAACCTCATGCTTTTCGCTTGTTCGTTCAATGTTTTGCAGATGGATCCTACAAGCAATCCAGGGAAACGACCACGGAGAGGGACTGATACCGACACTTCAGGCTCCTCGTCGCAGCAACGCGATGCACAGAATCAGGCACCTTGGCCTAGGATGGAAGAGAAGCGGTTCAAGCTTACCTGCTTCGAGGATGATCCTTCAGTCGAAGTGAAGAAGCGAGAGTGTACCCATAGGTCGATTCTGGAGCACTGGGACGATTATGACAGTCTATTCTACAACGCTTGGTGTGGCGTTAAGATGGAGCCTACAAGGCTTCCGTGCATGACCACCATGACCAAGCTGAAGATACGGTCTGATGTCCTGCGAGTGATACGAACGATAGGTTTGGGTACGATCTGTACCAAGCCTTATGACCTGCACGAAGAGCTAGTCCGCCAGTTCATGGCCACAGTCCGAGTGTACTACACCAACGATGTGGCAAAGAAGGCTTCAGAGGGGACATTGACCTTCATGGCTAAGGGCAGGAGATACAGGCTCAGACTTCAGGAGCTGTGTGATATTTATGAGTTTGACAGGACGCGAGAGAGGGTCAGTTTGCCTGAGCACTGGTCAGATGTGCAGTTCTTCTGGAAGCATTTTGGGACTGGAGTATATTGATATACCATGGATTTTATGGCTTTTAACCATGGTATATGTGTTATTTATCGAGTCTTTTACTATGTTTTAGAGTCTTTTCAGGTGTTTATTAGGTACAAACACATTTGGAGCATATTTGGTGATTTAGACACTTTCTGGAGCTAATTGGAGTATTTGGCCGAGAGATAGAGTTCACTGTCCGAAACAGAGAAAGGTGTCGATCGTTGCATTCCTAGCATCGATCGATGCACCAGCGAAATGGGCCAAAAGACGGTCTAATAAAGAATGATGAAACTGCAGTCCTGCCCAGAAGTTCCCAATATTTACAAAGAAGCCCCAAAACGTGTTTTAGGATTATAATTAGGTTTTACAGCCACTTGTTAGGCTAAGCTTTTCTTACGTTAAGTTTTGCTCAGAGAGAGTTGAGGGGCTGATCCTGATCTCGCAAGAGACTTGATTTTGAACCCCAGTTCTTATTTGATTTTATGATATTTGGTTTTCTACTTAAGATGTTTTCTGTTTCGATGAACATGTCTGAGTAGATCACCTGTTAGGTTGAAGGATTCTCATTTGGGATTTCAGAGAATTATAGTTTAATTAATCCGTAGAGATTCATATCTGCTAGTTCTTTATCTAAGTTGTTCTTAATGCTAAATCTGAAGTAGCTAATCAGAGTTATGATGTTAGGTTGATTAATTCAGCGGAAGTTGGTTAATTTAACTAGAAAGAATTTAGATAAGCAATTAAACTGTTCGCAAACGAAAGTTTGGTTCAGGTTAATTGCGAACATATCAAACTTGGAATTAATGCTAGTTTAATCTGTTAGTTCTCGCAAACGGAAGTTTGGTTTGCTGCACTTAGACTTAGAGAATTATCGCAAAGGAATTTGGTTAATTCTATATCAGTGTTTGAGTTCTAGAATAGTTATTGATTGGATCTAGATAGATTGATTGCTTGCGTTCCTGATTTCCTGAGAACTCCTGAAACCTAACGCTTTGCCCTCTTGCTTACAAACTCACTTGATTTACTTTGCTATTTCGTTTACTGTTTTCACATCTGCTTCGCTTAATTAAATCTGAATTACTAATAATCTATTGTGTGACTGAGAGTCCTCGTGGGATTCGATACCTTATATACTACGATTGCATTAACTGTGCACTTGCAGTAGAATAGGGAAAACTACACACCTATCAAGTTTTTGGCGCCGTTGCCGGGGACTCTTTAAGTTCACCTATAGATTTAGTACTAGGATCTAGACTGAGCATTCTTTTTAATTTTCTTGTTTACTCACGTTTTTGAATTTTGGATTCGCAGGGATTCGCACTGCATCGATCGTTGCTCACATTGCAACGATCGACACAAGGCGAGAACAGCGATGCTGAGATCCGAGACGTTCAATAGGTTCCGCGCCATGGAACCTGTTATTTTGATTCGCGGTGAAAACGGCGTTTTACGAGACCAAGAGGGTCACATATGCAACGCAAAAGGTCAGAAAATAGATGGGAAAGGAAACCCCATCTTACCAGATTACCATGTATTGGTTGGGCAAGTAACCGAAATGCAGAGTAAGATAGATGACATCCACGACATCTTACTTAGGGAGAGACAGTTCCGAGCAGAGGCAAAAACTGGTAAATTTGCAGAGGTACATTACATGGCTGGAGCCGACTCTTATGGACATACCTTGGAACATCAGCAGAGACAGGGTTCTAGGCACACTCAAGGATCGAGAGACCATAATTATACTTCCCATCTGGCATCTCCTACACAAAGGAGCAAACTAGAGATGATGTTGGAGCAATCAATTGAAAGACAACAGCAGAACACAGCTTCTTTCAGCTCGAAGCTAGAGAACCTGTACACTAATTTGAATGAGAAATTTGAATCCTTGAGCACTCGCATGAAGCAGCTGGACACACAGATGGATCAAGTTCCAAGTTCTACCCCAACAAAGGATTCTCAAGAAAATCATGACAGCAACATTCTCACTCAGGATAACACACAGATGGATCATGGATCATGTCTAGCAGTTAAGGCTGTGGAATTTGTGGAAGACAGAGGGAGATTTAATGTTGGATTACCTGAGCTCGAAAGCTTCGATGCACCTGACTCAACAGAGATTGACATGGATCTTTTGACTTGGATAGTCCAGATTGAAGAGGGACCAAGCCAAGAAGAGAAATTTGAATCTGAGATAGCTGGAATGGACCGAGAAGCAGATAAACCCGAGACTGTAGTTGAAACCCGAGTTGAGACGACAGCATCGATCGTTGCATCACGCGCACCGATCGTTGCACCCTGAAAGGAACCAGTTTCACCCATATCTCGAGAACCTGCTAAGGAAAAAGCCTACAAACCTCCGATACCATTCCCGAAAGCTCCCGTTAAATCTACAAATGAGATTCAGTGTACATTGGTGGTTGACAAGAAGATGATGGTTCCACAAGAGCCTATTCTAACATCTTCAAAGCCTAAAACTACTCATAAACAGAAGGCTCCGAACATCAAATCTCTACCAAAGGTAAAACATACATCCTCTAAGTCTAAACCTCCTGACTCCACTGTTTTGAATGCAGGAAAGAGCGTTAAAACACCCAAGTGTCAATCCCACCCTACATTCCTCCCCACATTCCTAGGACGACGTCATGCTGCTACTGCTTACACACCACCATGGATGATAAGGCATTCACAGAGACACTCAAAGTCTCTGTTGAAACCACCATAAGTTTGACCTCCTTTCCAAAAGTCAAGCTAATGACTTAAAACAAGCGCTGAGTGGGAGGCAACCCACTGTTAGGTTTAATTATTTTTCTTTTTCATTTTTGGTGTTTTTCTTAGGATTTAACGTTTTTAGTTGTTTTTGTAAGTTCTTAGATACAGAACCAAGTCTGGAGAGGAGTGACGATCGTTGCATACATGTGCAACGGTCGTTGCACTTGGTTTAAATCGAAAATAAGGTACATTGAGCTAAACCGGAATCAATCTGGTTCAACAAGCATCGATCGTTGCCCCTAAAGCAACGATCGTTGCACCCACGGAAATGGGACGAGTATGACTCGCTACTCTACAGTGGTTGGTGTGGGATGATCATCAAGCCAACAAAGTTCGCGGACTACTCCACCTGCAGGATTCTGGGGATCGATGAGCAGGTGATGGCTGTGTGCAGAGGCATTGGTCTAGGGACAATGCCGATGCGACACTATGACCTCTATCCTGAGCTGGTCAGGCAGCTATTGGCCACTTGCAGAGTGGTTTACTCGGATCCCGACCACAGGAGCGCTACAGGGGGTGCTTTCACCTTCATGAGTTGGGGGGTCAGGTATCGGATTCCTCTACTTGATCTCTGCAGGATCTACGGGTTCAGTACTGCGCCGAGGCGCATAGCCATTCCACTCGAGTGGGATCCGCTAGAGGCTCGCACATTCTGGGAGAGTATTGGCAGCGGTCGATACAACTCCAGGACCACGCCAGTAGTGCAGATGAGACATCCGGTGCTGCGATATGTCTCGCGTATCTTGTGCTGGAGGTTGCTTTGCAAGTTTGAGGCCAACAAGATGCGCAAACTTGAGATGGAGTTGCTGTTTATGGGGCTGAGAGATCAGTTTAGGCAGAGTGGCGTGAGAGATCCGACTGCGGGTCTCAACTTGGGAGCTATTTTCGCACAGCATTTGGTTGATTTGCAGCTGAAGCCGTTTGATGGAGCTGGCACAGAGACGGTAGGGAGTTTACTTACTCCCATTTTTGAGTATTGTGGGATTCCTCTGCATGGCACAGAGCGTGATACGGCTCCCGAGTTCCTAGATCTCAGTCATCTGCAGAGCGCTACCTGGCTCAAGGAGGGGCGCATTTGGGTTTACACTGATCCGACCACTGGGAGGACTGGTATCGAGCTTCCCGCTGCCAGATGGACACAGATTGACACATTAGAGGCACTGAGATTTCAGCCTCCTGAGTCTGCGCAGGGATTCCGACCATGGCTCATCCACTGGGAGAGCCTTCCTCACGAGCTTCGACATCTTCTGCTCCTGCGCCCGCGCCAGCCCCTGTCGACATTGTGGGTCCCTTTCCTGAGCCTGCAATGGCTTACGGTGCTTATTCTGAGGCAGAGTGGAGAGAGAGATCCGACGGTATGTTTCGAGTTCTTTGGAACTTCATGCGTACTTGCAGCTGCAGGAGGCCACCACAGATCCATCAGCCCGTACCTGACCGTCGTCGACAGCGATCTCCGACTGATACCGATCCCGCACCCGAGGCAGCCGATGACGATGCATTGTATGGTGGGATAGACGATGTGAGCGAGTGAGAGTAGTCTCCATACTTTCGGTTCTGTATTCTGACTTTTTATCTTTTCTTGCACTTTTGTTTTTCATTTATTTAGGATTTGCTATGTTTGGATGATTTGTACTACACACCTACTTCTTTTGCTTCGATTTTACTGTGTTTCTAGTGTTCTCAGCTTGCAGGTTTTTAAAAATTGACATAAACCGACGGACTAACCTGCTAACTAGCTGTCTGATCCGATATGCGCATTGCAACGATCGTTGCTGCTTTGAGCAACGATCGACACTCAACGAAAAATCGTCAAGTAACGGTCGGTGCACTTAGTGCAACGATCGATGCTTGTGCGACAGAGGTAAAACCCGACAGAACTGAAATATCCATTAACAATCTTTATTTTTCTTTTTACCAATCCTTCGCTGGACACTACTGGGGACAGTGTGTCTTAAGTGTGGGGGAGGTGCTACTGACTTTTGTTTTCTGTTTTCTTAAGAGTCAGTCCGTTTTTCAAAAATTTTGTTTTATTGAGTCAAAATTGTTTAAGTAAGAAACTATGATTTTCTGAGAAGATTTACAAGACTTGCAGGAACTTAAGTAACCATTGGGATGAAGTTGCAGGATCTATCTATGACTATTAGAAAACTCCATCACAGATCAACCTACTGGGAACACCCACATCACTTCAGGTATCAGAGGATTCTTTACTGACTTCAACCTTAATACTGACTTAGATTTCTCACCTAAGGGCTTGGTATGCTTTATGTCGGATTCCCTGTTAGTTCTGACACAGCCTGTAAACCTGTCCTATTTAGTCCCCTTCTCCCCTTCTGTAAAAAAAAAATAAAAAAAAATAATAAACTGAGGATGAGTTAGTAACTCCGAAGTGGTCATGAGAATAGTAGCAAACACTATTATCTCTCATGTGATCCATGGAATGTGTCCAAAGTACACCCCATAACGGGAAGAACACTGATAAAAAAAATAAAATGATACCCAGTGGGGAAAAATCAGTTGTTAAAGAAGGGAAAGAGAAGAAAGGGACTAGAGAAAGATAGTATGGTGGTCTAGAGCTGATAAGGTAAGAATCCATGTGCCTTTAGATCGATACTCCTTAGGTGAGACCGCACTTAAATACTTGCAGAAGTCAGTAGGGAGAATTTGAATGCTTGAATGTGATTGTGGAGTTTACCTAGGACAGTTGCTAAGTGTGGGGGAAGTACATTGTGGTCTTGATATCCTGTGATTGATTCTTGCAGTGTTTTACTAAAGGAAATCTGAGTATTGTAGCTTCTAGGATGAAATGAGTTTCTGAAGAGTTTTCAAACCTCTTGACTACATTTGGTTCTTTGTCTTGCTTGAGGACAAGCAAGAGCTAAGTGTGGGGGAGTTGATATACCATGGATTTTATGGCTTTTAACCATGGTATATGTGTTATTTATCGAGTCTTTTACTATGTTTTAGAGTCTTTTCAGGTGTTTATTAGGTACAAACACATTTGGAGCATATTTGGTGATTTAGACACTTTCTGGAGCTAATTGGAGTATTTGGCCGAGAGATAGAGTTCACTGTCCGAAACAGAGAAATGTGTCGATCGTTGCATTCCTAGCATCGATCGATGCACCAGCGAAATGGGCCAAAAGACGGTCTAATAAAGAATGATGAAACTGCAGTCCTGCCCAGAAGTTCCCAATATTTACAAAGAAGCCCCAAAACGTGTTTTAGGATTATAATTAGGTTTTACAGCCACTTGTTAGGCTAAGCTTTTCTTACGTTAAGTTTTGCTCAGAGAGAGTTGAGGGGCTGATCCTGATCTCGCAAGAGACTTGATTTTGAACCCCAGTTCTTATTTGATTTTATGATATTTGGTTTTCTACTTAAGATGTTTTCTGTTTCGATGAACATGTCTGAGTAGATCACCTGTTAGGTTGAAGGATTCTCATTTGGGATTTCAGAGAATTATAGTTTAATTAATCCGTAGAGATTCATATCTGCTAGTTCTTTATCTAAGTTGTTCTTAATGCTAAATCTGAAGTAGCTAATCAGAGTTATGATGTTAGGTTGATTAATTCAGCGGAAGTTGGTTAATTTAACTAGAAAGAATTTAGATAAGCAATTAAACTGTTCGCAAACGAAAGTTTGGTTCAGGTTAATTGCGAACATATCAAACTTGGAATTAATGCTAGTTTAATCTGTTAGTTCTCGCAAACGGAAGTTTGGTTTGCTGCACTTAGACTTAGAGAATTATCGCAAAGGAATTTGGTTAATTCTATATCAGTGTTTGAGTTCTAGAATAGTTATTGATTGGATCTAGATAGATTGATTGCTTGCGTTCCTGATTTCCTGAGAACTCATGAAACCTAACGCTTTGCCCTCTTGCTTACAAACTTACTTGATTTACTTTGCTATTTCGTTTACTGTTTTCACATCTGCTTCGCTTAATTAAATCTGAATTACTAATAATCTATTGTGTGACTGAGAGTCCTCGTGGGATTCGATACCTTATATACTACGATTGCATTAACTGTGCACTTGCAGTAGAATAGGGAAAACTACACACCTATCATATATGATTCTCAGACTACTAGGCAGTCCGCTGTGAGGCATCCGGTTCTACGGTATCTAGTCAGGGTGTTCGCCAACACGATCCTGTGTAAAATGGAGCATGGTATGATGAGGATAGCTGAGCTTCTGTTGCTCTATATTGGGATTGGTGGCAGCATTGATGTCGCTGAATTTGAAGATACTCACCTGGAGCTGGACGTCAACATGGGAGCTCTCTTTGCTCACCATTTGGAGCATTTGAGAGTGACGAAGCCTTTTGCTAGAAAGGCGACAAAGACGGAGTCGATTGGGAGTCTCTTAACTCCAATTTTTGATCACTTTCAGTTGGACAAGAGTCTGATGAAGATCTGTACTGCGAGGCCTACCATGAATTTCACTCATCTGAAGAGCATGCGTTGGGTTAAGGGAGATATCAAGGGAAGGCAGTTCCTGTGGAGCTTCCTTGACATACATGGCGTTGAGCGCCTTTTCCCGCTCCCTTGCACCGAGCTTACAAGCATCACCAACGTACCTCTCTCACTCACTTTCCAGCCCAGCGTAGATCTTTGTAGAGCTGTCCCGCGCCGAGCTACTGTGCTTCGAGGCGCGTCTTCTGGAGCTGTTCTGCTGCTGAGCATGAGCCTGTCCATGCTGATGATCCAGACGAGACCTATGGGTTTCCTGAGCTTCCCGGACCAGAAGAAGACGTGCCACCACCGCAATTCCAGAAGTGGGCAGCAGCTGTACTTAAGGGCATCTGGAAGACGGTCCACAGGATGTCCTGCCAGAGATCTCAGCGTGTGCATCACCCACAGCCACGACGCCGTGCACCTGCACCAGATCCTACACACATCAGCTCCGAGGAAGTGGAAGTAGAGGTAGCTGCTGACTCCGATGAGGATATGGATGATGAGGACTCCCAGGAGTTCTAGACTTGCAGCTGCTACTGGTTTTGTTTTTCTTTTTCCTTTTCTTGAGTCAGTTTTTATGTTTCTTTTGAGTCAGTTTTTCAGTAGTGTTTGCTTGGACCCATGACTATTTGAGTTTATGCATCTTTATTGTTGTTTTGATGTGATTTTGAGTGATCTAACGCAGCTAACAGGTGAGAAAATTGAGTGCTAACTCATGATCTTACCCACAGACAGATTTATCATCTTGCGTATGCTCACACGAGCTCGATGTCGGTCGACACTAAGCTTAGTGTCGGTCGACATCGACCGTGTTCAGGTTCGGACTTTTAACTCAAAATCTCTATGGTTCCAATTTGATTTATACCGAGCTCATGCTACAATTGCACTGGGGACAGTGCAGTTTAAGTGTGGGGGAGGTGGCTACTGACATTGTGTTTTATTTTCTTAGAGTCAGTCCCATGTTTTCACTAAGTTTTTCAAAATTGTTTTATTGAGTCAAAACTTGTAAGAAACTATGAATTTTCGAGGAAATTTTTCGCTGGAACATGAACTAAGTGACCATTGGACAGACTTGCAGGACCTCTATGACTATTAGAAAACCCCAAACAGATCAACTTACCAAGGACACCCATATCTAACCAGGTATTCAGAGGATCCACCACTAGTCTCACGCTTAAATCTTGACTTTAATTTGTCACTTAGGGGCTTGGTAATCTTTGGGTCGGATTCCTTTGATGTGTTTGGCACAGCCTGTGATCCTGTTCTAAAGTATGGTTTCTGATTTTCCCCTCCCTTGAACGTAAAAAAAAAGAGAGATAAAAACCGAGGATAAGCTAGTAGCTTCGAAGTGGTCACGGGAGTGGTAGAGACCCATATTACCTCCTGTGTATCCATGGAAAGATTCTTGCTACTTGTAACATTGAGAGAAGAATTTCGAACCCTTTTTCTTTATCTATTAAGTATTTTGGTTTTCTATTCATGATGTGTTGTTTGATTACTAATATGTCTGAGTAGTAACCTAGTTAGATTTAGGGATTCTCACAAAGGTTTTATGCTTGCTTGATAACTGATAAATTAGGATTCACCATCTATTGTTCATCACCTAAGTGTTCTTAATACTGAATTCTAGACTGATCACCTAGGGTTTAGATCTTAGACAATTAACAACAGCACGAGAGTGTGAGTTATAATCTGAACAAACTTAGAGTGAGCAATTTGATTAGATACAAAGAGATTTGGTTTAGGAGAATTGTGAACCGATAGAACATGTTCTTAATGCTTATTTAGAACTCTAGGATCACAAAGAGATTTGGATCGCTAGGTTGGTAGATATAGAAATAATCTCAGCGAGAGTTGGATTATTTAGCATTGTGTTTCTAGTTCTTGAACCTGTTTTAATCTGAATCCGATTAGTTAAGATTCTAGCATAGCATAATTCTCGAGAACTTCCTAAGTCTGACGCCTTTCTTCCTATTGAAAACTCCTTCTAGTTTATTGCTTTTGTTTACTGATTTCTCTGGATTTGATTTAGCTTAGCTTGACAACATATAGTCTATCGTGTGACCGTGAGTCCTTCTGGATTCGATACCCTAAGTACTACATTGCATAACTGTGCACTTGTAGTAGAATAAGATAAAACTCTGAGCCTATCAGTACCGTAGCTGCACCATTCACGGCCGTGATCAAGAATGACATGGCGTTCAAGTTGGAGCCAGCTCAGGAGGAGTCATTCCGGAGGCTCAAGGATATTTTAACTAATGCTCCTATTTTGGTTTTACCAAACTTTGACAAAACGTTGAAGATTGAATGTGATGCTTAATGATTAGGGATCGGAGCAGTGCTTACAAAAGGAGCTCGGCCCGTGTCCTAGTTTAGCGAGAAACTCAGTGAAGCCACTGTAAGAGTCGGAACTCGCATAGTCAAAACTTGTAGAGATAGGCTTTTAGGGAACAGAAATCCCAAAAGTAAACATAACGAAATACAAACCCGTAGGATATTTTATTGATAATAGATCGGAAAAGAGAGTACAAAGAACAAAAGAGACTAAGAAAATTGCTAAGTGCTAAGTCTAGATACCAGGGTACTTCGAGATGTCTAAGTCATAGGAATTCCATCTCCTTATATAGTTGCGGCAAGTTGGCTTCAAGGATCTTTGTCCGCAAGATATTCGGAAATCTTCATGTTATCTTCTCCATCCATTTCTGTTAAGATTTACATTTTCAGCTCAGATTTTCCTCTTTTGCTCGGAGATATCTTCCTCTTCCCTTCTTCGAGTTTATCCTCTTATTTTGGCGACTATCTTTCCGC
Organism: Orychophragmus violaceus; assembly: GCA_030180135.1. Taxonomy (NCBI): domain Eukaryota; kingdom Viridiplantae; phylum Streptophyta; class Magnoliopsida; order Brassicales; family Brassicaceae; genus Orychophragmus; species Orychophragmus violaceus. The sequence continues at coordinate 74,051,559 of CM058231.1, forward strand.
GGGTTAACCTATTTTTTCCGAATGGGCAGAAAACGGATGGTCCGAGTTGGTTTAAGCATAGACTTCTTGATTCGGCCCAAAGTCAGAAATACGAATCTTGTAGGTTGGGCCCAAATTCGTATTTCGTCTGACTTTATCCGACGATTTTGGTTTAACGGCTAGGAACGTATAAGTCGATGTTTTCGAAGATGGATTGCGGCTAGTTGTGCATCCGAAGAAGGAGATATCGGAAAATGTTTGATCATACGATCTAGGTGGAATATCCGCTCGGAAAGTTAGAGGAGTAAATTCAGCTCAGAAGTTTCCAAGGAATGCATTCAGCTCAGAACTTCAGAAGGGATGGATTTTTGCTCGGAAAATGAGAAGGAGCATTCTTGGATCCGAGCTGGTTTAGCTCGGAAAGTCCGAGCTGGTTAAGCTCGAAAATCCGAGCTGGTATATCTTGAATCCTAGTTGGTTTAGCTCCGATCCGAGCTGGTGCAGCTCGCAAATTTTAAGCTGGTTTAGCTGGGATCCGAGCAGGATCAGCTCGGAAATTATGAGATGGTTCAGCTTGGAAGTTGCTTGTTCGGATACTTCCTCTATCCATAGCTTCTGACGAGAGATGTGTTTGTCTGATCGATCCGCTCGGATGTTTTATTGAATAGTTTTGTCCGTTTCGTATGAAATGTTATCTGTTTGAAGTTTTTCGCATAAAATATAATTCATATGAAACGTCATCGATACTAAGCTCTTCGTATTAAATACTTACAATACAAAGCTCCGTTCGTATGAAATATGATGAACGTCCGTGTCTGATTTCTTAGCTATGCTTTTCGGCTATTATTTTTGTCGAGGGGTTTTGACCCCAACAGTTAGCCACCAAGCTCATCAGACTCTAGTGCGATGATGGCGAGGTTGCTTAGTGTTCAAGGCGACAACAACTGTCCAAAAAACTTTGATCCGGCCATTATTGTTTCGTTGCTCTTCAGCTGTGGCGACGGATTGTCCGAATTTTTTGTCGTACTTCGGCCATACTCGATTTTCTTGTGCAGAGCCAAGCCGATTCTGACACCATGACTTATCATGATCAGCTCCATCATGATTTACTTCAGCATGTTTACGACAAAATGATTTAAGTTTAATCATCTCAATGCTCCATGTCTTTGTAAAATCTATAAGTATTCACTCCTCCTACTTCATTTTTCAATCCTTCACTCCAAAGAAAATAACTCAAAGGTAACTTCTCTCTCTAATTCCTTCCTATATTTTGTGAGTTTTGTCAAAGTTTTCTTCTTCTTTCTTGTGAAATTTGAAGCTTTGGATCTTTTCCTAGTTTGGACTTCTTTTCTGCGGCATTTTTTGTCGGACAGACGTGGTGGTATGACGAACCATGCATTGAATCGTGGCTATGCCAATTCTTCTTCCAAAGGGGAGTCTCCCTGGGTTCGGCAGTCGACTAGGTATCGCCCTAGTCGACCATGCTCCTCTGCCGGAGCAAATGCCATGTTTCCGGAAAATGGCCAATGCTTCGGTGCTACGATCAAGGAAGAGTTTGAGGATACCCACGTTAGTCGGGAGGAAGCTTTGCGCAATTGGGACCTTTCTCTGGAGAGACCGAAAGCGGCTCGTCCGAGAAAAAAAGAATGATACTCTGGATCCTCCTTGTTCAACTTTATGCACGCAAAGTCGATCAAGAAGCTTCGACGTGATTTCGGAATTCCCAAAACTGTGACGATCAAGGTGCCATCTACCTGCGACCGAATCGATTCTCCGTCGAAAGGTTATTTCTCGGTGTAAGAGTATTTATTTAGGTCATTCTTCCTCTGGTTTTCGGTCTACAGGCTTATAGTCTGATACATTCGGCGCTATGAATTGCCGCTCACACAGATCACTCCTCGAATTTTGTGGCATTTGATCAGAACAGTAGTCTGCAGTTTTGAATATTATGTCGAGCTTCGAGTGTTACTCTTAGGAACATGTTGATCATGATTCCGATACACGGCAGTCATGAATATTACCCCAAGCCTTATACGCATTGGACAGTTGTCTCAAATTTCGAAAATCACGATCCTCAATCGAGGCATAATTATTTCTATGTTTTGATTGATGAGGCGTCCGTTGAAGGGGATTGTATTCCCCTGATGAAATCAAAATGGGGAAAACTCGGTAGCAGATTTGGTCGTTTGGTTTTGCATCGTTTATTCCCGTTGTTGGCTGACCTTTAATATTTTTCAGTTGTCTTCTTACCTCTGCAGAAAAGATATCTGCCTAAGGTGTCCGCCGAACTTGATCGAACTCATCGAGATGTTACAGAACGGAAGCACAAATTGGAAAGGCATTTCTCCTTTGAGTGTGTTATCTGAGCGAGCCGAATGGACATGATCCGAACAATGAACGAGCGGATGACGACAAACGTCATGATGATGTGTTACTTCAAGATGATGATTTGATTTCCGCATGTCTTAACAGTGGAACGGGGATTCCTGAGTTCGACTACTACGGTCCTGAAGAATGGGTCGGTCAAGATCCTACACTGGGCGAGGGTATTCCCGTTGCCTGTACCAATGCAGTTCACGGCGAGGAGATAACCATCCTTGTAATACCCTGTATCGAGAATTGGTCAACGGGCAGTCAAGAAGTCATCGAAGGGCAGTTTTGTAATTTTTAGAAGTTAAGGGGCATTTTGGTAATTTTACCAAAATGCGAGCCAGAGGCTAATACGGGCCAAATGTTTGTAAGGAAAGAAAACATTTAGAAGACCAAGAATGGTGGAAAGGGACCGCTGATGAGTTTTTCGGATTATCGGGAAGGAAACCGATAAAACCGAAGAAACTTGTAAAATCTATAACCGGAGCTACGAGTGTCTGTTTGAAGGGATTCAAATTTCAAAATTCTTCTAAGAGAATCTGGATTCTGAAAATTAGTCTTGGTGAATTGATAGAATCAGCTAAAGAGTTTTTAAAATATTAAACATAAAACCGGTTTTTCCGAGAAACCGATACAATGTTCGGGCAAGCGAGAAGACCCTCTAAAGGCCACAAAAGATTATGATATTTTTACGACATACCTATTAGAAGATTTAGAAGCTATGGCTAAAAGGATTCAGCAAGATTCGATGCCTAGATTAAGTTATAAATTTTAGATCATTAATGGGTAATTAATGACTAAAAACTTCAAAATAAATTCAAGGGAGCTTAGGCTTGGTTTAGGCTGATCAGAGATGATATATGAAGTTATTGTGGACATAATTCAATCCCATTAAGAGGCTTGGGCCACGAAAATTCTGCAAGAAGAAAGAAGAGGCCTTGTTATGTTTTGGTTCAATGAACCTTCAAGAAGTGTTTGGGCCTAAACCAAAGGGGCTTCTACATGGGCTTTGCATAGGTGAAAGGGATACCAAAATTATCTATTTGTCACCCGGCATGAGGTAGGAGGCGTGGCATGAGCATAAGGGAGAAGATTGGATGGACACATTGCTTTCTCTAAGTCTCCTTGTGTTGCTATAAAAAGGAGGTGAGGCCTCCTCATTTCTTCACACCAACACAACAAAAACAAGAGAAGAAGAGAGAAAGAAGAGAAGGAGAGGAAGAAAGGCGTGGGAGAAGAAGGAGAAGAAGAAGAAGAAGAAGGAGGAAGAGAAGAAGAAGAAGCCGGAGGAGGAGAAGAAGCCGGAGGAGGAGGAGAGGAAGAAGAAAAATAAGAGAGAGGGAGAGAGAGAAAGAGGCTTGAAGAAGAAGAGAGAGATGGAGGATAACCGGAAGAAAAAGAGAGAGAACCGGAGGTAAGAGAAAGAGGAAACCGGAGGAGAGAGAAGATGGTCCGGAGGCTCGATCAGAATCATTCGGTCAACGGTACGATCAAGTGCGGGTCAAGGTCGGGTCAAAGCAACAGAGGTTCGGGGAAGGTTCGGGATAGCGTCGGGTTCATGCCGGGTCTCGTTGTTCCGCTAGTCCGTCAATCCGTCCGTCCGTCGTCATAATAACATTGTGAGTCGGCTAATTGTGTGTTGCATTTAGTTAAGATCATATAGATCCGCAATTGATAAACCGTAGTTTAGGTTGCATACCCGATTGATTAAATTGGTTAAAACGGCTAGGGTGATGTAATAACTCGGTTAATCAATGAGATGGTTAGGGTAAGGGATGCATGCTAGTTCACTTATATCCGTAATCGTTGATAGTTCTTGGTTGCTTGATTGGGTGTTGCATTAATTGATTGATAGTTCATTGATTGCTTGATTGGTGATGCATACATATAGAGCGGCATGCTAGGACGTATATGCATATATAAGTATTTAAGAACGTATCTAACGGAATCTATATACGGGAAATTATGAGTGGATTAAAATACGGTTAAACGACATAACACACTTAGAATATAATAACGGGGTGGGTTAATTAGTCGGGTTAATGGTAATGAATGGAAGTTAATGAGTAATGAGATGTCGGGGAGTTAGTAATCTTACTAACTCTAATAAGACAGATCGAGGACGTATTAAAAGCTACTTAGGATGTGATAAGTAAAGAAGTGGTGTGATTGATGTGCCGTCTACGGGATATTAGTAATCCACTAATTCGAAGGTAGCGGATTGAATGAGTAAGGGTTAAAGATTAAATGAGTAAAGGTTAAGGAGATAGTAAAAGACTAAAAAACCTACATCATTGTTTGTGTGGTGTTGTGAGTATTGCTTGTGGGATTGTTTATCTACTTCGATGTTGGACCGAATAGACTGTTGTTCGTGTGATTGTGTATCTACTTCGGTGTTGGGCCGAGTAGACTGATGTTTGCTTGTTTGTGAATCTACTTCGGTGTTGGGCCGAGTAGACTATTGTTTGCTTGTTTGTGTATCTACTTCGGTGTTGGACCGAGTAGACTGTACTGGTAGACACTTACTCTGGTGTGGGACCGAGTAAGCATAAGTCGGGTAATGTGGAGGTTGATGATAGGACTTGCAGGATGGGATTGATTGGGGATTGTGATAATAGATCTAGTTGAACTTGTTGGTGTTGCGTGATAGAGTCCCACTGAGTCTGCTTGTTTACATTGTTGTTATTGGACTATATAGGCCGCGTTAGATCCCGCAAGTCTAGAGATGGCGTTCCGGTACTTCCTGCCCGATTGGATCTTCGGGAGTTGAGAACCTGGTCAGTTCACGTACCTTCGGTAGTGGTTCTGGCAGGTGTTAACCTATGGAGTGACATATGTAGGTGTGTGGTCCGGAGAATACGGGGTCGCGTCCTAGGGCCGGACTGCATGGAAACTCGGGTTGTCGGGGGTAACTTGAGTCACCGCGTATCGATGGACAGAGAACGGTGTCCTAGTCGAGGACTACGTGTTTCGTCTAGAAGTCGTGGGAGGTTTTAGTTACCGTGGGGTAGCTAAGTGGTCCCGTGGAAGTTACCGAGTTCGCATAGTGGGCCCAGATGGTGTGGAGATTGCATTAGAGATGCGATAGATAGATCGAGTTTAATCGAGAGCATGTGCCGCAGTGTTCTCGATTCCCTTGGTTACTTTTGTGTTGTTGTGTTGAATGCTTGTGTGTTGTGGAGCTCATCATGTCTTGGTAGCACGTGATCAGCTATTGTACTTGATTGTTATTTTGGGTTTGGGCGGGATTATTAGATTTTTAGCAGCCTTTAGTTGGGAGCCGTCTCACTGGGTAATCTTAGATTGCTCATTAGACTCTTTTTGTGTTTTTCAGGTTTGCGTAGCTCGGCGGACGCGTAGGATACTCAGAGTAGTCTCGGGTTGGCATTGGGTATCGGGTGTTTATGCATTTTGACTTTATTTTCGTTTTCGGATTTTGTTGAGAGCTCTCTAAATGATTTGTACTAGACCGTATATTGTTATGAATAAGATTTATCTTTCTAAAGTAATAAAAACGGAATAATTCCCTGATATACGGTTTAGTCCGAACCAAATGCAACTCATGGAAGCGGTGCGGGTTGCAAAGCCTCGTATCGTGGAAACAAGGTAAACGGAGTCAAAGGTGGTTTGGTTCGAGCCTTTGTCTCAAACCAGACTGTCTCTGGCTTTCGTATTGTGACAAACTCTTCTCGTATGACTGCTCGGGTTCGATCGGTCATGTTCTTGTTTGATTGTTGGCCGGTCAGCTCGTCGGTCAGCGGAAAACGGGAAGGGGGCATTACAAAAAGTATAGTTCAATTGATTCAGCGTTCGGGTGTTGGAGCAGTCAGATCAGTTTCTGGAGTAGCAATTTACGGGGTTCAGTTCCGATTCGAAGTTTGTTAGTAACGGAGAATTCGGGGACCGAATTCCTGTAAGTGGGGAAGAATGTAATACTCTGTATCGAGAATTGGTCAATGGGCAGTCAAGAAGTCATCGGAGGACAGTTTTGTAATTTTGAGAAGTTAAGGGGCATTTTGATAATTTTACCAAAATGCGAGCCGGAGGCTAATACGGGCCAAGTGTTATTCTTTGTAAAGAAAGAAAACATTTAGAAGACCAAGAATGGTGGAAAGGGACCGTTGATGAGTTTTTCGGATTATCGGGAAGGAAACCGATAAAACCGAAGCAACTTGTAAAATCTATAACCGGAGCTACGAGTGTCCGTTTGAAGGGATTCAAATTTCTAAATTCTTCTAAGAACATCTGGAATCTGAAAATGAGTCTTGGTGAATTTATAGAAGTAGCTAAAGATTTTTTAAAATATTAAACGTAAAACCGGTTTTTCCGAGAAACCGATACAATGTTCGGGCAAGAGAGAAGACCCTCTAAAGGCCACAAAAAATTATGAGATTCTTACCACAGCCCCATTAGAAGATTTAGAAGATATGGTTAAAAGGATTCAGCAATATTCGATGCCTAGATTAAGTTAAAAATTTTAGATCATTAATGGGTAATTAATGAGTAAAAACTTCAAAATAAATTCAAGGGTGCTTGGGCATGGTTTAGGCTGGTCAGAGATAATATATGAAGTTATTATGGACATAATTCAAGCTTATGAAGAGGATTGGGCCACGAAAATTCTACAAGAAGAAAGAAGAGACCTTGTTATGTTTTGGTTCAATGAACCTTCAAGAAGATTTTGGGCCTAAACCAAAGTGGCTTCTACATGGGCTTTGAATAGATGAAATGGATACTAAAATGAGCTATTTGTGGCCCTGCATGAGAGAGGAGGCGTGGCATGAGCATGAGGGAGAAGAGTGGATGGACACATGGCTTTCTCTAAGTCTCCTTGTGTTGCTATAAAAAGGAGGTGAGGCCTCCTCATTTCTTCACACCAACACAACAAAAACAAGAAAAGAAGAGAGAAAGAAGAGAAGGAGAGGAAGAAAGGCATGGGAGAAGAAGAAGAAGGAGGAGGAAGAGAAGAAGAAGAAGCTGGAGGAGGAGAAGGAGGAGAAGAAGAAGCCGGAGGAGGAGAGGAAGAAGAAGCCAGAAGAAGAAGAGAGAGAGAGAGAGAGAGAGAGAGAGAGAGAGAGAGAGAGAGAGAGAGAGAGAGAGAGAGAGAGAGAGAGAGAGAGAGAGAGAGAGAGAGAGAGAGAGAGAGAGAGAGAGAGAGAGATGGAGGATAACCGGAAGAGAAAGAGAGAGAAGATGGTCTGGAGGCTTGATTAGAATCATTCGGTCAACGGTATGATCAAGTGCGGGTCAAGGTCGGGTCAAAGCAACAGAGGTTCAGGGAAGGTTCGGGACAGCGTTGGGTTCGTGCCGGGTCTCGTTGTTCCGCTAGTCCATCAATCCGTCTGTCCGTCGTCATAATAACACTGTGAGTCGGCTAATTGTGTGTTGCATTTAGTTAGGATCATATAGATCCGTAATTGATAAACCGTAGTTTAGGTTGCATACCCGATTGATTGAATTGGTTAGAACGGCTAGGGTGATGTAATAACTCGGTTAATCAATGAGATGGTTAGGGTAAGGGATGCATGCTAGTTAACTTATATCTGTAATCGTTGATAGTTCGTTGTTGCTTGATTGGGTGTTGCATTGATTGATTGATAGTTCGTTGATTGCTTGATTGGGTGATGCATACATGTAGAGCGGCATGCTAGGACGTATATGCATATATAAGTATCTAAGAACGTATCTAAAGGTATCTATATACAGGAAATTATGAGTTGATTAAAATAGGGTTAATAGACATAACGCACTTAAAATATAATAACAGGGTGGATTAATGAATGAAAGTTATTGAATAATGAGATGTCGGGGAGTTAGTGATCTTACTAACCCTAAACCGACATATCGAGAACGTATTAAAAGATACTTAGGAAGTGAAAAGTAAAAGAAGTAGTGTGATTGATGGGCCGTCTACGGGATTAGTAATCCACTAATCCCAAGGTAGCGGATTGAATGAGTAAGGGTTAAGGATTGAATGAGTAAAGGTTAAGGAGATAGTAAAAGACTAATAAACCTAAATCATTGTTGGTGTGGTGTTGTGAGTAATGCTTGTGTGATTGTTTATCTACTTCGGTGTTGGACCGAGTAGACTGTTGCTTGTGTGATTGTTTATCTACTTCGGTGTTGGACCGAGTAGACTGTTGTTTGTGTGATTGTGTATCTACTTCGGTGTTGGGCCGAGTAAACTGTTGTTTGCTTGTTTTTATATCTACTTCGGTGTTGGACCGAGTAGACTGTACTGGTAGACACTTACTCTGGTGTGGGATCGAGTAAGTGTAAGGTCGGTTGATGTGGAGGTTGATGATAGGACTAGCGGGACGGGATTGATTGGGGATTGTGATAGTAGTTCTAGTTGAACTTGTTGGTGTTGCGTGATAGAGTCCCAGTCAGTTTGCTTGTTTACATTGCTGTTATAGGACTCTATAGGGCGCGTTAGATCCCGCAAGTCTAAAGATGGCGTTCCGGTACTTCCTGCCCGATTGGGTCCTCGGGAGTTGAGAACCTGGTCAGTTCACGTACCTTCGGTGGTGGTTCTGGCAGGTGTTAACCTATGGAGTGACGTCTGTAGGTGTGTGGTCCAGAGAATACGGGGTCGCGTCCTAGGGCAGGACTTCATGGAAACTCGGGTTGTCGGGGGTAACTTGAGTCACCGCGTATCGATAGACAGAGAACGGTGTCCTATTCGAGGACTACGTGTTTCGTCTAGGAGTCGTGGGAAGTTTTAGTTACCATGGGGTAGCTAAGTGGTCCCGTGGAAGTTACCGAGTTCGCATAGTGGGCCCAGATGGTGTGGAGATTGCGTTAGAGATGCGATAGATAGATCAAGTTTAATCGAGAGCATGTGCTGCAGTGTTCTCGATTCCCTTGGTTACTTTTGTGTTGTTGTGTTGAATGCTTGTGTGTTGTGGAGCTCATCACGTCTTGGTAGCACGTGATCAGCTATTGTACTTGATTGTTATTTTGGGTTTGGGCGGGATTATTAGATTTTTAGCAGCCTTTAGTTGGGAGCCGTCTCACTGGGTAATCTTAGATTGCTCATTAGACTCTTTTTGTGTTTTTCAGGTTTGGCGTAGCTCGGCGGACGCGTAGGATACTCGGAGTAGTCTCGGGTTGGCATTGGGTATCGGGTGTTTATGCATTTTGACTTTATTTTTGGTTTCGGATTTTGTTGAGAGCTCTCTAAATGATTTTGTACTAGACCGTATATTGTTATGAATAAGATTTATCTTTCTAAATAAATAAAAACGCAATAATTCCCTGATATACGGTTTAGTCCGAACCAAACACAACTCGTGGAAGCTGTGCGGGTTGCAAAGCCTTGTATCGTGGAAACGAGGTAAACGGAGTCAAAGGTGGTTTGGTTCGAGGCTTTTTCTCAAACCGGACTGTCTCTGGCTTTCGTATTGTGACAAACTCTTCTCGTATGACTGCTCGGGTTCGATCGGTCATGTTCTTGTTTGATTGTTGGCCGGTCAGCTCGTCGGTCAGCGGAAAACGGGAAGGAGGCGTTACAATCCCCCAAGTACCACTCTCTGAATCGTCGGATCAGGTCGTCACGTCTGAGTCCAGTCGAAGTCGGAAAAACAGACACGGAAAGGATGTTGAGGTTCCGCAGCCCAATTCCGATCTGAGCCGGTTTGACCGCGATTATGGTAATTTTATGTATACCAACGCTGCCGAGGTTGCCAGCTTTTGTGCGGGCGTTCATCATCCTGGAGACTATCCAACAAAGTACGAGGATATGATTTGTGGCGATTCTCTAGTCAATGCAGGACAAGACATGCTAAGGATTAGTTTCTTCCTTCGGCGTAAGGCAATATTTTCATCCCCGCAAATTAATTGATTTCATCGTAAAAAAAATCGTCATAGGTGTGGGCTTTGATTAATCGTCATGCCCCCGAGTCTGGAAAGTTTTGAAGGATTGAAGGACGCATTGCAAGGCATTCCGTTGATAATGCAAACTTGGTGAATTCCGTTTCCACTTCGAAGGCTTCTATCGAAGACATGAAAAATGAGTTTGAGGCGGCAAGACTTTCCCTTGACACCGAGAGAAACGGAGCTTTTACTGAAGCTGAGGTTTTGAGAACTCAACTCGCGGAAAGGGGAATCTCTCGTGAGGCGTCTCTTCAGGATGCGATTGAAAGAGGAAAGAAATGAATGCTTAAGAAGATTGCGTCTCGATTATCCAAATTCTGCAAAATCTTCTCGAAACTGCCGTCGGCCATAGAGAGGCAAAGTCGGTTCGTCGCAGTGAGAAGCGACCAAGATTTGATTTCCGATTTGAGGCAGAGGGTCTTTCCGCATTTAAGACTGAAGAAGCGGACCTGAGGTCAAGATCTCATTGTTGGATTGTTTAGACTCTTGGTTCAATTCTCAGATTAGTTGAACCTACTAAACATGCATTAGATCTAGGTGTTCTTATTTAGAAACATATGATCTCACCTTTTACCTGTTTGTTTGCAGCGGAATTGATGAACAGGTCAATGATCAGGGAGATACACCGAGAGATGGATCCTCCAAAGGCTCACACACGCAATCACCGGAAATTGGCTGCTAGACCACAAGGAAGAGAGGCGCAGGGAGAGGAGGAGAATCGCGGCTAGGGTTGGGTTAGAGAGGAAGAGACTTTGGCTTTTAGTCATTAAAAGCCTTCTCTTTCCCTTTTGGGCTTTTGGGCCCAATCTGATTAAATTCCATTTAATCAGACCCATTATTCATTCTCTCATAGTACGACAAATGCCTAGCACTTTTGTCGTACTTCTGCTATGCCGTTCCAACATTATTTCCTGCTAGCTTAAGCGTGTGACCCATATGGGATCATACAATAAAGGCAATAAGTCCAAGACTTATAGATCATGAGCGGACTCTAGCAAGCCATCATGACCCCCAGCATTGTATGACTTATGTCTGATCACTGACATACTCTTACGTTATAGAGACAGTACAGAGATTGCTGGACACAATTCCAACAATCTCCCACTTGAACTGGAATCTCTGTATTCATAATCCCTTTCGTCTCAATATCTCGATTAGTCATAAGGCAAGATTAGTGTCATCCTTATAAAGCCTAATCTTGTTCATCGGACTCTGATTTGATACTGACAATACAAACGACTCGGGAAAGTCCGTTTGAGCATGGCCATGCGTTTTCCAGTATTCAAATCTCCGATTGGCCTAGAGATATTCACTCCATTTATATTGGAGGGACAAATCCCATCTTGTTCCATCACTGTAAACTACTCATTTCATGATGTACCCAAACAAGGTCCTTATAGCTATCGCAGAACGATAGCGTTAGACAATGATCAAAGTACATCAGTCCATATGCAGTCACATGCATGTGAACTCAGGTCTAAGGACTATACTCTATAGTCGTAGTAAGAATCTCTTATGACACAGATATAAATATCCTGAAGAGTTCTTATAAGCGGGTCTTGTCCGGTCATATGTTCCCAACATACACCTATGTACTGACTTTGATGCCGAGCATCTATGACACACTGAGACTTTGTCATAAGTCACGTACCAATCCAGTCTTACACGGTTGTTGGTGTTCCAATTTCAACAACCTTCGACTAGGGACAGGATGATATAAAAACATTTATCAAATATAGGATCTCATGATCAAGCTAAATGACTTCGATGACTCAAGATCAAATCATTTACTTCGATGACCTATAAAATGGTTCATATCATTTTGGAACGATTATTTCATCACAGTTAAAATAATCTTGAAATAATAATTTCATTAAAACATAAATAATGTTTTACAAGAACATATCAAATAACTAAAATAAAGCTCACAAAACTCCCACTCAAATTTAGATTACATTTCAATGTTTCTAATGCCTACAGCTTCAGTCAGGAACTCGAGCTTAGGCCTTGGGAGTGGCTTTGTCAACGGATCAGCGACATTATCATCTGTCGGAACTCGGCTGATCTTGACTTCCTTTCTATTAATGATGTCACGTATCAAGTGATATCTTCTTTGAACATGCTTGGATTTCTGGTGTGATCTTGGTTCCTTTGCCTGAGCTATAGCACCATTGTTGTCACAAAACAGTGCCAGAGGCTCAGCCGCATCTGGTATCACACCTAGTTCCATAATGAACTTTCGTATCCAAACAGCTTCCTTCGCTGCTTCTGAGGCGGCGATATATTCAGCTTCTGTAGTGGAATCAGCAACGGTGTCCTGCTTGGAGCTTCTCCAACTTACTGCACCGCCATTCAGACAAAAGACATAACCGGACTGTGACCGGAAATCATCTGTGTCTGTCTGGAAACTTGCGTCCGTGAATCCACTGACTTTAAGCACATCACTTCCACCGTACACTAAGAACTTATCCTTAGTATGTCTTAGATACTTCAAGATATTCTTTACGGCAATCCAATGGTTTTCACCTGGATTTGACTGGTATCTACTCGTCATGCTCAATGCATAAGCAACATCAGGACGAGTACAGATCATGGCATACATAACAGATCCTATTGCTGATGCATAGGGAATGTTCTTCATACGCTCGAGCTCAGCAGCCGACGTAGGGCTCTGCTTCTTGCTTAGCGTTGTGCCATGTACCATTGGCGTGAAGCCCTTCTTGGAATCTTTCATGCTGAATCTTTGTAGGACTTTGTCAATGTATGAGTCTTGACACAAGCCTATCAGCCTCTTAGGTCTATCCCGATAGATCCTAATTCCAAGAACGTATGCGGCTTCACCCATGTCTTTCATGGAAAAACAACTTCCAAGCCAGTCCTTTACAGACTTTAGCATTGGAACGTCGTTTCCGAGAAGCAGTATGTCATCAACATACAGAATAAGAAAAACGATTTTGCTCCCACTAGTTTTCTTATACACGCATTGTTCTTCTTCGTTTCTGATGAAGTCAAATTGCTTGATCGCTTCATCAAAACGAAGATTCCAGCTCCTCGATGCTTGCTTCAATCCATAAATGGATTTATGAAGCTTGCATACTTTCCCAGCATTCTTTGGATCTATGTAACCGTCAGGTTGCGTCATATACACATCCTCTTCCAGAATACCATTCAGGAAGGCGGTTTTCACGTCCATCTGCCAAATTTCATAATCATGAAAAGCTGCAGTTGCTAGTAGAATCCGAATAGATTTCATCATAGCCACCGGTGAATAGGTTTCATCGTAGTCCACACCGTGAACTTGTCTGAAACCTTTTGCCACCAACCTGGCTTTATAAATCTGGACATTTCCATCCACGTCAATCTTCTTCTTGAAGATCCATTTGCACTCGATGGCTTTTACACCAGCGGGTAAGTCAACCAACGAAAAGACTTGGTTGACCGACATGGAGTCCATTTCGGAATCAGTGGCCTTGCGCCACTTTGAGGAATCTGGGCCCATCATGGCTTGATTGAAGTTCGATGGTTCATCACCATCAATGATCAAAAGATCATGACAGTCAGTCACGAGGAATCCCTGATATCTCTCGGGTTCGTGACGGATCCTCCCGGATCTTCGAACTTCAGGTACTACAGGTTCAGGCTCTACAATTTCTTGTAGATCCTCCTGCTGCTCTTCCTCCGTAGGTTGAGCAGTATCCTGTTCATCTTGAATTTCTTCAAGCAGTACCTTACTCCCACTGTCTTTCTTAGAGAGAAACTCTCTCTCAAGAAAGTTACAATCCCGGGCAACAAAGATCTTGTTCTCGGAACGTAGATAGAAGTAATAAGCCTTGGTTTCCCGTGGATAACCAATGAAGTAACATTTATCAGATTTTGGTGTAAGCTTATCTGAGATTAATCTCTTAACATAGGCTTCACAACCCCAAATTCTTAGATAAGACAGCACTGGAGCTTCTCCAGTCCATAATTCATATGGTGTCTTTGCTACTGCTTTTGATGGCGCTCTATTTAGAGTGAACACTGCTGTTAGCAGAGCATATCCCCAAAGGGATATTGGAAGGTCTGTGTGACTCATCATAGATCGAACCATATCCAATAAGGTCCGATTTCTCCTCTCAGATACACCGTTCCATTGAGGTGTTCCAGGAGGAGTGAGTTGGGATACGATCCCACACTCTCTTAGATGATCACTGAATTCTTGGCTTAAGTATTCACCTCCTCGGTCGGACCGAAGAGCCTTAATGCTTTTGCCAAGTTGGTTCTGTACTTCATTTTGGAATTCTCTGAACTTTTCAAAAGATTCAGACTTATGTTTCATCAAATAAACATATCCGTACCTACTGAAATCATCAGTGAAGGTAATGAAGTACTGATAGTTTCCTCTTGCATTAGTGGACATTGGGCCACACACATCAGTGTGTATCAGGCCCAATAAGTCACTGGCCCTCTCGTTAGGTTTATTAAAGGGGGCCCGTGTCATTTTGCCCATCATGCAGGATTCGCATTTCTCACATGACTCAAAGTCAAATGAGCCAAGAAGTCCATTCGAATGGAGCCTCTTGATGCGTTTCTCGCTGATGTGCCCTAAACGACAATGCCATAGAAACGTTCGGTTTTCCTCATTAGGTTTAAACCGTTTTGTATTAATGTTATAAATTGGCGCGGATTGATCGAGTATGTAAAGCCCATTCGTAAGAGGGGCAGAACCATAGAACAAATTGTTGCGATTGAAGGAACATAATTTATTCTTAACTGAAAAATCATAACCTTCCAAATCCAACAAAGAAATTGAAATAATATTTCTGCTTATAGCAGGTACAAAATAACAATTATTAAGTTCTAAAATCAATCCCGAAGGTAAAGACAACAAGTATGTTCCTACAGCTAGTGCTGAAACTTTCGCTCCATTCCCAACTCGTAGCTCTACTTGTCCTTGCTTCAGCCTTCTACTGTTGCTGAGTGCCTGCATATTAGTACAAATATGAGCCCCACAACCAGTATCCATGACCCATGAGGTATTATCAGAAGTAGTTGTATTAACTTCTATAACAAAAATACCTGATGAAGAAGTCTCGAAAGTCTTCTTCTTTAATTCCTTTAGACCTTCCTGGAATTTCTTGCAATCTCTTCTCCAATGCCCCAGTTCTTTGCAGAACCTGCACATGTCAGTAGGCCCAGCCTTGGACTTGGGCTTGGGCTTTGGCGTGTCCTTGTCCGCGACTTGGACACCCTTGGCCTTTCCCTTATCCTTAGCAGAAGACTTCTTAAACCCCTTGCCCTTTTGTACCATAAGCACATTGGGGTCCTTGGCGGTTTTCTTCAAGTTGGGCTCTGCAGTCTTGAGCATTCCGTGAAGCTCAGGCAGTGTCTTACTCAAGCCATGCATGTTAAAGTTCAGAATGAACTGATCATAGCTTGCAGGTAAAGACTGCAGAATGATGTCGCAGGCAAGTTCCTGGCTGATTGGGCAGTCGAGTTTGTGAAGATGATCGAGATAACCCATCATCTTCAACACATGAGGACTCACTGCCGCATTTGCAGCCAACTTACAGTCCAAGAGGTTCTTAACTGTCTGAAACCTCTTGGTCCTAGCCTGCTCCTGAAAAAGCGATTTCAGGCTTGCCATGATCTCGATTGGAGACAACACACTTTCGAACTGCTTTTGCAGCTCTGGAGTCATTGTCACCAACATCAGGCAATAAACATCATTTTCATCTGACGAATGCTTTTCCCAAGCATTGTGCAGATTCCTGGCAGCATTGGCAAGAGGCCTCTCGGGGAGGGGATCTCGAAGGACGTAATCCTTCTTCTCCTGCTTGAGGACCAGCCTCAAGTTCCTTGACCATGTCAGGAAGTTCGTTCCAGTCAGCTTCTCCTTCTCGAGAACAGACCGGATCGAGAATGTGTTTTGAGTGCTTGTAGTAGTCATATCTGAAATATATAAATAAAAAGGTTATTAGTTATATGTTCAAAATGATTAATCTCGTATTAAAGTCTAATATGATTAATCATGCATTATATTCAATAACATAAGTTACCCTCAATAGAATATAATGATTCCAAGATCCACATATAACTAAGATTAAAGTGGGCCACTGGCCGTCACCCAACCTTAGCTTATATCGGTAAGCCCTATATCGGCTAATTATATCCGTGATATAACTCTTGGTTGTGAATCTGGGCCCGAGGCCCAATCCACTCTGATGTCTCAAGGCCCGGGACTCCCGATGGCCTAGTCAAGAAAACCGGACTATACAGTCATGTAATCATTAATGTCTGGGACTCCCAATGACATTTATGAATCACAAACCGTCTTACCCACGCAAAAACAGACATCCTCACACTGTAAGGCCATGAATGCAATTGAATGGGCTTTGACAGCTGACATAGCCCGGACAAGACATCCAACGCTTGATATCATTTGAGGTTTGTAGGTTTATTAAAATCATTCCCAAAATAGAAGATTACTATTTCGGGAAACTTTCTATTTATGGAAACCTACTATTTTTGGAAACTTTCTAAAATTGGAAACTTTCTAAAACCGGAAACTTTCTAACTTTAGAAACTTCTTTAAAATCCAAAACCCGCAAATTCAGAAACTTCTAATTTTGGAAACTTTCTAATTTCGAAATTTCGGAACTTTATAAAATTTAAAATCGAATTTCATAATTTTATTTTATAAAATAAGTTTTAAATTTAAATCTGAAGAATGACTCAATTAATGGCCCAATCGTTTTAACTTCTTGGCCCGAGGCCCAAGAATTGGTCCATGTCCAAGACACGACCCAATTGTCCAATTAATTGACATAACCGGTCTGGTTCATTAAAACTGGTCTAACCAAGTTTCAATTACTACGATGACCACAATTGTCAACCGGTTATTTACTAAACCTGAATTTCTCAATTTATTTGGTCCAACCAAATCAAATTAGAAATCCTGGTTTAGGCACAAAATCCAATTTTCGACTTTGGATTTCTTATCCTGGTTTAACCAGATTTAATAAAATTATTAAAATCTGTTTATTAAACCAGAACGTTGATTTTTAATTAAAATCTTAAACCGAGCCACGAACCGAACCGAATCAGTCACGAACCAACCGAGTTGGTCGTGACCTAATTTCCAGCCGCATCAGCCGCGAGCCGTTCGATCCGAGATCGGGGACGGTCGGTACGGAAACAGCCGGACGGACGGACGGGACAGGGACGACGCACGGACGATCGGACGCTCGGCTTGGACAGACGCGACCGGGACGCTCCGCACGGACAGCCGGGACGCGATCGGGATGACGCGATCGGACGCGATCGCCGTGTGATCCCGACCGTTCCGATCCCGACCGTTCCGCTTTGCCGACCGGTCGCCATTCGGCCGTGATCACCAATCCGGCCAAGCCGGTTGATCACGCCTTGGCCAATCCACAAAACCCGAGTCATATAGCTCGGTTTTGTGATTCAAGTGTTTGTTCAGGGTTTTAATTCAGTTTCTTATGTGTTTTTCTTATCAGTAATGGATTCAAAACACATCTAAACAGATTTAAACAACCTAAACAATGAATCTAAAACAAGAAACCTAAGAACCAATGGCTCTGATACCACTGTGGGATTGTTTAGACTCTTGGTTCAATTCTCAGATTAGTTGAACCTACTAAACATGCATTAGATCTAGGTGTTCTTATTTAGAAACATATGATCTCACCTTTTACCTGTTTGTTTGCAGCGGAATTGATGAACAGGTCAATGATCAGGGAGATACACCGAGAGATGGATCCTCCAAAGGCTCACACACGCAATCACCGGAAATTGGCTGCTAGACCACAAGGAAGAGAGGCGCAGGGAGAGGAGGAGATTCGCGGCTAGGGTTGGGTTAGAGAGGAAGAGACTTTGGCTTTTAGTCATTAAAAGCCTTCTCTTTCCCTTTTGGGCTTTTGGGCCCAATCTGATTAAATTCCATTTAATCAGACCCATTATTCATTCTCTCATAGTACGACAAATGCCTAGCACTTTTGTCGTACTTCTGCTATGCCGTTCCAACATTATTTCCTGCTAGCTTAAGCGTGTGACCCATATGGGATCATACAATAAAGGCAATAAGTCCAAGACTTATAGATCATGAGCGGACTCTAGCAAGCCATCATGACCCCCAGCATTGTATGACTTATGTCTGATCACTGACATACTCTTACGTTATAGAGACAGTACAGAGATTGCTGGACACAATTCCAACACTCATTTGGATGAGGATGGTGTCCCCAGATATGACCGGTTGATAGCCGAAGCGGAAAGCTATTTTTATATGTCTATGTTTTCAGGCGATGTTGACGATTCGTCCTACAGAGATGTGTGTTCTGAAATATGGGTTTAGTGGCATTTTCCGTATGTAGTGGTTCTTTTCCTCGGACGGTTGGTCGTTCCGATATAAACCAACTATCTTGTATGTTTAAACGAGTTGATTGTTTTAAGTATTCAGAGTTATTGTTGAGTGTTCTTCAATGCATCGGATTGTTCACCGAACGCTAGAGGTTCGTGACGACCGTCTGAACTATGTAGTCATGCTTTACTTAGAATTTCTAGAGATGTACGATTTTTTTATCTCGAACATGGTCAACCTTGAAGATCCGATCTATTTAGCTTGGAACTTCCGAGCCTCTTCTTGGAGTTTCCGAGCCGGTTAGCTAGGAATGTCCGGGCTCTACCTTGGAATTTCCGAGCTGGTTAGCTCGATATTTCCAAGCTGACTAGCTCGGACCCGAGCTCCATCTCAGAGTTTCCGAGCTGGTCGGCTTGGATCCGAGCCGGATTGCTCTATTCTCCGAATATACCGGGCCCACGAGGGGACGCGCAGTTGTGTTGTCATTGTATCGATTGGTTTTGGAAAATTGAAAGGGTTTCGTCCGAAGGTTGACTCGTTCTTTCGGTTTCTGTTTTGCGGGTGTGAGATGACTAAGACTAGTGTGCTTAGAAGCGTTTGATTAGATTTTGGACCCAAGTTCCAAGATTCGCGAGATGTACTCTTCTTGCAAACTTGTGATGAGTTTAGACCAGTGTGCTCGAAAGCGTCTTGCTGGGTTTCGAAATTAAGTACGAAGATTTAGCGAGACCTACTCTTCTTGCGGACTTATAATGATTAGACCAGTGTGCTCGGAAGTGTTTTACTAGGTTTCGAAATTAAGTCCAAAGATTTGCAAGACGTACTCTTCTTGAGGACTTTTAACGATTAGACTAGTGTGATCGGAAGCGTCTTACTGGGTTTCAAAATTAAGTCTGAAGATTAGCGAGGCGTACTCTTCTTGCATACTTGTAATGATTAAACCAGTGTGATAGGATGCGTCTTACCGGGTTTCGTAATTAAGTCCGAAGATTAGTGAGATGTACACTTCTTACGGACTTGTAATGATTAGACTAGTGTGCTCGGAAGCGTCTTACTGGGTTTCGAAATTAAGTCCGGAGATTAGTGAGACGTACTCTTCTTGCGGACTTGTAATGATTAGACCAGTGTGCTCAGAAGCGTCTTACTGGCTTTCAAAATTATGTCCGAAGATTAGCGAGACGTACTCTTCTTGCGGACTTGTAATGATTAGACCAGTGTGCTCGGAAGCGTCTTACTGGGTTTCAAATTAAGTCCGAAGATTAGCAAGGCGTACTCTTCTTGCGAACTTGTGATGAGTTTAGATCAGTGTGCTCGAAAGCATCTTACAGAGTTTCGAAATGCGAGACATACTCTTCTTACGGACTTGTAATGATTAGACCAGTGTGCTCGAAAGGGTCTTAAAGGGTTTTGAAATTAAGTCCGAAGATTAACGAGACGTACTCATCTTGCGGATTTGTAATGATTAGACCAGTGTGCTCGGAAGCATCTTACTGGGTATCGAAATTAAGTCTGAAGATTAACAAGATATACTCTTCTTGCGGACTTATAATGATTAAACCAGTGTGCTCTGAAGCGTCTTGTTGGGTTTCGAAGTTTTACATTTGAATTCAGTACTAGTGTGGGGGTTTCACGTCTTATCTTCCCGTCGACGGTCGTGTACTTAATAATGACGTTGTCGAGACCAACGTGTTGTGTTTATTGTGTTTGGACTTCTATTCCGTTTTCCCCTGAGACTTTTGTCTTACATTTTCCGTTATCGACAGTGCCGATATCCGCAGGACATACCTTTCAAAATATCAGACAAGATATACTTGGCTATATCATCATTTCACTAGTGTGCTGAGTAGCGTCATACTCGATTTTTGGGGTCTACTATCGACTCTAGTACTTGTGTGGGGGTTTTCTCGACTTATGTTCCCTTCGCCGATAATAAACATACCTAGGAGGTATTTAAAATTTATATAGCGCGCTTTTATCCGTTTGTTGGATGTATAGAGCCTCAATCCGTAAAGGACGTGTTGGCTAATATCCGTAAAGGACGTATTTGTTTCCCTGATCCGGCCGTCAGCAGACAAGATAAATTATTCCTAACAATCAATAAAGCATGCACTCGACTAGGTATGACGTGATTGTAAACGAATTCTAAGTTACGAGGTTTATATCCTAATTTTGATCTAAGAGAAGTAAATTAAATTAAGAT
The DNA here is from genome assembly GCA_030180135.1 of Orychophragmus violaceus. NCBI lineage: Eukaryota > Viridiplantae > Streptophyta > Magnoliopsida > Brassicales > Brassicaceae > Orychophragmus > Orychophragmus violaceus. The sequence goes on from CM058231.1 coordinate 74,072,348, forward strand.
GAGAATGGGTTTATTTTTTTTAGCGAACATATTCAAGCGTTTGGTGGGGGAGTTGAACTGTGCGGATACGTTGTGCATGTGGTTATAATCCGTCGTCTTGAGTTTCTGAAAATGCGTTGAACGAATCGGCTTTGCGGTCTGAAAGTCATGAAGGCTGTCCGAGTTTGTTTTGAAGTTAATAGGATGGATTTCGTTTTCGGTCGGGAGGGGTGTCTCGCTCGGATGTCCGAGTCCGTTTAAGCATAGACTTCTGGATTCGGCCCAAAGTCTCGGAAATACGAATCTTGTAGGTTGGGCCCAAATTCGTATTTCGTCTGACTTTATCTGACGATTTTGGTTTACCGGCTAGGAACGTATAAGTCGATGTTTTCGAAGATGGATTGCGGCTAGTTGCGCATCCGAAGAAGGAGATATCGGCAAATGTTTGATCATACGATCTAAGTTGAATATCCCCTCAGAAATTTTGAGGAGTAAATTCAGCTCGGAAGTTTCCAAGTAATGCATTCAGCTTGGGACTTCCGAAGGGATTTATTTTTGCTCGAAAAATGATAAGGGGTATGCTTGGATCTGAGCTGGTTTAGCTTGGAAAGACCGAGTTGGTTTAGCTCGGACCGAGCTGGTTTAGCTCAGAAATTCCGAGCTGGTTTAGCTCGGGTCTGAGCTGGTACAGCTCCGAAATTTTGAGCTGGTTTAGCTCGGAAGTTGTTTGTTTGGTAGCTTCGTCTATCTGTAGCTTCTATCGAGAGATGTGTTAGTCCGATCGATCCGCTCGGATGTTTTGGTGAATAGTTTTGTCCGTTTTGTATGAAATGTTATCCGTTTGAAGTTTTTCGTATAAAATATTATTCATACAAAACGTCATCGATACTAAGCTCTTCGTATAAAATACCAACTATTCGAAGCTCCGTTCGTATGAATATGATGAACGTCCGTGTCCGATTGCTTAGCTATACTTTTCGGCTATTATTTTCGCCAAGGGGATTTTGACCCCAACAGCCACCCTCAACTTTCCAACCTATGACAAGGATCCGTACGCCCTAGTGCGGTCTTTAGAAACGTGGCAGCGTTACCTTTTGGCCAAAGAGTTCATGATCCACACCGACCATGAGACTTTGAAGCATCTCAAAGGACATACGACACTCAAAAGGAGTCATGTGAAATGGCTTTAGTTACTTTACATCACCAAGTACAAGAAGGGCAAGGACAACATTGTGGCCGATGCCCTATTCCGGAGATAAGCCATGATCAGCGCCATGGAGGCCAAATTCATGGGGTTCAAATATATTAAAGATCATTATGAGGTTGATCCTGATTTTGGTGTGATTTTTTCAGGAATGAAGTAAGAGAGCTAAAGGACCGTTTTATGTGCACGGCGGATTCCGGTTCAGGGACAAATGGATATGCTTCCCTCAAGAGTTAATGAGAGATATGCTCATATGTGAGTCTCATGGAGGAGGCCTGATGGGGCACTTTTGTGTGGACAAGACCTTGAGCATCCTGGTCTACCATTTCTTTTGCCACATCTGAAATGTGATGTGGAAATATTTTATTCTAATTGCATCACGTGCCTTAGGACCAAGTCCAGGTCACATCTCAACGGTCTTTATATGCCATTACCTATTCCTAACAAGTCTTGGGTGGATATTTCTATGGATTTCGTGTAAGGCTTACCTAAGATCAGGAATAAAGACTACATTTTGTGGTGTTTGATCGATTCTCAAGGATGGACCATTTCATACCTTCTGCCAGACGAATGATGCCACTCAGACAACCGACATATTCGTCCGTGACGTGGTGAGATTACATGGACTGCCACGGACCATTGTCTCAGACCAAGATACAAAATTAAGTCACTTATGGAGGACACTCTAGAGGAAACTCGGACCAAGCTGCTATTTTCCACAACCTGTCATCCGCAAAAGGACGGTCCGACCGAGGTTTTTAACCTGACGTTATCCTCTTTTTACGGGCCACGGTTGATAACAACTTAAGTAATTGGTTAGATTTTATTCCTTAAGTACATGCTACTAAGCTGTCCCCATTTGAGACGGTGAATGGATTTAAGCCAGAGACGCCCGTAGATTTGAAGCAATTATCCCCACTCAATTCCACCAATCAAGACGGAGCAAACAAGGCTGAGGTTATCAAGAAGCTACATCTAAATGTCAAGGACAATTTGGAGAAGAAGACGGCCCATTATAAACGTTAGGTCGACAAGAAGAAGAAGGAGATCACCTTCAAACCAGGAGATTTGGTGTGGTTACACATGCGACTTCGGATGTTTTCAAATCAGAGGAAGTCAAATCTTGCACAACGTGGAGACAGCCCATTCAGAGTCGTTGAAAATATCAACAAACAACGCCTACGAACTTGAACTCCCAGGTGAGCTAAAATTTTCTTCTAGCTTTAATGTTGATGATTTGTCTCCTTTTTGTGAAGATGCTATTATTGAGCCAGAAACTTCTTGAGAGGGTGGGAATGATGTGGACATCAGCATGACCGAACTAGACCAGTAAGATCAGACCGAACTGGCCAACCCATTTCTGGCTATGAGGACCGCACCACAAACTCGGTCAGGCCAAAGGAAGCTCATAGAAGAATTCAACCGAGACATGGATCATTTGATAACCAGGATCATCATAGAAGACATTACGGAGCATTTGGACCAGCTGGCCCTTAATCAGCCCGTACTAAATCAATTAGCTCATAAGATAGCCGAGAAGAGACCGACCAAAGCTACTGATCCATCCGACCCAGATCAAGGCCATATCCTTAAAGGAGAACACTCTGGAGCAGAAGAACATCAAGACCACAAGAATACACCAGGCCCATTCATTTGTCTCAGCCCAACAGCTGAGTGGTCCTTGCTCAAGACCAACGGCCCGTCTGTGATCTGAAATCACAGTCGTTGAGCCTTACACCGTGCAATTACTTTGGGCCAAGGTTTATACCCTTTTTCCCTTGAAATTTTTTGTCCCAAATAGCTTTTCTTTGCAAGGTTTTTAATGAGGTTATCTGAATCCCGTTTCATGAAAAAGAGAAAGCCGGCCCGTTTCTTCCTCTTTTATTTTCTTTTCAATTTCGGCCAGTCCCATTATGCCTTAGTTTTACTTTTTTATTGTCGACATCTACCCTGTAAAAACTACTTGTAATGTTTTTTAATATCATTACACAAAACTTAGAGTTGCCCTTTGCCCTAACGGTCGTCGGCTCCTTAAGCTTAAGTGGTTGCCTCTTGCTTGAAGATCCACATTGTTACTTTTTACATAAACTCATGCCACCCATCAGAATCAGCAGAGAGCACCCCAGGGCCAGCTGCTTGAGCCTCACCGTTCGTCCTGCCTTTGGTCTAAGAAGAGATCGTTCGTCTGATCAGCTTCTTGTCCTACCATCGGTTTGCTTGTAAGACCATCCTTGGGTCTTACATCATAGTCAGCCTAAGAACCTAGCCTACGGTCATGATCTGCTTCTCCAATGGTTAAGTAGTCCATTTATTTTGGAATTGATATCAGTTTTATTAGGATTACTTGAACTAGACTTATGCTTGATTTCTGGATTTCTTTCTTTTAAGTTTTTTCTTAATGCATGAGACTAGAGTCATTAACTAGAATCTGATCTTAGGATTGATAAATGCATGAGAGTGCTGAACTTGTTAACTTGGCCTAGCTTAGGAATGAACTTGTGTTGCAAAATGTGAGAGTTTACTTGTAGGGCATTGTGAACGTTTTTATGAACTTGATATTAATGCATGATCTTCCTCAAGGACAGCTGCGAGAGTTGACTGTTCGAGTTGAAGAGATTAGGTGTGTAGTCCTATGAGAGTATGTTAGATATATTTCTGTGTTCAAGTGTGTGAAACCATCTAAAACACCTAGAAGCTAAGTTAGACTTTTATGAATCATTCCAAACCTTCTAAGATGCTCACTAGACGCTCAATGTCTTCCCACATTGTTTCATTTTCGTTTTACATTCTTTTCTATTAGATAATTAGTTTACTCGACACCCACACAATCTCTCTTTATCTTAGTTATCCTCTAATCTTCCTTATTTTTAAGATAGACATAACTTTCTGTAGATCGATACCCTAAGTACTACTTCGCACATATGTGCACTGGCAGACTCGGGGTTTTATCAATTTAAACTCAGGTATCATGGGGTTGGTTTACTTAGTCTGATATCCGAGCGTTTGCAACCTTCGAAGAGTTTGGAGTGAATTGTGATCCATTTTCAGTGACGATTGCATATGGTAGTAAACATGCAGATGATGTATATCCAAATGAAAGTTATGGACTTGATGGTCGTTGATCTGGACCTATGCTTTAGCTTTGACCCACTTGGTGAAATAATCTTAGGATTTATAAATCCATGAGAGTGCTTAATTTGTTAACTTGACCTAGCTTAGGAATGCAGTTGTGTTGCAAGATGCGAGAGTTTACTTGTAGGGCACTGTGAACGTTTTTATGAACATGATATTAATGCATGATCTTCCTCGCAGAGAGCTGCGAGAGTTGACTGGTCGAGTTGAAGAGATTAGGTGTGTAGTCCTATGAGAGTATGTTTGACATATTTCTGTGTTCGAGTTCGTGGAACTAGCTAAAAAAATGTGAAGCTAAGTTAAACTTGTATGAATCATTCCAAACCTTCTAAGATGCTCACTAGACGCTCAATGCATTCCCATATTGTTGCATTTTCGTTTGACATTCTTTTCTATTAGATAATTAGTTCACTTGACACCCACACAATCTCTCTTTCTCTTAGCTATCCTCTAATCTTGCCTGATTTTAAGATAGACATAACTTCTCTGTAGATCGATACCCTAAGTACTACTTCGCACATAATTTCCGTTTTATCATTTTAAAACTCAGGTATCATGGGGTTGATTTGCTTAGTCTGATGTCCCAGCATTTGAAAAAACCTTCGAAGAGTTTGGAGTGAATATTTGTGATCCGTTTTCAGTGACAATCTAATATGGTAGTCAACATGCAGATGATGTATTTCCAAACAAACGTTCTAGACTTGATAGTCGTGGATCTGGACGTAAGCTTTAGCTTTGACCCACTTGGTGAAATAATCGGTAAATGATTTGAGAGCGGCAAAGTTCCTAAAATTTTCCATTTCCCAGCACATGAAGGGATAGGCGGAGGTAGTAGTTGTTAGTAGCTTTGTGGGTCGATGAATCATAGGGGTATATCATTGGTACTTCTTGCTTTTTTAGTGTAAGCTTCGCAGTCGCTGACCATTTTTGGCCAATAATAGTCGCTCATTTTGATTTTAGGAGTGAGGGCGAGTCGGCCAGAATGATTTTCGCAAGCGCCTTAATGAGTTTCTTTCAAAATGAGTCGGACTTTGTCGCCGTGAATGCATAGTAGTAATAATTTGTTTGATATCCTTCTGAAAAGGTTGCCGTTAAGTAATACTTGTCGGTTAAGTACATTTGAATCTCTTCTCGCCAGTATTTGTCAGTTGGATTGGCATCTAGGTTGGCTGGAACAATGTTGATGTCGGCCGGATTTGTTTGGGTGTCATTGTGACCGTTAGGAAGTCGGATAATACTTGGCGCTTGTCCGGTTGCGATAGTCAATGTCGTATTCACTAAGTTACATGGCCCACTTGGTTAGTAATCCTAATTGGCTTGGAATATGCAATATTTTTTGGAGAGGTCTACTGCTAAGGACATCAATCGTATGTGATTGGAAGTATGGTCGAAGTTTTCTTGTTGACATGACCACTCCGAGAGCGAGTTTCTGAATGGTTGGGTATTTGTTTTCCGCTTTGTCAAGATTTTTATTGATATAGAAGATCAGCTTCTGCTCACCAAGTTGATGAGGACGCCAATGATCGCCGAATTGGACACTGCATTATAGAGTAAAAGTGTTTCGCCGTCCTTTGGCTTAGTTGAGATTGTTAGTGTTGAGAGGTTTTGAGCTGAATAAATGCTTTCGGACACTTGTCATCAAAAATGAATTTCTTGTTGTCTCGGGTAAGTTGGTAAAGCATTTGTCAGTTGATCATGAGATGAACAATTTGAGAGCAGCGATGCGACATGTGAGTCGCTGAACTTTGCGAGTGTTTTTGCGTCGGTAGATTGATGCTGACGGGAATATGTTTAAGTTTGGCCACTATTCCTTGTTTTGTGACTACGTAGCCCATGAATTTTCCAGACGGGATGCCGAACGTGCATTTTGGTGGACAAATTTTATGTCGTATTGTCGAACGTGTTGTGAAGTGATGAATGATTTGATGAGAATGTCATCAATATAAATTTCCATTGTAGTCCTGAACTTGTCATCAAACATGCGGTTGACCAAACGTTGATATGTCACTACTGTGTTTTAAGGTGAAATGGCATGACCTTGTGGCAGTAGGTGTTGCGTTCTGTGATAAAGGCTGTATTTTCTCTGTTGTCGGGGTACATCATCATTTGGTTGTAGTCTGAGAAGTTGAGAAGGCGTCCATGAATGATAGCAGTTGGTTGTATATCGTTTTTTCTTTTAGATGGTTGATGTGCGGAAATGGGAAGCTGGCTTTGGGACATGCTTTGTTGAGATATGTGAATTCGACGCACAGTCTCCACTTGTCGTTATTCTTCTTGGCTACCACATGGTTTTCTAGTCATTTGTGGTGTTTTACTTCTTGGATTGATATGGTGCCTAATAGTTTCTCCACTTCATTGTTGACTGCTCTACTCTCTTGGGCCCGATCTTGCGTCTCTTTTTCTTTATCGGCTTGCATTTGGTTCAGAGTTGAGTTCGTGGGTGATGATAGAGGGATGATGCCTTTCATATCTTTGAAGAACCACGCGAAAGTTGTGATGTTTTGGCAAAGGAATTTAATGATTTCCTTGTTAATATTGTCTTGCAACTCTGACCCAATGCCCACACACTTTCTAGAACGGTTTTGTCGATGAAGACATAGTCGATGAGCTCCTTTTTAGGTCCTTTTTGTTTTGTTATGTGTTTATTATGCATGCTAATGGTCCTCTCACTTGTGTCCTGTAAGGAAGCATGTGCGGCTGACTCTTTGATTGTCTCTAACAGTCTGAATTCGGTTAGGCGTCGGGAACTTTAGAAATTTTTGGTAAGTTGACGGGATTGCGCTCATTGCATGTATCCATGGAATGCCAAGAATGACGTTGTATATTTCTGGTTTGTCGATGCCATGAACTTGACGAGTTTGGTAACCATGCCGACGTAGATGAGTAGCTTGATTGTGTAGATCGTGAAAGTTATCTCGCTTGTGAAACCGGTGAGAGGTTTGATGTTAATTTTGATGTCGATTTCCTTGATCTCCATCTTTATTAATGTTTTCCTATGGATCAGATCGATAGAATTGCCGCTATCGATCAGGATTCGTGAGATTCATAGTTTCCAACAAGGATTTTTTTCACCAACGGGTCACTATGCGGTGTGTATACGCCAGCCAAGTCGTCATCGGTGAATATGATGGTTGGGTCGTCTATGATGGGTCGTGGCCAGCTTTGAGCGGCGATGACCTTTCGTTCATATTCTTTGATTTATTTGACTGAATCGTTGCAGGTGATTAAGACACGCATAATCATGTTGATTTGGCATACGGATCGAGGTGCCTCTTCTTCCTATGTGTCTTGATCATCGCTTGTTCTTTTTAAGGTATCTTTGTCGGAAGAGCGGTGATGCCTTCTGTCTTGTTTTTGTGATACGTCTTCGCGTTTTCTTTCGTCCCTTTTGGTTGCATTGACGCCTTTCATCATTTTCGCGTCGGGCTTCATCTCTTAGCTGGTTAATGGTAGTTCAAAAATTTCCCTTTTGGAATTACCTGAAATGGCATCTTTTAGATGTCAGCATGATTCTATGTCGTGGGTGGTTATCTTGTGGTAACCATAGTATCATTGCGAGCACTACAAAAAAAGTCCACATTGATAGCACATTATTATAGCTCATTTTACTGAACTGCTATCATAGATGGGTATGAATTTATCGAAACTCTATTATAGCATTTTATAAGCGCTATGCCATTATTTCATTAAGCGGGAATCTGAAAACTCTTGTCCGCCAAACACTTAGCACAATTTTAGGTTATTTTGGCTCCCACTTTTCATTTTCCCTCTTTCTAAAAAAACCCTATTCGATCCATTACTCTCTTCTCTCTTCTCTCTTCTCTCTTTTCTCTCGTCTTCTCCCCTTTTTTCTCATAGTGGCTCTTCTCTTCTGAAACCCCAAACTCTCCTCCCCTCTTCCCTGCGATCTCTCTCTTTCCCAATTTGCTTATTGAGATGGCAACTCCGATGGTTGAAGATAAGCTTCGAAGAGGATCAGCTCGCGTCCATGTCCACCGAAGATATCAACTTCCAGATATCACTCGGCAGCAGTATCACTCTCGCTTTCTTCCATCCTCAGACCAGTAAAAGAAGCGAAGGCGGATGAACAGTTATCCGGATGGGAAAGAGTCGTCCTCCCCCATTGATCCCGGCGTCGTTCTTCTCGACATCGCTTTCGTCCCAGAAGAACCCAGCCGCGGTAACTCCTTTTTCTTCATTTTCCGTTAGCAGAATCTGAGACATTCGAGTGTCTCTTACTAATTAAAAAACAATTAGGGTTTTTACTGGGGACGAGGCAGACTCTCTTAGAGACCAAAGACGGTGGAAACACTTGGGCTCCACGATCAATCTCTTCAGCTGAAGAAGAGGATTTCAATTACAGATTCGATTCAATCAGCTTCAAAGGCAAAGAAGGATGGATCATTGGCAAGCCTACAATCTTACTGTACACTGTTGATACTGGAGAGAATTGGGATAGAATTCCCCTAAGTTCTCAGCTTCCCGGTGATATGGTATTAAGCTTGTTTCCTCCGGTGCCGTCAGAGCTTATGTTTTTCATTCAATGTCAATACTTTTTTATTACAATTGTGTGTAGGTGTTTATAAAGGCGACTGGAGAAAAGAGTGCAGAGATGGTCACCGATGAAGGTGCTATATACGTTACTTCAAACAAGGGATATAACTGGAAAGCTGCTATTCAGGAAACCGTGTAAGCTACGTTGAACAGGTTCACTACTCTACCTCTGGTTTGTATTGATGCCAAACTATTTCTAAGGGTCAAGTCTTGGAGCAAGTTTTTTCGATAAAGACCAAAGTAAAGTACCTGATTATGTATATTCCAATGGTCTTACAGAACAGCCTCTAGTGGATTCAGTGGTGCTAGTTACTACACGGGAACCTTCAGTGCTGTTAATCGTTCACCAGATGGAAGATATGTCGCTGTTTCGAGCCGTGGTAACTTCTTTTTGACATGGGAGCCTGGGCATGTGAGCCTCAATTAAGGATATATCAACATCTACTAATGTTTTTTGCTGTTGAACTTTTGGTCCTTTTGATGACATAGCTAGCTAAAGTTGTACTGCTCAGGCTCAGTTAAGACATAGGATTTAGAGGAATATTATGGGAGATATTAACATATTCTATTGTTTATCTTGGTGACAGACTTCAAAAAAGCATCACCTGAGGACAAACTTGGTATGTTTAACTCCTTGCTCAAGGGGTATCAGGAAGAAGTAGATAATATTACCAAGAGGGCCAAGTTTGGAGAGAATGCTTTCCTAAACATCTATCAGAAACTCTATCACAGAAGCGACTCATCTGAAAAATCAACAGGCCACAATAAGGAGACTAGAAGAACGGAACCGCCAGCTTGAGCAGAAGGTCAGATTGATTTTTTTCGTGTTCTAATTGGTATAGGGACAAAACTAAACCAATGAGACTCTCAGTATAGCTTAGGTTCCTTGAATGCTTGAGCTTATTCTGGGAGGTCAAATGCAAACTTATACCGAGCCATAAAGACAAGCTATATAGAGATGCTATTTTGTCATCTTGTAACTGATAACTGTTGAAGATTAACAGTGGTATTGTGTTGTTTTATTTGGATTCAGATGGAAGAAAAAATCAAGGAGGTTGTTGAGATCAAGCAACGAAATCTGGCAGAGGAAAATCAGAAACGTTGGAGCTTTTAAAGGATAGGTAAAATATATTTTCTTCCCTGAGTGCTTCGGGTGTTTAGGAGTTTTTGAGCCATTCACCTTTTATACAGGGAGCAAGCTTTGCAAGACCAGTTAAGGTAAGCAAAAGACATTGTCTCCACTACGCAAAAATTGCATGAGCTAGCACAGAGCCAACTTTTTGAACTTCGTGCTCAATCAGGTTGTGCATTGACCTTTAATATGTTGAATCATTTTTGTGTTTTCATAATAGGGATAGTCTCCTTTACATGATTAGTCTTCTAAAAACTTGTCAATTTTCATATCAATCTTTGTTGTTTCTTTTTTCCTTATCGTCTTGTTAATACACATTACTTTCAGCTTGTAAATTTCATATTTTTTTACTAACACTTGTTATTAATTTCTTTTGGCTTTTGTTTGTTAGATACCATCACCACATAGCGATGGAGGGGATCAAGTAAAGAGTGTGTATTTAATAGTGGACATTGTTGGCTCAAAGGTAATAACAGAGGAAGAGCTAGATTCACACCTTAGAGCTAGATAGAATCCTTGGGAGTTCATTAGTCTTTTGATTTTGTTTGTATAATGTTAGTTTTACATTGTTTAAGACTTATCGGCATTTTACGATGTTAGTATATGTAATTATTTAAGACTTGTTTTTGATTAATATAATATTATTGTTATGTATGTTGATGATTTATGAGATAAAAATTATGTAAATCAAATTATAAATATTTTGCAAAACAAAATTCAAATAAAAATAATATATATATATTATAATTAAATATATTTATATAGCGATAAACATATGCTACAATATTAAATAAAATAGCACTAAACATGTGCTATAAAAAAAATAATTAAGCAGTGCCATAATAGAACGAATGTATGATAGCATGTCAAAAACGCTATCGTATAGGTACCATCTACTATAGCTGCGGATGTCATAGCATTTGTGAAAACGCTATGTATGACATATGATAGCATAATTTTCGCGCCGTCAATGAACATATTTGTTGTAGTGGAGCTTTCGTTGTGTGTTGGTGGCACTGGTGGTGGTGGTGGTTTTTTACCTTAGTATCGCGAGTCCATTTGTTTCATGGTTTTGATGAGGGTTGATGAGTCTCAATGTCTTTGACGAGTAAGTTGGTTGGTTCCCAAGGCAGTCATCTTTCTTAAAATGATGTTGCGGTTCACAATAGTCGTATGTTTTTTTGGTAGACTTGTGAGATGCATCTTTTGGCATTGCAGCTTTTTGTTCTTCAAGCTTTATGAATTTTTTTCCCTGGTGAAGGGTGTCCTCGAGCGTGTGAGGGTTGTTGGGATGAAGATATTGATGACAGCATTATTGAGTGCGTTGAGGGCTAGTTCGTCTGTAACTAAGACACGCGAGATGAGATTTTTAAACCTTTCCAAGAATGCTCGTAGAGATTGCTTTGGGGTTTGGATTAAGTACCAAAGAAAAGTGAAGGAGGCGTCTTTTTTAGGTACATGGAGTAGTGTTTTAGGAAAGTCGTTGATAGTGTTGGGATAGAGTCCTGAAATCACACTTGTACTCACTCTTGATGATAGTTGTGTGTCGAGATCAGACATTCGTATAATACTGGGCGGTTGCAATGTTTTGCTAGAAGCCTCTTGCAATCTGTAAGTTGTAGACTTACTGCCAGTATTATATGATCCTATAGGGTCACACACCTAAGCAAACTGGAAGCTACGACATGGGAATGATCATTATGGTAATGATCATATTAATGTGTATTGGATGCACATTATTATCGACAAAATGGTGTTGTGTCGATCGACACAGCTTGTGTGTCGGTCGACACAGTTCGGGTTTTCGGAAAGGCTTTTCGAATTAAGACTTAATCAAGTCTGGCCCGTTAAGTGTGTTTTAGGTCGAATAAAACTCGAAAGTTTCGACCTAAACACGTGGCCGTCCGCTTTTCTTGATAGAAAGAAGCAGAAACACCAGTAACAGAGGATTCCCATCGATCCGGCACTAGCATCCAATTTCCAGCTTGTGTGCGTGTGTATCTGGTAGAAGCAAGGCACCTGCGTTGCTCAACTGATCTCGTTCACCAACTCATTCCGCTGCCAGTTCCAGGTAAGAACGAGGTTGGTTGTTTTCAATATATCAAACCCTAGATCCTAGGAGATCCAACAGTGGTATCAGAGCGTTGTTAGGGTTTAGACTATTGAATCTGATGCAATAAATTCGAAAACTGAGTTTGTTGAATTGATCATTGCATGCTAAATTGTGTTTTAAGGTTTTATTCTCGGTTTTTGTTCCTGTTGAAAAACGATGAATTGTTGAAAACGCACTGCGTCGATCGACACTAAGCGTGTGTCGGTCGACACGCCGCGATAACACGCAAAATATTTAGGGTTTGTCACAGAGCGTCGATCGACACAAAGCGTGTGTCGGTCGACACAGAGCGAAAACTCGCAAATAATTTTAGGGTTTCGATCTGAGATCGAGTACCCGTATTCTCGCTGTGTCGATCGATACACTGGGTGTGTCGGTCGACACAGGCAATGCGATTAGATAGATCGGTTCAATTGGATTGAACCGGTTATCTCGCTCGGTTAATTTTAATTAACCAATTGGTTCTGGTTTGGTAATGTCGATCGACACAGAGTTGTGTGACGATCGACATGGACCGTTAAACCGAACCGGTTCAATTGGATTGAATCGGTTAAGCAAATTCGATCCGGTTTGACCGGTTATCGGAGACCGGTTTAAATTGTGTTGTGTCGACCGATGCAAATGGTTTGCGTCGATCGACACATCACCCGCAGAATTATTGGTTGGACCATAAATCTGCATATACCAGACCAAACTTAATCCTAAAGTTCTAGATGAACCTAAACTTAATAAAGCTGAATGTTTTAATTAAATTAATAACTTCTTGGATGTATATTGGATATGCATCAAGATTAAATGATCTTTTCCTCAACAAAATATCAAGTGATCTTGATGTCTTGCCCGATCTTGTCTACTGCCAAGACTCGTGTCGTTTGTTTGATAGTCTTGGAGTCCTTGGTATCCACTGCAACATGAGTAAGGCAGGTGGTCATTGACAGACTTGCAGTGCGACGGTCAGTGATCACAAGACAGAAGAGATTGGTTTTACTTGACTGGGCTATCAGAAGTTCTGAGCCCAGAGACATCAGAGTGGATTAGGCATAGTTTGTCTCATCCACGACCAAGAGTTGTACTGGGTACAATTAGCAATGATTTGCTTACCTAGATAACTAAAGTTTGAGTAACGGCGAGTCGCCCACTCGAATTTTAGGGATCTGAGGATCTTGGCTCATTGTATTCATCTGAGGAAACATAGTTTTGAATACAATGCGAGTTTTTCTTATTAGATAAGAATTCTCATTTCCACTACAAGAAATATAGGTATTGATAGCACCACGAAAACGCTATCATATGTCTATTGTAGTGTTTCCATAAACGCTATGTTTGCCGCTGCCATCTTAGGTCAGCCATCTACGATAGCACTAATTTGACATGCTATCATATATATGTTTACGATAGCGCTAATTTTGATGTGATTATATAGTTTTCAGTAGCATTGGTTTATCGCTATTTTATAAATTGATGCAGCATATTATTCGTGCAATAATATATATTGTGGTGGTAATATTTTAAGGCTGTGTTATACTTTATCCTAACATTTTTGTTGTTGTTGTATTATTATTTATAATAACCAATCTTTATAGTTGTTATATATCTTATGAACACTTTTATATTTTGCCATATTTAATATTAATTGGAGCTAAAAAAAAATTATTATATAATTATATTTTAAATTCTGGTTTTAAATTATTATTTAAAAATCAATTATAATTGCATAAATATATTTAGAATTTATAAACATATAATTACAAACCATTAAATTTTCTCTAACTTAAACATAAACATCCACAAACAAGAAATACATACTCTAAGTATACCAACAAACACAAGTTCAACTGAAAACATAAACTTAATAGTTGTAATGTGATCTCACAGCATTAGAAGAAAGCTTTATCCATGGAGGATTCTCGGATAAGTGATGGCTGTCCAAGTATCCCGACGAGATATAGAAGCGTATGCGAGTCGTTACCAAACAGAGCATAGAACCAATGGAGATTACTAGAGGCTCCTGCGTGTTGCGAGGTCAATGCTTCAGTTTGTAGAATGAATGCACCTAAAGCCCAATAGAGCGGTATATCATCTCCTCCTTGACTCGCAAGCCCAACTCTGCATCAAAACAAAAAAAAAACATTTCTTAATTTATCGAATCATCATGTCTTTTGGTTAGATTTCTTGAATTTACGAAAATATACCTTTCATCGTCAAGAGGAGTACTGAGAGTATCATGAAGCAATGATACAATATATGCCGATGAGAAACAATAACGAAGAAGATCCTCTTCCTCAAATGACGGGTCTTTTACTATCAACTTTGACCAATCTTCTCCACAGAAAGCCACGACACCTAAAGAACATAACATTCTCCAGACACCCTTAGCCTATGTATCTGCAGTCCAATCAAAGCATGCATCATTCACAAAGACACTCTTTTAATAAAAATTTCCAGTGTTAACAAGAAGAAAACGTAAAGATGGAGTCTCACAATGTTATTCTGAGACATGAATGTATCTTCCACTGTCAAGGCTACCTCATCAGGATCTTGGACCTGGCCACAAAATGAATACTTAGCAATACGCTCTGAACAGAACTTTGTAATCACCTAACATAACAGTAAGTATCAGAGACATCTTAAATGAGACAAAGTGGAACTCGCATGATGCATCCTGTGAATGTGGAAATTTTGTGTAACATAGACACAAGAAACTGTTCATGGACAGTTACTAGCATTATGCAACTCCACAATATAAGGACTTAAAGAGACAAATCCAATCCAAATCACATACTTTGATGTTCTCGTTGGTATAAAAACGGTGAAAAGTGTCTTTAGCACCTTCTTCCTGCATCAGGAACAACCCCTATCAGAATTTTCAAATCAAATTGATACATCTTGTAAAGAAACAAGCTTCAATTCAAGAACAAAACTAAAAAGAAACTCACTTGTAGCTCCTTCAACGCTGCTGGAATTGCGGCAAATCCTTTCCATGTATACTGATTTTTTTGCTCTTCTTGTTAAAACCTAAAATTTATCAGACTCGATCAACATAAAACGCATATGTGGAAAATAAAATCAGTGAAGAAACAAATCTCACCCCAACACTCTCCAAGAGTTGAGAGTCGGATCGAATCTATAATCTGGAAGAAAGCTGTAACAAAGTATATGAAAGGTCAACATATATAGACAGTATAATCAAATTATTCAGATTATAGATCATGGTTCATTACTGGTGATGTATCAAAGTAAAAGTACTAGAGAAAACGTAAAACCAAAACCAATCTAGAAACCAAAGTTAAGACTTGGATGCTTCCAACACAATCAAGAAGCACGAAACCTAACTAAAAGCAGCTTTTTTGTTCCTTCAACAAAGATGAACTTTTACCTAATAAGTTAAGTGATTGGAAATTAGAAGAGATACTCACATGATCCAATGACGATGAAGACAAAGAAGCCGAGAAGGATGGGTCCGACAGGGTAATCCTTGCTCTTCTTGGTGGTGGTCTCAGGAACAAAACCTCTTTTTGTAATGTTCTTGTCAAACTTCTCCACCTTCATGTCTGCAAGCCGCTTTGAAGTTGTCTGCAACCATCAAATTGAAACAGAGTCAATAGTCAATATTAAACTTTGCCCAGTATTATGTCTGCGCAGAGAGAGTAAGTGGTGTTCTCTCTGTGATCAAGTATATTCAAAATCATTATCTCTTCATTTACACTCAACATAAAACATCCAATTTAGGTGGCGATTGGCATGATTCATGGAACTATCTATGCAATGTCAGGCAAGATTTAGCCATGCATTAAAAATCAAGCAAAAATAAACCATAAATGCAGATAATAACTCATCTAGTACGGCTCAAAAATTCCGAAAAAGATCCAATTGTATCATAGATTCGATCCGACTCTCAACTCTTGGAGAGAGAGAAAAAACAAACAAACTCCAATCAAATTTTCATCCAAACCAAGAATCTGCTAGTACTACATAAAAATAATGATTGAAATCATTTCTTCTAAATCAAAATAATGACCATGTGATAGGGATTCACTCCACATAACGAAGAATCGAGGAACCTAACTGAGAAACGAGTAGATACAAACCTTCCAAATTAGCAAAAGGGTTCGACGAGCGAACACATCGCCCTCGACCTCTTCCTCTTCCTCCAGAAACAGGCGCAACTCTTGGTTTCTTTACTCTTCAGCCGCTCATCGGAGGATCGATTTAGGGTTTGTGGGAAATTTTCTTTGATTTTTGAGAGATAAGGATGGATAGATGTCGAGGGAAGAAATAGCTAGAGGTTGAGAAAACAGGGAATCAAGAGCTTGCGATTTGTGTTTGATTTCTCAAATATTGACAGAGAATCCATAGCTTGGGAAGAGATAGAAGGAATAAGAAACAGGTCGAAGAAATGGAAAAGTCTGATACTTAGAACTTTTTTTAGGAAATTAGGGATTTTGACAAGGCAAAAATTTTGCCGGGCTAAACAAAAAATTTGGGCTCTAAAACCAAAAAATTTAGCACAAATTGGCTCTGAAATTTTTTTTTATTTTTCTTTTCAAAAAGTTTATTTATTTTTATCTCTTTTAGAAAGCTAAATACTTTCTTTACATTATTAATGAAAAATTATTCTTATATGTTTCTAAATTTTTTCTTTTCCAGTTTTATGTTTTTAAATTTATTCTTGAAACTTTTTATAAATATTAATTTTTTGTTATATTATTTGATTTTAAAATTTTTAGTATTTATTATTAGGAGTTTAGAAGTTTAAGGGTTAGGGTTTTGTTTAGGGTATATAATTAAGGATAAATTTGTTATACTTGAAATTTTTTATAAGTGTTAAATTTTGCTATATTACTTGCTATATTATTTTATGTTTGTGGTGTAAATCTCATAAATTTTATGTTTAAGGCTTGAGTTTAAAGTTTGAAAATATTATACCCTAAAATCCAAACTAATCAAAAACTCAAACTATACATCCAAAACTAATCAAAGACTAACTAATTAAAGACTCTATATCCTAAATTAATCAAAGACACACTAATCAAAAACTCTTAACATCCAATACCCTAACTCTAACCCTAACCTTGCAATAACTTAAACCATAAACAAAATGTTTGTGAGACATTAATTTTTATAGTTATTGCAGTTATTTTTATACATTATGTTATTAAAAATTATCATAGCTTATAATGTTATGAAATAATAAATTTTCATATGTTATACTTAGTTAGAAAACTACAACTAAATTAGTTGTGTTTCATTACCCTAAGCCCTATTTATACCATAAAATAATATAAAAACAATAAGTTATGTTATAAAGAAAAAGAAATAATTTGCAATACCCTAAACTCTCTAATATACTAATCTCTAAATTAAATAGCACAATCTCTCCAATACCCTAACCTCTAAATCAAATGTTTATGAGACATTTACTTTTATATTATATGAAAATTTTATTTTTAAGATAATGTTATTAAAATTAAACTTATAATATTACAAGTTATTAATTTTGTATTTTTATTCAATTTCGAGAATTACAAACAAATAAATTATATTTCAAACCCCTAACCCCTAAATATACCCTAAAATCAAATAGAAAATTTTGTATGTTTTAACACCAACACCAATTACAAAGATCTGAAACAATTGAAAACTAATCAATCAAATGTATATAGCTAAAACATGGTATTGATCAAAAAACCATTCTAACTCAGTTCCATCAAAGTCTAAAGAATAAAAAAAATCTCCACTTAACAAAACATGACATAAAAATGCAGGAGCAACACTTAATCCATTTCCCTATTGCAGATAACCCACAATCCGAGCCATAACGATTCTGCTTAAAGTCCATGATATATGCTATTTCCACCTGTTGTCATCTGGGTTTCTGTTGGATCCACCAGTTCTGGAACTGCCTTTGCCTTTACCTCTTGTTTTGCTACTGCAACCTGTTGATTTAGAGCTTATTGATTTGCTGCTGCAAGCCGCATGTGAGTCTACATCAGCAAGGCCGTTCTCCAGAGCTTTCACCAAATTCTCAAAATAATTTTTTGCTACGCTGCAAAGATACAACAATAGAAGCACAGGTTTAGTTTTCCGCAAAATGTGAATGGCGTTCATGAGCAGATTCTTGTGTTGAAAGTGTCGATTAGGTCAGGGAGCTACTTCAGAGAACTACCACATGACCTGACTATGAACCTTGAACATAATGTATAGCAGACTTTTATATCACTTATCTGGGTTTACACAAACTATATTCCACAGGGTCTGTCTGAAGATCTGAAATACTTTATTCTTTTCTGTCAAACAGCATGATAGATGTATGAAGACAAAACGCTTACCTGGTCAAACCAGCTAGTTTTGTCCGGAAATCATTCAAATATTTTGATGGGCCTTCTGCGTTGACAAAATGAAGCAAGTCTTCTCTACGCATTGATGGAGCCTCTCTAAACCTGACTCAGCTTCCCCTGAACAATACCACAAAGGTAAGCTGCTTCTGAAGCAATGGACAGAGATACACAATACAACGTTCCACACACGAGGGTACTGACCTTGCAGATACTCGAAAAATTGTCGCTTGGAATGTTCATGATCCGGTAGGTAGTATCCATATGCATATGTCCATTTCAAGACTCGCCTACATTCGATGATCTGTGGTGGTAAAATCGCATGAGGAACTGTTATGAAAAATGCTATGGAAAATTCCTCGTTTGGTTATCTAAACATTTATATCTGCTCACCTGAAGCCAAGCTTCTAAGAAAATTTGAGATGAGATTCTGGTGTGCATTGTTTATCACTAAGCTTCTCAAGCTGGCGGAAATTGAGATAAGTCAAATGTAGATAATGGAGTATGAGAAACACCCAAAACTTTCTACTTTTCTCAAAACAGAACCTCCCTCCCATGGATAACACAAAAGCTTTCAAATGCATGCCAAAACTCAAAATAGATACATGAAAAACTTAAAAAGCAGACCAACAACAAAAAGTGGTACACGATTTATGACCAGGAAACATTGCAAGAATAAAACCGAGGGAATTGCTCAGTCTACTGAAAAGAGGACGAGGGAATTGCTCAATTATTGGATGTGAGTGAATGAATATCCTTCAAGAAAAAACCTGCAATTGGCGAAGCAACAGTCCACATGTAGTCTCGATTCGTGAAAACTGCTCCGTTGAATTTCGAATCATGGTGATAAAAGAAACCTGCAGACAAAAACTCCCAAATTTATCGACCAAATCGCACTGAGTACAATCATGGAAATTCGAGATCTTTAGCATCTACAGAAGATAAAAGCAAGAAATAGAACCTACCCTCGAACAAAGATTCAGCGTCGAAAAAGAAAGTTGTGGAGTTGGAGAAGAAATGATCAAAGCTGGAGAGAGCGAAAAATTAGAGTTTATAAGAATTTGGGTACTCGTGAAGATTGAGGTTAGAGAAACAAGCAATCTGAGAGGGAGAGAGGAGGAAGCAACCGTCGGAGATTGAGGTTAGACAGCAGTGTCGAAGATTGAGGCTGAGGAGAGTATCTCCAGAGCTGTTCTTTTTCTGATGGAGAGGAGAGGAGATAAATGAATGTTTTTTTGTTGATAGGAGTTTTTTTTTGTCTCCAAAATACAAAAAAAAATTAGATACTAATTGTCATTTTTTCTCTAAGTGTTGGCTGCATAGAACACATAGCAGAAATTGGGCTCCAAAACAAATTTTAGTTTCCCGCTAAACGAAATAACAGCATAACATTGATTTAATGCCGTAACAGAGTATCCCACCCCAACATATCTTCTATAATAGCAGTTCTTAGATTCGTGCTATCCTATTCTGCTATCAATACCTGGTTTTCTTGTAGTGTTCTTGAACATTATAACTAAAACCTCTACCTCTTTTAATTACAGCTATGTTTGTCTCAACTCACATCAACACTTTCTCACTGAGATCCGTCCTTGAGAAGGACAAGTTAAATGGATCTAATTTCTTGGAATGGTATCGGAACCTGAGAATAGTTCTCAGGCAGGAGAACAAGAAATATGTCCTTGAAAGAGTTCTCCCCGAGAGGCCACGTTCCAATGCCCCGCAGACAGAAAAGAATGCTTGGGATAAGCATTCAGCTGATGTCAAAGATGTTAATTGTCTAATGCTGGTGACTATGAACACTGAGCTGCAGAAGCAATATGAGAACGTGATGTCACCCATTGAGATGATTAACAGCCTGAAAGCTTTGTTTCAGGAGCAAGCTCGCACAGAGAGATACCAGACGGTTAAATCTCTCATGGATTGCAAGCTGGCTAAGGACAGTCCAGTAAGTCCTCATGTCCTTAAAATGATGGGTTACATTGATAACCTGGGGAAACTGGACTGTGCCATTAGCCAGGAGCTAGCCACTGACATGATTCTGCAGTCTTTGCCGTCGTGTTTTGATCAGTTCATCATGAACTACAACATGCAAAACATGACTAAGACATTGACTGAGTTGCACGGCATGCTGAAGACAGCAGAGCCGAATCTCAAGAAGGCAACTCCCAGTGTACTGATGGTACAAGAGGGTAAAAGGTTTAAGAAACCTAAGAAGGATAAGGGAAAGGCCCAAGTTGTCCAGACTGAGAGTCAGGACAAGCCCAAGCCGAAGCCCAAATCCGGGCCTTCTCCTGAGGATAAGTACAACTACTGCAAGCAGTTAGGGCATTGGAAGAGAGACTGCAAGAAGTTCATGGAAGATTACAAGAATCTGAAGAAGACGTATGATGCGTCTGACTTAGGTATTTATGTTATCGAACTTAATGTTATGTCTTCTAGTTCTACTTCGTGGGTATTGGATACCGGCTGCGGTGCTCATATTTGTACTGATGTGCAGGCACTAAGAAACAGTAGAACGCTGAAGAAATGACAAGTGGAGCTACGGGTCGGGAATGGAGCTAAGGTTGCTGCACTGGCCGTAGGCACTTACGATTTGTCCTTACCTTCGGGCATGGTTTTAGCTTTGAATAATTGCTACTTTGTACCTGCGATTAGCAGAAACATAATTTCAGTTTCCGTTTTGGATTTGGAAGGTTTTGATTTTGCTGTTAAGAATAAAGTTTGTTCTTTTAATCGTGATGGTACGTATTATGGTAGCGCCCCATTAGATAATGGGTTATATGTTTTAAACCAAGAAATGCATGTCTTTAACATAAATACAAAGCGGTTTAAGTCCAATGACGAAAACCCGACTTTCTTATGGCATTGTCGTTTGGGCCATATGATATATCATGGTTTTTACTAGTTTTAGACCATGATATAAGTGTGTTTTTAGTGTCTTTTGTCTTTGTTTAGAGTCTTTTACAGGTATAGTCAGGTTGGGAGCTGAATTGGAGATAATAGAGCATTTTGGAGATTTTTGGAGTGTTTGGCCGAGAGATAGAGTTCACTGTCCGAAACAGAGGAAGGTGTCGATCGTTGCACTCTAGCATCGATCGATGCACCAGCGAGATGGGCCAAAAACTCGGCGGTTTAGAAGAGTGAAGAATTTGCACTTTGATCCAGAAGTTCCTGATATTTACAAAGAAGCCCTTGGCCGAGATTATGCCTATATAATAGAGTTTTTAGTGTTTTTATTAGACACGCTTTTATACTTTTTACCATACACTTTGATAATTAAGAGCAGAGGATTTTAGAGCTTTTTGGGGCTGATCTGAACCTGTTACATCATCTGTATTTGGAGAAGATTTCGAACCCCTTTTACTCTTATTCTTTTATGCAATTTATTCATTCTATGATTATGTTTTCATTATCTATGTCTGAGTAGATCCATAGTTAGGTTTAGGGTTTCTCACATAGGATTTCATGACTTGCTAGACTTGTTCAAATTCAGTTAAGGATTCATAACTATATCTGTTCTTCAATTTAATTGTGCTTAAAGCTAGTTCTAACCTGATCAATTAGAATCTAGATCTTAGGTTGCTAAATACGTCACGGAAGTGGGGTTTAGGAATCTGAACTAATTAAATTGGGCAATTAAACTTTGCGCAAACGGAAGTTTGGTTTAGGATAATTGTGAACATATCAAACTTGGACTTATTGCTAGTTTAATCTGTTAGTTCTCGCAAACGAAAGTTTGGTTTGCTGCACTTAGACTTAGAGAATTATCGCAAAGGAATTTGGTTAATTCTAATTCTGTGTTTTGAGTTCTAGAACCGTTCTTAATTAGATCCTTGCTGAATGAACTGTCTGCTTGTCTGATTTCCTGAGAATACCCTAGGCTTGACGCTTTTAATTACTTGCTTCACAACCGTTAATCTCTGCTACTGATTTACTTTCTCGCACCGCAATTTATTTCATTCACTACTTGCTTATTTCTAGTATTTATTCCTACAGTTTGATTCTCTTGAGACCGAGTGTCCCTGTGGATTCGATAACCCTATATACTACTTTGACATTGCTGTTCACTTGCAGTTTAGTATAGGGAAAACTTAGAACCTATCAAGTTTTTGGCGCCGTTGCCGGGGACTCTTTGAGTCTTCGATAGGACCAAACTTAGGGTTTTTACTAGAAATTTTTCTTTTTGTTTTTGTTCTTTTTCGTTTTTATTTTTGATTTTGCTGATTTTCTTTTTTTTCTCGGTTTCTTTCTGTCGCAGGTACGAATTTCGCCTTGCGTCGATCGTTGCATACCTTGCGTCGATCGTCACTAGGCGATTCTGAGAATTGAATCGATCGTTGCACTGATAGCATCGATCGTTGCTGGACGATTACAGACAGTTTATGCCAACGCAGAAAACTCGAAGTAATCCGAACTCGAGCTTGCTTAATCTCGGACTAGAGGAACTTGGACGTCTAGAAAGGACTAACAGAAGAGAAAAGAGAGAGAGAATGGTACGAGAACGTTTGATCTTGATACCAGATGCTGAAGGTACCCTGAGGGACCAAGATGACAACCCGTACAATGCTGCTGGGCATCGGGTTGATGCTGAAGGGAATGTCATCCCTGATCCTCCTGAGCAACAGGAGCTGAACCAAAACCAGGGTCAAGGACAGGCCCAAGGTAGAGAGATGGTGGTTCATGACAGGACACTAGCTGATTACAACAGACCTGATGAGTTTCATGCAAACCGAGCAGCTCTAGTGCTTCCTGCTTTTGAGAGGAATGATTTTGAGGTAAAAACCATCTACTACCAGCTGATGAGACAGATTGCTTTTCATGGTCTTCAAACAGAGCAGCCTATGGATCACATTGACAAGTTTGAGGACATAGTCACTGGCATGAAGTATGAAGGAGTATGCCCGGACTATCTGTTCCTTAAGCTATTTCCGCACAGTCTTGTTGGAGACGCTAGTGCATAGCTGAGACAACTGGCACCTGGTCAGTATACTACTTGGACAGCCTTAAAGAGTGAGTTCATGCGTCACTTTTATGATGATGCACGCTCGGATCAGTCCAGACAGGACATACTCACCTTTTCCCAAGGAGCTGTGGAGCCCTTGAAGACTGCCTGGATGAGATTTAAGCAGTATCAGCGTGACTGTCCACACCATGGATTCACAGAAGTACAGCTGATTGGTATTTTCTTCAGAGGCATAGATCTTCCTTATCAGACTGCGCTGGATAATTCCAGTAATGCTAATTTTAACACCAGGACTCCTACGCAAGATAAGCAGTTGATAGAGAATCTGATTGGCAGCAACAGTTGCAAAACAATGGATGAAAGGAGGAAGAGATCTGGTGGAACTGTAGAGAATTCTGATATAGCTAATATAAGATCCAGATTGGACACAGTCTACAATCTCCTGACAAGTAAGAAGTCTGTCCACTTTGCACAAGATGTAGAGGTGATTCAGGCTGAAGAGGAAACTCAGGAAGAAGATGTGAATTTCATAGGAGGTTCTGGTTTCCAAGGTAATAGATTTGGTAATCAACAGGGGAACAGATTCTCCAATGGTGGACAGACTGGTGGTTTTCAAAAGACCTATGGACAAGGTAATCAGAGAACCTATGGGTCTACATCCTATCAGACTCCTCCTGCACCTACAGCCCATGAGAGCAAAATGGAGGCTATGATGGAACAACTGATGGAAAGTCAAACCAAGCTTTCTGTGGACAACAATAAGAAGCTGGACGCTGTCTATCAAGACCTCAATGGGAAGTTTGAGTCACTGAGCACTCACATGAAGCAGTTGGGCACTCAGGTGAACCAGATGTCCAGCTCACTGAAGGGAAAAGGAGTTGCAGAGACTCATATTAAGGCCTGGTCTGTACTCATTAATGATGGATCTTATCTAGGGGAGAATTTTGAGCTAAGTACAGCTGAGTTGGTGACTGAGGCAGAATTTTCGGATTTCTGTGAAAAACTCTCGGGTAGAAACTGCAATGATGCAACGATCGACACACAGCTGGCATCGATCGATGCAGGTCGTGAACGAGCAGAAGACCCGTGGGATGAAAGTGAGATTGATGCAGAACTAGCCCGCCTATTCCCTGATGTATCTTAGATCACTCAAGAGGATGTTTATGCACAAGCCATTGGGCAATATCCCAAGGTGTCTGAAGTGATTAAACAAGAGATTGAAGAGCTGAAAAAGCTAGAAGAGAGTGGTGAAGACTTGGAAGAAATTCCACCTTCTGATGATCCACCTTATCACCCATGTGTTCAGAGATATTTGAACAAGATGTTGCCTTTAGATGAGGAGCTGAGAGAATGGGTGGTAATAGTTCCTCATCATATTAGTGATGTTCTGCTAACCAAGGTCCCGAAGAAGTTATCTGATCCTGGAGTTTTTGTGCTAGATTGTTCTATCTTTGAAGATAGCTTTAGACGTTCTCTATGTGATTTAGGAGCTGCTGGAAGCATAATGCCTTACTCTGTGGCAGAGAAGCTGGGAATGTTGGATTTTACTCCTACTAGGACATCTCTTATCCTAGCGGATCAGTCCATACGAGTTCCTGAAGGACTTCTTATGGACATTCCGGTGAGAGTTGGGAACTACTTAGTTCCAACGGACTTCCTTGTGCTTAAATATGATTGTGATCCGGATGAAGCTTTATTGCTTGGGAGACCATTCTTGGCTACAGCAGGAGCTGTGATTGATGTTAGACAGAGTCTAATAGACCTCCACCTGGGAGATGAACCACTGCACTATGAGATGGATAAGCTGCGAAGGCCACTGATAGATGGGCAGACATTCACCATAAGGGACGCAGATTTTGAGCAGCCAGATGAGACTGCAATTATAGATCCTGGAGCGCATTTTACTCCATCTTTTCTTGGCCATGAGCATTCCGCAACAGCCTACTCACCACCTTGGATGAGGAGACTTGAACAGAGACAGAAAAAGTCTTTGTCAAGACCTCCTGGTACTTGAAAGATCTCATCCGTCCGGTCAAGCTATTGACCTTAAACAAGCGCTGGGTGGGAGGCAACCCACCATTAGGTACTAGTGTTTTTCTTTTTCATTTTTGGTGTTTTTGTTAGGATTTTACGTTTGTTTTTGTTTCTGGTGAGTTTATGTTTGCAGGTCTCGGTTAAATCGCAGTGCAACGATCGATGCATTTCTGCATCGATCGTCACAACACGAAAGTAATCGCATTGCAGCGATCGTTGCGGTCCTGAGCAACGATCGACTATACACGAAAATCGCCAAGTAACGGTCGATGCACTTATTGCAACGGTCGATGCTGAGCGACAGAGGTAAGCCGACAGACATAATTTCACCTTTTCAATTTTTATTTTCTTTTTACCGATCCTTCGCTGGACACTACTGGGGACAGTGTGTCTTAAGTGTGGGGGAGGTGCTACTGACTTTTGTTTTCTGTTTTCTTAAGAGTCAGTCCGTTTTTCAAAAATTTTGTTTTATTGAGTCAAAATTGTTTTAAGTAAGAAACTATGATTTTCTGAGAAGATTTACAAGACTTGCAGGAACTTAAGTAACCATTGGGATGAAGTTGTAGGATCTATCTATGACTATTAGAAAACCCCATCACAGATCAACCTACTGGGAACACCCACATCACTTCAGGTATCAGAGGATCCTTTACTGACTTCAACCTTAATACTGACTTAGATTTCTCACCTAAGGGCTTGATATGCTTTATGTCGGATTCCCTGTTAGTTCTGACACAGCCTGTAAACCTGTCCTATTTAGCCCCCTTCTCCCCTTCTATAAAGTAAAAAAAAAAAAAAAATAATAATAAACTGAGGATGAGTTAGTAACTCCGAAGTGGTCATGAGAATAGTAGCAAACACTATTATCTCTCATGTGATCCATGGAATGTGTCCAAAGTATACCCCATAACGGGAAGAACACTGATAAAAAAAATAAAATGATACCCAGTGGGGAAAAATCAGTTGTTAAAGAAGGGAAAGAGAAGAAAGGGACTAGAGAAAGATAGTATGGTGGTCTAGAGCTGATAAGGTAAGAATCCATGTGCCTTTAGATCGATACTCCTTAGGTGAGACCGCACTTAAATACTTGCAGAAGTCAGTAGGGAGAATTTGAATGCTTGAATGTGATTGTGGAGTTTACCTAGGACAGTTCCTAAGTGTGGGGGAAGTACATTGTGGTCTTGATATCCTGTGATTGATTCTTTCAGTGGTTTACTAAGGGGAATCTGAGTATTGTAGCTTCTAGGATGAAATGAGTTTCTGAAGAGTTTTCAAACCTCTTCACCATGTTTTAGTTCTCTGTTTTGCTTGAGGGCAAGCAAAGGCTAAGTGTGGGGGAGTTGATATATCATGGTTTTTACTAGTTTTAGACCATGATATAAGTGTGTTTTTAGTGTCTTTTGTCTTTGTTTAGAGTCTTTTACAGGTATAGTCAGGTTGGGAGCTGAATTGGAGATAATGGAGCATTTTGGAGATTTTTGGAGTGTTTGGCCGAGAGATAGAGTTCACTGTCCGAAACAGAGGAAGGTGTCGATCGTTGCACTCTAGCATCGATCGATGCACCAGCGAGATGGGCCAAAAACTCGGCGGTTTAGAAGAGTGAAGAATTTTCACTTTGATCCAGAAGTTCCTGATATTTACAAAGAAGCCCTTGGCCGAGATTATGCCTATATAATAGAGTTTTTAGTGTTTTTATTAGACACGCTTTTATACTTTTTACCATACACTTTGATAATTAAGAGCAGAGGATTTTAGAGCTTTTTGGGGCTGATCTGAACCTGTTACATCATCTGTATTTGGAGAAGATTTCGAACCCCTTTTACTCTTATTCTTTTATGCAATTTATTCATTCTATGATTATGTTTTCATTATCTATGTCTGAGTAGATCCATAGTTAGGTTTAGGGTTTCTCACATAGGATTTCATGACTTGCTAGACTTGTTCAAATTCAGTTAAGGATTCATAACTATATCTGTTCTTCAATTTAATTGTGCTTAAAGCTAGTTCTAACCTGATCAATTAGAATCTAGATCTTAGGTTGCTAAATACGTCACGGAAGTGGGGTTTAGGAATCTGAACTAATTAAATTGGGCAATTAAACTTTGCGCAAACGGAAGTTTGGTTTAGGATAATTGTGAACATATCAAACTTGGACTTATTGCTAGTTTAATCTGTTAGTTCTCGCAAACGAAAGTTTGGTTTGCTGCACTTAGACTTAGAGAATTATCGCAAAGGAATTTGGTTAATTCTAATTCTGTGTTTTGAGTTCTAGAACCGTTCTTAATTAGATCCTTGCTGAATGAACTGTCTGCTTGTCTGATTTCCTGAGAATACCCTAGGCTTGACGCTTTTAATTACTTGCTTCACAACCGTTAATCTCTGCTACTGATTTACTTTCTCGCACCGCAATTTATTTCATTCACTACTTGCTTATTTCTAGTATTTATTCCTACAGTTTGATTCTCTTGAGACCGAGTGTCCCTGTGGATTCGATAACCCTATATACTACTTTGACATTGCTGTTCACTTGCAGTTTAGTATAGGGAAAACTTAGAACCTATCAAGTTTTTGGCGCCGTTGCCGGGGACTCTTTGAGTCTTCGATAGGACCAAACTTAGGGTTTTTACTAGAAATTTTTCTTTTTGTTTTTGTTCTTTTTCGTTTTTATTTTTGATTTTGCTGATTTTCTTTTTTTTCTCGGTTTCTTTCTGTCGCAGGTACGAATTTCGCCTTGCGTCGATCGTTGCATACCTTGCGTCGATCGTCACTAGGCGATTCTGAGAATTGAATCGATCGTTGCACTGATAGCATCGATCGTTGCTGGACGATTACAGACAGTTTATGCCAACGCAGAAAACTCGAAGTAATCCGAACTCGAGCTTGCTTAATCTCGGACTAGAGGAACTTGGACGTCTATAAAGGACTAACAGAAGAGAAAAGAGAGAGAGAATGGTACGAGAACGTTTGATCTTGATACCAGATGCTGAAGGTACCCTGAGGGACCAAGATGACAACCCGTACAATGCTGCTGGGCATCGGGTTGATGCTGAAGGGAATGTCATCCCTGATCCTCCTGAGCAACAGGAGCTGAACCAAAACCAGGGTCAAGGACAGGCCCAAGGTAGAGAGATGGTGGTTCATGAGAGGACACTAGCTGATTACAACAGACCTGATGAGTTTCATGCAAACCGAGCAGCTCTAGTGCTTCCTGCTTTTGAGAGGAATGATTTTGAGGTAAAAACCATCTACTACCAGCTGATGAGACAGATTGCTTTTCATGGTCTTCAAACAGAGCAGCCTATGGATCACATTGACAAGTTTGAGGACATAGTCACTGGCATGAAGTATGAAGGAGTATGCCCGGACTATCTGTTCCTTAAGCTATTTCCGCACAGTCTTGTTGGAGACGCTAGTGCATGGCTGAGACAACTGGCACCTGGTCAGTATACTACTTGGACAGCCTTAAAGAGTGAGTTCCTGCGTCACTTTTATGATGATGCACGCTCGGATCAGTCCAGACAGGACATACTCACCTTTTCCCAAGGAGCTGTGGAGCCCTTGAAGACTGCCTGGATGAGATTTAAGCAGTATCAGCGTGACTGTCCACACCATGGATTCACAGAAGTACAGCTGATTGGTATTTTCTTCAGAGGCATAGATCTTCCTTATCAGACTGCGCTGGATAATTCCAGTAATGCTAATTTTAACACCAGGACTCCTACGCAAGCTAAGCAGTTGATAGAGAATCTGATTGGCAGCAACAGTTGCAAAACAATGGATGAAAGGAGGAAGAGATCTGGTGGAACTGTAGAGAATTCTGATATAGCTAATATAAGATCCAGATTGGACACAGTCTACAATCTCCTGACAAGTAAGAAGTCTGTCCACTTTGCACAAGATGTAGAGGTGATTCAGGCTGAAGAGGAAACTCAGGAAGAAGATGTGAATTTCATAGGAGGTTCTGGTTTCCAAGGTAATAGATTTGGTAATCAACAGGGGAACAGATTCTCCAATGGTGGACAGACTGGTGGTTTTCAAAAGACCTATGGACAAGGTAATCAGAGAACCTATGGGTCTACATCCTATCAGACTCCTCCTGCACCTACAGCCCATGAGAGCAAAATGGAGGCTATGATGGAACAACTGATGGAAAGTCAAACCAAGCTTTCTGTGGACAACAATAAGAAGTTGGACGCTGTCTATCAAGACCTCAATGGGAAGTTTGAGTCACTGAGCACTCACATGAAGCAGTTGGGCACTCAGGTGAACCAGATGTCCAGCTCACTGAAGGGAAAAGGAGTTGCAGAGACTCATATTAAGGCCTGGTCTGTACTCATTAATGATGGATCTTATCTAGGGGAGAATTTTGAGCTAAGTACAGCTGAGTTGGTGACTGAGGCAGAATTTTCGGATTTCTGTGAAAAACTCTCGGGTAGAAACTGCAATGATGCAACGATCGACACACAACTGGCATCGATCGATGCAGGTCGTGAACGAGCAGAAGACCCGTGGGATGAAAGTGAGATTGATGCAGAACTAGCCCGCCTATTCCCTGATGTATCTGAGATCACTCAAGAGGATGTTTATGCACAAGCCATTGGGCAATATCCCAAGGTGTCTGAAGTGATTAAACAAGAGATTGAAGAGCTGAAAAAGCTAGAAGAGAGTGGTGAAGACTTGGAAGAAATTCCACCTTCTGATGATCCACCTTATCACCCATGTGTTCAGAGATATTTGAACAAGATGTTGCCTTTAGATGAGGAGCTGAGAGAATGGGTGGTAATAGTTCCTCATCATATTAGTGATGTTCTGCTAACCAAGGTCCCGAAGAAGTTATCTGATCCTGGAGTTTTTGTGCTAGATTGTTCTATCTTTGAAGATAGCTTTAGACGTTCTCTATGTGATTTAGGAGCTGCTGGAAGCATAATGCCTTACTCTGTGGCAGAGAAGCTGGGAATGTTGGATTTTACTCCTACTAGGACATCTCTTATCCTAGCGGATCAGTCCATACGAGTTCCTGAAGGACTTCTTATGGACATTCCGGTGAGAGTTGGGAACTACTTAGTTCCAACGGACTTCCTTGTGCTTAAATATGATTGTGATCCGGATGAAGCTTTATTGCTTGGGAGACCATTCTTGGCTACAGCAGGAGCTGTGATTGATGTTAGACAGAGTCTAATAGACCTCCACCTGGGAGATGAACCACTGCACTATGAGATGGATAAGCTGCGAAGGCCACTAATAGATGGGCAGACATTCACCATAAGGGACGCAGATTTTGAGCAGCCAGATGAGACTGCAATTATAGATCCTGGAGCGCATTTTACTCCATCTTTTCTTGGCCATGAGCATTCCGCAACAGCCTACTCACCACCTTGGATGAGGAGACTTGAACAGAGACAGAAAAAGTCTTTGTCAAGACCTCCTGGTACTTGAAAGATCTCATCCGTCCGGTCAAGCTATTGACCTTAAACAAGCGCTGGGTGGGAGGCAACCCACCATTAGGTACTAGTGTTTTTCTTTTTCATTTTTGGTGTTTTTGTTAGGATTTTACGTTTGTTTTTGTTTCTGGTGAGTTTATGTTTGCAGGTCTCGGTTAAATCGCAGTGCAACGATCGATGCATTTCTGCATCGATCGTCACAACACGAAAGTAATCGCATTGCAGCGATCGTTGCGGTCCTGAGCAACGATCGACTATACACGAAAATCGCCAAGTAACGGTCGATGCACTTATTGCAACGGTCGATGCTGAGCGACAGAGGTAAGCCGACAGACATAATTTCACCTTTTCAATTTTTATTTTCTTTTTACCGATCCTTCGCTGGACACTACTGGGGACAGTGTGTCTTAAGTGTGGGGGAGGTGCTACTGACTTTTGTTTTCTGTTTTCTTAAGAGTCAGTCCGTTTTTCAAAAATTTTGTTTTATTGAGTCAAAATTGTTTTAAGTAAGAAACTATGATTTTCTGAGAAGATTTACAAGACTTGCAGGAACTTAAGTAACCATTGGGATGAAGTTGTAGGATCTATCTATGACTATTAGAAAACCCCATCACAGATC
Organism: Orychophragmus violaceus; assembly: GCA_030180135.1. Lineage (NCBI taxonomy): Eukaryota > Viridiplantae > Streptophyta > Magnoliopsida > Brassicales > Brassicaceae > Orychophragmus > Orychophragmus violaceus. Next base: position 74,103,857 of record CM058231.1, read on the forward strand.
AACCTACTGGGAACACCCACATCACTTCAGGTATCAGAGGATCCTTTACTGACTTCAACCTTAATACTGACTTAGATTTCTCACCTAAGGGCTTGATATGCTTTATGTCGGATTCCCTGTTAGTTCTGACACAGCCTGTTAACATGTCCTATTTAGCCCCCTTCTCCCCTTCTATAAAGTAAAAAAAAAAAAAATAATAATAATAAACTGAGGATGAGTTAGTAACTCCGAAGTGGTCATGAGAATAGTAGCAAACACTATTATCTCTCATGTGATCCATGGAATGTGTCCAAAGTATACCCCATAACGGGAAGAACACTGATAAAAAAAAATAAAATGATACCCAGTGGGGAAAAATCAGTTGTTAAAGAAGGGAAAGAGAAGAAAGGGACTAGAGAAAGATAGTATGGTGGTCTAGAGCTGATAAGGTAAGAATCCATGTGCCTTTAGATCGATACTCCTTAGGTGAGACCGCACTTAAATACTTGCAGAAGTCAGTAGGGAGAATTTGAATGCTTGAATGTGATTGTGGAGTTTACCTAGGACAGTTGCTAAGTGTGGGGGAAGTACATTGTGGTCTTGATATCCTGTGATTGATTCTTTCAGTGGTTTACTAAGGGGAATCTGAGTATTGTAGCTTCTAGGATGAAATGAGTTTCTGAAGAGTTTTCAAACCTCTTCACCATGTTTTAGTTCTCTGTTTTGCTTGAGGGCAAGCAAAGGCTAAGTGTGGGGGAGTTGATATATCATGGTTTTTACTAGTTTTAGACCATGATATAAGTGTGTTTTTAGTGTCTTTTGTCTTTGTTTAGAGTCTTTTACAGGTATAGTCAGGTTGGGAGCTGAATTGGAGATAATGGAGCATTTTGGAGATTTTTGGAGTGTTTGGCCGAGAGATAGAGTTCACTGTCCGAAACAGAGGAAGGTGTCGATCGTTGCACTCTAGCATCGATCGATGCACCAGCGAGATGGGCCAAAAACTCGGCGGTTTAGAAGAGTGAAGAATTTGCACTTTGATCCAGAAGTTCCTGATATTTACAAAGAAGCCCTTGGCCGAGATTATGCCTATATAATAGAGTTTTTAGTGTTTTTATTAGACACGCTTTTATACTTTTTACCATACACTTTGATAATTAAGAGCAGAGGATTTTAGAGCTTTTTGGGGCTGATCTGAACCTGTTACATCATCTGTATTTGGAGAAGATTTCGAACCCCTTTTACTCTTATTCTTTTATGCAATTTATTCATTCTATGATTATGTTTTCATTATCTATGTCTGAGTAGATCCATAGTTAGGTTTAGGGTTTCTCACATAGGATTTCATGACTTGCTAGACTTGTTCAAATTCAGTTAAGGATTCATAACTATATCTGTTCTTCAATTTAATTGTGCTTAAAGCTAGTTCTAACCTGATCAATTAGAATCTAGATCTTAGGTTGCTAAATACGTCACGGAAGTGGGGTTTAGGAATCTGAACTAATTAAATTGGGCAATTAAACTTTGCGCAAACGGAAGTTTGGTTTAGGATAATTGTGAACATATCAAACTTGGACTTATTGCTAGTTTAATCTGTTAGTTCTCGCAAACGAAAGTTTGGTTTGCTGCACTTAGACTTAGAGAATTATCGCAAAGGAATTTGGTTAATTCTAATTCTGTGTTTTGAGTTCTAGAACCGTTCTTAATTAGATCCTTGCTGAATGAACTGTCTGCTTGTCTGATTTCCTGAGAATACCCTAGGCTTGACGCTTTTAATTACTTGCTTCACAACCGTTAATCTCTGCTACTGATTTACTTTCTCGCACCGCAATTTATTTCATTCACTACTTGCTTATTTCTAGTATTTATTCCTACAGTTTGATTCTCTTGAGACCGAGTGTCCCTGTGGATTCGATAACCCTATATACTACTTTGACATTGCTGTTCACTTGCAGTTTAGTATAGGGAAAACTTAGAACCTATCACCATATCAATGAGAAACGCATCCAAAGGCTCCATCGAAATGGGCTTCTGGTCTCATTTGATTTTGAATCATGTGAGAAATGCGAATCTTGTTTGATGGGCAAAATGGCTAGAGCCCATTTCAACAAACCAAATGAAAGGGCCAGTGATTTATTGGGCCTTGTTCATACTGATGTATGTGGGCCGATGAGTACTGTTGCCAGAGGAAATTACAAGTACTTCATTACCTTCACTGATGATTTCAGTAGGTATGGCTATGTCTATTTGATGAGACACAAGTCAGAATCCTTTGATAGATTCAAGGAATTCAAGAATGAAGTACAGAACCAACTTGGCAAAAGTATTAAAGCTCTGCAATCGGATCGCGGAGGAGAATACTTGAGTCAAGAGTTCAGCGACTATCTGAGCGAGTGTGGAATTATTTCACAACTCACTCCTCCTGGAACACCCCAATGGAATGGAGTGTCAGAGAGGAGGAATCGAACCTTATTGGATATGGTTCGGTCTATGATGAGTCATTCAAATCTTCCATTATCCTTTTGGGGATACGCTCTAGAAACATCTACGTTTACACTAAATAGGGTACCATCTAAATCAGTGGAAAAGACACCACATGAATTGTGGACTGGGAACATTCCTAGTTTGTCTTTCCTGAGGATTTGGGGATGTGAGGCTTATGTCAAACGTTTAATCTCTGACAAGCTTGCACCCAAATCAGATAAATGCTACTTCGTTGGTTATCCTAGGGAAACCAAGGCATACTACTTTTACAACCAATCTGAGAACAAAGTATTTGTTGCTCGGGACTGTTCTTTTCTTGAGAGGGAGTTTCTCTCTAAGAAAAACAGTGGGAGTAAAGTACATCTTGAAGAAATTCGAGATGCACAGGAGACTGCTCAACCTGCTGAGGAAGAGCAGCAGTTGGATCCACAAAGTTCTGTGGAACCGGCGCCTGTGGAGCCTGAAGTTCGCAGATCCGGAAGGATCCATCACGAACCCGAGAGATACTAAGGATTTCTCGTGACCAATTCTAATGATCTGATGATCATTGATAGTGACGAACCAACGACCTTCGCGGAAGCAATGATGGGCCCGGACTCCGAAAAGTGGCTTGGAGCCTCTAAATCCGAAATGGGATCCATGTCAGAAAATCAAGTATGGTCCTTGGTTGATTTACCTAATGGTGTAAAAGCCATTGAGTGTAAATGGATCTTCAAGAAGAAGATCGACGTGGATGGCAATGTACAGATTTACAAAGCGAGGTTGGTGGCTAAAGGTTTCAAGCAAATTCATGGTATTGACTATGATGAAACCTATTCCCCAGTCGCTATGCTTAAATCCATTCGGATTCTTCTAGCGATTGCCGCTCATTATGACTATGAGATTTGGCAAATGGATGTCAAAACCGCATTCCTGAATGGTATTCTGGAAGAGGATGTGTATATGACATAGTCTGAAGGTTTTGTTGATCCTAAGAACGCTGGAAAGGTATGCAAGCTTCATAAATCCATTTATGGATTGAAGCAAGCATCACGGAGTTGGAATCTTCGTTTTGATGAAGCAGTAAAACAATTTAGCTTCATCAAGAACGAAGAGGAACCATGTGTTTACAAGAAGACTAGTGGGAGCAGAATTGCGTTTCTTGTATTGTATGTCGATGACATACTCCTCCTCGGTAATGACGTTCCGTTGCTTCAGTCTATTAAGACTTGGCTCGGAAGTTGTTTTTCCATGAAAGACATGGGAGAAGCCGCGTATATTCTTGGAATCAGAATCTACAGAGATAGAGTGAATAGGCTGAATGGATTGTGCCAGGACACTTATATTGATAAGGTGTTACACAGATTCAGGATGCATGATTCCAAGAAAGGCTTCATACCGATGTCTCATGGCATTAGTCTCAGCAAGAAGCAGTGTCCGGTGACACATGCTGAGCGGGAGCGCATGAATAGGATTCCTTATGCTTCTGCAATAGGATCTATTATGTATGCCATGCTCTGCACTCGTCCAGATGTAGCTTACTGATAGGGGTCAGGTTTTAATCTTATTCTACTGCAAGTGCACAGTTCAGTGATTGTAGTATATAGGGTATCGAATCCACAGAGACTCTGGTTTCGATAGCTAAAGAACAAGGGATTAAACTAGGAAGAAAGCAATGTGATGTAAATAAAAGCAATGCGAGAAAGTAAACAGAAAGCAGAGATTGTTGGTTGTGAAAGCAAATTATTAAAAGCGCTAAGTCTAGGGCGTTCTCAGGAAATCAGACAAGCAGACAGTTCATTCAGCAAGGATCTAATTAAGCACAGTTCTAGAACTCAAAACACGGATATAGAACTAACCAAATTTCTTTGCGATAATTCTTTAAGTCTAAGTGCAGCAAACCAAACTTTCGTTTGCGAGAACTAACAGATTAAACCAGCATTAATTCCAAGTTTGATATGTTCACAATTAACCTAAACCAAACTTTCGTTTGCGAGAAGTTTAATTGCTCAACCTAAATAGTTCAGATTCCTAAACCACACTTTTGTGTCGTATTTAGCAACCTAAGATCTAGATTCTAATTGATCAGGTTAGAACTAGCTTTAAGCACAATTAGATTGAAGAACAGATATAGTTATGAATCCTTAACTGAATTAAACAAGTCTAGCAAGTCATGAAATCCTATGTGAGAAACCCTAAACCTAACTAGGAATCTACTCAGACATAGATAATGAAAACATAATCATATGAAGAATAAATTGCATAAAAGATAATAAAGAATTAAAGGGGTTCGAAATCTTCTCCAAATACAGATGAAGTAAAGGTTCAGATCAGCCCCAAAAGCTCTAAAAATCCTCTGCTCTTAATTATGAAAGCGTATCTAATTAAAACACCAAAAACTCAATAATATAGGTCTAATCTCGGCCAGGGGCTTCTTTGTAAATATCAGGAACTTCTGGATCAAAGTGCAATAACTTGACTCTTCATAAACCGCCGAGTTTTGTTCCATCTCGCTGGTGCAACGACCGTTGCAGGTGTGCAACGATCGACGCAGTACTCTGTTTCGGACAGTGAACTCTATCTCTCGGCCAAACACTCCAAAAATCTCCAAAATACTCCAACAACTCCAATTCAGCTCCAAACCTGATTATACCTGTAAAAGACTCTAAAAGAACACAAAAAGACACTAAAACACACTTATATCATGGTCTAAAACTAGTAAAAACCATGACATATCACTTACGCGTTAAGCATGACGAGTAGATACCAATCTGATCCCGGTGAAGTTCACTGGACAGCTGTCAAGAATATTCTCAAGTATTTGAGACATACTAAGGATAAATTCCTGGTGTATGGAGGAAGTGAAGAACTTGTGGTGAATGGATTCACCGATGCGAGTTTTCAGACGGACAGAGACGATTTCCGATCACAATCTGGATATGTCTTCTGTCTAAATGGCGGTGCAGTGAGCTGGAAGAGCTCTAAGCAGAATACCGTAGCTGATTCCACGACGGAAGCTGAATATGTTGCTGCTTCAGAAGCGGCAAAGGAAGCTGTTTGGATCAAGAAGTTCATGACTGAACTTGGTGTGGTTCCTAGTATCTTGGAGCCAGTGGCTTTGTTTGTGACAACAATGGAGCCATTGCTCAGGCGAAAGAACCCAGGTCACACCAGAAATCCAAACACGTAGAGAAGAGATATCACCTGATTCGTGATATCGTCAATAGAGGTGACGTGAAGATCAGCCGAGTTCCGACGGACGAGAATGTCGTTGATCCTCTGACTCAGTCACTCCCAAGGCCTAAGCATGAAAGTCATACGACTGCTGTAGGCATTAGAGATCTTAAGATGTAATCTTGATTCTAGTGGGAGTTTTTAGTTTTATTTTAGTTATAATAAGATGCTCTTGTAAAACATTCTTTTGGATATGTTTAATGAAATTTGATTTCAGCATTATTTATTGTGATCTAAATAATGGTCCCAAAATAAGTTTATGTCATATTATAGGTCATCAAGTTGAGGACTTGATCATGAAACCCTATAAGTCATAGATGATATAAATTATGTTTTGTCCCTAGTCGAGGTTGTCAAAGTGGGACAATGGCAACCGCGAGAGACTAGATTGTGAGGTGACTGTTGGCTAAGTTTCATGGAGCCAATGATATGATTATCGCAGTCAGTCACATAGATATATGTTGGTGAACATATGATCGGACATGACCCGCTAATAAGAAGTCTACAAGATAGTTATATCTGTGTCATAAGAGGTTCTCATTACGACTATAGAGTATAGTCCTCAGACCTGAGTTCATCATGCTTTCTTGCATATGAATTGGTACACTTTGACTTTGTCAAACGTCGACCCGTAACTGGCGACTATAACGGCACTGTTCAAGTATATCATGAAGTGTGCGTTGAAATAGGGATGGAACAAGATGGGATTTATCCCTCCTGATAAACGGGAGATAAATATCTCAGGGCCTATCGAAGATTTAATACTCATAAAAATGTGTGGCCGCACTCAAACGAACTGTAGTTCAGTTGTTTGTAATGTTCAGTATGAGATCAGGAGTTCGATAAACACGATGTTGGCTTAATAAGGATGACACCAATCTTGCCTTATGCCAAATCGAGATATAGAGACAAAAGGATTATAGGAATAGATGATTCCAGTACAAGTGGGAGATTGTTGGGATAGTGTCCTGAAATCACACTTGTACTAACTCCTGATGATATTTGTGTGTCGAGATCAGACATTCGTATAATATTGGGCGGTTGCAATGTTTTGCTAGAAGCCTCTAGCAATCTGTAAGTTGTAGACTTACTGCCAGTATTATATGATCCTATAGGGTCACACACCTAAGCAAACTGGAAGCTACGACATTGGAATGATCATTATGGTAATGATCATATTAATGTGTATTGGATACACATTATTATCGACAAAATGGTGTTGTGTCGATCGACACAGCTTGTGTGTCGGTCGACACAGTTCGGGTTTTCGGAAAGGCTTTTCGAATTAAGACTTAATCAATTCTGGCCCGTTAAGTGTGTTTTAGGTCGAATAAAACTCGAAAGTTTCGACCTAAACACGTGGCCGTCCGCTTTTCTTGATAGAAAGAAGCAGAAACACCAGTAACAGAGGATTCCCATCGATCCGGCACTAGCATCCCGTTTCCAGCTTGTGTGCGTGTGTATCTGGTAGAGACAAGGCACCTGCGTTGCTCAACTGATCTCGTTCACCAACTCATTCCGCTGCCAGTTCCAGGTAAGAACGAGGTTGGTTGTTTTCAATATATCAAACCCTAGATCCTAGGAGATCCAACAGATAGTTGGTGGAAACTGTTTATCGAGTCTGGTGGTAAGTGTGAAAACCAACTGAGGTCGGCACCGTGTATGCTTTCAACGAATAGTACAATAGCTGCCATATTTTTCTTCTGCTGTGAATTGGGCTCGGCCCATTTCTATTGTCAAAGCGGTCATATGATTATTCGGATCAGAAGACTGTCGTTGAAGTTGTGCAGTTTGATTTTGTCAGGGTGATGGACATGTGTGTAGGTTGTGTTTGTCGAGAAGGATCTTTTTTTTTCTTCAATGACTCGCTCGATCTCTTGTGATGGTCATGTGGCATGGTATATTTTGGTTTTCATCTCTCTAAAAATCTCTTTGATTTCCATGGGTTCTCGTAGATGGTTGTTGTCTAAGTAAGACTCTCAGGTTGATGACGCTCGGGTTGTGTCGTATTCGGGTGATCCGGCAGTTAGTGGTTTGGTGTTACCGTCTTTTACTTTGTGAAAGAGGTTTCGTTGTACTTTTGGCGGTTGGCTCTGAACGGCAGTAAATAATCGACTTGAGTAGTTGGCTGTCTTAGCAACTCATTTTTTCCCAAAGATTTTTGCTTAGAGGATTCCAAAGATAGAGTACTTCGATCTGTTTATCTTGCTCATTGTCTTTAAATGGCGTATTGTTTTCGCCTACCTTTTGTTGATGGGTTTGATCGGCAATGTTTAGATACTTTCTTTGATTTTCATGATCGGTGGCTTGGCTTTGTGATCGCTAACCTCTGGATTTTTCGGTGAGGAGACGTCTCTTTCGTCGTTGAGCGTGGTGTTTTAAAAACATTTGGAGAAGTCCCCACAGATGACATCAATTGTAGGATCTCGATTCAGCATTTCGAAAGATATAAAGAACCTTAGAGTTTTAGTTAGGGATTTTTGACAGTCTATTAAACCTAACTTGAAGGATGAAGATCAAATTAGGTGGAAGTTGTGAGCGGCAGATTAAAAGAGGATTACATCGTCGGGAAAAGCTCGTAAAATCGCTTAAAACCTTAAAGAATTTTGTGTAAAAGTGATTGTATTAGAATGCTTGTGTAAATATTGCTTTTATATACAAGTATGAAGGTCGGAATAGAGAACTTATTTCCTAAAATTAAATGGAATTTTTTCCTCTTTGGAGATTGCGTATTTTCGACTATCATTATCTTCCTTGATTGTCATATTTATCTCTATGCGTGTCGTGATTATCCCTCCTCCCATGCTCGCTTTTTATTTTGGATCGATCTCAATTTCCAAATAAGTATTTTAGAGAGGTGCTAACACATCTCCAACAACTAGGGTGCATCATTTACCAAAAATAAAAATCAGGAATGTTGTAATGTAAATGTTGAGTCATTGACCTTCGTTGTCAAAAATGAATCAATGGGTGTTCCTAATAAACAAATAAGCACATCGTACGTAGAGGAAAATTATGATTCAGAAAGAAAACAAAAGAAAGGTTCTGACATGAAACTCATTGTAGTTTCAATAAAAAGCACAATCAGCTGGTTCTGAATATTTGTGCAATGTGAAAAAAAATTAAGGTCAATGTGAATCTTTTGTGATAATTATTTAGATATATACATTTCATGCCAATTTATTCATTTGAACACTTTCTGATTAATGTAGGCTTTACCTGTGAAACGTTTAATTGCCTGAGCTTGGTCTCGTCGTTCTTCAACCTGCCTTCTGACCACAAATCCTGAAAAAACATTCTACGGTTTAAATCTCGATCGTTTTCTTTTTGTCCCACAGGGATGTACTGGCACAGATTTTACATAAATTTTAATTTTTATTAACGAGGAATTACTAAATGTTAAGGATGATAGGTAACTTTTTGTCGAATTAGAGTTTACGCAATATTTCTTCCAACTTCTAACAACACACACACACACACACAAAAAAAGAGAAGACTGCAAAGATTTATATATTGAATATATAATCCTTAATGTGACAATGTCTTAACAAAACAAAACAAAAACTACATTTAGAGCTTAATCTTAAGACAAAACCTTTTTACCCACATCCTCTTAGAACCACTTAAGAGTAAAACACATTTCTTCCGCTTGAGTTTTCGCTCTGATTATCAAAAAAAGAGTACTTACTTCCTTTATAGTATGTACTTGGAGATCTCCTAAACATTAGCAACATATCTCCTCCAGTTGCTCTGTTTTTTCTTGTTTCATTTTTAGGTTTAGCGTTGTTTCTCGTAAAGAAGAACCTGTGGTTGCAAATGTCCTCTCTCACACATGGAAAGTACATCATTCCAGCTACCGATCACCTGTAGATATTAACATGAAAACAAGTGATAAATGAGGAACAGTGTTATCTGCCTCCAAAGTCGAGTGTATTTCAGTACTCTTACTACCTTCACGGTTTTGTCATCGTACATGATCCACCGATCGTGTTCATGACTATATGCAAAGCAATGATAATGCTGTCCATAATAGCAAACCTGGCGTTTCAGAAATAGCAAAACAACAACGTTAGATTATGTAGAAAAAAACACCTAGTAAAGTTAGTTTCAAGTTCGAAACCATCCTTCTGGTAATGTCACAGGGAAGAAGAAGAAGAAGAAACACGTACCACAGAAGCTAAGCTATATGTGCACTTAGGATCCAAACCACGGTACATGATGCTGATGTCTATTTCGGTATTCAAGGCTGCTAGAGTAGCTGCTATGTCTTCTACTGTCTCGCACGTGTTTTGCCACCCTAAAACTGCCAACACCAAAAAATAATTTTAGAGTGTTAAGACACAAATAAAAGTGATCTGAAAAGGCTACCATTCAACAGAATCCCTAACCTGTAGTAAATACATGTGGTGGAGTGGTGAGAATATGGTGGATATGGTTGGGTTTCCCACACCCACCAGCTTCAGGATCACAGGCTACTTGGTGGTTCATCTCGACAAGATTTAAAAGTTCGTCAAATGAATTCTCAGCGCACATAACCTATTAGGGGCAGACCACTGTGAAATTATCTAATAAATTATGTGAAACTCAAGTCTATGAATACTCATATGATTACCTTCATGGTCCGTAGGGCACTAGCGTTAATGTTATGGGAAAAGGAAGTGTACTTCATATGCCTCGACTCCAGCCCACAACTGTGGCAATTCAGTTGCTCAAAAATATTCATTCCAAATAGAGAATGGGCAATACATGTGCGGTTGGCACAGTCCCATGAACTCGTACAGTTGCTCTCAGAAGATTCTGTGTCAGACACGCTTGAGCTTTGAGAAAATGAGCGATGAAGGCATTCGAAAATCACAACCAATACTTCCGAAGCATCGTTCATCTGAGCCTGTCCACCATATGACGCCCAAGTTTAGGCTCCTTGATGCAACGAAAATTTACTCTGTATTTGAATAAATATAAAAGATCAGAGATCATTTCCTTTACCTCTTGGAAAAAACTGCTGTCTGGGTATAAGTTACTCAACGCAATTCTGAGAGATGAAGGAGCCACAGCTTCTTCCCTTGAAGCAGCGCTTAAAGCGGTAAAAACTTCAAATAATGAGCAGACGACACAAGGATCTCCCACGTGATGGTGCTCTAACGTTGAACTCCGCAAGAACTCAGCTCGAAACATCCCCAGATTCCATAGAGACTGAGATCAAAAGAAAATGGCATTCAGCAAATAGAAATCTTTTAAACTGGATAATGTAGACATTGATACCTGAAAAGTCGACAGTTTATGAGAATGAAGGTTACCTGTATGATAACATTCAAAAAGCAATTGTATTCCCCAACTTCATTCTGAAGACCTGTGCCAAATATGCCAACTCCCCTCGAGCTCTGAGACTCCTTCGTGGGATCAGAAACTTCATCACTGTTTACTTCCAGAGGTGTCCTCAAACATGACGTCATATTTCTACCTCCTTGGTACGCATCTGGGTTGAAACAAAATGTTCTGGTGTCAGATGCTTCATGTCAGATGCTTCATATCAGGGGCTTCTGTCACCCCCGAAATGATAACAGAACAAATATAGTGAAAATGATCACAGAAAAAAAGTAACTTGACATCTAAAATAAAAGAATGTGAGAAATGTGTCCTGAGATGGGAGAAGGTTGTCCGTCAGACAATAGACAAGAACCGACACTTGCAAACAGTTTCAAAGGTTGATAATAAAATTAAGGATGGTTGAAAAACTACCAAGGCTTTGACGCACTGCCTTTTTAAGGTCAGCTTGAAACTTTTCTTCTTCATCCTCTTCAGCTTGTAGTTGTCTTAATGTCTTTGTTCCCGCATCTTCAGCACCAGAATATTATATCGATTGAAAAATCATGTTAGAAAAAAAAATGCAAGAAATCAATGTAAATACTGTCACTCCTTGTTGACAGAAAAGCAAAAATCAAGATACAGTAGTTACAGTGGCCCCAGTTCTAACAAAAATCTAAGTTTTAATTATAATTCCAAGTTCCAACACATATAGAAGATTCGTTATTCAAGTTTAAAAATCAGTAAACAGAGGAAAAGAACACAGTTGCATGTAACAACAATCATCCTCTGAAAACATGAGACAGAGAGAAAGAGAACAATGAAAAGACAAAAAAAAAAAAAAACTTACCACCATTGCTACGTGGAGTTTCCGATTCTCTCTCCTTTTCGATGCTCTCAGAAGGTCCAACTAACTTGTTACAAGCTTTTTGGCGTCTACCTCTCCTCCCAGTGCGTTGATCAGATTGGAAAACAACAGCTTGAGTAGCTACCCCATTCGCCACTACTGCAACATACACAAAAAGAACGAGTATAAGCGTCTCAGAAAGGTCATTAGGAGACATATATCCAAATTCTAAGACCAATGGTAACCTTTTTGCGATTTCACATCCTGAACCGTTGCAGCATCAGACATCGTACAATGATTTGTTGACCCAAAAGCACCATTTGTATTCACTTGGGTTACTTCCAAGTCATGAGGTAGTCCATTTCTTTGAACCAAGTTCTCCTGGTAAAGCAAAAAACCCCAAAATTAATTTGAAGTGATGACTCGCCACCCCATAACCTTGTCACTCAACGGTTACCTGACTTATCGATTTTTCTCGTTCTTGTAAATCTAAATCATTAACAACATCATCTCTGCACATATCATACACTGCCTCCGCACCATCCATAGGAACTAAAGAGCTGTATTTCTTTTTTTGTTCTGCAATATGCTTCTCTTTAGCTTCATTCTCAATTCTTCTTTGGTACTCTAGAGTTTTCTCAAGCTTTATCTCCTCTAACTCTAGCTCTATTCGGCGTTTGTATTCCTCTTCCTGTTCTTTAAAAGCTTCAACAGCTTCAGGAACAACGTCAGCCTCTGAGGGATTACCAAAAGATGCAACCGGAGGGAGGCTGAACAAGAAATCATGAAGTACATCAAAGAAAAATTATTCACCATCAATACTTCAGAACGGGAATTTTCCCCGTTACCAGCATCTAAACAAAAAAATTTGTACAAAGCAGATCTTCACCTGTGTTCAGTTGACTCAGGATTGAAGTGATGGTCGTTTCCGATAGAAGTCTATAGCAAAACATTAAAGCTAGTTACAAATATAGACAAGAAATAGTTAAGAGTAGACAACAGATTAATTCAAACCTTTAAATCCTTCAGTTTTTTGGAGTGTTTATTCTTTTTCTTATCCTTGGACTTTTCTTGCGTGTGTTTTGAATGATCATTTCTTCCTCGGGCCTCCTTTTGAGAATCAAGAGCGAGCTCAACGAGAAATGCCTCGCTTGCAGCATCAGACTTCTCAGTGGCATCTTTCTCTGCCAATGCCTCCAAATGTGCCTGGAGAGAGAGAGAGAGAGAGAGAGAGAGAGAGAGAGAGAGAGAGAGAGAGAGATGCCAATTAGAACCCGAAAGAACACTGCAACCAAAGGGAAGAAAAAGTAACAAGGTTTAATGAGTTAGATACTTACCCGCATGTAGGACCTCACCAACGGTAACAGTACTATCTGATAATCATTAGAGGAAACAGGTCCAAGCTTTACCTCTAATTGCTGCACCCCAGTTACACTGCGCATCATTCGCGCATCAATTCTATTAAGCTGGAACAGCACACATACGGAGTATTTGTTTAGGAAAAAGGCAGTTATTAATTATTGACAGTCATGTTGTGTAAAGATAGAAAAGGTTACCTCTGCAGACAACTGCTCCTTTTGTTTCTGGATCGCAATCTCTATGAAACTGTCAGTCTCACTAAAAGAATCTTTCATCCCCCATTCATCAGCTTCACCAGATTCCAGATCCCGTAGCTGAGAACTCGTGCAGGCATATGATTCTTCGTATCCAAACTGATTGCGGTTAAGAGTGTCTGCGTCTTTCAAAACATTAGTTATAGCATCTACCTCAAACCTACTACTGATAAACACCAATTCATGGTCACTCTCATTTAGCTCTTCTCTTCGTCTTCTCAGCACAGATTCATAGCTTTCATGGGTAAACTCTGCTGAAGTCTCCCTCTTCCGACCTTCTTCAAGACAAAGGTCCTCAACAGTCTGCAGTGCTCCCTCGTAGCTTAAGTGCTCACATTTTCTCTCGCAGAGATTCTGCAGGTGACAGATCTCCTTCTCAAGAATCTGCATGATCTCCAGTCCTTGATTTGTTTTCTCTTCCATTGTGCGCATCCACGACACAGTTTGTTCCCCACTAGGGGGTCCTGTGAAGATCCATGAAAGAAATCCATCCGCACCAGAAGACACATTATTGCCATTAGGAATATCTTCAGAACTTGATATAGCTCCATTATTCAGTGCTCCGCCAATATGCTTCTCTTGGATGCACTCTGTGCCAAGCAATTTTTCATCCAGAAGCAGACATGACTCTTCACCAACAAGGAAAATCTCCTCTGTAACTTCAAGACTCACGTCACCAAAACTATTAACTTCGTTGTTGGGGTTACTTTGTTCAGAATATCGACTCAACCCACAGGCCTGTGACAAGTCTTGCAGGAATTTAAGAATTTTCCTGAGCTGGGTAGCTCCCAAGAAGCCAATGCAAATGGGTGACTGACCCAAACCACCATTTAAGAATTGTGAAACGGAAGGTAGATTCCGAAGTTCATCCAGCGTAAACTGTATCACCTTATCATAATGGCTGGCAGCTAAATAATTGTGTCCGATAAGTAGCTCAAAGGATGCACGGATGTTTTTAAGGAGCTTTGTACGTTCAGCATCATCAGATATCGGCCATTCTTCCGGAAGATGAAACGGATTTGATAGCTTACCCTCTTCCAACTCATTCTCATCACAACCGTTGCAAGCATCTGCGAGATTTTCTTTCTCTGGTGAAGTATCATTCCATGCATCCTGGAAGCAGTCGTCACCATCGTCCATATAATCTCCAGCGTGAAACTCATTAAACTCAGTATTTTGGATTTTCTGCTGGCTGCAAAGCAATTTCACCGCAGCAGTGAGATCCAATGGTTTCCATGGGGAACTAAGAAGCATCTCAATTCTCTCAGTGTTGAGACTTTGAGGCAAAACCATTTGCATCTTAGGTAAAACGTTACCCATATGCTCTTGTACAACATGCTGCATATGAGCCTCAGAATTCTTGAACTTTTCACTACACCGGCAGCAAACCCAAAACTTCCAAGTCTTATTAGCCTCACAAAACGACAAAGCTTCACTTATTATATCATTTGCATTCCCATCCTTTGATGCACTAAAGTGACTCTTAAGATCACTAACCTTAACTCTTAACAAATCTTTCTTCGTTTGCTTGCTCGTAGACTCCCAGTATGACCTGACCCGATCCCTTCTCTCGGCTGTGGAGGCATTTTTCCTTGCATTTCCATGCTTTCTCCTCTCCCCGCTTCTCTGAGTCGTGCCTAACGTTGGGTCCGATCCCTTGTTGTTAACAGTTCCTACATTATCTGGCGAGGAAGATTCCGACTTCTGCTGCAACAACCTAGCTGCCGCCACCCTCACTTCAATCGCCTTCCTCTTCTCTTCCAGAGTCTTGGTAGCTTTCTTAATCTCATTCGGCCTTCTGGTCTGAATCAAGTTACTCTCAATAGGGTCCTCAGCCATTCTCCTAATGGGGATTAATCGAAATTTATCTTCACCATTTCCCAGGTTTTTCATCCAAGTGGACAATGAACCAATATTAGATTTCTGTATCAGTGACCTGAGTTCATCCTGCACATTTGCAATACGAGCCTCAGGTGTCAATATCTTCTGCTGATTCTCAACCTGAAGACTGTCTTTAGCAGGATCGATAGGGTTATCAATAGAGAGAGCTCGATGGCACTCTTGCACAACCTCCTCGTACTCTCTCGCATCGTTAGCAGCCTCGTAAAGCAGGTTAGCATAAAAATGCCCAAACTCAATAGAGTTGGGTGATAGCTCCACAGCTTTTCTAGCAGATTCAATTGCACTACGCAGGTACCTCTGTTTCGTAGCTAGATCTTCGTAGACAGAAGCAACCTTCACGCACACAGTTCCCTGCACACGGTAAATTAGGGCAGAGTCCTGGTGGCGAGAGCATGATTCCTTCATGAGCCGAATCGCCTTGTTGTAGCTCCCCCGTCGGAATGACGCCAGTGCCTTCTCGCACTCGAGCTTGATATCAGCCAAATTGGACGGCTCGTCTTTAGCCGCCGGTCCTGAAAATTCGCCCTCATAGAATGTACAAGCGGAAATCTCAGAGGGCTCAATCTCTATCGCCGCCGCCGAAGAAGACAGCGATTGTTTGGAGCGAGACGCGGGGGTTTTCTTCTTCTGACCCATCCACGATTCAGCTCAGAACTAATTTAATCCGCATGAAGAAGGATACCACAGAGATATGTATACGCGTGCGTGTATATATATACGCCCAACCAAATGCTCAAAGATGGTCAAATCTGAAATTAAGTTACAGTCAACATACGTCGTCGCGTCGAGGATATCCGGCACCGAAGTACGGCGGAAGATCTACGGAGAGGGTTGGTGAGGTAGAAGGGATGGAGAGTAGAAGAAGACTCGTTGTTCTCTGTGTGTGGAATGCGAAACCGGAAAAGAAAATCATTAAACTAAAGGGGAAAATTGAAGAATAGGGGATTTACCAACTGTGATTTACGCTGCGATTTCAGACCGGTTCGGTTTATGGTTGTAAATATAATGTGGTTCGGTGCGGTTCGCATGATTGTTTGTTCAGGAACTACGGAATAAGGGTTTGAATTGGCTAATTAGATCATCTCCAATGTCACACCATTTTCTAGATAATTTATATGCTTTTTGAGTGATTCTTCCTACTGTACATAAGAATCCAACTATTTTCCTGTTTTTATTCATACATGCGAGTGTATAATTTTCACTAGGGCTAAACTTTTTGTTTATTCAGATTTTCTCGGTTTAGTTTCTTCGATTGTTTGGGTATTGGAATTTTTTTTTTTTTTTTTGCAAAAAGTAACTGAAATTCGGTTTAGTTTGGAGTTTAATTATTCGGATTTTTCAAAAATATTCCGAAATGAATCAAAATTTTCGGATTATATAATAAATTTCGATTAATTTGATTTATTTTGGGTAAATCTGATTAATTCGATTAGTTTTAGGCATATTCGGTTACTTTGACCGAACTATTCAGTCAAACTAAATCGAACCAAATCCATTGTTGAAATTGATTTTCAAACTTATCAAAATAACTGAACCAGATAATCAAACCAAAATTAAAAACCGAAACTATGTTCGGTTAAGTTAATTGAGTACAAGAAAATGAATGAATGGAGGAAAAGATATGCAGTACAAATAAACATTTGAAAGATAAAAATAACAAAAGTGATGTACAATACATATTAAACTAAATATTTAAATGAAAAATACTAATTTATTGAAATTTAAATTAAATATTTTAAAAATAATATACATATTACATTTTGTCAACATAAATATTACATAAAATGTACTAAAATTATTTTTTGTGTTTTCTTCGGTTATTCTTTTTTTGTCAACAATTTTTTCGGTTGTTCATTTTTGGAATTTTCTTTTTTGTCAAAATAATCAAATTTATTACGGTTCAGTCCAGTTTCATTTATTTTGGATATTTCAGATTTTGCGGAAATTAATCCAAATTTTCAGTTTTCGAAAGAATTTTGATTAATTTTGGCATATTTTGGGTATGTCTTGTTAATTCCGGTTAATTTTGAGTAAATTTGGCTACTTCAGGTTAAATCAGTTAGGCTCGGTCTAGTTATTTTATTATTTTGTTGGTATATTCGGCATATCTTTTTAAAATTGGCATAAACTGATTTAAAATTAAAAGAAAAAACATAATGGTTCATTCAAACCGGACCAAACCAAATTGATAACCAAATTAAAATTTCAATTTAACTGAACTAAATAACTGAACCATAACCAAAAACTAAAAACTCAGTTCGGTTCGGTAATTCGGTTCAGATTTTTGAAGCTAGAGGTTAAGACTCATTTAGGTATTTTAGAATTTTGTTCGGGTTTTGTTCGGTTCTATGGGTATATATTTGTATTTTGGGTTCAGTTGTTCGAGTCAGCCCAGATCCAACTCGCGCAGACCAACCAACCTATCATCATTACAGCGCCGATCTTCAGTCTCAATCTCGATCAGAGGACGATGAGTGGAGGAGTGGATTAGTGAACAATGGCCTACTTGAGCAATAGCCCGACGTCATACAATGATCACCTCTGAAGCACGTTGCGGAGTAGTTCAGGCATAGGGCTTGAGGCACCATACCCCGTAAAGACGCAGAGCAGAACATGTTGCCCTAGATTGAATGAGATCTCACACAACGATTCCTTCTATAAATACTCGTTGAAGATCCTTTATGAAAGGCACACTGAATTTATTACTCACAACTACTACTTGTAATGTCTCTTTTGCTCCGACCTCCTCTCTCTTAGGTTGTTTAAAAACCGAACTGGTCTCCCTTCAGAATCAGTTCAAAAGTCTAAACATTTCGACTCTTTTCAGATATATCAATATAAACACGGTCCATGACCTACTCTCCATACAAATTCTGATATGTCCTTGTAACCAACCGTCTCGTCAAAGTCAATATTTCTATTTAAACAAGAAATTCCGATCTAATCCCCATTAAAACATATTCAGTGATTCCTTGGATCAAAAATTGGCGTTAGAAGGAGGGGGCATTCAGAGATTTCCTATACGCAAAGAAAGATTTGACAATGACAGATCATCGACCATTAAAATGCTGCCACCTCTCAGGTCACCGAGGAACCAACTCTCCATCTCTCCGACGAGCACGAGCTCCCCATCTCTCTCCTAAACTCCAAAGGTAAAGATGTTCTCAACGCCTAGCTACAACTCCACTTGAATCGTCTAGCTACGACCCCGCTTGCATCATCTAGTTACAGCCTCACTCGCCTCATCTAGCTATAATCTTGCTCGAGCGTAATCGCGACCTTGCCCACGTTGCCTAGCTACGACCAAAAAATTTGACAACATTCAATCATGAACAGAAATGGCATTCTCAAAACGATGGGAGCACAGTGCTAACAAAATAAAAGGGGAGCATGAGAAAATAGCGAAGTGATTTATCATTTATCCTCAAAAATATCCTTAGACCAGAGTAAAAGAAAAACAGAGGGGGAGGTACAAGTTGAGCTACAGAACAACCTAGCTACCCATTTCGTCACCCCAAAGAACACCAGGGCTATACTCTGACATAATCATGCCTCGAAGATATCATGTTAAGGGCCGATATCGTCGGGATAACCAAGTATAACAGGATCAACGGATAGGGAAGCCGGACTATGGATTGCAGCAGGCCGACTCACACAAGATGGAGTATGTAAGGTCCCTTCATCTCGAACCAAAGGAACATGATCGTCAAAAGCCTTATAGTATTCCTAAGAAAGTTTGGGTTAAATGATCTGCTCCAGATCGGCTGTCAAGCTAACTTCGGACGCCGTGAGTTTCAACATCCGGTAGGAAGGAATAACCAGGTCGTCCTCTTTCTCCATGGTTTCAAGGCACTCATGCGTACTCATTACTTTACTTAGGGTCAAAAGCAGAGTATGTGCCCTGCGCCGACCAGCCAAATGAGCACGGATCTTATGAAACTGTGTCGTGCATCTTTTCTTCATGTACAACCATTTCTTTGTGACCTCTTTATTCTCCTAGGAGAAGATGACCTTTGCTTTCTCAATTGAGATCTTAAGCTGGGAATTCTCGCTCTAAAAAGCATCCCGCTCAACACATGCGGTCGCGGCTTGCCCCTGGGTCAGGATAAGTCCTTTCTCCATACAACCCGTGTTTTTCTTAAGCACAAAGAGTTGAGGCATAAGCATGGCCAGGATAAGTCCCTTCTTCAGACAATCAGTATGTCGGTTCCGCAGGAGCAATATTAGGCCAGGAATCTAACCCATTGATATGCTCAGGGTTTAATTCCCTAAGTTAACACTGCAAGTGCACATGACAATTGTAGTATCTAGTGGTCGAACCACAAACACTCAAGAAATCTTACGATATATTATAGAATTTTAAGTTAAGCTAGGCAATGCAAATCAGAAATAATAAAAACTAAGCAGAAAGTAAATCAGTAGCAAATTCGGTTTTGTTTCACAAGTACTAAAAGCGCTAAGTCTATGAATTCTCAGGAAATAAAGACAAGCAGATCAATTATCAGTCAAGATCAAATTAAGCTCGGTTCTAGAACTCAAACAAAGAATTAGAATTAACCAACTTTCGTTGCGAGAATTCTCTAAGTCTAATTAGCAGAAACCCAAATTTCTTTGCAATTCCTAGCAGATTAAACTAGCCTTAAGTGTAGGTTCGATTTGTTCGCAATTCAATTAAACCAAATTTCTTTGCAGATAATTAAATTGCTCAACATAAATAGATCAGATTCTAAATCACACTTTCGTACCAATTTATAAACCTAAAGTTTAGATTCTAAGTGATCAGGTTAGAAACTAGTAATAAGCACAATCCAGGTTGAAGAACTAATCAAGTTGTGAATCCTTAACTGATGAATTAATCTAGCAAGTAATGAAATTCCCAATGAGAATCCCTAAACCTAACTATGAATATACTCAGACATGATCAATGAAACAGAAATCAATGAATAAATAGATTGCATAAAAGTAAGAGTAGAGAAACAAAGAGGTTCAAAATCTTCTCCAAAAGTAGTACAAGAACGATCAGCCTCAAGCTCTCTCTCTCTCTCTCTCTCTCTCTCTCTCTCTCTCTCTCTCTCTCTCTCTCTCTCTCTCTCTCTCTCTCTCTCTCTCTCTCTCTCTCTCTCTCTCTCTCTCTCTCTCTCTCTCTCTCTCTCTCTCTCTCTCTCTCTCTCTCTCTCTCTCTCTCTCTCTATCTCTCAAAAGCTAATAGTATGAATGTGTAATCTCAACAAAACACCAAAAACCTAATTATAAAGTCCTAACCACGTCTTGGGCTCTTTTCGTAAATACTGAAACTTCTGAGACAAAACTGTAAATCTCCAAAGTCTTCATTAATGTGCTGGCGCGGGTTGCATCGATCGATGCCAAGGGTGCAACGATCGTTGCAACGGTCGATCAGACTTGGTGAAATTAGCTCTCACGGCTTTAGCTCCCAATCTTGCCCAAAATACTCCAATATCTCCAATAATCCTCCAAACGTGCATGTACCTAATAAACACATGTAATGACTCGAAAGACACTACAAAAGACTCTAAAACATACTTATACCATGGCTTAAAATAGGTAAAAACCATGATATATCATCCATCAATTAGATCATCACTCGACCCACAATTGGTTATGCGGCTGGGACCTCCATTCTCAAGCTCATCTGGTGAGCCACCATAGCTTCTAAGGACGGAACAACGTCACCTCCCACCAGCTCTTCCTTAGACATCAACCTAACGCAATCAGCCTCGGTCCACGGAGGATCCGCAGAGTCAGCGCCGTCCTGACCCATCGACTGAAACGCCGAAGGTTCGGCATGCTCCAAAAAATCGGAGGAATAACTAGGTACCCCAAACTTAGATGTAATATATACAGAAACCGGATATAAACATCAGCTGGATGAGGTCAGAAGAATACGGCAGTCCAAAAGCAGAAACTTACCAGACATGGTTAATGATACTCTTCGTGCTGGAAAGGATTTTCAAGTACGCTAAGTCACCTTCCTTAGCCACTTGAGTGCGTAACTAAAAAGAAGAAGAGTGAAGTTGTAGACAGAAGGGAAAAAAAAAAGAGAAAAGGTATGCCTAACAATTCTAAAATACCCAACCATGATGAAAAATTCAGTCAGTTTGGTATATCATATTCTCATCAAGACTGATCACCTCAGAAAACCAAACGAAGAAATAACGGTGCGCCAAATGGCCAACTTGGCTTGGCTTCTCAAATAATATCTTCAAGCGAGGCTTAAAAGACGAATAGTAGGTCCTACTGGTAGACTAATTCGTCTTATGATTGGTGAGTTCTTCAAAGACTTAGAAGCTCACCTTGATGTCGCACTCCGCCCCCAGAGTCAGCTACACCAACATATTATAAACCGTAATCGGGCAGACTTGCGAAAAGGCCAGATCACGTCTAAGGCAATAGGATACAAAGAGCTCATGTAAGGTAAACTGCAGCTCGCACTGCGTGAAAAAAACCTCTTAAAAGTAGATATATCCTTGAGGAGGAGTCCATGGACGATCCTCCAACCCAGGAACCTTGACCTCAACCCGAGGAGAAAACTCGGACTCGGATGTCAACTCCTCCTAGAAATTAAGGTCACTCCATGTCGGAGAACCTCCACCAGCATACTGAAACATCGGCAACCAGTGTTGATGAGCTCTCATACAACCTCGCTCACTCCTATCACATTGGCCCCCATGATCGGTATAGACACTTTGATCAGCAAAAGAAGTGCCATCCTCGAATATATTCCTCTGGTTACTTCGGACTAGCGGGAGGCAATCCTCGCCGACCTCCTCACCTTGAGAAGAATTAGTATACTCTGAGTAAAAGTTGGAATCAGTGTTGGATTGGATATCAATCTTCCAGGATTTAGAATCCATACCAAGATTCGACGGAACGAGAAAATCAATTTTCCAAATGACCGGAAAAGATAATTCACCCGCTAAACAACAGAAAGCCACAAAAAATGTAGAATAAGAGGACGATTACCTCCCTAAAGACTCAAAAAATGAATAAAAAAAGGGGGACTTATGCAACGGGCTATGCCACCCAAACCAACTGAGGGAAGTCGACGATACTAGTCAAAAATAGGGAAGGATGAAATATGTGAGGTTTTAAATAAAGAAATGGAGAGAAACTGAAAAGCCTGAATTGACGTGTGGCAGAGGGGTGTGGCGATCGATGATGCCCCCACCACGTGCCGAAAATTGGCGGGAAACATTACGACGGTTGAGTATTGACGTCGCTTCATTGACCACACGTCAGAACAATTCGCGGGAAATTCCGTAACCTTAATCACCTATGATTATTTGACTGCTAGACATGGCTAAGATGTGCCGAGCTAATCATAAAACTTAAAACAAATTTGGTGCATTCGCCAAAAGCTTCAGTCACCGAACTGAGGGGGGAGGCTTATTGTTGGAGGTGGGCTTAGGATCCCCAATTAGCTAGGCCCATCTCGACAACTTGAGGCCCATTTACCCAACTGAAGTCAGCCTAGTTCAAACTCATGTGGACCCACCAACCTATCATAATAAAAACACTGATCTTCAATCTCGATCTCGATCACATGAAGACGCATGGTGGAGTAGATAGACGAACAATTTCCTACTTAATCAGTATACGTACAATAATTGTTGGGGTGAAAATCCCCTCGGCGAAAATAATAACCGAAAAGCATAGCTAAATAATCGGACACGGACGTTCATCATATTTCATACGAACGGAGCTTCGTATAGTTAGTATTTTATACGAAGAACTTAGTATCGATGACGTTTCGTATGAATAATATTTTATACGAAAAAACTTCAAACGGATAACATTTCATACAAAACAGACAAAACTATTCACCAAAACATCCGAACGGATCGAGCTGACAAATACATCTATCAACAGAAGCTACTAATAGACGAAGCATCAAAAGAAGCAACTTTCGAGCTGAAACAGCTTAGATCCGAGTTGAACCAGCTCGAAATTTCCAAGCTAAACCAGCTCGAATCCAAGCATGCCCCTTCTCATTTCCTGAGCAAAAATCCATCCCTTCAGATGTTCCGAGCTGAATGTACTCCGTGGAAACTTCCGAATTTACTTCTCAAACTTTCCGAGCGGATATTCCACTTAGATTGTATGATCAAACATTTTCCGATATCTCCTTCTTTGGATGCGCAACTAGCCGGAATCCATATTCGAAAACATCGACTTATACGTTTCTAGCCGTTAAACCAAAATTGTAGGATATAGTCAGATGAAATACGAATTTGGACCCAACCTACAAGATTCGTATTTCCTAGACATTGGGCCGAATCAAGAAGTTTATGCTCAAAAGTACTGGGAACATCCTTTTTCGACCCATTCGGCAAAATAGGTTAAGCCGCGGAAAGATAGTCGCCAAAATAAGAGGATAAAATGGAAGAAGGGAAGAGGAAGATATCTCCGAGCAGAAGAGGAAAATCCGAGCTGAAAATGTAAATCTTAATGGAAATGGAAGGAGACGATAACATGAAGATTTCTGAATATCTTGCGAACGAAGATCCTTGAAGCCGACTTGCCGCGGCTATATAAGGAGATGGCAGTCCTACGTCTTAGACATCTGGAAACACCCTAGCATCTAGACTTAGCATTTAGCAATTTTCTTAGCCTCTTTGTTTTTTGTACTCTCTTTTCCGATCTATTATCAATAAAATATCCTCCGTGTTCCTATTTCGGTGTGTTTACTTTTGAGATTTATGTTCCCTAAAAGTTTAGCTCTACAAGTTTTGACTGTGCGAGTTCCGACTCTCATAGTTTGGCGCCGTCTGTGGGGACATAGAAGTTTCTTACACATAAAAACCACCAATTAGCGGATCCGAAGATATCACATGTTGGCAACCGACGAAACGGAAGGCAATACCACCACAACTGACATCACTACGGGAAACACCGCCACGGATGCAACAGTTACCGCAATGCTGTTCGAGTTGAACGAGATGGTGGCTGCCCTAAGGCAGAGGACCGAAGAACAAAAGAGGGTAAATAGTACTATCACAGAGCGGATCGAGAAACTAAGAACTGGAAACCTAAAGCGGAACACCCGAACAGTGAATTTGCCTTAAATGAACGTAAAAGATTGGATTTCCCGACATCCGACAAATCGGGAAGGAACGCATCGCAAAACCGTGCGCAAACCACAGGTGAACAAACTCCTCCGACGACTAGACCCAACTTAGCGGATCCCCCCCCTTGATCTGAGGACGAAGACTCGCAGCGCCAAATGACACAGAGGATTTGGGAAACGAGAATCCGATTCCTCCTGGAAATCAGACAAGACCACATTCTAACGAAGATGAAGAAAGGATCGAAGCGGATCGATAAATCCCTGAACTAAGCGATGATGAACTTTCGGAAGAAGAAGACGTACAGCGGACTCAACCGAACGAGTTGACTGAAAGACGACGAAGCAATAAACGGATTGAACTCGATGAACTCAGACACGCGCTGGCTCAAACAATAGTGGAGATCAATACCATACGATCACAAGTTCACCGGGTGACGAGCGCTGCGCCGGAGATCGATTGCGTCTTGGAAGAAACACGGAAGACATCGTTCAAAGCTCAAGTCACCGAGAAACGAATCTCCAATCCGGGTAAGCTCAAAATCCCAAGCTACGACGAAACGACTAATCCGAAAGCTCACATGATAGCTTTCTGTATCGCGATGAGAAGGGAACATCTCGGGCGAAGGAGAGAGATGCTGGTTTTTGTCTCTTGTTCGTATAACATCTGAAAGGAGCGGCCCTCGAAGGGTTCTCCATACTAGAACAATATTCCATTGGAAACTTTCAACAGCTTTCCGAGAAATTTATGAAATAAAACTCGATCTTGATGGATAGAGATACTTCCGACATTGATCTGTTGTCGATGTGTCAAGGCAATACAGAGAGCCTGTAGAAATTCATCGAACGAATCAAAAAGGTGGCGACGAGAATCGAAGGCTTAAGTGACAAAGTGGGCATCAACGCGCTGAAGAAGGCACTTTGCTCCGACTTGAACTTCTGGAAGGAAATCTCACTAAATCGACCCCAGACAATGGCGGACGCTTTCCAAAGAGCAATATACTTTATCGTCGACGAGGAGGAAATGAAAGTTCTATCCGAGAAGCATAAATCGACGAAACAACCGAGCAAGGAGGCCCGTCTATCCGCTAGCGCAAGCAGCGAGAACAAAATCTCCAAACCAATTAGCAGCTTGCAACCCGAGAAGGTAGGCATATCTCACAATTATCAAATCGGCGCAGACGGACATGAAGACGGATCAAACGAACGAAGGAAATGTTCATGGAACACCTGGACGAGGAACCATAACGTGTATGATGAGAAAGCATTTTGCGATCACCACCAATCATACGGACATCGCGTTGCCGACTGTCGTAGACTAGGCGTTAAACTCGCTGAAAAACTTGTAGCTGGGGAACTTGGAGATACGATAACCTTGAAGGATTTCGACAACGGCGAAACCAGAAATTGGCCAACTAATCTGAACAAGAACGGCGAGTCAAACCAGAGGATCAAGAGCGAAAAGAGCTGATCGAAATTGGCAATAACAAGTGAAGAAGAAGAAACGACAAAGTACCTAAGGCGAATAACCGACAAAGGATAAATATGATCGTAGAAGGGCGGCAAGATTGTCAAAGTACCAGACCATCCGTCAATCCTTATCTGAGACGGCCATGGGGAGTCGACGATCAACGAAAGGGATCGAGGAAAAGTGTCCAGCGGAGCATGTGGTATCAATTCCCGAGCAACACAATATCGTTCGAAGACAACTGGATCCCAGGGTTTGATCAACCTCGCGACGAACCCCTTGTAGTAGAACTAACCATCAAAGATCGCCATGTACCGAGAATCCTAGTCGACACTGGAAGCTCTGTGGACGTAATCTTCTGCAAAACTTTGAGAAGGATGAATATAAGCTTGAACAAGGTAACACCTTTCCAATAATCTTCAGCATGATTTGTTGAAGACACCATAGCTACTTTTGGAATGATCAAGCTACCGATACTCGCAAGAGGAATTACCAAAGTCGTTGAATTTTTGGTCATAGACCGTCCGACAATCTACAGTGCGATCTTGGGAATTCCATGAATAAACTTCATGAAAGCCGTCCCGTCAACTTATCATCTCTGCATGAAACTCCCAACCTCTTCCAGGATAACGAAAATTTGGGGAAGCCGAGGGAAGCAAATACCATGTAGCCTTTGAAGCAACGATTCAGTCCGACAAACGGACATGTTGGAGAGAAGTTATCCGCCTCGCCGAATAAACAATCAAGGTCAAAGTTTCTCTGCGGGAGATTAGGTCCTAAGGAGAGTATGAAGAAATTCGACACTTCATAGCACCGGATCGGATTAGGAAGGACCGTACATGATCACAAGAGAAATCCGCCCCAAAGTATACGAGCTCGAAACCATGAACAACACTAGGATACTGAAGGGATGGAACACGACGCATCTGAGGAAATTCCGCTACTAAAGACTTCAAAACGTCTATAAAAAATTGAAACGCTTTGAACTACGAGATGGCTTGATACCCGAAAGGGGTACGTATGCAGCCGATCTTTCAATCGGTTCAACTATGCCCCTCTCAAAAAATGGGGGGGGGGGGAGTGGGTCCGTATATATCTGGACTTCCACCTCAGAATCCAGCTATTTTCAAAACAACTTTCGGGCTCGTAAGAGGATTTTCGGACAAAGTTACTCGGAAACATTCGGACACGCAGAACCATCCGCACATCTGATCGAAAACTTCGAGCATGCCAACTCAAAAATCCGAGTGGATCAGCTCGGAAAGACCAAATAACCCGAGCAGGCCAGCTCGGAAACTCCACATAAGTTAGCTCAGAATTCCCGTTTGAGAGCCTTCATGACTCTCAGATCGCAAAGCCGATTCGTTCAACGCATTTTAAGAAACACAAGACGAAGGATCATAACCACAGGTACAACATATCCACAATAGTTCAACTCCCCAACCAAACGCTTGGATTTGTCCAATAACGAAAATAAACCCATTCTCATTTTCATTTAATTTACTTCTCTTAGATCGAAATTAGGATATAAACCTCGTAACTTAGAATTCGTTTACTATCACGTCATACCTAGTCGAGTGCATGTTTCTTTGATTGTTAGGAATAGTTTATCTTGTCTGCTGACAGCCACATCAGACAAACAAATACATCCTTTACGGATATTAGCCTACACGTCCTATACGGATTGAGGCTCTATACATCCAACAAACGGATAAAATCGCTCTATATAAATTTTAAATACCGCCTAGTATGTTTATTATCGTCGAAGGGAACATATGTCGAGCAAACCCGGAACCAGTATTAGAGTTGATAGTACACCCCAAAAAATCGAGTATGACGCTACTCAGCACACTGGTAAAATGACGACATATCAAAGTATATCTTGGTCTGACATTTTGAAAGGTATTTCCTGCGGATATCGGCTCACTATCGATAATGGAAAATGTAAGACGAAAGTCTCACGGAAAAACGAAATTGAAGTCCAAACACAGTAAACACAACACGCTGGTCTCGACAATGTCATTATTGAGTACACGACCGACGAAGGGAAGATAAGACGTGAAACCCCCGCACTAGTACTGAAGTCAAAAGTAAAACTCTGAAACCTAGTAAGGCGCTTCCGAGCACACTGTTTAATCATTACAAGTCCGCAAGAAGAGTACATCTTGTTAATCTTCGGACTTAATTTCGAAACTCAATAAGACGCTTCCGAGCACTCTGGTCTAATCATTACAAGTCAACAAGAGGAGCACGTCTCGCTAATCATCGAACTTAATTTCGAAACCCTGTAAGACGCTTCCGAGCACACTGGTTTAAACTCATCACAAGTTCGCAAGAAAAGTACATCTCGCCAATCTTCGAACTTGGTTCCAAAATCTAATCAAACGCTTCCAAGCACGCTAGTTTTAGTCAACTCACTCCCACAAAACAGAAACCAAAAGAACGAGTCCACCTTCGGACGAAACCCTTTTGATTTTCCAAAACCAATCAATACAATGACAACACAACTGCGCGTCCCCTCGCGGAACCGGTATAATCAGAGAACATAGAGATCTGGCTCGGATCCAAGCCTACCAGCTCGGAAACTCCAATATGGATCTCGGGTCCGAGCTAGTCAGCTCGGAAATCTTGAGGTTGCCAGCTCAGAAAATACGAGCTGACCAGCTTGGAAATTCTGAGCTAACTTGCTCGAAAATTCCGAGGTGGAGCCTGGACATTTCGAGCTAACCAGCTCAGAAACTCTGAGAAGAGGCTCAGAAGTTCCAAGCTAAACAACTCGGATCTTCTAGGCCGACCATCTTCGAGCTAAACAGTTAAGACATCTCTAGAAATTCTAAGTAAAGCATGACTACATAGTTCGGACGGTCGTCACGAACATCTAGCATTCGGCGAACAATCCGATGCGTTGAAGAACACTCAACAATAACTCTGAATACTTAAAATAATCAACTCAATTAAAACATACAAGGTAGTTGGTTCATATCGGAACGAGCAACCGTCCAAGGAAAAGAACCACTACATACAGCAAACGCCACTAAACCCGAATTTTAGAACTACACATCTCTGTGGGATGAATCGACAACATCGCCTGAAAACATAGACACCATCCTCATCCAAACGACCTCTTGACCTCAGGTCCGCTTCTTCAGACTCAAACGCGGAAGGACCCCCAGCAACCAAATCTAGGTTGCTTCTTACCGCGATAAACCGACTTTGCCTCTCTATGGCCGACGGCAATTTCGAGAAGATTTTGCGGAATTTGGATAATCGAGACGCAATATTCTTAAGCATTCTTTTCTTTCCTCTCTCAGTTGCATCCTGAAGAGACGCCTCACGAGAGATCCCCCTTTCCGCGAGTTGAATTCTTAAAACCTCAGCTTCAGAAAAAGCTTTGTTTCTCTCGGTGTCAAGGGAAAGTCTTGCCGCCTAAAACTCGTTTTTCTTGTCTTCGATAGAAGCCTTCAAAGCGGCAACGAAATTCACCAAGTTTGCATTATCAACGAAATGCCTTGCATTGTGGCTTTGAATCCTTTGAAACTTTCCATCAGACTCGGCGGAAACGATTAGTCGAAGCCCACACCTTTGACAAATTTTTTACGATCAAATCAATTAAGTTGCAGGGAAAGAAATATTGCCTTACATCGAAGGAAGAAACTAACCCACACGAGATAATCGCCGCAAATCATATCCTCGTACTTCGTTGGATAGTCTCCAGGATGACGGACGCCCGCGCAAAAGCTGGCAACCTCAGCAGCGTTGGTATACATAAAACTACCATTATCGCGATCAAACCGGCTCAGATCGGAATCTGTCTGCGGAACCTCAACATCCTTTACATGTCTCTTTTCCGCTTTCGACTGGACTCAGACGTGACGACCTGATCCGACGATTCGGAGAGTGATACTTGGGGGATGGTTATCTCCTCGCCGTCACCGACATTGGTACATGCAATGGGAATACCCTCGCCCAGTGTAGGATATTGACCGACCCATTCTTCAGGACCGTAGTAATCGAAGTCAGGAAGCCCCATTTCACTGTTATGCCATGCGGAAATCAAATCATCATCTTGAAGTAACACATCATCATGATGTTCATCGTCATCCGCTCGTTCGTCGATCTTCATCGCTTGACGGATCATGTCCATTCGGCTCGCTCGGATAACACGCTCAAAGGAGAAATGCCTTTTTCAATTTGTGCTTCCGTTCTGAAATTTTCCGATGAGTTCGATCAAGTTCGGCGGACACCTTAGGCAGATATCTTTTTCTGTTGAGGTAAGAAGACAAAAGATTAAAAGGCCGGCCAACAACGGACATAAATGATGCAAAACCAAACAACCAAATCTGCTACCAAGTTTTCCCCATTTCGATTTCATCAGCGGAATGCAATCCCCTTCAATGGACGCCTCGTCAATCAAAACATAGAAAAATTATGCCTCCATTGGGGATCGTGATTTTCGAAATTTGAACAATTGTCTGATGCGTATAAGGCTTGAGGTAATATTCAGGACCGCCGTGTATCGGAATCATGATCAACAAGTTCCTAAGATGTAACACTCAGAACTCGACATCGCATTCAAAACTGCGGACTACCATTCCGTTCAAATGCCGCAGACCTCGAGGAGTGATCTGCGTGAGCGCCAATCCAAAGTGCCGAAGGTATTGGACTATAAGCCTATGGACCGGAAACCGAGGACGCATGACCAAAAGAAATACTCGTACACCAAGAAATAACCTTTCGGCGGATAATCGACTCGGTCGTAGGTAGATGACACCTTGATCTTCACAGTTTCGGGAGTTCTGAAATCACGCCGAAGCTTCTCAATCGACTTTGCTATGCATAAAGTTGAACCATGAGTTTCCGGAGTCTCTTTCTTTTTTCTTGGACGAGCCGCTTTCGGTTTCTCCGGAGAAAGGTCTCAATGGTGCAAAGCTTCCTCCCGAGTAATGTGGGTATCCTTGAACTCTTTCTTGATCGTAGCAGCGAAGCATTGACCATTTTCCAGAAATATGGCATCGGCTCCGGCCGAGGATCATGGTCGACTAGAGCGATACCTATTCGACTGCCAAACCCCAGAAAACTTCCCTTCGGAAGAAAAATTGGCATAGCCATGATTCGACGCATGGTTCGTCATTTCGCCACGTCCGTCAGCCGAAAAACGCCGCAGAAAAGAAGTCCAAACTTGGAAAAGATCCAAAGCTTCAAATTTTACAAGAACGAAGAAGAAAACTTTGACAAAAATCACAAAAGCTAGAAAGGAATTATAAAGAGAAGTTACATTTGAGTTATTTTCTTTGGAGTGAAGGAGTGAAAAATGAAGTGGGGAGGAGTGAATACTTATAGATTTTACAACGTCATAGAGCTTTGAGATGATTACACTGAAATCATTTTTCATAAACATGCTCAAGAAAATCATGATGGAGCTGATCATGATTAGGCATGGTGTCGGAATCGGCGTGGCTTTGCGCAAGAAAATCGATTACGGTCGAAGTACAACGAACGGAAGAGCAATGAAACAAAAATGGCCGGATCAAAGTTTTTTTTGGACAATTGTTTTCGCCTTGAACACTAAGTAACCTCACCATCATCGCATTAGAGTCTGACGAGCTGGGGGGCTAACTGTTGGGGTCAAAATCTCCTCGGCGAAATAATAGCCGAAAAACATAGCGAACCAACCGGACACGGACGTTCATCATATTTCAATCAAACGGAGCTTCGTATAGTTAGTATTTTATACGAAGATATTAGTATCGATGACGTTTCGTATGAATAATATTTTATACAAAAAAATCAAACGGATAACATTTCATACGAAACGGACAAAACTATTCACCAAAACATCCAAACGGATCGATCGGACAAACACATCTCTCGATAGAAGCTACAGATAGACGAAGCTTTCAAAAAAGCAGCTCGGATCCAAGCATGCCCCTTCTAATTTTCCGAGCAAAAATCCATTTTTTCGGAAGTTCCGAGCCGAATTCATTCCTTGGAAACTTTCGAGCTGGATTTACTCCTCAAACTTTCCGAGCGGATATTCCACTTAGATCGTATGATCAAAAACTTTCCGATATCTCCTTCTTCGGATGTGCAACTAGCCGCAATCCATCTTCGAAAACATCGACTTATACATTCGTAGCCGTTAAACCAAAATCGTCGGATAAAGTTGGACGAAATACGAATTTGGGCCCAACCTACAAGATTCGAATTTCCGATACTTTGGGCCGAATCATGAAGTCTATGCTCAAACGGACTCGGAACATCCATTTTTGGCTCATTCGGCAAAATAGGTTAAGCCGCGTAAAGATAATCGCCAAAATAAGAGGATAAATTCGAAGAAGGGAAGATGAAGATATCTCTGAGCAGAAAAGGAAATTACGAGCTAAAATGTAAATCTTAACGAAAATGGAAGGATATGATAACTGGAATATTTCCGAATATCTTGCGGGCGAAGATCCTTGAAGCCGACTTGCCGCAACTATATAAGGAGATGGCATTCCTACGACTTAGACATCTGGAAATATCCTAGCATCTAGACTTAGCACTTAACAATTTTCTTAGCCTCTTTTGTTCTTTGTACTCTCTTTTCCGATCTATTATCAATAAAATATCCTCCGGGTTCCTATTTCGGTGTGTTTACTTTTGAGATTTATGTTTCCTAAAAGTTTAGCTCTACAAGTTTTGACAGTGCGAGTTACGACTCTCACAATGATCACCTCTGAAGCACGCCACATAGTAGTTCAGGCGCAGAGCTCGAGGCACTATGCCCCGTAAAGATACACATGACGACATGTTGCCCCGAATTGAAGGAGATCTCACACCACGATTCCTTCTATAAATACTCGCCGAAGATCACGTATGAAGGACACATTGAATTTTATTACTCACAACTACTACTTGTAATCTCTCTTTTGCTACGACATAGTCTCTTAAAGCTTGTTTAGAAAACTGAACTGCTCTCCCTTCGAATTTGTTTGAAAATCTAAACATTTCGCCGCTTTTCGGCTATATCAATATGCACATGGTCCCGAACCTACTCTTCACACAAATTATAATCTATTTTTGTAATCAAATGTCTCGTCAAAGACAATCTTTCTATTTAAATAAGAAATATCAGCTTAATCCACAATAAGGAATACTTAATGATTCCTTAGATCAACATTATATCATTCATAAGTGTTTCAGGTGCCGTTCAAGACCACACTTCAATTTTTTTTTATTTTTTAGTTAAAATAATAAATTTAAAAAGTTATGTGAATGGTGACAAATATAGAAACCACTATGCGGTCAGTCACACCCACATTTACCATTTGTAACCTTAGTCTTTTATTTCTTTTGCTTATAAAGTTTACCAAAAGTTACTAATTTAAAGAAAACTCTACTGAGTTGAGAAAAAAAACTCTATTAAAAAAACATTGTTGATGACTCGATATTGATGTAAGCTTCGAAGGAAGATCACAATGAACCGATCTGAGGTTGACGCCAAGGCTGTAGTGAGGCCTCTCCTTGGTGCCACGAACAAGATAGAACGATGGAGCACGAGCAGCTAGACTGAAGTTGCTCTTTGTCGATGCTAAATGATGGATCAATGAGAAGTTAGATTGGAACAAGGACGAGTTGGTATGAGTTGCAAGAGGGAATCCGCACACAAGCTCCTCATGGCCGCACAGAACAAGCAAGTAGCTCTACGCTTTTTCTTTCAATTAAACGTTAAGTGAAAAAAATACAAGTGTTAGGCTAAATAAGCCTTTAGTTTCGAAACTCTAAGAGAAATTCAACAGAAATGGTCCTTAAGGCCTTACAAGAATTAAAATAAAAGATAAAAGCCTAATAGGTCGTGTATGGCTTGTTGGTCGGATGGACCATACTTCTCTACTAATGGGTCGGGCCTCGGATTACCTCATTAAAAACTATAGTGGGAAAACCCATTTGGGATAAAACCACACTAAAGGAAAAATAGCATAACCTTGCTCCAAAGAGATGTTGCAGTGCCGTCCTGGTCTCCAAACATAAGTCTGAAATGCGTCAAGTCCGTGAGCTTCTAAATAAGGCAAGTCCAGAAACCATTAGGTTAGAACTTGTGTAGATTCTTCATCCGAGCCGGTATGGGCTTGATTCCAACTATCCTGGATTCCCCGATGAGTCAGGATTTTAGAACAAGTTCATTTGTTGCTTGATTCATCCTGGTCCGTTCTGAACCCTCCCATAAATAACAGTTGGTCTCCAACGAGTTCTTTAGAAGTGTTCTGTTTTGTAACATGCATAACTACCTCATGTGAAAGGTTATTAAAACACTTCCACTTTTTGATGACTTCTTGATGGCTTAAGGTTCTGGAACAGGTTGAGTCGCAATTTAAATCCTTCTGGTTAAGTAGATATGATCCAAAACGTACACTTATATCCCTAATGCAATCAAAATGTTTCTCTCCAAAAACATATACTGGTTTGGTGAGCCATCATATAGTCTGCTGGGCTGATGTTGGCTTGATGTCTTCATCAGATACTCACTTTGTCAAGTGACTCTAACATAGAGGTGTCCAACTCGATTCCCATGTGTGGCAAAAAGAATCAAACACTACAAGATTAAATAATAACAGTTGGTTTTATAAACCGGACTTGGTGTTACCAAATCAGAACTTCTGGGGCTAATTTGTTCATAAAGATATTATAACGGCTCAAATTGCGTTAACGGATGATATTTTGGAGCATTTTGGAAATTTTCTTAAATCTCTAAACCCGATCCTTGTAATTTTGTACAGGAACCTTTCGCTCGCTCAGGTTCAGATCGCCTGAACCAAAACAAAATGCTCCGGTCACTTCTTCGCCGACGCGACGACGGCCGTTCGCTTCGAACCCTAACCACGTCTTCATCCACCGTCCGGCCACCATTTTCTCCTCTCCGTAGTCTCTGCACATCCGGTCAGACGTTGACTCCTGCCCCGCCGCCGCCGCCGCCACCTCCTCCACACCCGATCTCGTCATCCGCCTCTGAAAAAGAATTCCGTAAGTACGCCGGATACGCAGCACTCGCTCTCTTCTCTGGCGCTGCTACTTATTTCTCGTTCCCCTTTCCTGAAAATGCCAAACACAAGAAGGCTCAAATCTTCCGATACGCTCCGTTGCCCGAAGATCTTCACACTGTCTCCAACTGGAGCGGTACTCATGAGGTCCAGACTAGGAACTTTAACCAGCCGGAGACTCTAGCTGATCTCGAAGCTCTTGTCAAGGAAGCTCATGAGAAAAAGAACAGGATTCGACCCGTTGGATCGGGTCTTTCCCCAAATGGGATAGGTTTGTCTCGCTCGGGAATGGTGAATTTGGCGCTCATGGACAATGTACTGGAGGTGGATAAAGAAAAGAAGAGAGTTCGGGTGCAGGCTGGGATTAGGGTCCAGCAGTTAGTTGACACCATTAAAGAGTATAATCTCACTCTCCAGAACTTTGCCTCCATTAGAGAGCAGCAGATTGGTGGCATTATTCAGGTTTGCATACGCTTCTCTTCCTTGTGTGAAGTTAAGGGTTGTTATCTTTATCATTTGATTGTGAACCTAAGAAACAGCTTCTGCAATTTCGCTTGTTCTTTGAAGTTTAGGCTCTGAATTTGGTTGTTTACGTTCAGGTTGGGGCGCATGGGACAGGTGCTAGATTGCCTCCTATTGATGAGCAAGTGATCAGCATGAAGCTGGTCACTCCTGCAAAGGGAACAATTGAACTTTCAAAGGACAATGATCCAGAGCTCTTTCATCTAGCTCGATGTGGCCTTGGTGGGCTTGGAGTTGTTGCTGAGGTCACCCTCCAATGTGTTGAAAGACAGGAACTTGTGGAGCACACATACGTCTCAAACTTGGAAGAAATCAAGAAAAATCACAAGTTAAGTGTTGCCAACTTTCTTTTATCTTAGTCTTAAAATTATGCCTCCACTCTTGAAAACCCACCCATGTCCAGCATACAAAATCTGCTTCTGTTCAGATTACAAGAGAAGTATCAGGTTGATGCAAATGCTTTAAATTTTTGTTCACTTTCTAGTTACTGCCCCCAACATAGTGCATTTCTATCATTTGGGAACGAACTACCTCTAATATGAAGCAAATCGATCTCATAAATTGTCAGTGTGGAAGTTTTCCTAACTTTCGTTTTTGTTTCTGGCTGTTTAGAAAATTGCTCTCTACAAACAAGCATGTGAAGTACCTGTATATTCCTTATACTGACACAGTCGTGGTTGTAACATGCAACCCTGTATCAAAATGGAGTGGGGCACCTAAGGACAAACCAAAGTACACTACGGAGGAGGCTTTAAAGCACGTCCGTGACCTCTATAGAGAGAGCATTGTGAAGTATAGGTATCGTTATGCTTTAGTTCTTATGTCTAACTTGGTTTCTGTAGTGTAGAGGACTAAATGAAATACAAAACAATTATTTTCCCATGATATATCAGGGTCCAGGACTCTAGTAAGAAGTCTCCTGACAGCAGGGAGTCGGACATAAACGAGCTTTCATTTACTGAGTTGAGAGATAAGCTACTTGCCTTGGATCCTCTCAATGATGTTCATGTTGGAAAAGTAAATCAAGCGGAGGCTGAGTTTTGGAAAAGATCAGAAGGATACAGAGTAGGGTGGAGTGATGAAATCCTGGGTTTTGACTGTGGTGGTCAACAGTGGGTATCAGAAACTTGTTTTCCTGCTGGAACTCTCGCTAAACCTAGCATGAAAGACCTTGAATACATTGAAAAGCTGAAAGAACTGATAGAAAAGGAAGCAATACCAGCACCTGCTCCAATAGAGCAGCGTTGGACAGGCCGAAGTAAGAGCCCTATGAGTCCTGCATTCAGCACTGCAGAGGATGACATTTTCTCATGGGTAACTCTTGTTTGCATTCTGTTCCCCCCCTAAATTCTCTTTAACTTTCGTTAATATAAGTGTAAATGAAATATTGGTGTCAGTCTTTAGGAAGTGTGGATCTTGCCTCTCTGCCTCTGTTAGTGAGGAAAACATTTTGGAATATTGATGATGTCATGCACATAGAACGAACTCGGTAGAAATGATGCAACA
This sequence comes from Orychophragmus violaceus, assembly GCA_030180135.1. Taxonomy (NCBI): domain Eukaryota; kingdom Viridiplantae; phylum Streptophyta; class Magnoliopsida; order Brassicales; family Brassicaceae; genus Orychophragmus; species Orychophragmus violaceus. The sequence continues at coordinate 74,140,791 of CM058231.1, forward strand.
TAATTTACCTTAGGGGTTAGATTGTTGTTTCACGTGGTAGATTCTTGCTATTGACCGATCTTGTTTCTTTCTCTCTCTCCCAGTTGGTAGCCATGTACGCTTATAATATGCTAAATTACATGTTGTGGCAGGTTGGTATAATCATGTACCTCCCGACAGCAGACCCTCGCCAGAGGAAGGACATCACAGATGAGTTTTTCCACTATAGACATTTGACACAGGCACAATTGTGGGATCATTATTCAGCGTATGAACATTGGGCTAAAATTGAGGTAATTGTAGATTTTCTAGTCTAGAGATGGTCCTTCTGATTCACTTACCTTTATCGAGTCTAATAAATTAGTAAGATACTGTAACAAAAACTGGACAAAAACACTCCGTATCTTAATACTTTTTTTTTCTGCTTGTAATGCAATTGTTGTCATGTGATAAGTAAGCAAACGAAATGAGAATCTGTTGAGGTTGGACAATTTCTTATTTGAGTGTTGAAATGTTGATGTAATCAGATACCAAAGGATAAAGAGGAACTTGAAGGCCTACAAGCAAGACTAAGAAAACGATTCCCGGTAGATGCATACAACAAAGCACGAAGGGAGCTGGACCCAAACAGAATCCTCTCCAACAACATGGTGGAGAAGCTCTTCCCGGTCTCCAACACTGCTTAAAATAAAAACATTTTAATCAATAGGTTATTTCCTCCTTAAATACCTCTTTTTTTTTGGGATCCTCTACATCTTTTCATTGCAGCTGTGTGTTTGTAAGAAGAGAGGTTGGAAAGTGGAACAAAAAGTGTACATTGAGTTTTACTACGCGAAGCTCATGAATAAATACTCTTATACATTTTCTCATTCTTGTTGTTCTGTTGTGATTCCTTAATTTCAGTTGCCCAAGTTGGTTGAATAAGGGTTTGTGGCCGGTTTTCCTAGCCACCAAAAGTCTAATCTAGATGGCTTTTCTGATTTCGTTTTCGATTTGGTTGAGACTGACATGTCATGGCTGGTAAACAGGTATGGTTTTAGTTATCTGGAATTGATAGTTGATGGTCCTTTACTTAGGGCCTAGTCTGTACTACTGAGTGCTGACTAAGTGACTAACCCACATCACTTCCTACTGCCTGTTTGAATTGGAGCCCCCTGAGTTCTGTTTTCTTTTCAGTTGATTCTTGTTGGTTTTGATTTCTCAATGCCGAAATCACCTTCTACTAATCTAGCCTTGATATAGCCAGAGAACTGAAGTTATGTTTTTTACCAAATACATCACATGATGCTTTGACATTCTAGGCTATGTTCTAAATGATCAGCAAGAAATAGATAACTTAGATGTCTACTCTAACCTTACATTGCTAGTTATTAAATATCATCAATGATAGAGGAGCACAGTTTAATTTTATTAGTAAGATAAATAGGTAACAAGCATACATCAAAGTTTGGAGAAAACTCGCATAAAGGTAATAAATAAAATTAACAAATAAAGGGAAAATAATTGTGTAATTCCAAACAAGGGAAGAAAAAAGACAAGAAGCAAAGCTTGTGTTTCTTCTACGGCCGTTATAAATCCAAGCACACCTTAGAAGAACCAATCCTACCATTCACAATCTATTATCTCCTCTACTTTTGCTATTTACATTCATCATCGACTTCTTCATGAAACCCCACCAAGAACTCTCTTCAGCTCGGATTTCTGTTCCGCTGTCAGCTTCGACGGATATTTAACTCTAAGCTTCAATCTCAGGTTACCTTTTTTTCCTGCTTCTTTAGAGATAGGCATTCCTTCGTTTGGAACAATGATCTCGTGATCGGGGTTGATGATATCGGTTAATGGGATCATGAGAGTCCTTCCATCAAGCGTGATCAGGTCGATGGTCTTACCAGTCAGTGCTTCAAGTAGAGTGATCTCCTGATTGACCACAAGGTCGTTACCGTCTCTCTGATAAACAGGATGTGGCTTCTCTTCAAGGATAAAGATAATATCTGCTGCTATGATTCCAGGCTCTTCATTGCCTTTCTTAGGGAAAGTAAGCTTTGTGCCTTTCTTCCACCCGGGTTTTATTTCTATGGGCAATATCTCCTCCACGACCCTTGTTTTACTGCAAAGCCAAACAACACGAGTCATAACAGTATTGAGACATCACATCAGTCGCTTTCCGAGTCCAACCAACCAATGGTAAACAAGCTCAAACTTCCATCTCTACATATACCACCGCAACTATTGAGCTATTAGGGGAAAACCTCAGTAATGGCTTCTTCGTCAGCACCAAGAAAAGTTCAATAGAGAAATAAACAAATATATGAAGCAAGATGAGCCAACAAAGCGTACATCTATACTCATTATACATAAAACCAAGTTCCTGCAGCGTAAACTGCAAAACCGGATAAAGCAGTTCATAGGTACAATGTGTTGAGAGGACATGTTAATCTTTGCCGGTATCTGCCTAAACAACCAGTCACCACCACACAGGTGGTTGCCTTTTAACATATTCAATTTAAAGAATGCTGAAAAGCTCATTGCCATATTTGTCATGAATTGAGTTTACCGCTTGATTCCTGGATTCCAACAACTAACTAAAGTAACCATTTTTCATTCTAGACCAACTGTTTTCTAGAGATGGACCAATCATCAGATCCCACACTAAAATCTACTCAAATAGTCTTGTATAATAGCAATGCATGCATGAAAACTTAAAGCTCTCGAATCTTCCAATGTATGTATAAAGAGGGAGATGAAAAGGAACCATACCCAGAAGCATCGTAGACATTTCTTGATAACCGCATCTTCTTCTTCACACCTTTGCAGAGATCCTCCAAACTACAGGGCAATGGCTTCTCCACGGCTGGAGCTTTCCTAAGCTCACTGCTATGACCATTGGCACCACTGGTGTTAAATTGACCGTTCCTGAAACTCCCATCTCTGAACGTTCTGTGTCCTCTCACACCTCCGGAATTTCCTCCCCTTCAGATCCAAAGAACTCAGCATAGATATCCTCTGCGTCTCTAGGGTTGAAACGGAACGACGCGGCGTTAGGAGGATGCTGCCTGTGCTGGTGGTAAAAGTGCGGTGGTCGCGAGGAAGACGAAGAGGAAGCCTCGTACGAAGAACACGCCGAGGAGTTGGGGATTTTCCCAGATTTGAGACCTTCCTCGCCGTAAAGATCGTAGATCTGACGCTTCTGAGGGTCGGAGAGAACGTCGTAGGCCTCAGAGATACGCTTGAATTTGGCCTCAGCTTCGTCTCTCCGCGCCGAAGGATTCTTATCGGGATGCCAGATCATCGCGAGACGCTTGTAAGCTTTCTTCAGATCATCATCCGTCGCGTTGTGATTCACCTTCAGTATATTGTGGTAATCCACACCCATCTCTCTCTCTCTATGTATTCTCACAATGACTTGAAACAGTTTTACGAATCTCTCTTCGCGGCCCGTCGCCGGAGAAAAAGAGGGAAAAGAGAAACAGAATCAAAGACAGATGCGTTGAGACTAGGGAAGAGGAGAGGCGAGTTTCCACGTTTAAGTTTTAACAGAGGAAAAAAAATTGTTTTAGTTTTAGCTCTTATAGTTTTCTCTCTTTCCATTTTACTATATAAATTTTCCAAACTTATTTTAAAACATCATAATTGTTATTGAAAATTCAAACATAAATTGTCTTGATATAAATATATATCTAAAATTGAGATATTAAAATCATATCATTTTAGTTAGTCCATATATGTCATTTTAGTTGATTGTAACGAAAAAAACAAGTTAACATTCAGTCACTGTTAGTGATGAGTAAGAATCCCAGGTTTCCTCTAGAAGTGAGACGCTCGTGGCCATGGTTTCTGTGGTATATTTGGAAAAACCGTAATCTCCTGCTCTTTGAGGGTAAACGGTATGATAGTCGTGAGGTGGTTAACAAAGTTTTGGAAGAAGTGAGACAGTGGTTCCTTGCTCAGGAGGTTGATAATGAGATGGAGAGAGCTGAAGTCAGAACGTCTGTCAGGCTTATTCAGCGATGGCATCCACCTAAGCCTGGTTGGGTTAAATGTAATGTGGGGATGGACTGGGCAAGGAATAGACCGCTTGTAGGAGCTTCTTGGATCTTAAAAGATGAGAATGGGGTGGTTATTGCTCACAGTAGAGACGCGTTTGTGGGTGTCAAAACATTGGCAGAGGCTAAGATGTGCGTTGTGTTATGGGCTCTAGATTGCATGCTCTGTTTACGAAGAGACAGAGTCATCGTAGCGGTGGACATGAAGGATTTAGTGGAAGCGGTTGCTAACTGTAATTCTAGGCTGCCTTTGCAGTTCATAGCAAGTGAAGTCAGGTTGCAGTTAGCACATTTTTTGGATTGGGAGGTAGTATTCGAACCTCGAGAATCTAACAGGGGAGCGGCTTTCATTGCACAAAGTGTTTACCATCAAAACTTGTTACAATCCTATGTAGCAAGGAGCAGGGCCGTTCCAACCTTATTATAGGTCGTAAGCGAGATTAGAAATAGTGCCCTCTTATAAAAAAACTCAACATATCCAAGAAACAAAACATTAAAAAAAAAACAGAATTCGAAATGAAAAACTCAACGTCTGCAAGAAACAAAACATAAAAAACCAACTAGAATTTTTCATAACATCTAAGACTAAAAAATGTTTAACAAAATACTACTTCTTGAATATGATCCTCCTTGCACTCTTTCCTGCAAAATCATCCATTAAAGTAGCATAGTCGAGTTTTGCAAGCATCGCTTTCTGAATCGACAATATGGCTAACCCATTTAATCTCTCTTGTGACATAGTAGACCTCAAATAATTCTTGATTAGCTTCAACTTAGAAAAACTTCTTTCAGCAGAAGCAACTGATACTGGAATGGTCAACAATATTCGGTAAGCAATCCATGTGTTAGAACAACTTCCCATTCTTTTCAAAAAGTCTAGCACATCAATAGGTTTCACAACATCTTCTGGTAACACTTCCCGTATAACTTTTAGTTCCAGAAACAAATCACCTCCATCTATATCAGAATTCGTACCATGCTTTAGAGAATCTTCAAGGTTCAAGCATGATGCTCTCAAGTTTTCATCACTTGCTGATATCAGTTTCTTTAAATCAAACAAAAATCCAAAAGTTTGCTCATACCTTTGGAATTGTTCAAACCTTGACTCAATAGAAACTAGAGCTTGATCAATGAGTGTGAAGAAGTAATTAACCCTGAAATCATCCTCTGGTGATAAATCCATATTCTCATCCACTTGTGCAGCATCGTCATCAAAATGCTTCTTTCTTCTAATGAGCCTCTTCTTTTTTCACAGGAAATCCAGCTTCTATCTTCATAGTCTCTGCAATTCTTACAGCCTCAGACTTTGCTTGTTCAAATCCCGTCTCTCTGTATTTCTTGAAGTATGAAACAAGTCCTTTCAGTTCCATAATAGCAATATCAATATCAATGTCCACTGATTGTAAAGTCTTGCTCACTCTGTTGACAACAGCTAGAAGATCATACCAAATAATCATACCAAAAAGAAACTCAAACCCTCCAATTCCATGTGTTTCACTCATAGCAAGAGATTCAGCTTCACTTCTTGTTTTTGGATCGTCGGTACTATCAGCCAAGGAAAGTAAAGCTTCTTGTATTTTAGGAGCCTGAAACCGTATTGCTTTGACACTTTCTAGATGGCTCTCCCAACGAGTTTGAGATAGAGATTTAAGTGTTAAACCATCTACATTCTCTTTGAATATATCCCACTTGTTTGTTGAAGATGCAAACAAACAATATATTCGCTGAATAATTCCAAAAAAAGACAGCCTTTGTGGAAGAAGATGCTATATCACAAAGCACAAGGTTGAGGCTGTGACAACCACATGGTGTGAAGAATGCTCTTGGATTAATTTCCAGCAACCTTTTTTGTACTCCCTTATTTTTCCTTTCATGTTAGATCCGTTATCGTAGCCTTGTCCCCTCACATCATCAATCTCTAACCCCAGATCAACCAATGCCTCTTGAACCGTAGAGAATAACCCCTTTCCTGACTTATCAACCACTTTCAGATATGTCAAAAATAATTCCTCAATCTTAGTTGGCGTTGAAGAAACATCTACGCATCGAATAATCAAAGTCATATGTTCTTTATGACTAATATCTGGAGTACAATCAAGAATTATGGAGAAGTACTTCGACGCATGAATCGTCTCTATGATCATATGTCTAATCTCATTGGACAACATAGATATCAACTCTTTTTGAATCTTGGGACTTAGATAATGAGAATATACCTTTGTTGCTTCAGATCGCCTAATATGCTCTCTCATAACTGCATCAAACTCTGCAATCATTTCAACAAAACTCATAAAATTTCCATTTCTTTCTTGACCAATCTTGTCATTGTCTCCTCGAAATGCTAAATTGTTTTTAGCCAGAGTCTTCACCAATGCAATTATCCTTATCAGTACTTCTCTCCAATGATTTTTCTCTCTGTTTATTTCTTCTTGAACATGCTTATCAATCGTTTGATTCTTTTGTAGCCTGAACTCTAACTCTGCCCAACGAGTCATACAAACAATGTGATCATGGCTGCCTTCATGTTCTTTGAGTCGCTTTGAAAGATTTCTCCAATCATTGTACCCGTTAGTTGCCATGTAACCACCAGTTTTGTCATGTCTAAACAACTTACAACAGAAACAAAAGACTTTATCCAAAGCTTTTGAGTAAATCAACCATCTTCTATCTTGTTTCTCGCCATTTATCATATCTCTGGTGTAGAATGATAGAGAGAAATTTCTACCAATTTTATCTTTGGGAAACTGATAGTTAGTTGATAGCCTTGTCGAAGGACCCTTCTGAACCAAAAAATCTCTTAATTTCATGTCAATGTTTCCCCAATTTCCTGGATCAGATAAATCAGCAGGTAGTTCTTCGTTCTGTCCACTTCTGTTCTTCTCATTGAAAACATCATCTTCTTCTTTCTCTTTGTTCTGAAACTCATTTACATCCTTAAGGACCAGATCAGTTGAATCCACATGTATCTCTTCAGCCTTGTCTCCTTGAATACTAATTACTTCAGATTCAGAAGTTCCAGAATTTGCAGATTTTTTCTTCAGATACTTGAAAATAGTATTGGTAGAGTCTTCTTGTATCTGCTTCCTTTTTTTTGTATCATTAGCTCCACACAAAGGAGGAGACATTCTTCTACAAATAAACAAAAATAAAAATTGAATTAGCATAACTGAAAATTTGTGATCATATAAACAGATTGACTGATCCAACAATCCCACTACAAAACCTATAATCAATATAACAACATAATAAACATAATAATTGAGGACATGAAAACAAGAAGCTTGGAAAAACATTAAACTTGAAGGTGAAGATACACATGAACAAAACTTTGATTTAGAAAACTAAAACAAAATTAATCGAATAAGTAATAATAAAGCCACACATACCTTTTTAATTCTGAATCACTAATCACAAACAAACAAAACTATTTTCAGAATTTTAAAAACCCTATGAAAAGCTCTGCAACTACAGAACAAAAAAAAAAAGGAGAGCAATCTTCGACTTCACCTCCAAACCCTATGTCTAATGTGGCCATATGGGCCTTTAAATATTATGGGCTTTAACTTAAAAAAAAAAAATTTGAACTATAAGCGGCCGCTTCTCCTGCTTATGCCTTGGTACGGCCCTGGCAAGGAGCCATCCAAAATGGTTGCATGATTTATTTGTCTCTGAAAACACCGGTCCCTCTGGTTAATGTTTGTTCGTGGAATTTTGGTTCAAACACTTGCTCGGGTTGGAGTTGGAGTGTTGGGTGGTGGGGTTTGTTTAGTTTAGTTTTGGTTGGTTTGGAAGGATTGTATAGTGCACCATCTCTGTCTTTGGTAAGAGAGATATGGGTTGTAACCTTGTAATCTCTGTATCTATTATCATCAATGAAATCAGTTGGAAAAAAAAAAACGAAAAAACAAGTTGACTGTAACATAACTAGCATGATTGGTGCAAACATAAACATAATTAAACATAATTTTTTAAAAGTGATCTATTTAATTTAATAACAATAATATTATAAAATCTATATAAAATTATTTATAATTAAACATACATATATACATTATTATATTTAACCTTTTATTAAAATACTTTTATAGTTAAAACTAAAATAAAACTAATAGCAACAAAATAAATTATAATTATATATAAAATCAATATTTAATTTTCTTATTAAACATATTTTCTTGTTTATATATACAAATTTTGAATTTACAATATAAAATCATATAATATTTTTATTAAACTTATTTTATCGTTTATATATAAAATATGTATTTACTATATAAAATTATATTATCTACAATAAGCATATGTATTAATATTTAAGAATTTTTATAAATATTTAATATCTTTATATTAAATGAGAAGGGTTTTTGGCCTTATATTCATTCTCAAATTGGTTAATTACTAAGTTACCATTAATGAAATAAAGTTTTTTACAATATTAACCTTAGTTTATATTTATAATTTTGTATTTATTACATTAGTTTTTATTTTAGAGGAATACATCATCCGGATAAAATAAATAAAAAGATACAACGATAAATATGAAAAGTATTTTCGAAATATGAGTTTTTAATATTGACAACTGTGACTATTGTGTATAAAAAATTTATATAGTAAATTATTATTAGTTATATGAATTTTAAATTTGGATAAGGTAAAATATAAAATATTTAAAAATTAAAATATTCATAGATATATAATTATATTTTATTTAAAGTTTTATTATGAGATATATGTAATTTTAAATAAAAAATAAAAAGTAAGAAGATAAATATGAAAATATTTATGTAGATTTTTAAATATTAATAAATATTGTTATAATAGATAATACAATTTATATAGTAAATTTGTATTATTTATATAAATTTTGAAATTTATATATAAATGATAAAATATTTTTTAATAAGGTATTATATATTGTATAAATATATAATTCTAATTTATTTTGTTGCTATTACTTTATTTTAGAATAAATTATAAAATATTTTAATAAGAGATTAAGTATAATAATGTTTGTATCTATATTTAACTACAAATAGTTTTATATAGATTTTTATAATATTATTTTTGTTAAATTAAATTGATAATTATTTTAATTTTTTAAAAAATTTATATGTTAATAATGTTTGTGCTCGCACCATGTGCGAGCGAACCTTACTAGTATGTATATATATAATACTAATTTACTATTTAAAATTGTATTATCTACAATAACAATATCTATTAATATTTAAGAATATTTATAATTATTTTCATATTTATTATTTTACATTTTTATTTTTGTTCAAGGTTATGTATATTTTTTAAATAAAATTAAAAATAACTTTTTACAATTAATGAATATTTAAATCATCATAATATTTATGGCTAACTCAATAAATAACCCAATTTCATTAATGACAAGTTAGTAATCAGACATTTTGAAAGTGAATATAATACCAAAAACACTTCCCAATTAATATAAAGATATAAAGATTAGTACACATTATCTTATTTTAAATTACTCTTGGACGATAGGATCACAAAAAAGCAATTAGTGAAAAACCCTAATATCCTCTCTGCGAAGGTAGCAGCCGCCGTTCTTCGTTGTTGGTCAAGATTCCTCTCCGGCGGCCAGCGATCCGCTGATACCGCCGGGGAGGCCCCTCTGTCTGTCATTTGTCTCAGTAGTGTTTCCCGATTCTAATATGATCTTCTCCTTCTGCTCTCTCATCGTCTCCGATCATGTCCAACGTCTCTGTCGGCTGCAAGTTAGGGCGTGTCTATGTCTGTCGGTGTCGTTGTTGTTGTCGACGTATGTGTCTGTCGGCGTTGTCATCTCTGTCCGATCATGCTGGCGATTGGTTCGTGTTCTTCGTCGGCTGCCCCTATCCCGGCAGTCTCCGATATGCTGAGGTCTTCGTATGTTCGTCGGTTGTCTCCGCCGTGGTGGTGGGACGGCTCTGGTTTTGGTGATTTTGCGTAGTGTATGTGTCGGATTAGGATTGATGAATTTAGTTTAGATTATTTTAGGATTTGGCTTGATTTAGTTTTAGGCTAGTTATGTTATGCTACTCTCAATTGTAGCTTGCGCAAAGCCAGAGCTATGACCTAGATACATAGTTTTTATTGTCTGGTTTTGAAGTTAAAGAATGAGTTTTTAAATTGTGCTTTCGAGGAAGAAACAAGAGGTTATAACTTGGTGGTTAGAGATATAGCTAGAAGTGGTACAAGAGATGGTTGATATCATCCGTATGTGGCAATGGATGGCTACAAGATCAATTGATTCGAGAAGCAGTGCAAAGCATCTATTTGTCCTTATTTAGGATATTGATGTTTCCACTTTTCATTCTTCGTTTTTGTAATCTCTTGTGTAAACAGGGTGTTGAACTTATATGGTTTATTGTTTCCAGACGTTAAAAAAATAAAATTACTCTTGGAGAAAAATAAATAATTACAAATCTTTATTTTCTCCCATACGGAGAGTTTGTTGTACTATAACTATGATGGCTATTTTTTTTTTCCAGCAAATCAAATACTTATAGCATAAGAATTGGGAAAAATGCCATAAAATACCTGAACTTTGAAAATTTGGCCAGAAAATACCTCAATTACAAACTCACTGAAAAATACCTGATTTGTTTATTGAATTTTAATTAATACTTGAACTTTCGGTTGGCTTAGCCAAAACAACATGCCTTTATCTTTTCTAAAAAAATCGTTAGAATGTGCCGTTAAGACGAAACGACGTCGTTTTGTCCAGAGATTTGATTAAGCTTGAGTGAACAAAACAACGTTGTTTTGAATAATTCTGAAAATTAAAACCGTAAAGACCTAGGCTTGAACTTGGGTATGGAGTGCAATGGGAAGGAGTTTGTAACCATTGAGGCAATGACAATCGTTAAATGCTCAGAACAAATAATACTTATATTAAATTTAATTATCTATTAAATTTATATTTACTAAATATGTTGTTAAATTTAAAAATGTTAATTAAATTTATTAAAAAGTTTTTATTAAAATTAATATACATTTAATAAATTTAATAACTATTTTTTTTCATAAATTTAATAAATTTAAAACATTTATTAAATTTATATTTATTAAATGTATTATTTATAAATTTACGTTTATTAAATTTATTACAATTCATGATATAATCTAAATTTATTAAATGTATTATTTATAAATTTACGTTTTAAATTTATTAAATTTATGATAATAAAAATATTTATTAAATTTATTAAATGTATATTAAGTTTAATAAAGGCGTTTTAATAAATTTAATTAATATTTTTAAATTTAACAACATATTTAGTAAATATAAATTTAATAGATAATTAAATTTAATATAAGTATTATTTGTTCTGAGCATTTAATGATTAAGTGTCATTGCCTCAATGGTTACAAACTCCTTGCCATTGCACTCCATACCCAAGTTCAAGCCTAGGGCTCTACGGTTTTAATTTTCAGAATTATTCAAAACGACGTCGTTTTGTTCACTCAAGCTTAATCAAATCTCTGGACAAAACGACGTCGTTTTGTCTTAACGGCACATTCTAACGATTTTTTTAGAAAATATAACGGCATGTTGTTTTGGCTAAGTCAACCAAAAGTTCAAGTATGAATTAAAATTCAATAAACAATTCAGGTATTTTTCGGTAAGTTTGTAGTTGAGGTATTTTCTGGCCAAATTTTCAAAGTTTAGGTATTTTATGGCATTTTCCCCATAAGAATTGTAAAAAATAAGAAACATTGATATAATCATTAACACACAAAAAATGAAAACAATTACGATGAAGTGGAGAGCAACCATATTTTTCTTTCGGAAATATTATAGACTAAAAAAAATCTGCTACGCCAATTTTTATAAATATTTTTGTTAGCTATAATTTTTCTAATGAAATTCCAAAATATTTTTCGCTATATTTTGACTAAAAGATTTAACTGAATTGTTGTTGAAGATGTTTTTGAATCATATCTTTCCAAACTCGATAAAACATGTTGTATTCATCTATGTACACAACTGTTCGACCCGATCATAGCGAGAAATTCCACTCTGAAAACCAACAAAGTATTTCTAAACCGCTAATTCTGACCAAAACTAGTAGATGGCCTAATTCCATCCCACAGGCGAGACAAAAGAAATTGTTTACCCATGAATCCCATATTCTTTGATGTTGAAGAGAACACATTCGAATGATGAAACGACAAGCACTATTGGGAGATATAATAAAATCGACACAAATACTCATGGGTTATGGCCAGGTTGTGATCAAAAATATATTTTCCTTGAAAGAGAAAAATAAGAAACATGGTTAATGTGAGAGTCGAAACTTGCTGATGAGGCCATAGAACCAGAAGCCAAAGATCCAATGCCCATCATAAGGAAAGGTCCATTGACAAGGTCAGCAACAAAGGCTTTGAGGAACCAAGTCAATGAAGCTGTGCAAAGTCTACTGAGTCAAGCTACTGACCAAGAGCAGGAACAAGTCTTCGTCAGGATGGATAGCTCAACACTATTCAGCTCAGCTCAAAAAGGACTGACAATCTATAGCATCATGACTAGCTCAGGAAGTAGCATCGGCACTAGCTCAGGAAGTAGCATCGACACTAGCTCAAGCTTCCGAGGCCAGAATGCTACGATTGAAGAATGCTTCTGATCAACGGCCAAGGACATACCAAACATAAGCTAAGGTATGAGTTTCATTTATACACATTATATGACCGTTGTCTCTTTGTTTTGCAGGATCAAATCTTTGTTTCCCTTAGTAGTTTCAATCATAAAAGTAGCCGTTGTAGTCTTTATTTCATTAGGTCCGAATTGAGTCAGTACTTTCCTTTTATGTTTATTTGCTTCAAGTCCCCTAGAAGGGCATAGCTGTTTGGACTGTTTATAAAGTCCCCTCTCACAGCCGTGTATCATTTACCCTAGATCAATAAAGTACACCGAGTGTTTTCTTCAAGCAAAGAAACCACAAACTTGTTTTCTCTATTGTTTTGTGTGATTCAAACAAAGAGAAGGCTTTTGTCTTATCAAGATTCAGACTCATAGGATCTTGTGGCGACCTCAATCCATTCCATCCACTGATTATTTCTGAGAGAGCTTTTTAAGCCAGCAGGAACAATCCCATCTCTACTCACCATCCATCCAAGTCGATCAAACCAAGAGAGCTCTTAAGCCCGTGGTTCGATCTCCATCAACCCATCACTCAAGCTTCTGCTCCGGGGCTACATCATCTGGTATTAGAGCCGAAAGGCTCCTAAACAGGTGTTTTCTATCCATAAACCTTTTTACTTTCATTAGTTTTCATTTGCATTTCAAATCAAAAAAAAAAAAAGTGTTCATCTTCATCTTCTCCTTTTGACTCTTGTTTGATTCGAATTACTTGCATAAAAACCAAAAAAATCTGTTTGTTTTTATTAGTTACCTCTTTTGTTTCAATAGTTTTCGAAATCATAATCAAAAATCAAAAAAAAATATACCTATTTCCATATTGCATCATTACTCTTGCATCCATAGCTTTCAATTTCGACTTTCTCTTTTTATTTACATAAAAAAAAATATTTCATTGTTACCATTCAGTTTAACCTTTACCTTTCTTCAAAACTTATTTGTTAGACCTTGATACTCGCTTGTGTCAGTTTCAGGTACTAATGGGAGAAGAAGTTGGACAAGATCAACTCACCATGAATCAGTTGCTTGAAACCATGAGAGACATCAGTGGTAGGCTCACTCAGCTGGAACAGAGGCCTATTCACCGAGAACCAATCCGCAACTTGAATAGAAATCATAGGCAGCGAGAAGAAGAAACAACCGATGAAGAGATGCTTGAGTTAGAGGAAGATGAGTTACCTCCTGATCCAAATCAGGGAGGAAGGGGATTTAACATCCATGGCAGGGGTAGAGGAAGGAGAAACTATCACCAGCCTAGGCGTGGAGATAGAGGCAGAGGCAATGAGGATGATGATCAGAGACGTGGAGGCAAAGACTTGAAGCTCACGGCTCCTACTTTTGCCGGAAAGGTGAATCCGGAAGCTTATCTAGATTGGGAAAGAAGAATGGAGTACATCTATGAGTACTACCAATACTCTGAAGCAAGAAAAGTCTTCTTAGCTGCAGCTCAACTCACTGATAATGCATTGGCGTGGTGGGACAGAGAAGTATCAGAGAGAAGGAGGTTAAGACATGGTCAGTTAAGCAATTGGGATGACATGAAGTATGCTCTAAGGAAGAGATATGTACCAGCTTACTACCATAGAGATCTTCAGAAGAAGTTCAGAAAACTCTCTCAAGGAAACAAATCAGTTGAAGATTATTTTGAGGAGTTTGAAACCATGAAGAACCGGCTGGAGGTAGATGATTCAGAAGAAACTTTGATGGCTCAGTTTCTAGATGGTCTTCAGGACATGATTGCACGCAAGGTAGAGCGACAACCTTATGAGGATCTTGAAGGCTTGTTACATTTAGCTGTCCAAGCTGAGCAACACATCAAGAGGAAGGTTGCTGCAACCAGTAGAAGCAGGACAACTTGGAATCAGCCTCAAAGGAACCAAGACAAAGGCAAGGCGACAAAAGCTGACTCAAAGATCAAGAAATCTAGCTATGAGCAGCCCAAGGGTAACAAACCAGACACAAGCAAGGCCCCACCTCAAAGGTCCAGAGACATTACATGTTTCAAATGCCAAGGGAAAGGTCATTATGCTCGAGATTGTCCAAACCAGCGGGTGATGGTGTTAAGGGACAATGGAGACATTGAGTCACAAGATGAGGCAGAGCTTGAGCTAGCGGAATCCGAAGAAGAGGTGACGGATTATCCAGACGTGGGAGAGATACTCGTGACCAGGAGAGCCCTTAGTGCATTGTTTGAGCAAGAAACAATCCAAAGAGAGAATATCTTTCATTCTAGATGCACCATTGACGCCAAGGTATGTAGCCTGATCATTGACGGATGATCTTGTACTAATGTTGCTAGTGCTTACCTTGTAGACAAACTGAAGTTGCAAAAGACCAAGCATCCAAGACCATACAAATTAAGGTGGCTCAATGATGAGACTGAGATGAGGATAGCTGAGCAAGTCATTGTACCATTCAGCATAGGTAAGTACAATGATCAAGTGAAATGTGATGTTGTGCCAATGCAAGCAGGTCATCTACTCTTAGGGAGACCATGGAAATTTGATAAAGAAACCGTGCACAATGGAAGGACCAACATCTACAGCTTCACACACCAGAACAAGAAGCACAACCTAGCTCCATTAACACCACAAGAGGTGTATGAAATGCAGAAAACAATGGACAAAGGTTCCAAGGTAAGTAAGACCAATCTTTTTGTTTCACCTTCTAATGTTCTGAAATCTTTGGAGCATAAAGAACATGTACTACTCATGATCTTTAGAGAAGGGTATCTTTCAGGTTCGGAAGAGCAGGAGCATCCCTTAGCAGTGACAGAGCTATTGGACAGATTCAAGGATGTCTTTCCCGAGGACATACCAACTGGACTTCCACCATTGAGAGGCATTGAACACCAAATTGATTTGGTACCAGGAGCTCCATTGCCCAACAGGCCAGCTTATAGAGTGAATCCAGAAGAGGCTAAGGAGCTGGAAAAGCAAGTTCAAGAGCTGATGTCAAAGGGATATATCCGGGAAAGCTTGAGTCCATGTGCTGTACCAGTTCTACTCGTCCCAAAGAAGGATGGTACATGGAGAATGTGTGTTGATTGCAGGGCCATAAACAACATTACAATCAAGTACAGACATCCTATCCCAAGACTTGATGACATGCTTGATGAGCTAAGTGGAGCAACCATCTTCTCAAAGATAGACTTGAAGAGTGGATATCACCAAGTCAGAATGAAAGAAGGAGATGAGTGGAAAACAGCCTTCAAAACCAAGCAAGGGTTGTATGAATGGCTTGTCATGCCATTTGGTCTCACCAATGCTCCCAGCACATTCATGAGGCTAATGAACCAGGTTCTAAGAGCTTTTATTTGTAAGTTTGTGGTAGTATATTTTGATGACATACTGATTTATAGCCACTGCTTAGATGACCATGTTAAGCATCTAGAACAGGTCATGCAAACACTTAGATTAGAAGGTCTTTATGCGAACTTAAAGAAATGCATCTTTTGCACTGATCAATTGGTTTTCCTAGGATTTGTTGTAAGTTCACAGGGACTTAAGGTGGATGATGAGAAGATCAAGGCAATACAGGATTGGCCAACACCTACAACAATAGGACATGTCCGGAGCTTCCATGGTCTAGCAAGCTTCTACATGAGATTTGTCAAAGACTTTAGTACCATAGCAGCACCTCTTACTTCAGTGATCAAGAAGGACAAAGCCTTTGAATGGGGAGAGGCTCAGGAGCAAGCATTCACACGGCTCAAAACCAGTCTCACCAATGCACCAGTATTGGTACTTCCTAACTTTGATAAAATGTTTGAGATTGAGTGTGATGCTTCTGGTACAGGGAGGCAGACCAGTAGCTTACTTTAGTGAGAAGCTGAGTGGTGCAACACTCAACTACCCAACATATGACAAAGAGTTGTATGCTCTGGTGAGGTCACTGGAAACTTGGCAACATTACTTGCTTTCTAAAGAGTTTGTGATACATACAGATCATGAGACTCTAAAGCACTTAAGAGGGCAGACTACTCTTAAGAAAAGGCATGCAAAGTGGTTGGAGTTCATAGAAACTTTTCCCTATGTGATCAAGTACAAGAAGGGGAAAGAAAACATTGTAGCAGATGCACTATCAAGGCGCCATGCTCTCATAACCACCATGGAGTCTAAGATCATGGGATTTGAGCACATCAAAGACATGTATGCTGATGATCCAGACTTCAAGGACGTGTACCAGGAGACATCTAAGGCAGCATTTGGAGTATTCTATCAGCAAGATGGTTTTCTGTTCAAGGAGAAAAGGTTGTGCATTCCACAAGGTTCCATGAGGGAGTTGATCACTAGAGAGGCTCATGGAGGAGGTTTGATGGGATATTTTGGCAGAGACAAGACTTATAGTGTCTTGAAGGAGCATTTCTTTTGGCCACACTTGAAGAGAGATGTGGAAAGGTTCTGTGCCAAATGCATCACATGCCTAAAAGCTAAGTCCAGGTTACGTCCACATGGTTTATATATGCCTTTACCAATTCCTAACACACCATGGGTGGACATTTCAATGGATTTTGTTTTAGGATTGCCCAAGATCAACAACAAGGACTCCATCTTTGTAGTTGTTGATAGGTTTTCTAAAATGGCTCATTTTATTGCTTGCAACAAGACTAACGATGCTGTGCAGATAGCTGATCTATTCTTTAAGGAAGTGGTCAAGTTGCATGGAATTCCAAGAACTATTGTTTCGGACAGGGACACAAAGTTCTTGAGCCACTTTTGGAGGGTACTTTGGAGGAAGTTGGGCACCAATCTGCTCTATTCCACCACTTGTCATCCCCAAACAGATGGACAAACTGAGGTAGTAAACCGGACTCTCTCAACACTCCTAAGAGCCACGGTTGGTAAGAATATAAACAACTGGTTATCTTGCTTGCCATTCATTGAGTTTGCTTATAATCACGCTAAGCATTCGATTACTAACCACTCTCCTTTTGAAGTTGTGTACGGGTTTAATCCTTTAGCTCCTTTAGACCTTGCCCCTTTGCCTCAAGCTATCTATACAAGTACAGAAGGAGAAGCAAAAGCAAGCTTTGTCAAGAAGCTACACCAAAGAGTTAAGGAGAATGTAGAGAAGAAAACCGAGAAGCATAGGCTGAAAGCTAACCAAGGAAGAAAGGAGGTGATATTTGAACCAGGAGATTGGGTCTGGCTACACATGAGGCAAGAAAGGTTTCCCAATCAGAGGAAGTCAAAGCTAACACCAAGAGGAGATGGGCCATTCCGAGTCTTGGAGAAGATCAATGACAACGCATACAAGCTTGAGCTGCCAGGTGAGTTAAACATTTCTCCAACGTTCAATGTTTCTGATTTAGCTCCTTATGATGCAGGTCAATTAGTTCTGAGGACAGAACCTCTTCAAGGGGGAGGGTATGATGAGGCCATAGAACCAGAAGCCAAAGATCCAATGCCCATCATAAAGAAAGGTCCATTGACAAGGTCAGCAACAAAGGCTTTGAGGAACCAAGTCAATGAAGCTGTGCAAAGTCTACTGAGTCAAGCTACTGACCAAGAGCAGGAACAAGTCTTCATCAGGATGGATAGCTCAACACTATTCAGCTCAGCTCAAAAAGGACTGACAATCTATAGCATCACGACTAGCTCAGGAAGTAGCATCGGCACTAGCTCAGGAAGTAGCATCGACACTAGCTCAAGCTTCCGAGGCCATAATGCTACGATTGAAGAATGCTTCTGATCAACGGCCAAGGACATACCAAACATAAGCTAAGGTATGAGTTTCATTTATACACATTATATGACCGTTGTCTCTTTGTTTTGCAGGATCAAATCTTTGTTTCCCTTAGTAGTTTCAATCATAAAAGTAGCCGTTGTAGTCTTTATTTCATTAGGTCCAAATTGAGTCAGTACTTTCCTTTTATGTTTTATTTGCTTCAAGTCCCCTAGAAGGGCATAGCTGTTTGGACTGTTTATAAAGTCCCCTCTCACAGCCGTGTATCATTTACCCTAGATCAATAAAGTACACCGAGTGTTTTCTTCAAGCAAAGAAACCGCAAACTTATTTTCTCTATTGTTTTGTGTGATTCAAACAAAGAGAAGGCTTTTGTCTTATCAAGATTCAGACTCATAGGATCTTGTGGCGACCTCAATCCATTCCATCCACTGATTATTTCTGAGAGAGATTTTAAGCCAGCAGGAACAATCCCATCTCAACTCACCATCCATCCAAGTCGATCAAACCAAGAGAGCTCTTAAGCCCGTGGTTCGATCTCCATCAACCCATCACTCAAGCTTCTGCTCCGGGGCTACATCACTTGCACTGTCGATTTTTGTAAAGCAAATTTTTTAGGAAACAAAAGAATCAAAATTAAACGACACGACAAGAGACCCGGATGATATTTTTATTGATATGTTTGGTCGGAAACAAAGTATAAAGCATAAGTGCTCAAGAAAAGTCTAATGTCTAGTTACTAGGGTTTTTCGAGATGATTTAATCGTAGGAAGTCCTTCGTCTTATATAGTCCTGGTGAGTCGGTGTCGAGGATATTCGCCTTCAAGATTTCAAGAAATCTTCTTGTTATTGCATATTCCATTCCCACTGGAATTTACTTTTCTGCTCGGATTTTCCTCTTCTTGCTCGGAATTATCTTCCTCTTTTCTTCTTTGAGTTTATCTTTCCTTTTTTGCAATTATCCTTCCATGGTTTAACTTTATCTACTGAATGGGACGAAAAGGGACGATTCGAGTCCGTTTGAGTATAAGTCTTCATAATCCGGAACAAAGTTTACGGAGTACGAACCTTGTGGTTTTGATTGACTCATCCGAGCAGTTTTGATTGCTCGGGAATTCAACTAAGTGTTTTCGTATGTTTTTAACAAAACTTGATTCGTACGAAATATTATCCATACGAAGTGTTGTATATGCGGAAATGGCTATTTCCAATTGTTCGACCGGTTTTCGACTATTGATTTTGTCGAGGGGGATTTTGACCCCAATAGTTAGCCCCCATATCTTTAGACTTGAGTGTGATGATGGCGAGCTTTGGATAGTCGAGGCGAAAATAATTGTCCGAAAGCTTTGGTCTAGCAATTTCTCTCCACGATGACAGTTCACCCATGACAAAAACTTGTCCAAATTTCTGTCATGGTTTTGTCAATGACTTGTATGCCAAGCAAGGCTGGTTTTTGAAATGGAATTTCGAGTAAGCTTTGATACAATCTCTGAGCGGGACGGTTTGGACCGGTCGATGTATGTGCGAAGGTTCTCTCGGACCCGTTGGTGGTAAACGATTCGTCCTTGCGAAGTATTGCCGATTTTGAGGCCATGCCTAATCATGACTAGTTCTATCATGATTAGCCTAAGCATGCATAAGATAATCAAATGTAGTCATGATTGAGCTTCATGCCTTTGTAAAATCCATAAGTATTCACCATTCTTCACTTCACTCCTCACATTTTCACCCCAAAGAAAATCTCTAAGGTAACTTCTCTCTCTAGTTTCTTTCTAGTTTTGTGGGTTTTTCCAAAGTTTACTCCTTGTTTTTGACCGTTCTTGGGTTTTTTTTGAGTTTTTTGGTAGAATTTGAAGTCTTCAATCTTTCTCCAAGTTTCGACCCTTGCTTTTTTGCGTTTTTCAATGGAGGGGTCTAGCGGTGCGGCAAATCTTGTACCGAGGCATGGGCATGCCGATATTTCTTCCGAAGATGAGTCTTCCGGGACTTGGCGGCCGGGCATGCCTCACACGCGATCGACAATGTTCCTCGAGGGGACTTGCGGGATATTCGTCCCGCGAAGCAAGCACCTCGTTCCCAAATAACGATCAGTGCATTGGTGATGGTGATGCCCGCATGCATTTTTCCTAGTGGCAGACAAGCCCTTAGTCAAAGAAGAGTTTGAGGATGTTCCCGTTAGCCAAGAGAAAGTTATGAGTCATTGGGGTTATCCTTAGAAGAAGCGAAAATGGTCCGACGCAAGAAGAAAAACAAGAACAAAAAGATTTTGGATCCTCCTTGTTCGACCTTATCCTTAGAAGAATCAATTGAAGAAATTGGGCGCAATTTCAGATTCTCTGAAGCCGTGAAGGTCATGGTTCCGTTACCTTGCGACCAATTTGATTCCCCGCCAGCCGGTTATTTCTCCGTGTATGAATATTTTTCAAGTCGTGCTTCATGTGGTTTCCGGTCCACTGGCTGATATTCCACTATCTTTGACGTCATGGACTGGCTCTTACACAGCTCACTCCTCGAGGCTTGCATCATCTTATTGGGTTACTGGTCTGTATTTTCGAATGTAGGTTCGATCTCTGAGTATTGCTTTTTTGGAACATGTCGGTTATAAGTCCGACAATGAAGGGTGGCCCCGAACATTATCTCTCGCCCCATCAGTATCGAGCGATTGATACAAATTTTTAAAGTCATGAACCTCAGTGGAGGCATCACCTCCTTTACGTATTTATTGGTGAAGCTTTCGTCAAGAAACATTGTGTCCAACTGATGAAATCACGATGGGGACCCTTTGGTAGACGATTTAGTCGTTTGGCTTTGGATTTTTTTTATCCGTTGTTTGATTATCCTTAACTCTTTGGTCTGCTTTTCTTTCTTGCAGAGCCATATCTTGTTATGTTGTGTCCGTCGGATCTAATCAAGATTGTCGGGAAGCTGCAAGCCGAAGGAACATATTGGAATGGAAGCTTTTCCTACAAAATATTTGGTCAAGCGAGGAGAATGGAGATGGAGCGTCAAGCGGCAAGGGTCGAGGAACGAGCATGTGAAGAGGAGAGACATGACGAGGAGCCAGCGTAAGAAACCGATCCAATCACTTCGTGGCTCAATAGCGAAGCTCCGCTCCCCGAGTTTGATTTTTAAGGGGGCGACCAATGGAATGGTAAAGACCTGGTGCTTGGCGAAAGTATCTTTGTTGCTGACGATGGTGTTGATGGTAGTCGAAAGATGGTTGTTACTGAAGTTCCTTTAGGACCGGTCTCCGGGTTGGCAGATCAGACTATGGTGCCTAAGTCTAAGTGGCGACAGAAGAAGAAGCATGACAAAGACACCGAAGTTCCTCAAACTGATTCGGAGCCGATTCGGTTTGACCCTGGTGAAGGTAGCGCTATGTATTCTAACATTTCCGAGGTGGAGAACTTTTGTGTGGGTGTACTTCATCCCACTGATTATCATGTGAAATACGAGGATATGGTATGCGGCAATTATCTTATTGACGCGAGACATAATTTGCTAAAGGTTGGAATGTTTCTCTTTTGATTGGAGTGGTCTTTCCTTCTTTTTCGGCCCGAATTGTTTGAATTATTAATAATCATAATATTTTTTGTCAAAGGCGTGGGAATCGGTTAATCGACATGCCACTGACTTTGATTGGAAGGTCTGAAGGGTCAAAGGTCGTCTTTCTAGGCATTCAATCGACAACACAAGGTTGGAAAGTTCTGTTGATGTGATGAAAACGTCCTTGAAGAGAAGAAGGTTTAATTCAAGGCAGCGAGGTTTTCGCTTGATACCGAAAAAGCAAGAACTCTCGCTTGATATTTGCGGAGAGGGAGCTTTCCCA
Source organism: Orychophragmus violaceus (assembly GCA_030180135.1). Lineage (NCBI taxonomy): Eukaryota > Viridiplantae > Streptophyta > Magnoliopsida > Brassicales > Brassicaceae > Orychophragmus > Orychophragmus violaceus. The sequence continues at coordinate 74,162,983 of CM058231.1, forward strand.
TGAGGCGGCTTTAAGGGAGATGAACGAGAAAGGAAAGAAGGGGATGTTAAAAAACATTGTATCTTGTATTTCTAAGCTTCGCGAAATCTTGTTGAAACTACCGATGGCCAAAGAAAAACAAAGCCGGTACCTCGAGGCGTGTAGAAACCTTGACATGATTGCCGACTTAAAATCTAAGGGCCCTTTCACGTTCGATTTCGAGGAGGCAGAGCTTAGGTGGACGAGAGATCATTTGGAGGGAAGCGATGTCCTTGAATATAATCGGTTGATGGCTGAGGCCGGTAACTACTTTGATCTATCTCCATTCTCGGGCGATGTTTGTCGGTTCGTCTCAGTGGGATTCATCATTTTAAGTCGAAGCGGTATTGGTCAATTGTCGCGTGAGATTTTATTGTTTCAAATGTTGAGTCTATTGATTGTATCTGTGTTTATTGTATGTCGTAGTTTTCTTTCCTGGAACGGTTGGTTGTTCCTATTTATGAACTAATTGCCTTGTTTATTTTAAATAGAACTACTGTTTCAAGTCTTATGCAAATGTATTAGACTTGACTCGGGATGATATGACAGTTAATGAATTGGACTGGTTTACTAGACTATAGAGTTTTAAATCCTAAAACTGATTTTAAGACGAGTAAATATAATGAAGGTGAAAAGTTATTTATCGTTTACCGGATAATTCCAAGCCTATGATTGTGGAGTTGAACCTCTGCGGAGGCGTCTAGCTGTGCGATCGCGATCTTGTGTGGCGAGTCTCTTGAGGGAGTATTGAGTGAAATTCTTTGTGATTGTCCGAGTATGTCTTGAAATTGGATGGACTAATGAGTGTAAAAGTTTCACCGCCAGTCGATGAGTGTGGCATGATCGGATTTTTCGAGCAATCGTTTGTGCTCGGATTCTCGAGCAGCCTTGGGTGTGCTCGGGTTTCCGAGCAAGTCTGCTCGGATTTTTAAGCATGACTGTTCGGATTTTCGAGAAATTCTGCTCGGATTTCAGAGCATGTCCATTTGAATATTTGAGCATCTTCATAAGGATAGTTCTGTGTACTTAGAAGTTCCGAGAAACTTTGAGAGTTCAAATTTTCGGAGCAGATTTCTCCGAGGAGTGATCGTCGCATCTCCACGAAATCCAACTAACGATGATGGGGAAGGTGATAATTCGTCAAGCTTATGTTTATTCTCCTGAAGGTATCACTGAAGATCACATCCACGGAACTTCCTATGTCGACTAGGATATTCGGTATGCTACGATCTTTGATGATTAGTTCAATGACGAGAGGATCATTGTGCGGTTGATCGATTCCTGAAATCCAAATGTCCTCGAATGGTTTGATGCGGTTCGGGATTTAGTAGGGCATATGCCAATGGGCGCTTCTCCTTGCTTGTGTTTAGTAATCATTGATCCTCCATGACTGTCTTGGATAAGGATTAGTGGACGTCCTCGTGTCCTTGCGGTATTTTGATCCTTCAATGATCATATTTATCCTTTGTCAGTTGTTTGCCTTAGGATCTTCGTAGTTTCTTCTCTTTCGTTTTCTATTGCCAGTTTCTGTTTGTTCTTCTCGCGGGTTTTTCTCTTGGTCGTTCTGAATCGGCTCGTTGCCTCTGTTTGCCTTATTTGTCGACCTCTGGTTTCATTGACGTTGACGTCTTTGACACTTACCGCATATCCGAGTTCTCCGGCAACAAGTTTTGCTGTAATGCCCAATTTGTGATAGTCGGCGGTGTGGTTTTCGTACGATTAATGATGCTCGCAGAATGATTTCTCTTCATATGAGTTAGAGTTCCTTGTACACGTATTCCAAGGACCTTTTCCTCGTTCAGCCGATCCGCTTCCTCGCTCGTTTGAGCAGACCTGATAGTTATGCGATCCACCCGTTCTTTCGTGTCGCGCATTGCTATTCATTCTCGAACTTCGTTTGTCGTTGCCTGCATTAGTGGGTAGATATACATATTTGTTTTACTGCTTTGTCGATTTATGCTTTTGGGATACGAATTTCATTTCTTCTTCGTCAACTATGAAGTCTATTTTCTTATGCAAGGCGTATGGCATTGTTTGAGGTATGTTCATCGAGATTTCCTTCCTCAAGTACGACTCGTACCTTCGCGTCAATGCAAGATTTGTCGCTCAGACCTTCGGTCCTTGAAGCCAACTTCTTAAATCCTTTGTCAAACTTCCTTAGTCTTTTGGTCGGGCCTTGATTCATTTACCATAGATCAACGTCAGAAGTCTCCCGATCCATGAATATTGAGTATTGTTTCATGAATTCCGAGGATAGCCATTGGAATATATCAATGGAGTCACCTTCTAGCCTAGAGAACCATTCGAGTGCTGCTCCTTTCAGATGTTCTACAAACAAGAGACAGAATCCAGCATCCTTTTCCCTTTCCCTCAGATTGGCTCATCCCAATGCTATGCGGAAAGCCATCATGTGAGCCTTCAGATTAGTTATTCCATCGTAACTAGAGGTTCTCAGTTTGCATGGATTATGGATTCATGTTTCAGTGAATCGAGTCATGAACTGTATCTTCCGCATCTCTTACAAGATGAGATCGATCTCAGGCGCATCGCTCATTGACCTAAGGACTTGCGATCATATAGATTTAATCTTTGCGGTCATTTATGACAACGTGACTCTTATCTCCTTGAGTTCATCTTTCTTTTTCGTTCGTTGCACTTCAGCCGACTCGTCGTGTTGAGTGTGTTGGACGTTTCCTTCTTTCTCTAGGAGTTCGTTTTCGCTTTGTTCGGGAACGTACAGATCCTCTCTTATCCTCTCTTCTTCATCGTCGGATTGTTGTTCAGTTTGGTTCTTGGGTAGGGTTGGATATCTGTCTCCACAATCCTCTTCGTCGACATCGATTGCCATTGCAAGCCTTTGCGGTCGGATTACTGGTGGAGGATTCATTGTATTGGGTCGAGCCGCTAGAGGAATATTTCGTTTGAGGTTTGTGAACGATGTTGCGTAGGGTTTCTCGTTGAGCCGCCAGACGTCAAAAATCGAGTCGCATACGTTTAGTTGGGACGAAGTTCACCGTTCGTGCTTTCCGTACTTGGTTGTCCGTTCTAAGTCTCTCGACTTGCTTCGTGAGCGTGCTATTCGACTTCTCATGTTCTTCAGTCCTCTGCCTCAGCGCAGCTACCATCTCTTTCAACTTGGTCAGTGTCGCATTGACTGTTGCGTCTGTAACGATGTCTTCTGTCGAAGTGTCGCCTGTTGTGACGTCGTTGTAGTGTTGTGCTCTGGGGTGTTGTTGTCCCTTCCGTCGAACGCCAGTTGGTGATATGTCCAGTCTCCGTTTCCATATCCGTCAGTGGTCATATCTTCGGATCTGCAAGTCGATGGTTTTTAAGTGTAAGAAACTTCTATTTCCAACAGACAGCGCCGAACTGTGAGAATCGAAACTCGCACTATCAATTTTTGTAGAGAAAACTTTTTAGGGAACAGAAGAATCAAAAGTAAACGACATGACAAGAGATCCGGAGGAAATTTTTATTGATATGTTTGATCGGAAACAAAGTACAAAGTGTAAGATCTCAAGAAAATTCAAAGTCTAGTTGCTAGGGATTTTTATTTATGATTTTATAGTAGGAAGTCCTTCGTCTTATAGAGTAATGGCGTGTCAGTGTCGAGGATATTCGCCTTCAAGATTTCCAGAAATCTTCTTGTTATCGCATATTCCATTTCCGTTAAGATTTACTTTTCTGCTCAGATTTTCCTCTTCTTGCTCGGAATTATCTCCCTCTTTTCTTCTTCGACTTTATATTTCCGGTTTTGCAATTATCCTTCTGTGGTTTAACTTTATCTACCAAATGGGCTGAAAAGGGACGAACTGAATCCGTTTGAGTATAAGTCTTCTTAATCCGGCCCAAAGTTTACATAATACAAACCTTGTGGGTTCGACCCAAGTTCGTATTCCTATAACATTCGACGATTCTGTTAACAACTAGTAATGTATAAGTTATTGTTATGGATATTGGTTGCGGCTTGTCATGCATTTGGAGGAAGATGTTAGCGAGTGTCCGAGCAGCTACTCTAAGCAAAGTGTATGTTTGGAAGATTCGGGAAATACGATATGCTCGGAAATTCCGAAGGAGTGTGTTATGTTTGGAACTTCTGAGAGAGTGTTATGCTCGGAAAATAAGAGGGAATGTTCTCGGAAATTCCGAGCAGTGCATCCTGCTCACTGCTCGGAAATTCAGGAATGCATCCTGCTTGGAAATTCCGAGCAGTGTGTCCTGCTCGGACTATCCGAGCAGATTGCTTTGCTTGAATCATCCGAGCAGGTTGTCCAAGCATTTGTGCGTGTCCGTGGTTTGCCGAGTGATATGCTTGTCATTATGACACAACCGAGCAGTTTTGATTGCTTAAGAGTTCAGCTAAGTGGTTTTGTATGTTTCGTATAAAATGTTGTCTATGTGGAAATGGCTATTTCTGATTATTTACCGTTTTCGACTATTGATTTCATCGAGGGGGATTTTGACCCCAACAATTGAGAAAAAATCTTCAAACCCATCCAATGATTATGATACATTTTCTTTTGCAAACAACAACAACCATGAACACTCTCAGATTTTATATATCTCATGTATTTTTAATGAAATTTGGGTGTTATGAAGCCCCACCCACACCGTAGTTTTGCCAGTATTGAAATTGAAGAAAGTGCATTCATCGAAATTCACTAAAGCTGTTGATTTGGGATTTTTTAATTCCACGGATTATTTAACTAAATCTATGCAAGAAAGAGACTACAAAATTGAAAGAAAAAAGTAGAAAGCCGACAGACGTCAGAGAAGTCGACACCGACTAGGAACAAATAGTATCTAATAAGTTTAAAAACAAAAACAAAACTAGAAATATGAGTGTATAACAACCAATAACATCAAAATTAAGGCATTGACTGGTTCATCCGCTTCAACCCGTAAACATAGCTTTTGAAGATGATAGTGGTTTTTAGCATTTGAAAACAATTTTAGCCATGAACAAATAGTATCAAATACTTTTTAGTGTTTTGTATTTGCGCTCCAAATCTCTCAAAATAAAAAATTGCTTCACTTGAATGTTTGCTTGCGGTGGATAAATACAAACCAAAAAAATACAAGATTCATATAAAAATCAATATATATAGTAAGTAAAATTTAAAATTTAGATATTATAAATATGAAATTTAATAATAAATTTGACATTTCTAATTAATATTCAATAACCACATATCATAATTACTAGCTGTGTCAAAATACTTACTAGTGTTCGGCTTAATATTTTTGTTTCATGCACATTAACCGAGGAGCTTTGTTTCATCTTCTTCATGTGGTGTTTTTCTCCCCGGTGGTCGGATATCCACGCCGTTTTCGGGGATAAGTCATGTAGTCTCCTTGTTTTTCGTTTTCAGCGAGATCCAAGGAGCTTCTCCTCTCCTTAAACGTTTGTGGCGGCTCTTTTTCCTTATTTGGTTGTCTATGTGTGGTGGTCTTTGTTGTGGTTCGTGGGTCGGCCGGTGACTCTCCTTCTCTGGCGATTGGTTTGGTGGATTGACGATTTATTTTCGTCTGGAGTGTGTCTGGTGTCCTCGTCTCTTCTTTCTCGGAGGTCATAGGTGTGGTGGTTATGACGGGTCGTCGTTGCTCCGGAGGTCGTTAGTTGAAGGTTTGAGTGCTTGCATTTTGTGTCGGATGATTATGGAGTTGGGTTAGCTTTTCAGTTCTCTCGGTTTAGATCAATTAGTACAATTTTTTGTGGTATCAACCCTTTTCGATTAGGGTTTGTCGTGGCCCGTGGTTCAAGGTTTTTACATCACAGGTTCAACAAATTTTTTGGTTGATAGTACCTAGGGTTTGCATGTGTTTATCCTTTGCGTGATTGGGTTCTGTTTAAAGCTTGGTCTTCAAGGAGATTCTATTGATTTGAATATGATTGAGAGTATAGCATGCGGAGTCTGAAACCCACTTCTAGGTCAGAGCGGTTTCCGAGAGGTCTGAATTATTATGTGTTCTTGTGGATTCATTAGATTGAAAGCAAAATAATGAGACATTGCATATAGCCATGCCATGAAGTTATTTGTGCTATTTGATTGTTTCCATTGATATTTTTGCTTATTGTTCCGCCCTAGTCTCTAGTTTCCGATCCGGGGTTGTTTTTTCGTAAACCGCCGGCTTTCGTCTTTTGCTTCTGTAAGCTTTGTATTTCATATTTGTCCCGAATGTTCGATCTGTGAACTCACATATTTTATTTCTCGAATGATTGCGATTTTTGCCGGTCTTATTGTATTTCATTTTTGAATTTCAATATTACCCCATCAGATAAAAAAAAACATTCTTTAAACCAAAGTTTTGATAAAAGTTTTTCTCGATAAGTGATAAGTATATATCAGTATATATCTAACAATTTTTTTCTTTTCTAAATCTAATATTAGTCTTCCCAAAAGAAATAATTTCTACTAAAATCATAATTTTATTCAAACTAAAAAATTAGAAAAACGTAAATATTATAAATATGGTCTTTTCTTTTACAACAACATTCTTCATTATCTATTTTGGTGGTTCCGAACCAACATTAACACCCTTGAACATCATGAGTCTACTAGCTTGTGTGCCATCAAATTGCTTATACGAGATATATGGTTGAAGTCGAAAACCTGAAGAACAACATTCTTCGTTTAAACATTGCTGGTTTCACATTCAACTCCCTCTGAGATATTCCGATGAAGAGAGGAGGGCTCTTTGATTGTCCAATAAATGATCAATCATCATATAGTTTCCGGATATTCCTCAAAGAGACAAACGATAAGAAATCCATATGGGTTAAAATTAGAAAAGATGATGCCGGTATTCCAGTTTCTTCGACAACTTCACGAGTAATGCTATCAAACATTTCTCGAGTTACCTTCTTGTTTACAACCATTCCATATTTCTCAAGCTGATGAGAATCAATTCCTACTGCCATTGGCTGCAATGTTTAAAAGTCATCAACCATACAAAAAGAGTTGGAAACATGATGCCGTATGTAGTTATATATATGTGCTCCATGGCCTCCGGATGGCCCCCCGAGAACTACGTAGTGACCTGGAAACCTTCTCGTCAGACATCTTACTGAGTCATCTGTGAGATAGAACAAAACTAAAGCGATAAGTGAAACTTGATCAAATAACCTGGATGCTCCCCAAGTTTCCCAACACAAAGCTAGACAATGATCACAAAATTTTCTCGGAGAATGTGTATAATGTGTGTACCTTAAGATGTAACAAGTAACCTCTCCCACAGAGAGCTCATATTGGTTCCTACAAAAGTCCATGGAAACCATGTCCGCCAATTATTATCTCCATGTATACCAGAAATCGATAAACTAGAGGTCTAACCCTATGCAAACAATCAAAAATTGAGAAAGAGAAATGAAAAACCTAGAGAGGAATGATAAACCTGTAATCTGTCAGGCCAAGGTGAAGGCAGAAACCTGGCACTTCATTTGTACCTACCACCATCACCATCTAAAGAAAATGATCGGTACTGAAATTTTTATCTATGAATAAGCTTATCGAACAAATATGTGGAAGTCTAGATATATTGAATGAAGTAGCTGCTTGTTAGGAATCAAGCTACTGAAATCTTATTGAATCAATACGAAGAACAGAATACGATCTCACAATCTCATCACGATTGGAGAAAGGATCTCATGCCGATCGAGCTCAAGCTTTAATGCTTGTTACAACAGAATCAATATTTGCCTAACCGTAAATTGTAAACAACAATCCTTATTTATACAAACGATTTATTCACTATAGTGTGAACACTCTTCTTTGACTCCAGCTCAGCAGAGCTTATTTGAACTTTATATTCAACGTTCTTCTTTAGCTCAGCCTGCAACTGATGAGGTCATCAGAACCAAACGAAACCAGGCGCTGACTAACTCAATCACTGACTCAACCACTACGTCAAGCATCGCAAGGATACTTAGAGAAATCAAAGCCACAATGAGTTCTGATCCAATACAAGGCATAGGATTGGTTATACATCCAACAATCAATCCTAAGAAGACATATGACCCAGGAGGAATCATAACACATGAAGAAGAGATTATGGAGCCGAGAAGATCCAACAAGGCGTATGAGCTTATCTTAGCTCAAGTGGAGACCAAGGTCCAGACATCTAGCTCTGCTCATCATCAGCATGCCACTAAGAAGAGTCATCCCCAAAAGATGACACAAGAAGAAGATACCGAGAAGGAGCCAACCATATGTAGCATCACAGCTAGCTCAGGGAGTAGCATCGGCACTAGCTCAGCAGACTTGCCATATATGGAAGCATTCACATTTGGAAGGTCAATTCAGCACCAAACGTTTACCTATCAAAACTACAGTGTTTTGAGCTCCTTTCCATCAAGTCCAGACGTCCTTAGCTGCACAAGACCACACAAGATTCTCCATAACTTCAACAAGTCACACTTACCATATTTGGAGAAGAAGGAGATCAAACACCAATGGCTTCTTTCCAAGAATGAAAGCCACGAATTGTTTGTCAATCAAGCTGTCCCAAGGATTCTCACTTATCCCTTGAAACCATCCAGATACAAAGGAACAATCAAGAGCATGGATCCTTACCAAACTCGGCCTAACGGCTAGTTTCCTTTAAGTTAGCGATTTCTTGTTCAAGGTCAATATGACCGTTAGTCTTATGTCCTATAAAGTCTCATTGTATTGTTCATTTGTAAATCACCTTTCAATTAATTAATCAAAGTATTATTCAGTTCTTTCAAAGAGTTTCTTTGTTAAGAGTTTATTCCTTCTCTTGAATAAGTGTGTGATTCACCTATTCTCTAGAAAACCTTGGATTAGTATTGCTTGTGTGATTCAAGCAGAACTGATTCAACCACCGATTGAGAGAGTCAATCAGCCCATCGAACAAGCGAGTTGTTCATCATCATCATTCCTCTATCCATTCAATCATCTCAACGTTCATCCTAAGGAGTCTAGAGACCCGAAGGTTGGATCCATCTCACCACATCATCACCCACGATCTAGAAGAGCGAGACTTCAGTCCCTGTTCTACGTCAAACACGCTTCCATCTTGCATCATCTGGTATCAGAGCATCGCTTTGATTCCAATCTTGCATCATCTGGTATCAGAGCCGAAAGGTTCCTAATCAGGTGTTATCTATCCTTATCCTTTCGGTTTTCATTTAGTTTCTTAATTTTTTGTGTTCTTGTTTTGTTTTATAAAAAAACCAGAAAAAGTTTTAAAAAGAAAGAGGAGAAGTTTTCATTGTTTGATTCGATTTCTTAAACCAAAAGCCAAAAAAAAAAATTGTTATTTCCATATTATTTTTGTGTTTTCAAATTTAAAAAAAAAAAAAAAAAAGAGGATTTCGAAATATTTAGATCTTTAAAAAAGATATTCTTGTTTCTAAATTTTGTTTAAATCTCGTTTTCAAAAAAAAAAAAAAAAGAAACTTTCTAAATCTTTTCAAATTTCCTAAAGATTTTCTCTATCTTCCTAAATCGGTTTTCAACTCTTTCGAAAAGTTTTGAATCCTAAAATTGATTTCAAGCTGTTTAGAACCATGTGTTAAGTGTATAGTTGCTTGTGATTCGAACAATTGCAACTACTTGTTCAAGAGCTTAAGTTGCATAACTTCAGAGCATATTGATACACTTTGAGTTTATTGTTTCAGGTACTAAATCAGTGACATGAAGGATAGAAAAGATTCAGAAGCAGGCATGTATGGAGAGTACCATCCACCTAGGCACAAGAGTGCATTCAAGAACCATGGAGTTTCTTCATACCATGTACCAGCTCAACGACAGCTTACTGGTACAAGGAATGCGACAACCCAACAAGCAAGCACAAGGCAGCCAGCCACCAAGGCAAGAGGTTCCCTAATGTTTTCAGGAAGAAGCAGTAACCCTGAAGCATACTTACAATGGGAAAGCAACATGGAGCAATGGTTACAAGCTAACAAAGTTCCCAAAGAAAGGAGGTTAGTACAAGCTGTCTCAGCCTTCACAGGAAAGGCTTATGAATGGTGGCTAAAGGAGAGCACACCAACCATCCTTAAGAAGCCAATACTGGATTGGAGAGATCTCAAGTCAAGGATGAAAAAGGAATTTGTGGAGAAGCTTCAAACCACAACCAAGAGAGTGAAGATTGCATCCGAAGCACAAGCTGCTCCAAGGCACAAATCTGATTGCTATCAAGAATCTATGGGGACTCTTCAAGCAAGGCTGGATCAGCAATGGCAGAAGATCATGGATATGTTACGCCCAAAGCAACCAGAGAAGAAACAGAGTCACAAACCCTCACCCAATGCAACCGGACACAGTTTTGATGCCTCACTCAAGTTGCGAGACACGCCAACACAAGGTAAGTGTTCTAACCTTGTAAATTCTAAAGAGCCAACATGTTATAGGTGCCATAGGAGAGGGCATTTTGCTGCAAATTGTCCATCTAAGAAGTTGCTCAATGATATAACATCAGAGTTGAAATTGGGAGTAACCGACGCAAATGATAGCTTTGTGCAATCTGATATTTTAATTTCCAATTCAAGACTCATGCACTTGTCTTTGTCAAAGAGTTTTGATCCAGGAATAAGACAAGAAGAAGAGCACACAAGTCAAGAAGACATCAAACGTGAGGTGAAAGCAAACAAGGAGAATATCATGTTCCAATTCACCAAGGAAATCACTGTGAGTTTAAGTTTCAATAAATCTGTTCCTATAGTTCTAAACTCAGATATAATCCACTTGCTCTTTCCCTTAAGAGTTGACTTAGGTACATGTCTGATAAAGATCAAGAAGCCAAGGGCAGTAGGAGTCTTGAAAGAGAGACCAAAACCGAGCCATGTTTCCACACATGAGCCACATGCGAATCAAAGGCTTGAAGTATATCATACTCCAACCAAACATGAGGTTATTTCTGAACTTGAAATGAGTATTCTTGACTGTCAAGCCACTGGTATGATGCACTTGTTTCTTGAGTCAAGTGTTGAGACAGGAATTAGATATAAAGATAAAGCCAAATGGGAGATCAAGGAAAATCCACCAGACCAAGGCCATCACACTACATCCATTAGCATGGTAAGTCTTTCTTTGATCCACTTCATTTCCCATGACTCAACTGCTGTGTTAAAGGATTTGTTAAGCTTACAAGAGGATGAGATATCAGTAGCACATGAAGATGACTCTACGGAAAATTATTCAAACCGATATATATTTGATAAGAGGCCCATAATGCACTTGTCTCTTTGCCAAAGTGTCGAACATATTTCAGGTCTTAAAGAGAGCAGAAGCAAGATCAGCAAAGGAGACATCACACCAGCTCAAAGAAGAGGAGCATTGCAATCCTATTTGCTCAAAGAAGAGCCACCGGATGCTCCACAACTCAACCGGAATCAAAATGATTCCCAAGGTAATCTTCTAAACCCTCATTCACTTCACTGGACTAACTTGACTTATCTATGTGCAGGTTATCAAGTTTTGAGGTCAAAACTTCTTGAAGAGGGAGGGTATGATGAGGTCATCAGAACCAAACGAAACCAGGCGCTGACTAACTCAATCACTGACTCAACCACTACGTCAAGCATCGCAAGGATACTTAGAGAAATCAAAGCCACAATGAGTTCTGATCCAATACAAGGCATAGGATTGGTTATACATCCAACAATCAATCCTAAGAAGACATATGACCCAGGAGGAATCATAACACATGAAGAAGAGATTATGGAGCCGAGAAGATCCAACAAGGCGTATGAGCTTATCTTAGCTCAAGTGGAGACCAAGGTCCAGACATCTAGCTCTGCTCATCATCAGCATGCCACTAAGAAGAGTCATCCCCAAAAGATGACACAAGAAGAAGATACCGAGAAGGAGCCAACCATATGTAGCATCACAGCTAGCTCAGGGAGTAGCATCGGCACTAGCTCAGCAGACTTGCCATATATGGAAGCATTCACATTTGGAAGGTCAATTCAGCACCAAACGTTTACCTATCAAAACTACAGTGTTTTGAGCTCCTTTCCATCAAGTCCAGACGTCCTTAGCTGCACAAGACCACACAAGATTCTCCATAACTTCAACAAGTCACACTTACCATATTTGGAGAAGAAGGAGATCAAACACCAATGGCTTCTTTCCAAGAATGAAAGCCACGAATTGTTTGTCAATCGAGCTGTCCCAAGGATCCTCACTTATCCCTTGAAACCATCCAGATACAAAGGAACAATCAAGAGCATGGATCCTTACCAAACTCGGCCTAACGGCTAGTTTCCTTTAAGTTAGCGATTTCTTGTTCAAGGTCAATATGACCGTTAGTCTTATGTCCTATAAAGTCTCATTGTATTGTTCATTTGTAAATCACCTTTCAATTAATTAATCAAAGTATTATTCAGTTCTTTCAAAGAGTTTCTTTGTTAAGAGTTTATTCCTTCTCTTGAATAAGTGTGTGATTCACCTATTCTCTAGAAAACCTTGGATTAGTATTGCTTGTGTGATTCAAGCAGAACTGATTCAACCACCGATTGAGAGAGTCAATCAGCCCATCGAACAAGCGAGTTGTTCATCATCATCATTCCTCTATCCATTCAATCATCTCAACGTTCATCCTAAGGAGTCTAGAGACCCGAAGGTTGGATCCATCTCACCACATCATCACCCACGATCTAGAAGAGCGAGACTTCAGTCCCTGTTCTACGTCAAACACGCTTCCATCTTGCATCATCTGGTATCAGAGCATCGCTTTGATTCCAATCTTGCATCAGCAACCCTTTTCCTTTACGATAATATGCTTGATGAATCGTATCAATACTTCCCCCTTTGAGAAAAAGTTTGTCCCCAAGCTTATGATGTGGAAATTGCTTGACCAGCTCAGAATTTGCCCATGAATTATCACAATCCATATGACCTTTCCAATTTACAAGCCATTCTCGTTCACCCTTTTTATTATACCTCACTGCCAATACTTCTTCAGGTTCCCACTGTTCCTCTGTTAAATCTGCAGCGATTGGTGGCATAGGTTTCACCGTATGATCTCGTCCCACTACAACCTTTATCTGAGACACATGAAAAACAGGGTGGATCTTTGATTCCAATGGTAGATTCAATCTATAAGCTGCTTTGCCAATCCTCTCCAATATCTCGTATGGTCCAAAAAATTTAGGTGCTAACTTTTGACAAAAATATTTTGACCACCGTTTGCTATCTATATGGTTTCAGTATGAGAAATACCCAATCACCAACAACATATTCCACATCTCTTCTCTTCTTGTCAGCCCCTTGTTTCATTAATTGTTGCGCTTTCTGTAATTTGCAGCTTAATCACTCATAACATCTCATCTCTTTCTTTCAAGAGCTCATCCAACTCCAAATTCTTAGTTGATCCTTCTTCACATCTCAATATACTTGGCGGATCTCTTCCATAAAGAACTTTAAATGGGGATGTTCTTAAAGAAGAATGGAAGGATATGTTGTACCAAAGTTCCGACCATGCCAGAAATCTGTGCCAAGTTCGCCGATGACCTGAAGCAAAGCATCTCAATTATGTCTCCAAGCATTTGTTGAGCACTTCTGTCTGCCCATCAGTTTGGGGATGGAAGGCTGTACTGTACTTGCGTTTTGTTCCTGAAAGTAAGAACAATTCTTCCAAAAACTGCTGAGAAAGATCTTATCTCTATCAGATACAATTGTATTTGGGAAACCATGTAGTCTGATTATCTCACGCATAAACTTGTGTGCCACTTCAACTGCCGTAAAAGGATGTTTCAGAGCTATAAAATGAGTATATTTGCTCAACCTGTCCACCACCACCTATACAACATTGAATCCCTGAGATGTTAAAAGTCCTTCAATGAAATCCATTGATAGATCTTCCCAAACTATAACCGGTATTAGCAAAGGTTGGAGAAGTCCTGAAGGAGATAATGTCGAATATTTGTGTTTCTGACACACATCGCATTCTGCTACATACTTCTGTACCCTCTTTTGTAATCCTTCCCAACGAAAAGTGTTCTGGATCCTCTTGGTTGTTTCAAGACGCCTGAATGACCTCCCACCTGACCATCATGATATTCATGTAGTAAAAGAGGAATGACTGTTGATGTTTTGAGAATTACTAGTCTCTGTTTATACCATTATCCGCCCTCCTTGACTGCATAATGTTTATTCTGTTGTTGTCCTGATTTGCATTATTGTATTATTGTCTGTATATCCAAATCCACCTCTATCTCCTTATACATATCTTCCAATTGTAACACTCGTGGAATTGTAAGTGCGAGTAACATTGCACAAAATGTTTCAGACCCGAACCGAGAAAGTTCATCTACAGCTTTGTTCTCACATCTAAGTTTGTACAAATTGTCAAAGTCAAAACCCAGAAGTTTAACCAGCCATTTTTGATACTCCTTACTAACTTCTTTATGTTCCAACAAGTACTTGAGACTACGCTGATCTGTGTGAACTATAAATCTTGTACCCAACAGATAATGTTTCCATTTCAACACTGCCATGACAATAGCCATTAACTCCCTTTAGTAAGTTGGTTTGAGTTGTTCCCTTGAGGTTAAACCATGACTGAAAAAAGGCTATTGGTTTCTTGTCTTGCATAAGAACTGCTCCTAACCCAAATCTAGATGCATCAGACTCAATGATAAACGTTTTATCAAAGTCTGGCAATGCTAAAACTGGCGTAAAAACCATAGCTTGTTTCAGTATCAAATACATGTTATGCTTCAATAGACCAAGCAAAATGATCCTTCTTGAGCAACTCTGTTAGTGGTTTCGCGATCACCGCGCAATGCTTAACAAAACGCTTGTAGTACCCTGTCAACCCCATAAACCCTCTCAATTGTTTGACTGTTTTGGGTGATGGCCATTCTTTCATTGCTACTATTTTTGTTGAATCTGTTTCTACCTCATATGTAGAGATTATGTGTCCGAGATACTCCACTTGAGGAAGACCAAAAAAACATTTCTTTTTATTAGCAAATAATCGTTGCTGCTCAAAAACCTGTAGCATTGATGTTCAACGTGTGATGCTACATCTCTGCTATAGACCAGAACATCATCAAAAACACCACAACAAATTTCCTTAGAAACTGCTTGAAGGTGGCTGGTGCGTTCGTTAACCCGGAAGGCATCACCAAAACTTCATAGTGTCCTTCCACTGTTTTAAAAGCAGTTTTCTCAATATTTTGCTCTCGCATTAATATTTGGTGATAACTATCTTAAATCCAGTTTGGATAAAATAATTGTTCCATGAAGTTCATCCAATAGCTGGTCTATAACTGGAATTGGAAATCGATCATGTATTGTTACTCTATTCAAAGCTCTATAGTCGACACAAAAGCACCATGATGCATCTTTTTTCTTGACCAATAAAACTTGTCTAGAGAATAGGCTACTTCTAGGGTGAATGATACCATATTTAAGCAGATCTTCCACCATACTTTCCATGACAATCTTCGTCGCATGGGGGTATCAATACGACCTGACTGAAACTCCTTCTTTAAGAAGAATAGCATGCTCATGCGCTCTAGCCGGAGGTAACTCTTTTGGAACATCAAATACATCTTCAAATTGTTCCAAGAGAAGAGATACCTCATTTGAAATTGTAACATGATTTGGTGACACATTAACACTGATCAAGTGTTCCTCTATCTTGAAAACCAGTGTCTTGTGTATGGGAAAATGATTTGAATGAGAACTTGAGTAAATGTAAAGATGGGTCACCCTGTAATGTCACCCTTTTCCCTTGATAGACAAACAAGAGTGTCTGTTCCTTCCAATCCATTTCACATTTCCCCAAGGTCTCTAACCATTGTACTCCCATAATCATATCCACCGTTCCCAGTTCCAGTGAGATGAAGTCTGATGTAAAACTGGTGTTTGACAATTGAAATTCTACTACTCGACATGTACCCATGGCTTGAACATTGATTCCATTGCCCAATAATACATCCAAGCTGCTAGTTGCACAAATTCTCAAATGTAGCTTGTCCACAACCAATGGTGAAAGAAAGTTGTGGGATTCTCCACTATTGAGCATGACAATCACCTCACTCTTGCCTATTTGACCTCTGAGTTTTGTGGTCTTTGGCGTATGTAATCCCAGAAATGAGCTCAACGAGAGTTCCATTAGTTCCTGCACCACTAATGCTTGCTCATTGTTTAGTTTGGTTTCTTCCTCATCCAACACTTCCATATCGTATCAATTTATCACTGTCAAGATCTTCAGTTCACGCATTGGACATTCCCTGATGTGTGCGTTGGACCACTTACCACAACATTTGAAACAAAGTCCTTCCTTCCTCATTGCATCCAGTTGTAAGTCTGAGTAACGTTGTCTTGGTCTGTTCTCGGTTTTATTCCACCCAACGTTTTCCTTGTTAACACTATTCTCCACTTGTGGTTTGTTCTATTTCTCCTGCGCATACCAGTTAGATGAACTTTGCTTAACATTTTTCATCCAGCCTGTTCTGTTAGTGTTGTACCTCGTTGAAGGTCTTATAGTGCCTACTGTTTTAGAATCTTTGAACTCTTGTTTGTCTGATTCTCCTACCACTTTACAGAATATGCTTGATTCCATTCTTAAAACTGCTGCAATGTGGTTCCTTAACCTCTGTGGTTCCTTAATTCTGATCACTTCTTTCATCTTCTTATTCAATCCATTGTAAAAGAATTTGATCAGGTGTTGATCATCCAAACCAGGTACCAATGTTGATAATTCTTCAAATTCAGATACAAAATCATTCACTGAACCCATCTGTTTCAAAGCGAATAACCTGCTTGCCGGCTCATCCTCAATAGAATCAGCAAATCGGTGTAATAACTTGTCTTTAAATCCCTTCCAATCTGTAAATCCATCTCGATTTAATTCCCAAGAAAAACATTTCTGCACTCTTCTTGACAAACGCAAAGCTACCAAATCCAGCTTGTCTTCCATCCCGAAACTTCCCAACATAGAAGAATCTTTCCACCTCTGTCAAATAACATATGGTTGTTTGTCGTCCAACGTTGGCATTACAATCTTTTTGAGCATACTATCGCGATTTGCTAAATTCAAGTTCCCAGCTCGATAACCTAGCGAAGGATGGTCCAGTTATGTTCCCAGTCAGAGTTTTGTACTTGAGGTTGCAATGGGGATGATTCCGGTTGTGTATGTTTCTGCGGAATGTTCGCTCCTCTCGATTGATCAATATTCTCGATCATTCACTACAAGAAAACATGCATTTAGCGACTGCGTAAATAGTCACTACATGGTTGGAAAATATAATTTTGCGATCAAGTAGCGACTAAAGTAGTTAGTTGCTAATCCTTCATCGCTAATTTTATTAGTCGCTATATTAGTCGCTAAATAGCGAGTAATTAGCGACTAAATATATTTTGTTAATATTAGTCGCTACTTAGTCGCTAAATTTAGCAACTAATGCACGACTAATAAGCGACCAATATAGCGACTAATAAACAGTCGCTTTATAGTCGCTAAATGTTTAGTCGCAAGGTAGTCGCTAAATTCACAACCATTTAGCGACTATTTAGCGACTATGTTAGCGACTATAAAGCGACGTTTTAGCAACTAAATTAGTTGTATATTGTGTATATTGCGACTAATTAGCGACTGATTTGTGACTATTATCGCGACGAATTAGCGACTAATTAGCGACTAACAACTTAAACCGGGATATGAAATTAATTTCGATTTGGTTTTTGTTTTCCACTATTTTGGTTTTTGTATTTTGATTCTTCTATTAAATTATGAATCTAAAACCTTTATAACAATAAACATGATATATATATACACATTGTCTTGAAAAAAAACCCTAAATGTATACACATTGTCTTGAAAAAAAAAAAAAAAAACAGAACAAGTTTATAGAATACAAGAATTCCTACTGAGTAGGAGAAGAGTGAGTTGTTGGATCAGTTGTCTGGGTTTTGCAGAAGTCTAGGTATGCTGGGTCAGTTTGCTGAAGATATTTTTGCACAATGACCAACTCCTTCTGCTCATTAGCTTGTCGAGCTAGCTCAGCCGCTTGTGTCGCCAGTTGGTGCTTAGCTTCTTCGAGCTGATCTTGGAGCGAGTTGTAAGTCGAATAGCTACCCGGGTACTTGCGCTTTCCGGAGGCGTGAGACTCTCCTAGACTTCCAATACCATAAGCATGGCCTCTATCGTCTAGAATTGTTGACTAGGATACCCAAAAAAATTGACACAGTTAGCAAAATGGTAAAGAATGACATAGGATTCAAATAACTTAATCAACACATCTGAACAATAACATAAGCATTAACACATCAAGCAATATCACAAGTGAACAAACAATAACAGGATCACATCAAGTAACAACAGATTCATATACTCATCTACACTAAAACAGAAATGCCTAATGATTCACAGAAGCATAATTACTTGAAGAAAGAGTTCGTTGATCTCATCAGTGGCCAGCTCTCTTGGTCGCGAAGTCCCATCAGAGGTTTCTGCCTCAAGCTCAGCCTGCGCGGCGTCGACCTTCTCCTTATAATTCTATGCCACCTGTTGCGCCTTCAAGTCTATGTAAGTTCCATCTGGTTTTGTGTGGGTCTTCAGGAAGACTTCACCGAAGCTTACGGATCTACCCATCTGTTGTTCCTGCAAATGTAACACAAGATAAAATAGTTAAAGGAAAGTATATAAACTCATAGAAGTCAAATAGTTAAAGGAAATATATGAACTCAGAGAATGTATATTACCATTTCTTGGTGAATTTGCAGAAAAGACTTCTGCCCAGTGAAGTTCTTGTGAGGACCGAGACCGCCACGATCAGAATTCCTTGCAGCAGAAGTTGTCTCACTCCTCTGTTTACCTTCATCAGGGTCCCAATAGGCAACCATTTCTTTCCAGATTATGTCTGAGATCCATGCAGGTCGCACACCTGAAACGTGAGCTTTGCTAACCATATCCTTCATTCTCCTCTGACAAATCGCCTCAAAATGGGCTTGAACCGTCCCAGTTTTAAGAAATCCCAATGGTGCTCTTTCTACAGTTGAAACAACAGATTCATGTGTTGGGAATGTCCTGAAATCTACCGTACTATCTCTAGAAAGTATGATAAGTGTCGAGATCAGACATAAGTCATAAATACTGGGTGATCATGATGGCTTGCTAGAGTCCGCTCATGATCTATAAGTTTAGGACTTATTACCAGTATTTTATGATCCCTAAGGGTCACACACCATAGCTAACGGGAAAGTTAAAATGGAATTAATACGGTAAGATGCAATGGCATTTACTGTATTAGATCTGAGAATTGGGCCAGACAAAATACAGGCTTTTGTCTGATTTGTGTCTTGGGCCCAAAAGATTAATGAGCCATTAGTCTAATGACTTGGGCCCATTAATGAGAGAAAAAAGGAATAAGAAACCCTAAGGAAGAGGTTCTCCCCTGCGATTTTTTCCTTGTGGCCGCGAGCCTCTCTCTCTCTAATCTCTCTCTCTGATCATCCATATCTTTGGTCTAGCAGCCGTCCCTTGCTTGTAAGAGTGTGGATACTCAAGGAGGAATAGGTGATTAATCTGTTCTAGCTGATCTTGTCATTACCATCAATCCGCTGTGCAATCCATAGGTAATGTTACAGGTTTGTTTTATGATTCGTTTTGCAAGAACCTAGATCTGTTTAAGGATTTGTGTTAGGTTGTAATTGAGAATTAAACCATGGAAAACACCCATAATCCTTCAGTGGTATCAGAGCTAAGGTCATTAGTTTCTTGTAATTTGGATCTTTGTATGAAATCACATAATGAATCGCTTGGCTTAAAAGTTTTGTTTGATTAAAGTCAATCGATTGTTGTTGTATAATTGAATCGATTTTGACTTCGATTTGTTTGGTTTGGTTAATAATCATGTTTGACTTTGTTTAATAATTGAGTTATATCAATGAAAACGAATTGATCCGATCGTAATTCATGTTGACTTTGTTAACATGGTTTTGTCCTTTAGTGACATGTGATGATCGAAAGTAATTAAACAATCGCTTTATTAATTGAGCCTTATTGATTATCGCCATGGCCGAGTGATCATGTGAGTATCTATCGCGTATGTTGCCTTGTGATGATTGATCATCGATCGTGCGATGGTCGATTGTGTTATTGGGCCGATCATGTATGCATCAAGTCTCGGATCACGCTTGTGCCGAGTGATGCGTGGACTGGGCTGGCCGTGTGATCGTTTGGGCCGAGATCGATCAATCGATCGTGAGGCCGTGGGACGGATCATGCGTAATGGGCCTAAGGTTGGATCATGGATCTGATCGTTTGGCCCGTTAAATTTTACGTCCCGCGAATAGTCAATCGGTTAAACCGAACTTCACGGTTCGTTGCCCAAAACCACACCAATTAAACCGGTCCATTTAATTGGCGGTTAATTGTGTGTTTAAAGCCTTAAACCGCAAGTTAAATCAAATTGGCTAAAACACTAGGTGTTTCTTCCTGGTTTTGGATTTAACTGAACCGATCCAATTTAATTGGTGGTTCAAGCGGTTAACCCGAATCGCGGTTTGCTGGAAATTATTTAATACATGGTATTATTTATTTTCTGGTTAAACCGGATTGAAATTCAAAATTGAATTTTAACCTAAACCGAAGGCTGGTCTAAGTTTGATTTGGTTGGACCAAATAATTTAGAGCTGGTCTGGTTTAGTAAATAACCGATGGTTTTGATAGTTAATTTGGTCTTGGACCAGAATTAATAAACCGGATCGGTTATGTCAAATTATTGGGCCAGCTGGAATTCTATGGTCTTGGGCCAAAGAATTGGGCCTATAATTTGTGACCCAACCCAAAATATTTAATGAAATATTTAAATTAGAAATTTCTATTTTTAGTAAGTTACTAAATTTAGAAAGTTTCTAAAATAAGAAAGTTTCCCAAAATAGTAATCTTCTATTTTTGGAAATAAAACTTAAAATCCTCAAAAACAATATCAAGCTTGGATGTCTTTCCAATCTTGTCAGCTACTTAACGCTTATTCGATTACAGATATGGCTTACAGTGTGAGGTGTCTGTTTTCGCGTAAGTAAAGTAGTATATAGTCACTAATTTCATTGGGAGTCCCAGACTTTAGTGATTATTTGGCTGTAAGAGATTGGTTTCCTTGACTGGGCCATCGGGAGTCCCGGGCCTTGAGACATCTGGTGAATTTGGGCCTCGGGTCCAATTCACAACCGAGAGTTATTAGTTATAACTAGCTGTGTGTATGCTTACCAAGTAAAGCTAATTCTGGGTGACGGTCAGTGGCCCACTTTGGATTTAGCTGAACATGGGTCTCGGAATCATTGCATTCTTATGAGGTTAAACAAAGAAATTTTGAATGCAATGCGAGTATTCTTATAAGTTATTAAGATTACTCTTTTATGAACTAAATAACTAAAACTCTATTTATCTCTAAAATTTCAGCTATGACGAGCACAAACAATCAAAACACTTTCTCGATCCGGTCTGTCCTTGAGATGGACAAACTGAACGGATCAAATTTCTTGACTTGGTCGCGGAACCTGAGGCTAGTCCTCAGGCATGAGAGAAAGGACTATGTCCTTGAGAAAGCTCTCCCCGAGAGGATCGGATCCAAAGCCAGTCATGCAGTATATAATGCTTGGAATAAGCATTATAATGATGCGGTAGATGTGCGTGGTCTGATATTGGCTACCATGGACTCAGATTTGCGTAAGCAATATGAGAACATGGAGTCGCCAATAGAGATGATCAGCAGCCTGAAATTGAAATTTCAGGAGCAGGTAAGAGTGGAGAGATACCAGTTGGTTAAGTCTCTCACTAGCTGCAAGCTACCGATTGATAGTCCAGTGAGTCCTCATGTCAGTAAAATGATGGGCAATTTGATAACCTGAGGAAACTGGATTATCCAGTTGGCCAAGAATTGGCAACTGAGATCATTCTGCAGTCACTGCCGTCAAGCTATGATAAGTTCGTAAGGAACTATATCAAGAAAGGCTTAACGAAGACGCTGACTGAACTGCATGATATGCTCAAAACAGTTGAGCCAAACGTGAAGAGTACCCTGTACAATCTCATGAAGGAGAAGGGTAGGTTTACTAAACCTAATGCTGACAAGGGTGAAGGCAAAGTTGTCCAGATTTTGAATCATGGCAAGCATGTGTCTTCTGAGCCCGAGTCAGATACCTCTTACGTTGGAAAGTGCTGCTACTGTAAAGAGACTGGGCATTGGAAGAGAGATTGCATTAAATTCATGGAAGATTACGAGGAGTTGAAGTTGATGTATGAAACTACTTCCTCAGGTATTCATGTTATTACTTCAAGTTATACCTTACAGGTATTGGATACTGGTTGTGGCACTGATATTTGTTATAATATGCAGAGCCTGAGCAACAGTAGAACGTTGAAGGAAGGACAAGTGGAACTGCATGTCTGGAAGGAGCTATGGATGCTGCCTCAGCCATAGAGTTTTCACTTGTAGATGCCTTTGAGGCTTGGTTTTATTAAGTAATTGCTACAATGTACCTGCTTTAAGCAGAGTTGTCTTTCATTTTCTTGTAAGAATTTGAATGTTTTTCGTTTTGATAAAAGACAAGTTTTATTCTTTTGATCTTAATGAAATGTTAATTGTAGCACCCTATTCAAGGAATGGGTTTTATGTCTTAAACCAAAGAGTGCCTAAATGTAACATAAATACCAAATTGGTTTAAATCTGATGAATTAAACCTGATTTTTCTTGGCATAAATGTTTTGGTCAAATAGAGTAAGTCAGATTCAGAAACCCCATAGTTATGGACTTTTGGGCTCATTTGAATGGATATCTTATGAGACTTGAATTCTGCTTACTGGACCAAAAGACAAAGGGCCCATCTTAGCCGAGCTAGAGAAAGGCCCAAAGGCTTATTGGAGATTGAACATACTCATGTATGTGGTCCGATGAGCAGTAATGCCAGAGAAAATTTCCTGTACTTCATTGTCTCTACTGATTACTTCAGTGAGTGTGACTGTGTTCATTTGATGAGACACAAGTCGGAATTCTTTGACATGGTCGGAAGAGTTCCAGAATGAAGTATAGAATCTGAATGACAGAAGTATTAAGACTCTGGATTAGATCACGAGTGAGAATACTTAAGTCATTGATTGTGTGATCATCTGAATGAGTGTGAAGTCGTTTCACAGCTCACTTCTCCTGAAAACCTAGAGGTGTTTCTGTGAGAATGAATCAGATCTTATTAGAAATGATTAAAGATGAGTCACACGAATCTTCCATGATATTCTCTAAGAATAACGCTCTAAAATATCTAAGTTTACGCTGAAATAGTTCTACCAATATCAGTAGAAAGACACCACGTAAATGTGGATTGGAATCGATCCAAATTCGTCTTTACTGAGTATTTGTAGTTGTGCTACTTCGCTGGTTGTCCTAGGGAAACCAAGGCTTGTTACTTTTACGTCCATTCTGTTTTCTAAGAAGGGAAGTTACTTTCCAAGAAGAACAGTGGGAGTAAAAGTACAACTCGAAGAAATTCGAGAATTACAGGAGGCTGCTCAACCTGTTGAGGGAGAGCAACGGATGGATTTACAGATTTCTGTAGAATCTACACCTG
The DNA here is from genome assembly GCA_030180135.1 of Orychophragmus violaceus. Classification (NCBI taxonomy): domain Eukaryota; kingdom Viridiplantae; phylum Streptophyta; class Magnoliopsida; order Brassicales; family Brassicaceae; genus Orychophragmus; species Orychophragmus violaceus. The sequence continues at coordinate 74,186,550 of CM058231.1, forward strand.
TATAGCCTGAAGTTCGCAGATATGAATGAATCAGTCACTAATCCGAGAGTGATTTCTCGTCATTAGTTGAACCTGATGATCATTGAAAGTTCGCATGATCTGATAATCATTGAAAGCGACGAATCTGCGAAATTCAAAGAAGCGAAAGTGAGCCCGGACTCCGAAAAATTACATTTTGTGTAAGTTAGCTCCATCGATCCATTCATGGATGGAAGCAAACATATCGGAGTTGGAATCTTCGTTCTGTTAAAGTAGTCAAGGTTTTGACTTGAACAGGAACGAAGTGGAACTGTGCGTTTACTAAAAGATAAGTGGGAGCAATATTGCATTTCTCATAGTGTATGTCGATGACATACTGATTCTCGAAAATAACGTTCCAATGCTGCAGTCGGTAAAGGACTGGCTTGGGAGTTGGTTTAATGGATGACATGGATAAAGCCACATAGTTCTTGGATTTTGGATCTAAAGATATAGATCCAAAAGAGCTGGTAGGACAAAGTCAGGATTCTTAAATTGACAAAGTCCTACACGTAATCAGCAATCCAAGAAGGGTTTTATGCCAATGTCACATGGCATTACGTTAAGCAAGATACAGTGTCTTACGATAACTGCTGAGCTTGAATGCATGGATAGGATTCCATATGCGACGGCAATTGGATCTATCATGTATGCCATGACACGTACTTGTTTTGATGTTGCTTTAATGCTAAGCAAGACAAGTAAAGACCAGTCAAATCCAGTAAAGAATCACTGGATTGCCGTAAAGAATATTCTGAAGTATTTGAGGAATACTTAGGATAAGTTCTTGATTTACGGAGAAAGTGAGGTGCTACAAGTCGATAGAGTCTGAAAGGCAAGTTTCCAATAGACAAAGATAATTCCTGGTCACAGTCCGGCTATATCTTGTGTCTAACTGGCGGTGCAAGGCACTGTTGCTGACTCCATGACTTAAGCTGAACATTTCGCAGCTTGAGAAGCGGCGAAAGAGGTTGTTTGGAAAGAAGAGTTCATCACTGAACTTGATGTGATTCCCAGCATAGATGAGACTAGCTGCACATCATAGGTCCAAACACCTTGAGGATAGGTATAACCTATTCCGTGAGATAAATGACAGAGGTGTTAAGTAGATAAGCAAGTTTCATCGAATGAGAACGTTGCTAATCTATTAACGAAGCCACTCCTTATGCCTAAGCACGAGTCGCGGACTGTAGCTGTAGGATGAGTGAAATTAAGATGTAGTCTTAATTTCAGTGGGAGTTTGTAAAGGGCTTTACTTAGTTGTTTTGAAAGGTTCATGTAAACATTTTAAAATGTTAATGAAATTTTTATTTCTGGATTATTTTAACTGTGATATAAAATAATCGTTCCAAAATGATTCATGTCATTATATATGGGCCATCGAAGTACATGAGTAGACTTGATCCTGAAACCCCATATTTAACGAAATGACATAAATCATAGAGTCCATAGTCGAAGGTTGTTGAAATTGGAACAACAACAACCTGTTGAGACTAGATTGTGTTGAGACTTATGACCAAGTTTCGAGGGGTCATAGATGCGCGGCATCAAAGTCGACACATAGGTATATGTAGGGGAGCATATGACCGGACATGGCCCGCTGATGAGAACTCTGCAAGATATTAATATATGTGTCATAAGAGGTTCTCATATACGACTATAGAGTATAGTCCTTAGACCTGAGTTCGCATGCATGTGGCTGCACATGGAGTAATACGCTTTGATCATTGTCTAACGCTGTTTCGTAACTGGGAGCTATACGGACCTTGGTTGGGTGTATTATGAATTGTGTAGTTCATAGTGATGGAACAAGATGGGATTTGTCCCTGCCGTTTAACGGAGGTAATATCTCTAGGCCAATCGGAGATTTGATAGCTGGTAAGAGAATGGCCATTCCCAAATGGACTTGCCTAAGTCGTTTGAATTGTCAGTATCAAATCTGTTCCGATAAACATGGTCTGGCTATATAAGGATGACACGCATCTTGCCTTATGCCAGATCGAGATATTAAGACAAAAGGACTAGGGAATGTAGGATTCCAGTACAATCGGAAGATTGTTGGGAATGTCCTGTGTAGGATTCCAGTACAAGTGGGAGATTGTTGGGAATGTCCTGAAATCTACCGTACTATCTCTAGAAAGTATGATAAGTGTCGAGATCAGACATAAGTCATAAATACTGGGTGATCATGATGGCTTGCTAGAGTCCGCTCATGATCTATAAGTTTAGGACTTATTACCAGTATTTTATGATCCCTAAGGGTCACACACCATAGCTAACGGGAAAGTTAAAATGGAATTAATACGGTAAGATGCAATGGCATTTACTGTATTAGATCTGAGAATTGGGCCAAACAAAATACAGGCTTTTGTCTGATTTGTGTCTTGGGCCCAAAAGATTAATGAGCCATTAGTCTAATGACTTGGGCCCATTAATGAGAGAAAAAAGGAATAAGAAACCCTAAGGAAGAGGTTCTCCCCTGCGATTTTTTCCTTGTGGCCGCGAGCCTCTCTCTCTCTAATCTCTCTCTCTGATCATCCATATCTTTGGTCTAGCAGCCGTCCCTTGCTTGTAAGAGTGTGGATACTCAAGGAGGAATAGGTGATTAATCTGTTCTAGCTGATCTTGTCATTACCATCAATCCGCTGTGCAATCCATAGGTAATGTTACAGGTTTGTTTTATGATTCGTTTTGCAAGAACCTAGATCTGTTTAAGGATTTGTGTTAGGTTGTAATTGAGAATTAAACCATGGAAAACACCCATAATCCTTCATCATGTTAGTAAGAATCAAATTAAAAGCAAAATAAAAGTCAGACGAAAGTACCATACTTATCGCAAATTCAAGGAAGTATCGCTCTGCTCGCGGCCGAGGCACATGAATCCAACTATATAATGCTCCATCGAACTTGTTTGTGAAGATCTTAGTAATTTTCCGGACCTAAACCGACTTGTCACGATCAAACCTACACAAAGAGAAAAAGTCAGAAAAAGATTATTGATATATCATGGTTTTTACTAGTTTTAGACCATGATATAAGTTTGTTTTTAGTGTCTTTTGTCTTTGTTTAGAGTCTTTTACAGGTATAATCAGGTTGGGAGCTGAATTGGAGATAATGGAGCATTTTGGAGATTTTTGGAGTGTTTGGCCGAGAGATAGAGTTCACTGTCCGAAACAGAGGAAGGTGTCGATCATTGCACTCTAGCATCGATCGATGCACCAGCGAGATGGGCCAAAAACTCGGCGGTTTAGAAGAGTGAAGAATTTGCACTTTGATCCAGAAGTTCCTGATATTTACAAAGAAGCCCTTGGCCGAGATTATGCCTATATAATAGAGTTTTTAGTGTTTTTATTAAATACGCTTTATACTTTTTACCATACACTTTGATAATTAAGAGCAGAGGATTTTAGAGCTTTTTGGGGCTGATCTGAACCTGTTACATCATCTGTATTTGGAGAAGATTTCGAACCCCTCTTACTCTTATTCTTTTATGCAATTTATTCATTCTATGATTATGTTTTCATTATCTATGTCTGAGTAGATCCATAGTTAGGTTTAGGGTTTCTCACATAGGATTTCATGACTTGCTAGACTTGTTCAAATTCAGTTAAGGATTCATAACTATATCTGTTCTTCAATTTAATTGTGCTTAAAGCTAGTTCTAACCTGATCAATTAGAATCTAGATCTTAGGTTGCTAAATACGTCACGGAAGTGGGGTTTAGGAATCTGAACTAATTAAATTGGGCAATTAAACTTTGCGCAAACGGAAGTTTGGTTTAGGATAATTGTGAACATATCAAACTTGGACTTATTGCTAGTTTAATCTGTTAGTTCTCGCAAACGAAAGTTTGGTTTGCTGCACTTAGACTTAGAGAATTATCGCAAAGGAATTTGGTTAATTCTATATCTGTGTTTTGAGTTCTAGAACCGTTCTTAATTAGATCCTTGCTGAATGAACTGTCTGCTTGTCTGATTTCCTGAGAATACCCTAGGCTTGACGCTTTTAATTACTTGCTTCACAACCGTTAATCTCTGCTACTGATTTACTTTCTCGCACCGCTTTCAATTCAATCACATTGCTTATTTCTAGTATTTATTCCTATAGTTTGATTCTCTTGAGACCAAGTGTCCCTGTGGATTCGATAACCCTATATACTACGACTACTGAACTGTGCACTTGCAGTTAGAGAATAGGGAAAACTTAGAACCTATCAAGTTTTTGGCGCCGTTGCCGGGGACTCTTTGAGTCTTCGATAGGACCGAACTTAGGGTTTTTACTAGAAATTTTTCTTTTTGTTTTTGTTCTTTTTCGTTTTTATTTTTGATTTTGCTGATTTTCTTTTTTCTCGGTTTCTTTCTGTCGCAGGTACCAATTTCGCACTGCGTCGATCGTTGCACCCTTGCATCGTTCGACACTAGGCGATTTGAGATTGAATCGATCGTTGCACTGATAGCATCGATCGTTGCTGGACGATTACAGACAGTTTATGCCAACGCATAAAACTCGAAGTAATCCGAACTCGAGCTTGCTTAATCTCGGACTAGAGGAACTTGGACGTCTAGAAAGGACTAACAGAAGAGAAAAGAGAGAGAGAATGGTACGAGAACGTTTGATCTTGATACCAGATGCTGAAGGTACCCTGAGGGACAAAGATGACAACCCGTACAATGCTGCTGGGCATCGGGTTGATGCTGAAGGGAATGTTATCCCTGATCCTCCTGAGCAACAGGAGCTGAACCAAAACCAGGGTCAAGGACAGGCCCAAGGTAGAGAGATGGTGGTTCATGAGAGGACACTAGCTGATTAGAACAGACCTGATGAGTTTCATGCAAACCGAGCAGCTCTAGTGCTTCCTGCTTTCGAGAGGAATGATTTTGAGGTAAAAACCATCTACTACCAGCTGATGAGACAGATTGCTTTTCATGGTCTTCAAACAGAGCAGCCTATGGATCACATTGACAAGTTTGAGGACATAGTCACTGGCATGAAGTATGAAGGAGTATGCCCGGACTATCTGTTCCTTAAGCTGTTTCCGCACAGTCTTGCTGGAGACGCTAGTGCATGGCTGAGACAACTGGCACCTGGTCAGTATACTACTTGGACAGCCTTAAAGAGTGAGTTCCTGCGTCACTTTTATGATGATGCACGCTCGGATCAGTCCAGACAGGACATACTCACCTTTTCCCAAGGAGCTGTGGAGCCCTTGAAGACTGCCTGGATGAGATTTAAGCAGTATCAGCGTGACTGTCCACACCATGGATTCACAGAAGTGCAGCTGATTGGTATTTTCTTCAGAGGCATAGATCTTCCTTATCAGACTGCGCTGGATAACTCCAGTAATGCTAATTTTAACACTAGGACTCCTACGCAAGCTAAGCAGTTGATAGAGAATCTGATTGGCAGCAACAGTTGCAAAACAATGGATGAAAGGAGGAAGAGATCTGGTGGAACTGTAGAGAATTCTGATATAGCTAATATAAGATCCAGATTGGACACAGTCTACAATCTCCTGACAAGTAAAAAGTCTGTCCACTTTGCACAAGATGTAGAGGTGATTCAGGCTGAAGAGGAAACTCAGGAAGAAGATGTGAATTTCATAGGAGGTTCTGGTTTCCAAGGTAATAGATTTGGTAATCAACAGGGGAACAGATTCTCCAATGGTGGACAGACTGGTGGTTTTCAAAAGACCTATGGACAAGGTAATCAGAGAACCTATGGGTCTACATCCTATCAGACTCCTCCTGCACCTACAGCCCATGAGAGCAAAATGGAGGCTATGATGGAACAACTGATGGAGAGTCAAACGAAGCTTTCTGTGGACAACAATAAGAAGCTGGACGCTGTCTATCAAGACCTCAATGGGAAGTTTGAGTCACTGAGCACTCACATGAAGTAGTTGGACACTCAGGTGAACTAGATGTCCAGCTCACTGAAGGGAAAAGGAGTTGCAGAGACTCATATTAAGGCCTGGTCTGTACTCATTAATGATGGATCTTATCTAGGGGAGAAATTTGAGCTAAGTACAGCTGAGTTGGTGACTGAGGCAGAATTTTCGGATTTCTGTGAAAAACTCTCGGGTAGAAACTGCAATGATGCAACGATCGACACACAGCTGGCATCGATCGATGCAAGTCGTGAACGAGCAGAAGACCCGTGGGATGAAATTGAGATTGATGCAGAACTAGCCCGCCTGTTCCCTGATGTATCTGAGATCACTCAAGAGGATGTTTATGCACAAGCCATTAGGCAATGTCCCAAGGTGTCTGAAGTGATAAAACAAGAGATTGAAGAGCTGAAAAAGCTAGAAAAGAGTGGTGAAGACTTGGAAGAAATTCCACCTTCTGATGATCCACCTTATCACCCATGTGTTCAGAGATATTTGAACAAGATGTTGCCTTTAGATGAGAAGCTGAGAGAATGGGTGGTAATAGTTCCTCAGCATATTAGTGATGTTCTGCTAACCAAGGTCCCGAAGAAGTTATCTGATCCTGGAGTCTTTGTGCTAGATTGTTCTATCTTTGAAGATAGCTTTAGACGTTCTCTATGTGATTTAGGAGCTGCTGGAAGCATAATGCCTTACTCTGTGGCAGAGAAGTTGGGAATGTTGGATTTTACTCCTACTAGGACTTCTCTTATCCTAGCTGATCAGTCCATACGAGTTCCTGAAGGACTTCTTATGGACATTCCGGTGAGAGTTGGGAACTACTTAGTTCCAACTGACTTCCTTGTGCTGAAATATGATTGTGATCCGGATGAAGCTTTATTGCTTGGGAGACCATTCTTGGCTACAACAGGAGCTGTGATTGATGTTAGACAGAGTCTAATAGACCTCCACCTGGGAGATGAACCACTGCACTATGAGATGGATAAGCTGCGAAGGCCACTGATAGATGGGCAGACATTCACCATAAGGGACGCAGATTTTGAGCAGCCAGATGAGACTGCAATTATAGATCCTGGAGCGCATTTTACTCCATCTTTTCTTGGCCATGAGCATTCCGCAATAGCCTACTCACCACCTTGGATGAGGAGACTTGAACAGAGACAGAAAAAGTCTTTGTCAAGACCTCCTGGTACTTGAAAGAACTCATCCGTCCGGTCAAGCTATTGACCTTAAACAAGCGCTGGGTGGGAGGCAACCCACCATTAGGTACTAGTGTTTTTCTTTTTCATTTTTGGTGTTTTTGTTAGGATTTTACGTTTGTTTTTGTTTCTGGTGAGTTTATGTTTGCAGGTCTCGGTTAAATCGCAGTGCAGCGATCGATGCATTTCTGCATCGATCGTCACAACACGAAAGTAATCGCATTGCAGCGATCGTTGCGGTCCTGAGCAACGATCGACTATACACGAAAATCGCCAAGTAACGGTCGATGCACTTAGTGCAACGGTCGATGCTGAGCGACAGAGGTAACCCGACAGACATAATTTCACCTTTTCAATTTTTATTTTCTTTTTACCGATCCTTCGCTGGACACTACTGGGGACAGTGTGTCTTAAGTGTGGGGGAGGTGCTACTGACTTTTGTTTTCTGTTTTCTTAAGAGTCAGTCCGTTTTTCAAAATTTTTGTTTTATTGAGTCAAAATTGTTTAATTAAGAAACTATGATTTTCTGAGAAGATTTACAAGACTTGCAGGAACTTAAGTAACCATTGGGATGAAGTTGCAGGATCTATCTATGACTATTAGAAAACCCCATCACAGATCAACCTACTGGGAACACCCACATCACTTCAGGTATCAGAGGATCCTTTACTGACTTCAACCTTAATACTGACTTAGATTTCTCACCTAAGGGCTTGGTATGCTTTATGTCGGATTCCCTGTTAGTTCTGACACAGCCTGTAAACCTGTCCTATTTAGTCCCCTTCCCCCCTTCTATAAAGTAAAAAAAAATAATAATAATAAACTGAGGAAGAGTTAGTAACTCCGAAGTGGTCATGAGAATAGTAGCAAACACTATTATCTCTCATGTGATCCATGGAATGTGTCCAAAGTGTACCCCATAACGGGAAGAACACTGATAAAAAAAATAAAATGATACCCAGTGGGGAAAAATCAGTTGTTAAAGAAGGGAAAGAGAAGAAAGGGACTAGAGAAAGATAGTATGGTGGTCTAGAGCTGATAAGGTAAGAATCCATGTGCCTTTAGATCGATACTCCTTAGGTGAGACCGCACTTAAATACTTGCAGAAGTCAGTAGGGAGAATTTGAATGCTTGAATGTGATTGTGGAGTTTACCTAGGACAGTTGCTAAGTGTGGGGGAAGTACATTGTGGTCTTGATATCCTGTGATTGATTCTTTCAGTGGTTTACTAAGGGGAATCTGAGTATTGTAGCTTCTAGGATGAAATGAGTTTCTGAAGAGTTTTCAAACCTCTTCACCATGTTTTAGTTCTCTGTTTTGCTTGAGGGCAAGCAAAGGCTAAGTGTGGGGGAGTTGATATATCATGGTTTTTACTAGTTTTAGACCATGATATAAGTGTGTTTTTAGTGTCTTTTGTCTTTGTTTAGAGTCTTTTACAGGTATAATCAGGTTGGGAGCTGAATTGGAGATAATGGAGCATTTTGGAGATTTTTGGAGTGTTTGGCCGAGAGATAGAGTTCACTGTCCGAAACAGAGGAAGGTGTCGATCATTGCACTCTAGCATCGATCGATGCACCAGCGAGATGGGCCAAAAACTCGGCGGTTTAGAAGAGTGAAGAATTTGCACTTTGATCCAGAAGTTCCTGATATTTACAAAGAAGCCCTTGGCCGAGATTATGCCTATATAATAGAGTTTTTAGTGTTTTTATTAAATACGCTTTATACTTTTTACCATACACTTTGATAATTAAGAGCAGAGGATTTTAGAGCTTTTTGGGGCTGATCTGAACCTGTTACATCATCTGTATTTGGAGAAGATTTCGAACCCCTCTTACTCTTATTCTTTTATGCAATTTATTCATTCTATGATTATGTTTTCATTATCTATGTCTGAGTAGATCCATAGTTAGGTTTAGGGTTTCTCACATAGGATTTCATGACTTGCTAGACTTGTTCAAATTCAGTTAAGGATTCATAACTATATCTGTTCTTCAATTTAATTGTGCTTAAAGCTAGTTCTAACCTGATCAATTAGAATCTAGATCTTAGGTTGCTAAATACGTCACGGAAGTGGGGTTTAGGAATCTGAACTAATTAAATTGGGCAATTAAACTTTGCGCAAACGGAAGTTTGGTTTAGGATAATTGTGAACATATCAAACTTGGACTTATTGCTAGTTTAATCTGTTAGTTCTCGCAAACGAAAGTTTGGTTTGCTGCACTTAGACTTAGAGAATTATCGCAAAGGAATTTGGTTAATTCTATATCTGTGTTTTGAGTTCTAGAACCGTTCTTAATTAGATCCTTGCTGAATGAACTGTCTGCTTGTCTGATTTCCTGAGAATACCCTAGGCTTGACGCTTTTAATTACTTGCTTCACAACCGTTAATCTCTGCTACTGATTTACTTTCTCGCACCGCTTTCAATTCAATCACATTGCTTATTTCTAGTATTTATTCCTATAGTTTGATTCTCTTGAGACCAAGTGTCCCTGTGGATTCGATAACCCTATATACTACGACTACTGAACTGTGCACTTGCAGTTAGAGAATAGGGAAAACTTAGAACCTATCAATTATTATTTAAAGTACACATAGAGCAAATTGGAGAGTGAGAGAGATATACCATGTGGTGTTTGGCGGCTAAGGAAGTAGTGGAGAGAGCACAGTCGTCCACTGATCACGGTTTGGCATAGCTAGCAGCCTCTCAAGATAGCGAAGACAGTTTTCCTCGTGATTTGGTTGAATAGCAGCATTGTTATTAACCCCGTCAACACCATCTTCATCCAGTTGGTTGGAATGCTGAACCTCGGGCGCCTGAGTACTGTTAGTGTCGGAGTTCGGATTCGGAGAAGCCCTTGGTTGTTGAGATACTTGAGCTGAACGAGCCGGAGAGGGTTGTGGAGGAAACATCTGAGCTGTAGCTGCAACAAAAGACATAAGTAAGACACAAATAGGCACTCAAACATGGAAAACTTCAAGTGTCTACAGACTAATCAGACATAACAAACAAACTAATCAGTCTCAAACAGAAACAAACTTAGACTAAATAGAAAACATATAACAACAAACTCAATATCAAACATAAAACACTCCTCGAACTCAAACATACAAATCAGTGATAATCGTAACTCATAAACAAGAGTCCATATTTTTTCAACAAATGTCAGACAACAGTGAGACACAATGACAAAAAAACCAAAACCATAGTTTTTCATAGTTTTTCAATAAATCCGAGACACATACCAAAACCAAAACGTGTAAAATTCAAGCAAGAAACATTCAAGTCCTATCAACAAGAGTCCATAGTTTTTCAACAAATCTGAGACACATACCAAAATCAAAACGTGTAAGATTCAAGCAAGCAACATTCAAGTCCTACCAACAAGAGTCCATAGTTTTTCAACGAATCCGAGACACATACCAAAACTAAAACGTGTAAGATTCAAGAAAGCAACATTCAAGTCATATCAACCAGACCACTCAGTTTTTCAACGAATCCGAGACACATACAAAAACCAAAACATGTAAGAATTTATCATAGTTACCGTGACCTTGAGTGTTCTGCCTAGGAGTAACAATCGAAGGGCTTCCTCTCTGAGACTCAGGGTTTGTAGAGTGACCTTGAGACGTCTGTCTGGGAGTGGTCGCAATGTTTTCGAAAAGAACCGTCGGCGGTGGATACTAGCGAACGTGCAAATGTGTTTGCGTCAGAGTTGGGCGCTGTGTCGGAGAACCGTCGCTCGTCGGAGTGAACTCGTACTGTTGAGGTAGATTCGCAGGCCTACCATGTGTGGAAGAGGAAGGTTGAGCCTCGATGGTGGCTACTCGGCCTCGACCTCTTCCTCCTCGCCCTTGACCTCTTCCTCGCCCTTTAGCCATCAGAGATTAAACGGAACGGAAGAGCTAGCAGAATCAACGATACTAAGGGAGACCAGTTCATGAAATGGTTGTACCTACAAGACTTGGATCGGTCTTGGTGTCAAAGATGCAGGAAGCAAACGCGGTTAAGGAAAGAGGACGTATGATAAAGGGAAACGAGCAAAGGATCAAGAACGAATGGTGGTCAAAGAAAGGAACTAGAAGACCTCTATTGTGCTTGGTCATGTTAGGATGGTTGGTTGAATGACTAGGTACAAGGGAGGTGTGTTCTATGAGTTCGACGAACGAGCAAGCTGAACTGAACGTCGAGCTAGCATCTTACCGGGTTCACCTAAAAGGCTAAGGTACGAGTTCAAGTAATCGGATAATTTAAAGAACGAATAGAACGGAATAGGTGAACGGAACAATCTAAGCAAGACTTAGGTTGTTAGAACAAATAGATAGGAACATAACCTCGTAAAAGTTTTAGGGAAACTAAATAAGGTCGTAGGAGGTTCACGGATAGATCGTTCTTTAGAAGAACAAAATAAAAGCTTAAATAAGAATTTCCGCTGCGTATTACTTAAGTATGAAGGATCTAAGACTAGAAGTCAATAGGAAGATTCGAGGAATACTTGTTCCTTAGGAAAAATTTTAAATAGGACAAAAGTTCAGAGAGGTTCAGGCCAGGGCTCGGCCTGACCACTGGAACGCATCGACTGCGGCCTAGGAAGGACGGGCCAGGGTGTTTCAAGTTGATATCAGAGCGGAGTTGTTTCTAGGACGAAGCTCGCATAATTGGTGACTTGTTGAGATAAGTGCACCAAGGAAGCACTTAGTCTTGGGCAGACTTTGAGAACATGTCCGAAGGGAAGTACTTTTCAGCTGAGTATGGGATCAGTTGGAATGTCGTATGTTCCAGCCGAGTATGGGATCGGTTGGGATATTAGTTCCTGGACTTGGATCAAGGTCGCAAGATGGTGTTGAGGTGAACCGGAAGAGGGCGCAGTCACGGGAAAAAGTGGCTGGCCTAACCGGGAGGGACCTAAAGAGGGAAATGGGATTAAGTTGGGCTGATCTCCATACCTCTAGATATCCGCGCCAAAGAATGTGCGAAGATGGCAGCAAGGACCAAGGGATCCGAATGTCCGCAAAGTAAGGAGGAAAATAGGATTTAGTTGGGGCTGATCGCCATCCTCCGGGAACCGCACCAAAAGTACCACTTGCAGAAACAATGGAAGCGCACTTTGGGGAGTGTAAGAAGCAAGTAGAGTTTGTGCGAAGTGCAACGGCAGGGACCTAGAGGCCTAAGCTGTTTGCAAGATGAGGGGAAGGAAAGTGACAATGAACGACCAATGATATGCTTCTATTGTAAAAAGCAGAGACCAGAAGTAAAACATGGGAGTGAAAGTCAAACGGTAAAGGATAAGCGCTAACCAAGACGCCACGGGTTTATGAACTGGTCAAGGACATTGGTGTGGCCGAGTCTTATATTGCGATTGCTGGTATGTTACTGAACCCCACTTCTTCAAATGTTTTGTGGGCATTACATTTGGGGAAAAGGGTTATGTTGCTTAGCATTTGGACGTAAGAACCATAACCGAGGCCGAGTCCTGCAGGGAACAAAGGCCTGAGGTCGAGTCCTACAAGGAACAAAGGCCTGATTACGATCTAGTAAGAGATTTACTAAGATCGGGAAACTAAGATCCAGTCCATGGAGGGCGGGGATCAAGTGTGGATCAAGTACATAAGGATTGTGATCAGGATTTGACTAAGTCTAAGACAAGACAAAAATCAGGGAAATGATTAAGTCTTGACGGACCTAGGTCAATGGGAAATGAAAAGGCATATCAAGCCGGGACAGGAAGGGTGTACACAAAAGTTAAACACCACCGAATTTGGGGACGAATTCCCAATTTGGTGGGGGAGACTTGTAACATCCCCGCCCCAGGAATGATTGGATCTCTCGACGGCTTAGTCCATGGTTCAGTTGTTAAACAGCCATGGCCAATACCGTGAGCCAAAAGTCGGATTAAGCCCGGAATGAACCGTGAGTCATGGGCAAGAGAAGTTCGGACAGTTAAGCGCGATCGAACGACAGCCGTTGGGGAGGTTGACCAAAGATCGGCACGCTGGGCACGGATGGTCCATGCGCGGGAACGGAATAGGGAAGTCCGGTCATACGCGACTTGATCCGAGATGAATGGCTCCGGCAAAGACGACCATAAATGGACTTAGGCCGAATAGAGAGAACATATAATGGTTATGTTCTTCTACTATTTCGGGATGTTATTAGCTCCAAAGTGATTCATAAAGTTTGAACGGGATAAACGCCTTAAGTCGGAGGAAAAGGCATGGACCGGAACGTGGACAAGAGTCTAATGGACTAAGAGAAGGGTTCCATTGCCTAGAAAAGAATCTAAGCTCAGCGGAATGGCAGCTTAGCTAAGCAGAAAAGAGCTGAGAAGGAAGTGGTCAGCTGGGTCAGCTGGCAATCAGCTCAACCCAGCTAGGTGGAGTGATGACCTACCACGTCAGATGGTTAGCTAGTGACACTAGCTGATCCAAGGGGTGGTTGGGCCGAAGGGTCACCAATGGTTTGGCACCTTTCGGCCAACCAAAGGCAACTATTCGCCCAAGAAAGTTGCTGGGCGAAATGGAGCCTATAAATACCCCCATTAAGGGCCATTTTCGTGGCCATCTTCATACCAGGAAAATCCAGGATTTTCCCTAAGGCAAATGCCAATTAAAAGGAGAGAAAGAAGGGTATTTTGGTCGGATTACTCAAGGGTAATGGCTGGCTGTTTAAATGAAGTTTTGCGAAGGTTTGCTAAGGCATCCAAGGCTGGGAAATCAAGGATAAAATACCCAGAAATGAGGAAAAATCGCTTGAAGGTTTGAAGACAAAACAGCTCGGCGGTTCCGAGCTGACTAGCTCGGACCTTCCGAGTCTAGCATACCATATTTTACGAATAAATACCATTTCTTCCCTTGAGTAGTTTCCAAGCGTTTTCAAAAATTCTAAGTAAAGCACAACTACATGGATCTAACGGCCCTCGCAACTTCTCACATTCGACCTAACGATTCGTCGTATTAAAAGATGCTTTACTCAAGTTTGAAATCCGCAGAGGAAGGTTCAATAATAACTTCAAAAGCTTAAAACGACTAACTTATCGAAACACATAATATAAGTTAGTTCATACATTAGGAGGACAAACCGTCCGAGGAAAAAAGCAATTACATATGGCAAACACCACTGAACCCGTATTTCAAAATTACGTGGCTCCGCATGAGGAGTCAGCAACATCGCCTGGAAACATAGATAGATCGAGATAGCTTTCCGCTTCGGCTATCAACCGGACATATTCGGGGACACCGTCTTCATCCAAATGAGCTCTCGACCTCAGGTCCGCTTCTTCGGACTCAAACGCGGAAGGACCCTCAGCCCTCAAAGCATCAATCAAATCAAGGTTGCTTCGCACCAGGATGAACCGAATTTGCCTCTCTATGGCCGACGGTAGTTTCGAGAAGATTGGAATTTGGATAATCGAGACGAAATCTTCTTGAGCATTCCTCTCTTTCCTCTCTTAGTCGCATCCTGAAGAGACGCCTCACGAGAAATCTCCCTTTCCGCAAGTCGAGTTCTCCAAACCTCAGCTTCGGTAAAAGCTCTATTCCTCTCGGTGTCAAGGGAAAGTCTGGCCGTCTAAGACTCATACTTCTTGTCTTCAATAGAAGCCTTCAAAGCGGCGACAGAATTCGCCAAGATTGTGTTATCAAGGAAACGCCTTGCAACGCGACTTTGGATTCTACAAAAATTTTCCGTCTGATTCGGCTGCATGGCGATTAATCGAAGCCTAATTCTGCGACAAAAGTCTTACGATCAAGTCAATCAAGCTACGAATAAAGAAAAGAGTATGCTACGCTAAAGAAAAATACAAACCCTTAGCATATCTTGTCTTGCATCAACAAGAGATCCGCCGCTGATCATATTCTCATACTTCATAGGATAATCTCCGGGATGATAAACGCCCGCGCAGAAACTGGCAACCTCGGTAGCATTGGAGTACATAAAACAATCATTACCTCAGTCAAATCGGATCGGACCAGAATCGGGGTTTGGGACGTCAATATCCTTTCCATGTCTCTTTTTCCGCCTTTGACTAGATTTAGAAACAACGGCCGGACCCAATGACTCAGAGGGTGGTCATCGGGGGACGATTATCTCGGAATCGGCTAAGCTTTGCACAAGAAGAACAATCATGGCCGAAAGGTACGAGAGAGTCGTCATGTACACGCCAACGAATATAAGTCGACTTACTAGAGAAGTCGGAACAAATCTAACACGTAAATGCCATTCCCAAAAAATCCATCTCGCTTGACATAACGGACGACGGCCGAAGTACGACAAATGATTCGGACAATCTGTCATCGCAAAAGTAAAAGCAACGAAACAAAAATGGTAGAATCAAGTTTTTTGGACAATTGTAATTGCCTTGAATACTAAGTAACCTCGCCATCATCGCATTCGAGTCTGACTAGATGGGGGGGGCTAACTGTTGGGATCAAAATCCCCTCGGCAAATATAATAGCCGAAAGCATAGCTAAAAAATCGGACATAGACGTTCATCATATTTCATACGAATGGAGCTTTAGTTAATACTTTATACGAAGCACTTTGCATCGATGACGTTTCGTATGAAAAAGATTTTATACGAAAAGCTTTGAACGGATAACATTTCATATGAAATAGACAAAACTATTCACCATAACATCCAAACGAATCGATCAGACAAACACATCTCTTGAAAGAAGCTACGGATAGACGAAACATCCAAACAAGCAAATTCCGAGCTCAACCAGCTCGAAATTTTCGAGCTGAAACGGTTCGGATCCGAGCTAAACCAGCTCGGAATGTCCGAGCTGAAACGGTTCAGATCCGAACTAAACCAGCTTGGAATGTCCAAGCTGAATCAGCTCGGATCCGAGCTAAACCAGCTCGGATTTTTGAGCTTAACCAGCTCGGATCCGAACATCTCCTTTCTCCTTTTCCGAGCAAAATCCTCTCTTTCAGAAGTTCAGCTCGGATTTCTGAGCTTAAGTAGCTCGGATCCAAACATATCCTTTCTCCTTTTTTCGAGCACAATCCTTTCCTTCAGAACTTCCGAGCTGAATTTACTTCTCGAACTTTCCGAATGGATATTCCACTTAAATTGTATGATCGAACATTTGCTGATATCTCCTTCTTCGGATGCGCAACTAGCCATAATACGTCTTCGGAAACACAGACTTATACGTTCCTAGCCGTTAAACTAAAATCGTCGGGTAAAGTCAGATGAAATACGAATTTGAACCCAACCTACAAGTTTTGTATTTCCGAGACTTTGGGCCAAATCAATAAGTCTATACACAAACGAACTCGGACCATCCGTTTTCGGCCCATTCGACAAAATAGGTTAAGCCCTAGAAAATTAATAGCCAAAAGAAGAGATAAACTCAAAGAAGGGAAGAGGAAGATATCTCCGAGCAGAAGAGGAAAATCTGAGCTGAAAATGTAAATCTTAATGAAAATGGAAGGAGACGATAACAAGAAGATTTCTGAATATCTTGCGCACTAAGATTCTCAAAGCCGACTTGCCGCAGCTATATAAGGAGATGGGCTTCCTACGACTTAGGCATCTCGAAAAACTTAGCATCTAGACCTAGAACTAAGAATGGCTTGATCCCTTTCTTAAGGGTGCGTAGGCAGCCTTTCATAAGGTCAGCTTTAAACATCTTAATCTTTTATTCTTTGTACTTCGTTTCTGATTCGGTCTATCAATAAAAATATCCTTGGGTTTCTATTTCAGTGTGTTTACTTTTGAAAATTATGTTCTGTAAAAGTTTAGCTCTATAAATATCGACAGTGCGAGTTCCAACTCTCACAGATACTACGATCGAAGCTTGAGCGATTCGATGGTACATGCAGTTTCTCTCCGTGGACAATTCGTATGATGGAATACTTTGGTGTCTCGGAACTGAAGGAGGTCACTCTTTCAGATTATTTTGAGACTGTCACTCCGCCATCAAAAGAAGAAGAAAATAAAGCTGGAGATGACGCGGAAGAAGATGCGACTCCAGCTGGTAAGAAGGTAATTCTTGATCTTGAGAAACTGGATAAAGATGATAGGGCACGAGACATCTTGAATATTAGTAATCATGTTCTATGAAAGATTAAGCATTGTACGATTGCTGCATTATTGTGGGCTCTTCTTGACAAAATGTACATGTCTAAATCCCTCCTTCCTAATCGAATCTTTGTGCAATCCCAATTCTACACATTCAAATGTGATGGCTGAAGATCGATTGACGCTAATGTTGACGACTTTCTGAAAATTTTTACTGAGAAGGGAAGTCTGAATGTGAGTGTGACAAATGAGATACATGCAATTGTTCTTTTGAATTCACTATAACCTGGATATGACCAACTTAAATATAATTTCAAGTATGTTAAGGACTCCTTATCCCTTTAAGAGGTCATCTCTGCTGCAAGGTTTAAGGAAAGAGAGTTGGATGTAAGCAGTAAGCATAACCAGAGTAGTGCTACAATCTTGTACTCAAACGACAGGGGAACAGTCAAAACTAGACAACCATGAGTCTCGTAGTGGTAGAAGCCGCATCAAGTCCAAGACTAGGAAGGTTGTGTGCTGGTATTGTAAGAAGGAGGGTCACATGAAGAAGGATTGTTTTACTCTTAATAAAAGGATGAAAAGTGATAGTGAAGGGGAAGCTGCAGTTGTGATTGATCAGACTGTAGAGAAAATGGTCGTGTTGGTTGCTTCAGAAGCTAAGTCACATGATAGTTGGGTTATTGATTCAGGATGTACCCACCATATGACATACATGAAAGACTGGTTAGTGGATTTTCAAGAGAAGTATGCTAGCAAGATCTTATTGGGAGACTTTCATACGATGGAGACTCAAGGAACTGGAACCATACGTCTAAACACTCATGGTGGATCAATCAAACTTATGAAGAATGTTAGATACGTGTCCTCTCTCAGACGAAACCTGATCTCAACATGGACGTTAGAATAGCTTGGTTTCAGCCATACAAGTTTAGGAGGGAAGATAGTGTTCAAGAAGAACAGCAAACTGGCACTTCAAGGTATCTTAAAGAACGGCTTATACATGCTTTATGACGAGACAATTACTGAAGAAACCTGCAATGCAGAAGGTCATAAGCAGTCTCAGGTATCCTTATGGCACAATAGACTTGGCCATATAAGCTACATAAATTTGAAGATACTTGTTCGAGATGGTATTTTAAAGAAGAAAGACATTTGTTAGGATGGGTTCTGTGAACATTGCGTCATGGGTAAGTCTAAAAGAGTAAGTTTCGAAACTGGTAAACATGTTACATCAAATAATCTTGAGTATGTTCATGCAGATTTTTGGGGCTCTCCAAATGTGCCATCTTCCCTATCTGGTAACAAATACACTCTCTCTATCATAGATGACCATTCTAGAAAGGTTTGGGTTTACTGTCTCTAGACCAAAGATGAAACGTTTTCAAAATTCTATGACTGGAAAAGACTTATTGAAAATCAAGTTGACAAAAAGGTTAAGTATCTTAGGACAAATAATGGTTTAGAATTTTGCAATCACTTGTATGATAAGTTTTGCAGGAAACATAGTATTACAAGACATATAATGTGTACTTACATTGCTCAACAAAACGGATTTGCAGAGAGAAGGAACAAGACAATAATGGAGAAAGTCAGATGCACGTTGAATGAGTCTTGATTGGATGAGAGCTTCTGGGGAGAAGTTGTTGCAATGGTTGTCTATGTTATAAATAGATATACATATTCAGTCATTGGTTCTAAGACTTCAGAGGAAGTGTGGTTAGGTAAAAAGCCTGGATATAAGCACATGAGGAAGTTTGGCTTAGTTGCATATACTCATCTTGATCAAGGAAAACTTCAGCCAAGAGCGGTTAAAGGTGTGTCCATTAGTTATCCACCCGTTACCAAAGGCTATAAGATCTGGATCCTTGATGGTTGAAAGTGTGTCATCAGCCGGAATGTTAGATTCAATGAGGCACAAGTCTACATGGACATCACCGGAGAAACTGCTGAAGATTCCAAATCTGTTGGAATTGTGTCCAGTAATCTCGGTACTGTCTCTAGAAAGTAAGAGTATGTCAATGATCAGACATAAGTCATATAATACTGGGGGTCATGATGGCTTGCTAGAGTCCGCTCATGATCTATAAGTCTTGGACTTATTGCCTTTATTATATGATCCCATATGGGTCACACGCCTAAGCTAACAGGAAAAACGTGTAGGAATGGTTATAGCAGAAGTACGGTAAAAGTGCTAGGCATTTACTGTATTTAGAGAGAATAAAACGGTTTAGGCACTGTGTGTCGATCGATGCACAAGGCGTGTCGATCGACACAGTGCGCTAACGCCTCGGAGTAAATTGGCATTTGAGCCAAATGGCCCAAAACGAACTGAACGAGTTTTATATAAACTCAAGACGAGTTCAGGTCGAAAAAAAGCCCTAGCCGCGAGCCTCCTCTCTCTCTCTGCGCCGATTTCCTCCTGGTCTAGCAGCCTCTTCCTGCTTGGTGTGCGTGTGTGAACCTCTGGAGGAGTTATCACTCGGTGGCTCTCTGATCTCTGACCATACCATCCCTTTCCGCTGCATAAACAGGTATAAGGTGAGATCATCAATTGTTTCTATTCGAGAAGAACCTAGATCAGTATGTTTAGGATGATCTGAATCAGAGAATTGAATCAGGATTCATCAAAACATTCCTTCAGTGGTATCAGAGCCAATGGTTCTGGTTTTTCTTGTTTAGATTCATGTTTAGGATTGTTTTCTTGTTTAAAAGTGTTTTGAATCAACTACTGATAAGAGAAATCACTTAAGCAACAAGAATTAAAACCTAAACACACCTAAAATCGCAGAAACCAAGCTATATTGATTTGGTAGAATGCGATTTTCATAAGTCAGTATCGACTGCGATCGCATGGATCGATCGATACGATCGCATGGATCGGTCGATACAGTCTATCGGCTAACCCTGTTAACGCGTGAAAGCATCGATCGATGCAGGATCGATGCAGGTTCGATGTTGGTGCATCGACCGATGCGGTTGGTGCATCGATCGACACGGTTAGGGTTTTGGCTCGGATCCGTGCATGCGTGAGAGCATCGATCGATACAGGATCGATGCACGATCGATGCAGGATCGATGCTGAGAGCATCGACCGATGCGGTTGATGGATCGATCGACACGGTTGGTTCATCGATCGACATGGTTGGTTTAAGGCTCGGTTTAATATTTTGATTAAAATTAAACATCACGGTTTAATAAACAGATTTAATAATTTTATTAAGTCTGGTTAAACCGGGATAAGAAATCCAAAGTCGAAAAATTGGATTTTGTGCCTAAACCAGGATTTTCTAATTTGATTTGGTTGGACCAAATAAATTGAGAAAATCCGGTTTAGTAAATAACCGGTTGACAATTGTGGTCATCGTAGTAATTAAAATTTGGTTAGACCAATTTTAATGAACCAGACCGGTTATGTCATTTAATTGGACAATTGGGTCATGTCTTGGACATGGACCAATTCTTGGGCCTCGGGCCAAGAAGTTAAAACAATTGGGCCAATTATTTGAGTCTTTCTTCAGATTAATTTAAAATTTATTTTATAAAGAATATAAATCGATTTTAAATTAAAGTTTCCGATATTTTGAAATTAGAAAGTTTCTTAATTTATAGAAGTTTCTAGATTTGCATGATTCGGATTTTAAGAAATTTCTAAAGTTAGAAAGTTTCCGGTTTTAGAAAGTTTCCAATTTTAGAAAGTTTCCAAAAATAGTAGGTTTTCTAAAATGGAAAGTTTCCCGAAATAGTAATCTTCTATTTTGGGAATGAGATTTTAAAATAAACCTACGAACCTCAAATAATATCAAGCGTTGGATGTCTTGTCCATTCTATGTCAGCTGTCGAAGCCCATTCAATTGTATTCATGGCCTTACAGTGTGAGGGTGTCTGCTTTTGCGTGGATAAGACGGTTTGTGATTCATAAATGTCATTGGGAGTCCCAGACATTAATGATTACATGACTGTATAGTCTGGTTTTCTTGACTGGGCCATCGGGAGTCCCGGGCCTTGAGACATCAGAGTGGATTGGGCCTCGGGCCCAGATTCACAACCAAGAGTTATATCACGGATATAATTAGCCGATATAGGGCTTACCGATATAAGCTAAGGTTGGGTGACGGCCAGTGGCCCACTTTGATCTTAGTTATATGTGGATCTTGGAATCATTATATTCTATTGAGGGTAACTTATGTTATTGAATATAATGCGTGATTAATCATATTAAATTTAATACGAGATTAATCATATTGAACATATTAACTAAAATCCTTTTATCTTAATTTTCAGTTATGACTAGCACTAACAATCAAAACACTTTCTCGATCCGGTCTGTCCTTAAGATGGACAAGCTGAACGGATCAAATTTCTTGACTTGGTCGCGGAACCTGAGGCTAGTCCTCAGACAGGAGAGAAAGGACTATGTTCTTGAGAGAGCTCTCCCCGTGAGGATCGGGTCCAATGCTTCTCATGCAGTATATGATGCTTGGAATAAGCATTATAATGATGCGGTAGATGTGCGTGGTCTGATATTGGCTACCATGGACTCAGACTTGCGGAAGCAATATGAGAACATGGAGTCGCCAATAGAGATGATCAGCAGCCTGAAATTGAAATTTCAGGAGCAGATAAGGGTGGAGAGATACCAGTTGGTTAAGTCTCTCACTGGCTGCAAGCTACCAAATGATCATCCAGTGAGTCCTCATGTCAGTAAAATGATGGGTTACATTGATAACCTGAGGAAACTGGATTATCCAGTTAGCCAAGAATTGGCAACTGAGATCATTCTACAGTCACTGCCGTCAAGTTATGATAAGTTCAGAAGGAACTATATCAAGAAAGGCTTAACGAAGACGCTGACTGAACTGCATGATATGCTCAAGACAGTTGAGCCAAACGTGAAGAGTACCCTGTACAATCTCATGAATGAGAAGGGTAGGTTTACTAAACCTAATGCTAACAAGGGTGAAGACAAAGTTGTCCAGATTTTGAATCATGGCAAGCGTGTGTCTTCTGAGCCCGAGTCAGATACCTCTTACGTTGGTAAGTGCTGCTACTGTAAGGAGACAGGGCATTGGAAGAGAGATTGCATTAAATTCATGGAAGATGATGAGGAGTTAAAGTCGATGTATGAGACTACTTCCTCAGGTATTCATGTTATTACTTCAAGTTCTACCTTAAAGGTATTGGATACTGGTTGTGGCACTGATATTTGTGATAATATGCAGAGCCTAAGCAACAGTAGAACGTCCTTAAAGGTATTGGATACTGGTTGTGGCACTGATATTTGTGATAATATGCAGAGCCTAAGCAACAGTAGAACGTTGAAGGAAGGGCAAGTGAAACTACATGTCTGGAAGGAGCTTGGGATGCTGCCTCAGCCGTAGGGTTTTTCACTCATAGATCCCTTTGAGGCTTGGTTTTGTATTAAGTAATTGCTACAATGTACCTGCTTTAAGCAGAGTTGTCTTTCATTTTCTTGTAAGAATTTGAATGTTTTTCATTTTGATAAAAGACAAGTTTTGTTCTTTTGATCTTAATGAAATATTAATTGTAGCACCCTATTCATGGAATGGGTTTTATATCTTAAACCAAAGAGTGCCTAAATGTAACATAAATACCGAATTGGTTTAAATCTGATGAATTAAACCTGATTTTTCTTGGCATAAAGTCTTGGTCACATAGAGTAAGTCGGATTCAGAAATCCCATAGTCATGGACTGTTGGGCTCATTTGATAAAATATCTTATGAGACTTGAATTCTGTTTACTAGACCAAAAGGTAAAGGGCCTATCTTAGCCGAGCTAGAGAAAAGCCCAAAGGCTTATTGGACCTGGAACATACTCATGTACGTGGCCCAATGAGCAGAAATGCCAGAGAAAAATCTCCTGTACTTCATTGTCTCTACTGATTACTTCAGTGAGTGATGAGACACAAGTCGGAATTCTTTGACATGGTCGAAAGAGTTCCAGAATGAAGTATAGGATCTGAATGACAAAAGTATTAAGACTCTGGATTAAAATCACGAGTGAGAATACTTAAGTCATTGATTATGTGATCATCTGAATGAGTGTGAAATCGTTTCACAGCTCATTTCTCCTGAAAACCTGAAGGTGTTTCTGTGAGAGAGAATCAGATCTTATTAGAAATGATTAAAGATGAATCACACGAATCTTCCATGATATTTTAACGCTCTAGAAATATCTAAGTTTACGCTAAAATAGTTCCACCAATATCAGTTGAAAGACACCACGTAAATGTGGATTGGAATCGATCCAAATTTGTCTTTACTGAGTATTTGTAGTTGTGCTACTTCGCTGGTTGTCCTAGAGAAACTAAGGCTTGTTACTTTTACGTCCATTCTGTTTTCTAAGAAAGGAAGTTATTTTCAAGAAGAACAGTGGGAGTAAAAGTATAACTCGAAGAAATTCGAGAAATACAGGAGGCTGCTCAACCTGTTGAGGGAGAGCAGCGGAAGGATTTACAGATTTCTGTAGAATCTACACCTGTGAAGCCTTGTCCGAAGGAAACCAAGGCTTGTTACTTTTACGTCCATTCTGTTTTCTAAGAAGGGAAGTTATTTTCAAAGAAGAACAGTGGGAGTAAAAGTATAACTCGAAGAAATTCGAGAAATACAGGAGGCTGCTTTACCTATTGAGGGAGAGCAGCGGAAGGATTTACAGATTTCTGTAGAATCTACACCTGTGGAGCCTGAAGTTCGCAGATATGAATGAATCAGTTACTAATCCGAGAGTGATTTCTCGTCATTAGTTGAACCTGATAATCATTGAAAGTTCGCATGATCTGATGATCATTGAAAGCGACGAATCTGCGAAATTCAAAGAAGCGAAAGTGAGCCCGGACTCCGAAAAATTACATTTTATGTAAGTTAGCTTCATCGATCCATTCATGGATGGAAGCAAACATATCGGAGTTGGAATCTTCGTTCTGTTGAAAAAGTCAAGGTTTTGATTTGAACAGGAACGAAGCGGAACTGTGTGTTTACTAATAGATTAGTGGGAGCGATATTGCATTTCTCATATTGTATGTCGATGACATACTGATTCTCGGATATAACGTCCCAACGCTGTAGTCGGTAAAGGACTAGCTTGGGAGTTGGTTTAATGATTGACATGGGTAAAGCCACGTAGTTCTTGGATTTTGGATCTAAAGATAGAGATCCAAAAGAGCTGGTAGGACAAAGTCAGGATTCTTAAATTGACAAAGTCCTACACGTTTTGAGCAATCCAAGAAGGGTTTTATGCCAATGTCACATGGCATTAAGTTAAGCAAGATACAGTATCCTACGATAACTGCTGAGCTTAAATGCATGGATGAGATTCCATATGCGTCGGCAATTGGATCTATCATGTATGCCATGAAACGTACTTGTTTGATGTTGCTTTAATGTTAAGCAAGACAAGTAAAGACCAGTCAAATCCAGCAAAGAACACTGGATTGCCGTAAAGAATATCCTAAAGTATTTAAGGAATACTAAGGATAAATTCTTGAGTTACGGAGAAAGTGAGGTGCTACGAGTCGGTAGAGTCTGAAAGGCAAGTTTCCAATAGACAAAGATGATTTCCGATCACAGTCCGGTTATATCTTGTGTCTATCTGGCGGTGCAAGGCACTGTTGCTGACTCCATGACTTAAGCTGAAAATTTCGCAACTTGGGAAGTGGCGAAAGAGGTTGTTTGGAAAGAAGAGTTCGTCACTGAACTTGATGTGATTCCCAGCATAGTTGAGACTAGCTGCACATCAGAGGTCCAAACACCTTGAGGATAGGTATAACCTATTCCGTAAGATAAATGACAGAGATGTTAAGTAGATCAGCAAGTTTCAACGAATGAGAACGTTGCTAATCTATTAACGAAGCCACTCCTTAGGCCTAAGCACGAGTCGCGGACTGTTGCTGTAGGATAAGTGAAATTAAGATGTAGTCTTAATTTCAATGGGAGTTATTAAAGGGCTTTATTTAGTTATTGGATATGTTCTTGAAATAACATTTAAGATGTTTAATGAAATTATTATTTCAAGATTATTTTAACTGTGATGAAATAATCGTTCCAAAGTGATATAAACCATTTTATAGGTCATCGAAGTAAATGACTTGATCTTGAGTCATCGAAGTCATTTAGCTTGATCATGAGACCCTATATTTGATAAATGTTTTATATCATCCTGTCCCTAGTCGAAGGTTGTTGAAATCGGAACACCAACAACCGTGTGAGACTGGATTGGTACGTGACTTATGACAAAGTCTCAGTGTGTCATAGATGCGCGGCATCAAAGTCAGTACATAGGTGTATGTTTGGGAACATACGACCGGACAAGACCCGCTTATAAGAACTCTTCAGGATATTTATATCTGTGTCATAAGAGATTCTTACTACGACTATAGAGTATAGTCCTTAGACCTGAGTTCGCATGCATGTGACTGCACATGGACTGATGTACTTTGATCATTGTCTAACGCTATCGTTCTGCGATAGTTATAAGGACCTTGTTTGGGTACATTGTGAAATGAGTAGTTTACAGTGATGGAACAAGACGGGATTTGTCCCTCCAATATAAATGGAGTGAATATCTCTAGGCCAATCGGAGATTTGAATACTGGAAAATGCATGGCCATGCTCAAACGGACTGTCCCGAGTCGTTTGGATTGTCAGTATCAAATCAGAGTCCGATGAACAAGATTAGGCTTTATAAGGATGACACTAATCTTGCCTTATGACTAATCGAGATATTGAGACAAAAGGATTATGAATACAGAGATTCCAGTACAAGTGGGAGATTGTTGGAATTGTGTCCAGTAATCTCGGTACTGTCTCTAGAAAGTAAGAGTATGTCAATGATCAGACATAAGTCATATAATACTGGGGGTCATGATGGCTTGCTAGAGTCCGCTCATGATCTATAAGTCTTGGACTTATTGCCTTTATTATATGATCCCATATGGGTCACACGCCTAAGCTAACAGGAAAAACGTGTAGGAATGGTTATAGCAGAAGTACGGTAAAAGTGCTAGGCATTTACTGTATTTAGAGAGAATAAAACGGTTTAGGCACTGTGTGTCGATCGATGCACAAGGCGTGTCGATCGACACAATGCGCTAACGCCTCGGAGTAAATTGGCATTTGGGCCAAATGGCCCAAAACGAACTGAACGAGTTTTATATAAACTCAAGACGAGTTCAGGTCGAAAAAAGCCCTAGCCGCGAGCCTCCTCTCTCTCTCTGCGCCGATTTCCTCCTGGTCTAGCAGCCTCTTCCTGCTTGGTGTGCGTGTGTGAACCTCTGGAGGAGTTATCACTCGGTGGCTCTCTGATCTCTGACCATACCATCCCTTTCCGCTGCATAAACAGGTATAAGGTGAGATCATCAATTGTTTCTATTCGAGAAGAACCTAGATCAGTATGTTTAGGATGATCTGAATCAGAGAATTGAATCAGGATTCATCAAAACATTCCTTCAAAATCCACTGCCACAAACCTCAGAATTCTAGAAGATGTGTCTCTTGACAAACTAACAAAGTTTTTAGAGGATGATGAAGAAGCCTCTGAGCAAGAAGAAGCTTTTGTGCAAGGTGGAGCTCCTGAGCGAAGACAAAGTTGTTCCTTAAGCATGTACTCAGCGCCCAAGTGGTCAGTCACCAAGAATTCCAAGAAATCACAGGGCCAGTCTTACAAGTTATCAACTGGATAAAGACACATTTAAACGTAAAATCGTCCCACATGTGAGGTTTAAAGATTACTATTGCACATATAAAGATGTTGCCTTTGCCTTATCAGTATCAGAAACGATGAATGTAGAAGAACCAGATGACATTTCAGAAGCCAAAGCCATTAAGGATAAGAAGAAATGGAATGATCACAACAAATGAAGAAATTAAGTCTTTGTTGAAGAATAAGACTTGGGTATTGGTTAAAAAATGAAGGACCGAAAGATCATATCATGCCGCATGATGTTCAAAATTAAACCAAGAATTGAAGGAGTAGAGCCAGACTGGTAAGCCAAATTAGTAGCCAGAGGATTCATGCAGAATGAAGGAATATACTATCAAGAAGTTTTCTCCCCAGTGGTGAAGCATGTGTTCATGGTGACATTTTTATCTATTGTAGTGAATATGGATCTGGAGTTGGAACAGATGAATGTTAACGCCAATTACTCGACTAATAGGTCGCTTTCCTTCATGGATATTTGGAAGGGCATCTTTACATTTATCAGCCTGGAGGCTATGAGGCTAAAGGAAAGGAAGACTATGTCTATCTGCTAAAGAAGTCACTATATGGTTTGAAACAATCACCTCGGCAATGGAACAAAAAGTTTGATGAGGTGATGGTGGCTCAAAGTTTTATTAGAAGTCTTCATGACTCATATGTCTACACTAAGGAAAAAGCGCATGACAACTACATATATCTACTGGTCTATGTGGATGTTTTGTTTAGCTCAAGATCTGAAGAAACAACTCAGTGTAAACTTCGAAATTAAAGATATGCTGCAAGATGTATTATGGGTGTAATGGCCCGATTTTTATTTAAAGAAAATGGGTTTGTTTTTTAATATAATTCTCCTTCCCCAAGCCCATAAAGCCCAAAATCCTTTTAGAAACCCTAGGTATCCTTTCCCATTTCCCTATAAAAGGAGAGCCACTCTCCCTTAGAAATCACTTTTGGGAGAGAATAGCGAAGCCTTGCTGGAATCCCGAGCCATCAGCCTTCGCCGGAGACCGATGACCGCCGACCACCGCCAATCACCAGAGTTCGTCGGAGCCACCACCAGAGTTTGCTGGAATTCGCCGGGGCCACCGTCGGAGTTCACCGGAGCCGCCGTGACCACCGATTGCCACCGTTTTCGACCTTCGATCGTCGCCGTCAAGTTTCTACACTGATTCATCGTCTCCTTGACTCATTTGAGTGTCCTTTTTCCCCATTTTTCTTGAATCTTAAAGGTTAGAATCTCAGATCTCAGATCAACATCGTTTTCTTCTTCCAAATCCCAGATATGCTTCAGATCTATGCTTCTAGATCAGATCTGATCTGTAAAAGTTGTAGATCTGAACCGTATCTCTCTTTCCATCTCTCTCTCACTCAGATCTGCTTCAGATCTATGCTTCTAATGCGTAAAATTTGTAGATCTGAACCGTATATTCCTATTTCGTTCAGATCTGTTGCTCGAAACCCTAGATCCATTTTTATTTTCTCATGATCTGCTGTCTGGAATCTTATATCTGTGTGCACGATCTCCAGATCTGTCACCGGAAACCTAATATCTACTTTCGTTTCTCAGATCTAAACTAAGGCGAGGACCAGTCGTGATCTTTATCCTATTTCTATCTCAATAATCGAGTCGTGAGACCACTGTTAATAGTATCTTTCCTAGGTAGAGTAGACCTAGCGGATGACTTGTGTTGATGCGATTGAAAGTACATTGAAGATAGGTTATCACTAAATCGAAAACGTTTCTTGTATATGATGGCTTGTGTGGACTAGGTTGTGGTAGAAATTGGTTGCCAAGATAAGGTACGAGGTTAGTTCTGTGATTGTCCTTGATCGTCGGAGGAGGGTCCTGACGAGCCCTCTCGTTGTTTGTTCGTTCATTCGAAGGTTTGCGAGCCGTTTGTTTGATGTGGAAAGGGCGTAATGGCCGGTCCGTGGGGTGCGGATAAGGCTGTGGCACGAGTCCGCAACCATAGACAAGTAGTTAATTGTAGGTTGATTGTGTTCCTTCGGGCGTTGGGTGCAAGGTTTTATTAGCCTTGGACTTATTGCTTGGTTGTTGTGATAGTTTATGATGAGATCGCATGCTCCTAGAGCCTGCACTCACTGGGTATTGGTGTTGAACCGATTACTCAGACCTCCTCCGTTGTTTGTTTTGCAGGTAATCCCAGAGAGTTGCAGGGGTAGACGGACGGTGTGCTGCTAGTTTTTTGGAAAACGGGGTTACTTTTACTTTTGGCATTTCTTTTATTTCGTTAAGACTTATGCATTCTTTTATTTCACAATATGACTATTTCAGTTGGTTCGTTTTTCTTGTAAGACTCGAGTTTCGATTTTCTATAAAGTAAACCATTTCAGTTATTTAAGTGTTGGTTCCGGTTTATGACTTGGTTCTCTGGTTTGTGGACTATGGCTTGAGAAGTCAAAGAGTCGTTGACTGGATCCGATGGAACGGGTGTTACACTGGGTATGGACATATTTCAAGACAGAGGACAAGGAGTGTTAAGGTTGTCTCAGTCTTGCTACTTGAAGAAGGTCATAAAGAACTTTAAAATGGAAGATTCAAGAAGCTCACAAACTCCCATTGGAGCGCATTTTAAGCCTACATCAGTGAAGAATCAAGAAGAGATCACTGATACAGAGGTAACTCCCTATGCCTCAGCAATAGGTAGCATCATGTATGTTGTGATAGGGTCTCCTCTAGACTTAGCATATTGAATCGGTTTGGTTAGTAGAGTTATGAGTAAGCCATGTCATATTCATTGGGAAACTGTGAAATGGCTGCTTCAGTATATCGAAGGCATGTCTCATATGGTCTACACAAAGGATAAAGTATTGGAGATTCAGGGGTATAGTGATTCTGTTTTTGCAGGGGATTTGGATCGTAAGAGGTCTATATCAGGGTATATCTTTACAAATGGAGGAAATGTTGTTAGCTGTAAGTCTAGTCTTCAGCCTGTGGTAGCTCTATCGACTACAAAAGCAGAGTTTATTGCTTTCACTGAGGCTGTAAAGGAAGGTATATGGCTACTGAGACTTCTTGAAGATTTTGGTTTCACTCATGGAGATGTAAAGGTGTGGAGTGACTCTCAAAGCGCAATCTGCCTGTCAAAGAACCGTGTGTTCCACAAATGTACTAAGCATGTGGAAGTGAAGTATCATTTCATCTATGACATGATCTATGATGAGAAAGTTGAAATGTTGAAGATACACACTAATCGGAATCCTACTGATATGTTGACCAAAATGATTTCAGTAGCAAATTCAACTCAGCGTTGGATATTCTCAATATTACTCAAGCTTAATCAAGCTTGGCACCAGCTAGAAGGTGTAGGTTTAGATTGTGATCCAGAGGATAGAACGAAGATCCGTTTTGTAGGAGATGGTTGTATTGTTTTTTGAGTAAAGATCAAGGTCGAGAATGTTGAACCTCGTGATCTTATACTCAAAAGGGAATGAAGAAGAAGTGACCTAAGGGTCTGGTTTAGCTCATCCTATTCAATATCCGGTTTAGTGATTTGGTTGATTAAGTTAAATGAGATCCGATTATGATCTCAATGTTAGTCCTTATCATATAAAAGGATATTGATCATAACTATACAGTAGACGAGAGTATTATCACAAGTATTGTGAGCTCTGATCTTCTTCTTCTCCGACGTGACTCTATGGTTTTTGAGGTCACCATATCTTCGTTCTATTGGATTGCTGGACTGAGTCTAGCCCAAGTGAGTAGCTCAACATTCTGTGGGTGAACACTGGGTAACAAACATTGTGTCATCTCTCTCTTTTCTGTATCTTTCTTTCTTGCGATCTTAATCTGTTCGTGTGAGTTCGATTGACAATCAATCGAGTGAGTGAGTGCAATAGGTTATTATGATTCAGAGTCAAGACTTCTGAGCTGTACGAAGTCAAACAATCACTATCGGTTACAACATTGGCCGTGCATGCTCCACCTCCAGTGACCTTTACCTCAATTGGCGCAATGATCTTTTCTTCTCTCTCTCTCTCTCTCTCTCTCTCTCTCTCTCTCTCTCTCTCTCTCTCTCTCTCTCTCTCTCTCTCTCTCTCTCTCTCTCTCTCTCTTTCGACGTCAAGCCGAGAGTAGGGTGAACCAAAATCAATCCAAACCTTTCTCTTAACCCCTCCATCTCTCTTCAATCTCTAGTCCATGATGCAATGGCCAAGCTTTGCTCCGATATCAGCTGTCTCGAGCTCCTCCATCTGCCGCTCTCTCCCTGTGACAACACCACAAGCGAAACCTTCATAATCTCTACCGGTTGCAGCTCCAACACCAGAAATACCGTTGATTCACCCCAACGTTGTTCAACCTTGCTAAGAAACCCATCTCCGGCAAAGATCTGATAAATCTCCAATTCCAGCATATTGCTGAATTATTTTTTTTTGTAAGAAATTAAGGACAAATAAACGTTTATAATTCACTTAAGAGGACGAAGAGTAGAAACATATTACTTCTTGCACTTTACTGGTCATGGCTTTTCTAATCCTACTGAGTAAGAGAGAAGAACAGTGACGAGAAGTTGAGAAATAGTTTTCATGACTAAAATTTCTGCCATGTTTATATAACATAAGCGGCGTCTAAGATATCTACAACAGTCTTATTTCCCCCTTTACTAGGGTTCCCTCAAGTTATTAATCGTCACCAAACTGAAAAAGTTACGATAATTGAATATCTATTAACAGATCGGAGATAGTTAGTGGCAAAACTATAATAGCAAGAAGTGTCTCCGTCCGAGTTTTCTTCTTTCTCAAGTGTGTTTTTTTCGATCGACGTATTTTTATTTTGAGAACTTTTTTCCCTTGGATTGAGGCGTTATTACCAAAACACTGACTCAACATAAATGTTATTCCGTGGAATTATCAAGGGGCAAGAGCCAAACTGACCACATAACATCTCAAGTAATTCTGTCGTTGTTATCTTCCTAGCTTTTTATTCTTATCAGAGGTAAACAAATAATCTTTATTTTTTGTAAGACTTTCAAATTTATCTCGGTTATGACCGTATTTACACCGTTGAACCAATAGGCCGTAGCGGGGGTTTGACTCTTCTTTATTTGAATGAATCTAATTTTTATATTAAATATTCAGACAAGCAAATGATTGACATTTAAACTAATTTTGAAGGTCACAAAATTTATATGACATTTGTGTATGACGATCCGGTTGTAAAGGGCCAAGGTTACGTATGGGAATAACTTACAATGATGAGTTTTTGTCGGCAAAATCCCTGGCTTATGATAGGATATTTTAAAGAGATTATTGATAACCACGGAAACGAGGAGGACGGAAGAGATCGGAGGCATCGTTCCTCCCTTTTCGCACAATGATTGAAAACTATGGTATGATAGACTTCCCATTCAAGAGAAATTCTCTCTCTCTCCTGGATAGAAGAAGAAAATCCAGAAAGGTGAAATGTCGCTTCGATAGAGAAATGGGAAATGAGGAATGGCCTATGTTATTCTCCTACACAATGGTGGAGGATCTGAAACTTTGGGGATTAGACCATAGACCGGTACTAGCTCGTATTCAAGTCATTCCTCAAAAAAAAAAAAATATTTTAATAAGCGATGGATAGGAAAACCATGACATAAAGAAGTTGAGATAGCTGGGTGGGGCTAACCCAAAGGAATCTCATGTCGGGATTTCCAATGGAAAATTGCCATATGTCGGAACCATATCTCTAGATGGAAGAAAATTTTGCCAACAAATACATCAAAACTTATGGAGGAACTGAAAACTCAGATTTATCTAGCTCAAGATGATGATAATACTACTGTAGAAGAGACATAGGATTTAAGAAGGCAATTCTGCTGAGCCTTCATGGAAGTAGAGACATTTTGGAGACAGAAAAGTAGAGTCCAGATACATAAAGACGGATAATAACACAAATTTTTTCCATTCTTTACTAGACAAACACTAGCAAGAAATCATATTGTATGTCTCAAGGATGACAATGGGCACTAGGTAGAGGAAGCAAAGGGGATTGAGAAAGTTGCCAAAAACTAATTAATGACCTTTTTACTACATCTAACTCATCAGATTTTAGTGAATCACTCTGATATATTATCGAGAAAGTCCCACATATGATTAACTGTAATCTTGTGAAAGATCCCTCAAATGAGGAAATTAGGAAAGCCTTTTTCCGCATTAACCCAGACAAGGCCACAAGCCCGAATGGAATGACGAGTAAATTCTATCAACAATTTTGGCCAATCGTTGGCCAAGATATCATAAGACTAGCCAAAGATTTTTTTTACCACCGAAGAATTTGACCCTCAATTGAATCAAACAAACATTAGCATCACCCCAAGAACGACAAACTAAGAGCCATGACATAATTTAGACCAATTAGTCTATGCAACGTTAGCTACAAGATAATCTCCAAAATTCTATGCAAACGGCTAAAACCCTCCTCCCGAATTTGATTTCGGAGACGCAATCAGCCTTCGTGGATAAACGTCTTATTACATATAACAACCTCATGGCACATGAAAATTTTCACGCCCTTTGCACAAATCCAATGTGTAGATCAAAATTATGGCCATCAAAACATATATCAACAAAGGATATGATATGATCGAACGAAGCTTCCTTGAAGCCTTGTTATTGAAGATGGGGTTTGCAGAAAAATATGTTAAACTTCTGATGTTTTGTGTCTCCTCGGTTTCTTACCAAGTCCTAATTAACGGAGAAGCAAGAAGAAGGATTCGACCTTCACAAGGACTTAGACCCGTAGATACTCTATCACTATTCATGTTTATCCTTTGTACGGAGGCCCTCATCTCCCTCCTAAATGGAGCTGAAGCATAAAAATGTATCACCGACCTAAGGGTGGCTCGGGCTAGTCCCACCGTTTCTCATCTTCTCTTTGTGGATGATAACCTTTTTCTGCAAAGCTGAAGTTCTGCAATGTGCAGAGATAGTGAAAATCATAAAAACCTACGGGGAAGCGTCAGGCCAAAAACTAAACAACTCAATATGTTCATTTTTCTTTTGAGATAAAGTAGTCCTGAATACCCGACGAGACATTAGAAGAACTACTGACATCACAAATGAAGGTGGAATATACATGTACCTAGGTCTCCCTGAACAGATTTGTGGACCAAAGAAAAAGGTCTTCGCTTTTGTTATAGATCGCCTAAATGGCCGGGCTAATAATTGGAATTCAAAACTCCTTTACAAGGGATGAAAAGAGTCTCAAATCAAATTAGTGTCTCAAGCGGTACCAACCTATGTAATGTCATGCTACCTTCTCCCCATAGATACGCCACATAAATTGAAAAATGCAATTTCAAACTTCTAGTGGACCTCCAAACAGGACATAAGGGGTCTACATTGGATTGCATGGGATAAAATATGTGTTCCCAAAGAAATGGGAAGTTTGGGTTTCAGAGATTTTAGAGATCAGAATCTTGCGTTACTTGCGAATAAATATGGAGATTTATTAAGTTCCAATCATCCCAACTAGCCCGTGTGTCACGTGGGAGATATTATAGACAAACAAAACCTTTAGAAGATTGAGAGGTCTATTCCCCATCCTTTGGGTGGTGCAATATCACAGACGCGCGAAAGACAATCCGTCAAGGGCTACATTAAACTATTGGAACAAGGTATACAATATGAGAGTCTGGTGGGAACCGTGGGTCCCTAATACTAAAGCATGGCCAGCATGGCCACCAAGAAGATGCGATAACACGACATATAGAGACCCGTTACTTTTCATCCATACTTTGATCAAACAAGATACAAAGGAATGGAACGAACAAGCACTCCGACGTTTTCACCATGATTATATCCCACTTATTCTAGGGTTCCGGACTAACGGGGATGTTAAACCATACAGTTTCGCTCGGAAACATACAAAATCTGGGAAGTATACTGTAAAGTTGGGGTATGAAATAACCAGGTCTCAAAATAGACTGTTCGGATTTGGTAGTTATGACAGAGGATCCTCATGAGTGGCCAGGTTTAAAGACAGAGTTGGAATTCTTCATTTCCCTTGGACTTAATTTATTGTCTTTTGTTACATTTTTAATTAATAGGAAAGCAAAAGTCTGTGCCGACTCCCTTGCAAAAGGGGCTCGATACGTGGTACAATCATTTCCCATGTAAGTCGTGACGATTTAGATCGGTTAACTCTCTTAAGTGATAATTTGATCCGAGCAACTTTGATTTTGTAACATCCCCGATCCTGCATACGGATCGTCGGGACGGACCATGGGACCAGAAGAACGAACAAACGGTCAAGAGAGACAAAGAGGAGTGTTCCGTGGTCAGAATGAAGCTAAGCTCAGCTGGAAAGAGCTTAACTAAAGAGAGAAGAGCTGGAAGCAGCTGGAAGGAAGTGTTCAGCTCAAATCAGCTCAAATGAGCTGAACAGTTGAGCTGGTCATCTAGGCCAGCTGGCAACCAGATCAACTCAGTTGCCCCTAGTGTTAAGCTCTTGGGTCAGCTGGTCAGCTAGTGTCACCAGCTGACCAAGGTCTTGGTTAGCGAATGGGCACCCATTCGGCCACCCAGTGATAACCATTCGCATGGGAAGTTATAAGGCGGTTTCTAGGGCTATAAATAGACCCTTGGGAGGCCAAAATCAAACATAACACACACAAGGGAAAAACCCAGAAGTTTTCTAAGGCAAAGGCCTTAAAATTCGTGAGAGTAATAAGAAGAGTTGGGTCGGTTTCTTGAGAAGAAACCACAGGCGAGCGCAAAGAAAGAGAGGCGGATTGGAGTGGTGGAATTAGGCGTGCATAAGGGACCCATGATGGCTTCCAATGCGGCTAAGGAGACGGGCAAATCCACTACCACCTCTAAGGTTAGATCCGAGTCTTCTCTTTCAAGGCCACGGCTAGCCGCTAGGCTGATGGACGGTTGGATTTAAGACCGAATGGAACATCTCTTACTTCTTCTACATTTCTGGAAATAGAAACGGGCATAGGCGCATATGCTTGGTAAGATTCGGATGTGATCTCTTAGTAGACACGATCGGCCTAAGGCCATGATCGTGGATCAGTCGTCGGGTCAGCGGGATGGACCGCGTGTGTGGGCAGAGAAATCCGGACAGTCGGGTGTGGTCGAACGACACATTCGTTGGGGCGAATGGCCGAAGATCAGCGGGCTGGGCGTGGATGGTCCATGGGCGTAACAGACAAAGGATCCGGGCCATGCACGGCTTGACTGGATGATCGGCATAGACGGGACGATCATACGCGGCGGGACGGTCGCTAACCACCGCGGTTGGTCGCGTCTGTTCACAGACAGTCACGTCCCTTTGCGAACGGTCGCGTCTGTTCATGGATAGACGTAACCGACTATGGTACGATCACGAACGACTGCGGGACAATCGCGTGTTACCGTGGTACGATCACGTACATCCATGGGACAAACACGAACGACCGCAGATCGAGTACGTATGTCTGTGGAACGATTACATACATCCGTGGAACGATTACATACATCCGTGGGACAGTTACGCACGTCCGCGGTGCGAACGCGAACGTTCGTGGGATGATCGTTCAGAACCACAAGTCGGCTACACTCTAACACAACGGTACATAACAAGGATTGTGACCGGTTCAACATGCAGATCAGCCTAAGGGATAAATCTGATTAGTTGGAACTTAGAATGGTTTAGGTTGCGTGTGTATTGGGTTGGGACATGTAGAACCGGATGAATGTTTAAGTTGTTGGAATCATATTTACTTGAATTGCATTCTTACTTGTTTTATGGTTTCAGGACATGAGGTTGATCATGGGGTTGATTGAACCTAAGCGCAGACTCAAAGACCCAAGTACCAGTGGTTTTAATATAGATAGATCATATGACCGATACTCTTTTATAGCATAAAGACATTGGACCACATTGTATTGGTACCTTGGTTAATTAATAAAAGTATCTATTTATCTTATGTTTTTTCATTACCTTAGAATAAGAATGGAATATTATGAATGAATGGAATGAATGCCTTAATAGAATGGCTAAGTATGGAACAAATAGGCTTGAGGTTCGCAAATGAACCTCAACGTAGAACGGTTGGTTAGTGGGACATCCGTCTAGGCCCTAAGGCCGGGATGGGGTGTTTTAAGTTGGTATCAGAGCGGAGTTATTTCCAAGGCTATGGGTTAGGGGCTACACCACTCATCCGGGGTTAGATGTCCGTGTAGATTATGTTAGACTTGTTTAGGACTTGGAGATTGCTTGCTTAAATAGACTAATCTTGTTGAATCTTATGGTTGGAAGAAGCAAGTCGAAACGTACTAAGGACAAGTATGTGGCTGGAACAGGTAATGCTCCAAGAACCAGACCACACCTGTCACGCCTGGTGCAACTGGTCCTGTGGTTGCCCAGAAGAGCACTGGACCCACGGCTCCAAATGTTCCCGACGGGACTAGGGTTGAACATCCGAAAGTCCAATTTGGGAATGAGAAGGAGCGTGTGGGCGATTCCTCATATCATGCGGCTCACAGTGAGACCTGTCATGAGAGGGATGATGCTACAGGTGGTGGTGAGCCATTGACCGCGGTCCCGAACATCGGTCAGATGTGGACCATGCTGAAAGCGGTCATGGACCAGCTAACGGTTCTAAACCATAACATCTCTTCTGGCCAGAAGCCGTCTGAGGATGGGCCACGGATCCAGGTAACGGAGACTAAGGATCCGAGTGATGATGAGCCGTATGTTGTAGTGATAAAGGCAGTCCGAATTTTCTTACCGGTAAGATTCCCAGTGTGAATGAGAATCACTGTTCCATTTATTACCTCGTGTTTTCATTGATCCCTGCGTAATAAATCATATATTTCTCCATACTAATCTTGAGACATGAGATTTTAGCAAAGTAGTCAAACACATAAATTATTCCTTATATTGATATTTTTGTCTATCATCTGTGAAAACCACTATGTCATCCGCAAAGCTTAAATGAGTGACCCCAAAGTTTTGGCATCATGGGTGGTAATCTATCTTCTTGTTAACAACGGATTTATCCAAAATTTTGATAGCACATTCATTGCTATTACAAAAGATAAGGAGAGAGAGCACATCCTTTGAAAGTCCTCTTTCGCTTTTGAAAAACCCCACAAACTCACCATTCACCTGAACTGAGAATGATGGAGTTGTGATACATAAGGAGATCCAATGTATGAACTTTGGAGGAAATTTCATTGCTGCTAATGTGTTGAGTTTAATCTACCATTGTATCGTGTCGAACACCTTCAAAATGTCAATTTCGTTGTGGTAGTCTTTTACCAGCTTTGTTGCTAGTAGATGATTTTCATTGAGAAGTCTTCTTAACAAACGCGGATTGATTCGAAGCTATAAACTCCGGTAATGTAACCTTTATACGATTTGCGATAATTGTCGAGATTACCTTGTAAAGCATATTGCAGCAAGAGATAGGTTTGTAGTCCTTCATTTCCTTTGCCTCTGATATTTTTGGAATAAGGGCCAGACTTGTCGTGCTAACACCCTTGGGTAGAAAATCTTTGACAAATAAGGATTGCATTGCCATGATGAATTCTTTCCCTTTTATTGGCCAAGTCTCTTTGAAGAATCCAAAGTGCATCTTCTGATCCCGGAGACTTATCATTTGGCATCTTGAAAAGCACCCCCTGAATCTCTTCTTCACTAACTGCTCTTATCAATATGTTACCTTCTGAACCAGAGCATCTAATGGAAGAAATTATGCTAGCTTGTCCACACCCACACCTTCGAATCTACTGGCTTATGATGTAGGAAATTGGAGAAGAGCCTTTCCGCTTCAGTCTTAATCTCCTCCGCCTCAGATACAATTATCCAATCTTCATAGTGTATTTCATGTATCAGGTTTCTTGCTTTTCTAATCGTAGCTGCTCTGTGGTAAACCTTGTTGTTTTTATCACCCACCTTTAGCCAGTGCACCTTAGACTTTTGTTTGAGAAATTTCTCCTCTAGATATGATACATGCTCCCAGCGATGATATGCCTGATTATCCTCCTTCATATTTGCTTGTGTCGGATTGGACATGGCTGTCTCTTGTTTTCTGCAGAGGATTGCATACTCCTCTTTTGCTTTTTTTTTTTTGGGTTAGATTTCCCATTTGTTCCTTGGCGAAGATACGAATAACCTGTTTCAGCGGTTTTAACTTTTTTCCAAAACTGGTCCAATATTGGTTTAAACCCATCAACGCTTGTCACTGAGTTTACAAATTTAAATGGTCTCCTTGGTTGCGACACCACCGGTTTGATATGAATCCTGAAGGGAAGATGATCAGAACACCCATCACCCTCAAAAACAGTAAATGATTGTGGATATGTATTTAGCCAATGTTCATTCATCAACACTCTATTCAGACTTTTAGATATAAAACCCTCTTCTCTTTTATTGTTCCAAGTGAATATTGGCCCTTGATATGGCATATCCCTGAATGAACAAACCTGAGCCATATTCTGAAAATCACGCATTCCTTGTGTAACCATTGGAGAGTCCATATTATCCTAATGTTCTTCAATGTTCAGTGTTTCGTTGAAATCT
Source organism: Orychophragmus violaceus (assembly GCA_030180135.1). Taxonomy (NCBI): domain Eukaryota; kingdom Viridiplantae; phylum Streptophyta; class Magnoliopsida; order Brassicales; family Brassicaceae; genus Orychophragmus; species Orychophragmus violaceus. The sequence goes on from CM058231.1 coordinate 74,225,918, forward strand.
CCGACTACATTCCATCGCTTATTCCTAATATAAGAATGTTGATGGCTGATGATATCATTCTATAACTCAATCCTCTCTTCTACTGCATTAGATGTATATACCATGGTGCAAAAAACTCTTTTGCAGCTTTATTGAGCAACACCAAAACTGTAATAATTTGGCCACTCTTAAAAGCCAGTTATTTAATTTGCACCGTCGGGCTCCACACCAACCAGATCCCCTTTTGCTTTTTTTTGGGGTTAGATTTCCCATTTGTTCCTTGGCGAAGATACGAATAACCGGTTTCAGCGGTTTTAACTTTTTTCCAAAACTGGTCCAATATTGGTTTAAACCCATCAACGCTTGTCACTGAGTTTACAAATTTAAATGGTATCCTTGGTTGCGACACCACCGGTTTTATATGAATCCTGAAGGGAAGATGATCAGAACACCCATCACCCTCAAAAACAGTAAATGATTGTGGATATGTATTTAGCCAATGTTCATTCATCAACACTCGATTCAGACTTTTAGATATAAATCCCTCTTCTCTTTTATTGTTCCAAGTGAATATTGGCCCTTGATATGGCATATCCCTGAATGAACAAACCTGAGCCATATTCTGAAAATCACGCATTCCTTGTGTAACCATTGGAGAGTCCATATTATCCTAATGTTCTTCAATGTTCAGTGTTTCGTTGAAATCTCCGACTACATTCCATCGCTTATTCCTAATATAAGAATGTTGATGGCTGATGATATCATTCTATAACTCAATCCTCTCTTCTACTGCATTAGATGTATATACCATGGTGCAAAAAAATCTTTTGCAGCTTTATTGAGCAACACCAAAACTGTAATAATTTGGCCACTCTTAAAAGCCAGTTATTTAATTTGCACCGTCGGGCTCCACACCAACCAGATCCCCTTTTGCTTTTTTTGGGGTTAGATTTCCCATTTGTTCCTTGGCGAAGATACGAATAACCGGTTTCAGCGGTTTTAACTTTTTTCCAAAACTGGTCCAATATTGGTTTAAACCCATCAACGCTTGTCACTGAGTTTACAAATTTAAATGGTCTCCTTGGTTGCGACACCACCGGTTTGATATGAATCCTGAAGGGAAGATGATCAGAACACCCATCACCCTCAAAAACAGTAAATGATTGTGGATATGTATTTAGCCAATGTTCATTCATCAACACTCGATTCAGACTTTTAGATATAAATCCCTCTTCTCTTTTATTGTTCCAAGTGAATATTGGCCCTTGATATGGCATATCCCTGAATGAACAAACCTGAGCCATATTCTGAAAATCACGCATTCCTTGTGTAACCATTGGAGAGTCCATATTATCCTAATGTTCTTCAATGTTAAGTGTTTCGTTGAAATCTCCGACTACATTCCATCGCTTATTCCTAATATAAGAATGTTGATGGCTGATGATATCATTCTATAACTCAATCCTCTCTTCTACTGCATTAGATGTATATACCATGGTACAAAAAACTCTTTTGCAGCTTTATTGAGCAACACCAAAACTGTAATAATTTGGCCACTCTTAAAAGCCAGTTATTTAATTTGCACCGTCGGGCTCCCCCCCCCCCCCCCCCCCCCCACAGCGGTTGAATTTTTAATTTGTGATGACTGACCAGTCTTGAAATATTTTCCAAATTATTCCTTGGCTTTTACTCTCTTTGACTCTTATTTCCAAGAGTCCAGCAAACTGAAATCTCTTTCCTTTACCCACTTCTTCAGAACAGAGTGTTTTTTTTTTTTTTGAAATCACAGACATTATTGAAGAAACCCGTCAGAATTATTGTTATTTGGATGTCCTTCCTCTACTCGCAACATTTGGGTTATTTGCCCTCGTGTTTTGAGTATTAGAATCCGTCTTTCTTGTGTTTTTGGAGGCTCTGTTTGTGTAAGGGTGAACAGTTAATTCCTTCCTCTTTGTGAACATGGCGAGGTACTTCTTCCTCTAAATTTTCTCCACCGATTTCCCCTTCCTCCTTCTCCAGATTTCAAGTCGTCGACCATTTTTGTCTCCTCTTCTTCTTCATTAAGAATCGAAAACCTTGATGGAGAGGCGAGACATGTGTTCCCTGTATCTCTTGGTTCTCCTGATCTTGCAGCCTTTCCCGGAGAGATTATAGACCATAGAGCTTCAGCTTCACTCGAATTTGCTTCAAAACCCACCATGTCTAAGCAATTCTCAGCCTTCACTGTACTTTGTTGATTTCCTGCACCTTCTAAGTCTATAGGTCCCTCTCTTTTTTCCCTTCGTCCTCTGAAATATGTATTGTTACATTTGTCTCATGCCTTTCCTCTGACATCATTTTCGGACTGGTTTGAGATTCTGCGACATTACTTTGTTTTCCTTCCTCTCTCGTAGCCTCTGGTTTTTGGTGGATCTTTATCACACCAGATCTCATACTACAAGTAGCTTCTACGGGGCCCGATTTAGTACCGAGATTGCATCTAGATGGAAGCCATGAGTATGAGAATTCAACCTATGTGTGGATTCCAAATTTAGATTTAAATCGATGTGTTTTTGGAAACCCCTTCTTCACCTCTGCTTCTACAACGACCTTTGCTTCAACAAAACTGTTGCAGAGCAGAGTACCCGGATGTAGATAGTTCGGCTTTCCCACTGCACTCGCAAGAAAACCTAGACCTTCCCACGAGAATAACTTATGCGGCACATTCTTGATTGTTATCCACATAGGGATGGTCTTAAATTCAAAATTTTCAGCTACCACATGAGACCACTTGAAAGTATCATTGATATGTTTTTGATATTCTACATACCCCTTCTGAAGATTCTTTCCCTTGTTGCTGCTTCTTTGATTCAGAACTTGATTGTTGTTGTGTTGACCTCAAACACATCAACCTTTATTATCTTGTCTCGTAGAGGCCATATCTTATTAACAATCATATGAATCTTTGCAACGTGAGGCGCCTTTGAGAGGAATTTACCTTCAAGCAAATCATCCCATAGAGGAACTGAGTTTTGAATCACTTCATCAGGAATTTCCAGTAACGGCGATCCATCCACTTCGTTGATTTGTAGAACATGCTCTGAAAGTACACATCTCTGCTCTACCATTTTTGCCTATGACTTCCCACCTTGTTTCATGCGAAGATTTGATGGAGAGGTGTGAGTTTCAGTGTTAGCTGGATGTGAGGAAACCTGCGACGGAGGAGCAGTTTCTGTGGCCAAAATGGCTGAAATGGCCGTTAAATTCCAGCAGACAAAGTTCAGAAAGTGTAATGATGAAAAGAAAATATTAGCCCTTTTTATCGCCCTTTTACTCCGAAAGAAACAAAAGGCAACTCTTTTTTGAAGGCCAAAATCATATTTTAAATCCTTAAAATATAACTTACTAACACTTTAAACCTTCAAACATACACACTAACAGTTTAAACTATCAAACTAAGAAAATCATAAAATTAGCTTTTGAATTGGCTCGGCCAAAAAAGGTAACAGAACATTTAACACTAAGGATATAATTTAAAATTATAATTTAATCATCTGAATTTAATTTTATATTTTATAAACACTTATCCCATTTGTTTATTTTATTAACTATTTATAAAAAATAAACAAAAAATTTTTCCTTCATTTTGTTTCCCGCTACCTTTTTACTTCTCCTTCGTCAATTCTCGATAATTTGCACACACAAAAAAACCTCACACAAGTCTCAAGCACAAGAAGCCAGAAGAAGAAAAATCTTTAGAGAGACAACACAAAACCATCAACCCAAAGAACAACCCAACTGCTTGTTTTCACTCAAGAGATCTCTCCACCATAAATCTGAACCATCTGATGTCCACAACCCCAAACCAACAAAATAGCTCACCACTTACGAAGTCATCGCCAGATGTATGGTTTATCGATATGTTTGAGATCGATAGTGAATCTCAATCCTATAACTTACAAAGTTATTCCCAACAACTCCACTTGTGAGCTTAAAATCACAGGCGTCAGAGACATAGTTTCACCACGAAAGTAACGGAAACCGGCGGCAGAAGAATGGAAATGAATGGTCGACGTCTTTTGTGGGAATCTTACGGGAGTCAACCGTCATCGATGACAGCAGCGAGAAAGGGCTCGTTGTTGCTTTTTCGAAAAGTGATGGAAGAAGAGGAGGAGAAGGGTTAGGGTTTTCCCAAATTTTACCATCGAAATTGTGCAATTAGAGAAAAAAAAATTTTGGTCAAACATTTCTATTAATTAAGAAGATACTGAGTCTGGTGATACAACGAGGCGAGAAAGAGCCTTTTTGCAATAGAATCAGCTAACAAATTTGACGACCTAGGAATGAAGAAGAAAGATATAGAGATAAAGTGCGTCAACAGCGATCGGATATCCCGAAGGATACCATGAAGAGCGGTAAGCGCTCAGATAAGTTGAGCAGCTTGACCAGAGAGAGAGAATCAGATCTGATCTGAAGAGTGAGAACACCTGATGAGAGAGCGTGTTGCAAGGCATGAAACACGGCCCAAGCTTCAGCCGCCTGGGCTGGAGAAACAAAAGATTTGCAGGCTCAGAAGTCGCCTGACAATCGGTTCGGGAGGGGATCCCGATGGGTGATGGTAGAGCCAACCAAATCCACAATTCAGATAGGAGGAGGACCAAGCAGCGTCGACACAGGCGAAGAGCCCGAGATACGGAGGAGATGGAGGTTGAGTGATATACCATGGATTTTAGGGTTTTTAACCATGGTATATGTCTTCTTATCGAGTCTTTTAGAGTCCTTTGTAGTCCTTTTATCTATGTTTTCAGGTCTAGACACGTTTGGAGAGGATTTGGACATTATGGTACATTCTTGAGCATTTTGGAGATTTAACCCGAGAGGAAGAGTCCACTGCCCATTTCACAGACCTGTGTCGATCGACACAATATGTGCATCGATCGACACAAGGTCGACACAGACTTTTCTCGGCGAGTTTTATCAAGAGTTTGGATATTGCACTTTTGCCCAGAAGTTTCTCATAATTACAAAGAAGCCCCAGCCGACTTTAGATCATTATATTAGGGTTTTTAAGCCATTGTTTAGGCTACGCTTTCAGTTCTAAGTTTTATTTTATTTCAGAGAGAGTTAGGGGCTGATCTTGTTCTTGAAAGAGAGATGATTTTTGAACCCCAGTTCTTTATTCTGTTTTATGATATTTGGTTTTTCTATTCATGATGTCTTCTGTTTCGATGATCATGTCTGAGTAGTTTACCAGTTAGGTTTAGGGATTCTCATTAGGGATTTCATGGAATTATAGGTTGATTAATCTGTAGGGATTCATATTTGTTATTTCTTCATCTAGGATTGTTCTTAATGCTTAATCTGAATTGGCCACTTAGATTATTGATGTTAGGTTGATTGATACAACGACAGTTGGTTAATTAGCTAGAAAGAACCTAGATGAGCAATTCGATCTACTCGCAAAGAAATTTAGTTTAGAGGAATTGTGAACGAAAGAACTTGAAATTAATGCTTGTTTAGAACTCTAGATTTCACAACGAAAGTTGGTTTGCTAGGTTGTTAGACATAGATAGGATTCACAACGAAAGTTGGTTTCTTATACTTCTGTGATTCCAGTTCTAGAACAGATTTATGATATTAGATCCAGATGGATTGATTAGCTTATGTTCCTGATTTCCTGAGAACTTCCTAGACTTAACGCTTTGCCTCCTTGCTTACAAACTCGCTACTAATTTACTTTCTTGCATTACTTTTAGTTTCTCACTACATTTCTTTCTCCTAGTTTAATCTTGACCGTTCTAAATCTATCGTTGCCCAGAGTCTTTGTGGATTTCGATACCCAAAGTACTACAATCACATCACTGTGCACTTGCAGCCAGAATAGGGATAATTCTTGACCTATCATTGAGGAGGCGTGATGCGAGGTTTGCGGAGAGAGAGCTGAGTAGAGGACCAAACTACAGCTTCCGAGATGGCTTTGGAGATGGTATCTGAGGCAGAGTAGATCAGGTCTTCGAAGACTTATTTGTTCCTGGCTATCCACAGGAACCAGAAAATACAGGGAGGATTTCCACTGAGTCAGGAATGAGGATAAGTGCATCGTTCTGGCTGGTGATACCTTGGGAGAGAGGACTTCAAAGCCAGGTTGCAGTCGGTGTTGCCGTTAGAGGTAAAGATTTGGTTGAAGTAATTGGTAATGATGTTCATGAAGTTGAGTTCTTCATGATGAGCTAACCCCGACTCATCTTCCAGGACGGTAAATCGATTGATGAGGGGCCTGTTTCTGGTAACTGCGTGGAAGAAGGGGGTGTTTTATCACCACCTTGCAGCCAATATATACGACTTCTGAGGAGCCAGAACTGTTCCTCAGCAAGGTAGAGAGATTCCAGCTGCATAGTAGTACTTGATATGAGAGTTTGATTGGGGCAATCGGCTGATAAGGCATGATCGAGGATTATTTTCAGCTTCTTAATTTCTTCTGCACTTTTTAGCGATTGGAGTTTGGACCAGATTATGATCTCTTTGCGACAGCGGTTTAAATTTGTCAGAATAGAGTTGGAGCCTTCGTCGGTCCAAGACTCATCAATGAGCATGAAGATATCGTCTTTTTCTCTAAGTCTGTTATCAAAACGGAAAAGACCACGCTTCTTCACCTTCGCTTCATCTAGGATAGTGAGGAGGGGTCTGTGATCTGAGCCACCAAATCTCATGTAATGGGAACGACCATATGGGAAGAGTTCAATCCAAGCTAAGTTAGAGATTGAGTGATCTAATCTCTCTCTCTGACAAAATGAGAGTGTTTGAAGCCTCGCCATGAGAGAGGATTGCCCGAGTATTTAAGGGTCCAAAGATCGTTTTGAGAATGGAAGATCCTTAAGTCTATAAACAAGGCCTATGATCTACGAGGGCCTCCTTTCTTATCTTCATGATCAACTAACTCATTGAAATCTCCAGAGAGGAGCCAAGCAGAATCTCTGAGAGTCGCTAAAGAGGATAGGACTGACCAGATCTCTTGTCTATTCTTCGGATTGGGTTCGCCATAGACGAAAGTGATGAAGGATTGTGAATCTTTGAAGTTAAGCTTGGTGTCGATGTAGTTAGGGGTGGATTGAAGAATCTCCAGATGGACATTGTGTTTCCAACCAAGGGCCAAACCTTCACCTAGACCAAGAGGAGGGATAGTAAAGATGTTGGTATAGGCCATATCTCGGAATTTATTTAAGACATAAGGATCTTGTCTTTTTGTTTCTGAGAGAAAGAGGATATCCTAGTAGAGCTCACGCCAGATCTCATTCAGTCCTGGAACCGTCAGTTTACTCCCCATTCCCTGACAGTTCCAAGCCACCATAGCTAAGGAAGAGATGGTGGTTGTACCCGAAAATCCGAGGACGATTTGTGGGTACCAGGGATAAGAGAAATGGGAGGCGCAGAAGGGGGAGCAGATGTGGAAGATATGTTATTTGCAGGAGGTTGGTCAACACAAATGCGTTTTCTTGGAGAAGGTTTTGATTTAGAGACTAATCTCTAGCTGGTTTTAACTCATAGAAGGGGGCTTATGGCCGGTTTCTTCCTTTGGTGGGTGGTTTCGCGATTTTCCTTTTACCATTTGCCTTTGGTTGAGGGCTAACTGAGGGGATAGTGATAGTGACATTTTTAATGGCCGAGCCCAGCCTAAAAGCATTGTGGGTTCTCTGAGGATATGTGGGGCTTTGGATGAGATCACCATGTTCATTAAGCTCTCCTAGCTGGACTTTCACCTACTGGAATCTGCCAGAGGAAGAGGAAGCATATCTAATGCACGGTGCCAAGGAGTAAGCATGATTAGCTGATCTAGTTTGGATAGGTAAATGAGGGGAGAGGTCTGGAGAAGGTGAGTGGGAATTCTGGGATTGGTTAGGATTAGCACGGAGACGGCCAGAGTCATGAATGGAAGGGGCAATTGGGTTATGAGGAGGGCTTCTGTTCTTGACCGAGGGAGAATGGGTGGAGAGAGAGGTATCTCTACGAGATCTGGGAATGTCAGCACGAGAACTGGGATTGGATCTATGGATATTATGCACTGAAGAGTATTCCTTGAGCTGGTGAGGTCTGATATAATTAGCTCGAGGGAGCGAGTAATACTAACAATGAGAAGAAGGGTGGAGTCTATCTCTAATGGGTAGATGAGACTGGTGATTGTTGGGGGGACGGTAAAGCGGATCAAGTCTGTTAAGTGGATGAGAATGATTGGTAGATAGTCTCTGGTGAATTGTCTGGAGTGGGGTGGGGCAGAAGGACGTCTTTTGGTTTCATGGCAGAGAGATCGGCAAGAGAGGCAATAATTTTCCAGTTTTTCAAATTCAAAGACTACCGAGTTAGTTTCATTGGAGGGGAGGATAATTTCCATGGATTTCTCTAGAGGTTGGAGGCCTTTAATGGTGATTCTGAGCCTAGCTTTCGCCACATCTCTGTCCCAAATAGGTCCCAGTTCTTTACCAATATATTCAATTGTTTGCTCTGTCCAGTATTGGAGAGGAATGCCATGGATCTTTATCCAGAAGGTAATGGACGAGGGGAAGGATGCAGAGACAATTGGTTTCCATCTCTGGAGAAGAATTATCCAGTACTTGTAATGGTAAGGACCTTTGGCTAGGACCGAGAGGAGATCTTCCTCAGGGCCAAGATCTCTGCCTTCGATTCTACCAATGAGTGACAGTTTGTTGTCTCCATGAGAAAGGAGTTATCCGACGTTGGGATTCTCAGGGGGGAACGATGGCGAGGGGTTGGGGTAGAGACCCATTTTCCTTTTTCATTCGAAGTGAAGCGACGAGCCATGGAGACAGATTGGAGTTGAAGAAGGGTGAAAATGGAGGTGAGAGCTGGTGAGTGATGAATCGGACAATTGCTGGTTTTAGAGAGGTCCGGTGAGGATAGAAGACATGTGATTCCGGAGGGAGAAGAGGGATTATGTCACATCTAAACTGTCAAACTTTTTGAAATTTTTTGAAAAGATTTCCTGAATGATGATGGGTAAAAGTCTACAGGAGGAAATCATGGCTAATGGTATTGAGGACGGTTTCCATTACAGGAAAGTGTTGGAGAACGGGGGAAGGCTCGGGAAACTGGAACATGGGGAGAGGTCAACTATTGGGAGCGGGGCCTAGGAGGATTTTATCTCACTAACTTCTCTCTTCTGTATAGTACATACATCGATTGTGCAATTAGAGAATATAAAGTTTTCAACTTTAGGGAATTTTCCCAAATTTTGGATTTCATCATGTGTAGGAAATTAGGAGGTTGGAATATTAGCTGGAAAAGGATTAAGAAGCTCTTTATTATTTAGACATATGAATTATAAATCAAAGTGAAGTTGTAGCATTTATTATTTTAGAAATATAAACAAAAGATGTAGGTTTGCCTCGCATGGCTTCGGCTTAACTGATAAAATGTCTCATGTTTTGTCAAGAGATCCCTCGGGTTTAAGTCTCCCACGAGTGACATTATTGTAAACAACAGCAACAAAAGAAAAGAGGTAGCACTTGTTTGGGTTGGCGTATCATAAACCCTATTTAGATGGAGTCTGCTTTAGAGCAGGCCATGATCTCGACTTCAACCACGAGTAAATCTGCCACAACGAAACCTTTGCTTCCATCTTTAAGATCTGAAAGAGATATGAACTTCTCGAAACCCCATCCATTTTCTACTGCATAGGACCATCTCTCAACTTGCAATAAAAAGCAACAAAATTAAATAATTAAACAATATATATATAAATAAAAACAAAAACTAAATACGATGATAGGTTAATAAAACAAACACAAACTAAATATTCTAAAATTTTAGAAGATTTGCATATAACTATGCTGGATCCAAAATGCAACTATCTTTCTGTAGTAAGCAATTATAACCTTAATTAAAACTTTAGCAAAGATGTTTAAAATTTTAAGAATGAACATATATTCTCAATATTGTTATACAAACAATGTAACTGTTTTTGTAGATAATATATAACAAGTTTATTGCGTTATGTACTTTTTGTAACATTATATAGTACACTGAAATGAGGGAATCACTGACCTTGTTTCGCAACATGATTGCATGAGATTTGATTCAGAACTCGTAGCTTAGCTCGAACGTAATCATTTCCATTACACACACTCAACAAGTAGAGTGACAAATAATTACCTCTTCCATCACCATTTCCATTTGGATACACTTTCAGTACCCTAATTAAACCCATCATATATATTAACACGTAATATATATATATATATATAAAATGAGTGTGTGTATGTGCTAGAAAGAGAGAGCGAGAGAGTCACCAGTTTCTGCCTCCGGAAGTAAACGTCAGAGATGTGTAAGAGTCGAGACATCGGGTAGAGAAATTGGTGAGGTTCCATTTGAAAATCGGATTGCAGATCTTTTCATTATAGGAGAAAACTTCCCCGCTGTTTTCTCTTACGAGGACGTCTATTCCAAACTCACATTGACCGCCTGGGGAAATGTATCCGCAGCCTGGCGTCAGGAAGAGTGTTGTATCTAGAAACAATTGCACTCCCCACTCTGGTTTGGATGAATGAAACATCACCGGTTCAGTTTCTACAATAAAACATATTGACCAACGAAAACCACTTTAATCCTCGAAACAATATAAGCACCGCAATAACCACATATAATTGGGTCCTATGTTAATCTTTCTCTTGTCCGGACCAAGTCATTATATACAACTGTAGCAATAACTTTGTTTGTCAATGATGGATGGTTTGAATCCACCTACAAATCAATATACATTATATATAAACACATTCTGCTCACTCAGAACATTTTTATTGGAAAGTTCTCTTGTGAGTATCTTACAATTAGAAAAAAAAAAAAAACAGAGAGTAAAAAGGGTACTCAAACAAGAACTTTTGAGATATCCATGCTAAATTAAAAACTTATTTCTCATAGGTTGGTTCAAATTTTCTTTTTAAATTAAAGTTTAATTACATAATCACATTTTATTAAGATATTATTATTACTTTTGTTTGACAACCTCATAAAATTTCTCAAGAACAGAGATGCTTTAACAATACTAAAACGGTGGCTGCAAGCATTCATACTCTTAGTTATCCTAAAAGATTGTCAACTAAATAATATTTTATTTATTTTTAAATATTACAGTTACCATTGAAACCAAAAAAAGAAAAAAAAAACACACACACTCGTCTTTATCCTAGTTCTGATGAGAGTAACTAAGTTTATTTTACTTTTTCCTATTTCCTTGGTTTCTCAATTTTTACTTTTCATCTCATTTTCAATATTTTATGTTTTTTTCTTCTACTAAAAAACTAGAGCTTATTTTTTTTAATAAATTACTTTGACGTAAGGAACACAATTGTTCGGACATGTTCTGGCACGCACCAGAGACAAGTGGCTAGAAAAGGCCCAACCTAGACTTTTCATATGTTGACGAGCACACATTCAGCCTATAGACGACCAGTCTGCTTTAGAACTCACCGATCTCTTCCATGAACATATATTCCCTTTAGGATCATTCTTCTGAGAAGGGGTTGACATTTCTGGGAGCCTTTGCTCATTTAAATTTTTTTCGTCCGGAAATATTCAAACACTTCGTGTACTTGTCTAAGAAACATTTCTCACGCTTTACATAAACAAATTTGTCGAGTGAACACATCATGAATATTCTCCATGCAGTTTAAGTTTGGGTAATCCCTCCAGGAAACACCATGCTTACTACTATTTGGCACGTACATGCTGCACAAAAGCAATAGCCCCTCCTCGGGTTATCTCCCCGTGCATGTGGCAATATTATATCCCTTTTAAGGCATCTCTCGCGGCTCTTGGATAGGTTTATATCAAGTCAGGAGGATTCCTCCAGCTTGGTTATTATGATTAGGTAGGGCTCGTTCCACTTGTGAAAATGATAAGTGGGTGGCTACCATGTATTTCAAAGTGACGAGCAAATAGTCATCGATGTCTCCCATGGTGATAATGTTTATCCACAGTCACAAGCAATGAAATCCGTTATGACCGGCTTTAGGTTCGCGGACGATCAAGGGAGTGATAGATATCACCTATCCTCATGATGATGTGGCAGTTGCGGAAGCTGAGTGGAGAATATCGATGGTTTGGAGGCTTGGAAGTAAGAAGAGCATTGAAGCAGCTCATGGAATTATAAAAGAAGTGAGGCCATTGTGAACAGAATTATGACTGATTGTTGTTTGTTATCTGACATTATGTGTCAGTACTCTCAGTCGTTTTGAGACTGATAATTCCATTTGCAATTGCTATGAGAATATAATTGGATTTGTACGTTGAAGCTGATTCAATTATCATGTCAATACAAAGGATTATTCAGTATATTTTAGAGTGTGCGATACCTAAAGTCTATCATTGGTGCGGTAAAAATCAACTGAATCCAACGCGAATGTGAAGAATCGGGAAGAATCAAACATGATGATGATGAATTTTAGGGAATCAACATCGCAAATGGAGGGAAGAAATGGATTCGTTGGTGGTCTTACAAAATCACGGAGGTATGATGGAAAACTTTGATTCAATAAATGTCACACTCGCTTCTTTGGTAACGGGTAGAGAAGATGACAGCAAGCGGTAGCGGCGGCTATTCTCACAAGGATCTTTGATTGGGATTGGTACAATCATACTATCAGGTACATAAAATTTTATAAGAACAAAATTGGAAGGAAATTCTACTTCTAGGTTATCGGGAATAAGTAAGGTAGTAGATGATTGCATCTCGTTACCTATGTTCGATGGCAAAAATAAGGATTGCTAGATTGTGAAAGCGGATCGATTCTTTGTTCATTATGAAGATGAAGCAAAAGTTGACTTCATATTTCTGTACTTAGAGGACATTCCGCGTCGATGGTTCTATGGGATGATGCACATAAGAAGGTTTAGGGATTGGTCTGAGTTTAAGAAAAAATTGTTGGATCGATTTGGTTCCATTAAGAATTATCCTCCACCGGAACTGATACATAAGAATAAATTCCTACGCATGTTCAACTAGCGGCAGTCATGCTTAATAAGGAACCACTTGCTGCTTTTGATTAAGAATCAGATATGGGAGATGAATTAGGATCCAATTTTTGTGTGGAGAAGTATGAATTGTTTCTAGAGAATGATACGATGCAGAGCATTAATTTGAAGCAGGAATTGGTGCAAAAGTTATGTTTACAATCAACAATTCAAATTCAGCAACATGCATCGAACCAAAACACGGTTTTGTTGCAACAGAAAAGTTGAAATTTGAAGGAACACTTGTTCAACAAGCGGTAGTCATGCTTAAGAAGGAATCACTTGGTTCTTTTAATCAAAAAGCTATCATGAATTAGGATCCAATATTTGTGTGGAGAAGAATGAATTGTTTCTTGAAAATGATACGATGCAGAGCATTAATCTGAAGCAGGAATTAGTGCAAAAATTATGTTTACAATCACAAATTCAAATTCAGAAACACGCATCGAACCAAAACACGGTTTTGTTGCAACAGAAGGTTGAAATTTGAAGGAAGCACTGAATCATACATAAATTGTTACAAACAAAGCGTTTCAATGTATTAACATGATTCATGAGCCTGCACTTGGTGTTGTAAAAACACAACAATTATATGATTCTAATGTCCCAAAAATGATTGATTTGTCTTATCATACACCAGGAATCAATACCAACAGTTTTAATGATACATTGGAGATGACTGATAAGTCTCTGGAGTATGGTTTGCAGCTAAGAAAAACAAGTTGTCTTTAACACATGTAGCAGACTGAGCATTCAATTTTTGAGGAGAATTTTTATGCATATAGGGTTGGTGGCGATGAAACGTTGCAAGTAGTGAAGCCATTAGAAGTATCAAATGAGGACGAATGGGTACCGACGTCCCTATACGGGTATGATATTTGGCAGCCTGCAATCAAGGACGGAAGTTATGATCACTTGAGTGATAAGAATGCAGAAAACGGGAAAATGTCTCAGGCTAGGACTTTGATTTCGAAGCTTTCTTGTGTCTACCACCTATGTTATCACATGATTTGACGAGTATCAAGTAACAAGGAGCATCATATGTGCGTCAAAGCTTGGAAATTAAATTTCAAAGAGAAGCAATGTAAAAACAGGAACATAATGAAATCAAATGGGAAGAGAATTTGAATAAGAGATGAATGAATGTTATATGTGTTGGGTAAACGATTAGGAAGTTTTCCTTCAACGCGGCAGTGGCAGAGGTGAGGTAACAACATAATAGACCAAAATCTATTTTGCTTCATTACTTTCACAAGTTAAAGAGCAAAGTCTCTTCTGCTCAATTACTTGGAGCTACTATGGAACAATTGGACGAGCACTTGCAAATTGAAAACAACTCATGAAAATTTGTTTTGAACATTTTTGAACAGAAGATGTTTCTACTGATTCAGTGTGAATCTTTCAAGGCTAACACAATACAGAACTTCCTAGCATTCAAGGAGATTTACAGAATTGAAAGACCATGGCTTTGTTACACAAGGAAGATTTTACATGAATTTAAACAGTTCACTCAAGCTTCATTATTAGCGTTGGAACAAGTTGCAAGCAGTAGAACAGAGTTGCAACCAATTGGGTCTTTCCAAGGGAGTTATCTCATCATTTTCATCAGCTTAAGCTTGAGGGCAAGTTTGTTTTTGAGGGCAGGAGTATCATGAACATACTTACTGGCTATATTGTTGTTGTGTTTAACATCAAATGAACATGATATTTTTGAGAAATATGTTAGAAGACAAAAAGAAAAGGAAGAACTGAGTACACAGTGGTTGTTACAGGTTTTGATTCATCTATTTCTTAAGGGAAGAATAGCCATGCTACTGATGTGTATCGAGAGACCTCTAGTGCACATGATGATACACTATAAGAAAAACTTGACAAAGTGTTACAATTTTAGAATGTTCAAGTATAAAACAATAAGAACTTGACCAATCGAAGATTGTGACATAGGCATTGAAGCAAAAGAGAATAGACAAGCAACAAACTTTCTGAATAATTTCAAGCTCGAGGACAAGCTTGTTTTCAAAGGAGAGAAGTATTGATATATATCATATATCATCATGATGATGTGGCCGTTGCAGAAGCTGACGTGGAGAGAAGAAACAAGTGAAGAGGAGACTATCGACTGTTTTGTGGCTTGGCAGTTAGAAGAGAATTTAAGCAGCTCATGGAATAAGGAAATACAAAAGGAGTGAGGACATTGTGGAGAAATTATGCTTGATTGTTTTTTGTTACCTGGTTAAGAGTCGGTACTCACAGTCGCTATGATACTGACAATTCCCTTTGCAATGTCTATGAGATTGTTATTAGATTTGTACATTAAACCTGATTCAACTATGAGATCAGCACAAAGGATTATTCAGTAATTCTAAAGTGTGACACCTAAAGTCTATCAAAGAGGCGTGCATGTCATGTGCCAAAAAAATTTTCAGGAAGAAACATCTTGTCTTTCGGGTAAAACTAAAAAAAATGTTGAACGAGTTTTCATTCAGAACCTTCATGTGATAGCGGTAGACAAAGTCAACTCCCTATCTTTTTCTCTTTGGGAGCAAAACATGAAATGAGAGGACCTTTTGGGACTGATTTTGCGTGCATCATTTCAAGAGGGACACATGACCATAAGGGTCTGGCTAGAGATCTTCATATCTACAAGAGAAAAGTTGTGCAGCACGGTAGAGGATTTTGTACTGCATGTCTCGAGAGGGCTCTATCAGCCTTGTAGGCGCGACTACCCATGCCAGCTTGAGGTGATGAATAAGACATTTATGCAAATTCAATCCTTAGGGGTGTTCCAAGACTCTTTCCCATTAAAGGACAAAGAGATCAAAAACAAATAGGGAGGTACATCTCTCGTTTAGTCATTAGAATGAGAGGGAAATGATATTTTTAACCCCAATCATTTCACCTCTTTGGAATATTTTGCGGTAGCTAAACACTCATCGATAAATAGGGGTTTCGATCTACAAAAGAAGCTCTCACTTACCCTTACACACTTCTTAAACATACCACTTTTGGTAGAGCGAGTCAAACTTAAGAATAAGAGAATCTTTAAAATAGAAATACCTCTCTCCTAGAGGTTTTAAGTATCTTTCTACCATGTAGGACATGGCATAATATAGTCTCACTGGGAAGAGGCATCTAAGAATCCTAACAATGGGTAACTCCTCATTTTCCAAAAGATAAACACATTCTTATTTTCTCCTTCTATTTCACATATCACTAATACTTTCAAATGATATAGAATCCATAGAACAAGATATCCAAATTATTTTATCCCAACAACACTAGAAGCACATAGGTTAGGACTTAAAATGGAGAAAATTATTTTTTTAATGTAAAATTTTAACGATAATAATTATTACCTTTATTTCTTTAACTTCTTTCTCTATAACTAAATTTTCCCTACCCTGGTTAATTTAATAGTCAAATCAATTTAGGTATCATCTTCCTTATATCATCTCCAACAAACCGCTAAAACCTTAAAATTAAAATTTTGTCTTTCCAACAAGCATTTAAAAACTTTAAATTTTGATATTTTAAATATAAAACCTCAAATTTACGGTTTACTATTTAAAACCTCAAATTTAAAGTTTACTATTTAAACCTTAAAACTATGTTTTTAGTTTCAATTTAGTCCCTACAGTTGTAATTGTCATAAATAATAATATTAGATTTATTTTCTAATATCTCAAGATTCTGAAAATCATTAGAGGCTTGTTGGGTTACCGGGATAGGTTTAGTGCCTAACAAAAAATCATGGGATTACGCGGAAATTAATCGGAGCATAATTTTATGGCTTCATCTAATTTTAATGTTTTTTTTGTCAACAGCATAAGACACTACCGGATCTCAGCTAGCCATGTCGGTAAATCTGAATTTACATAAACAAAATAAAAATCTAATTTTAATGTTTATTTAATATATATTGTTAGATATAACATAATAATTCATTTAGTCTAGCGGTACAAAATTCTTAAGCTAATAAATGTGTCGCGAATTTGGATCCAGTGGGTGTTATTTTGTCCCCTTTTCCTTTTTTTTTGTTTAATGAAGGGTAGAACTCATCTTCTTCCTTAAGTGATGCGAACTGTAACCCTAAAAACGTAGCAATCTGTTGTTTATTCATCATTTGCTGTTTTTATTTTAATATGTTTCCAAAAATAATAGATCTAGTCAAAATATTCGGTTTTTTTAACAAAAACGAATATAAAACGAGTTTTTAATAAAAATTCGAATGTTTCTCTAATTTGGACGAAACCGCGGCGGCCCCCGTCTGCCAACCGTCTACTCACCGCCTAGGCGGTCGCGGATGACACATTTTTGAACAAGGTAATAGCTTATGTGACTAAAAAAAGCTCACAAGTTTATGAAGTTTTATCATTATTATTAATTTTATTAATGTTAAGGACCATTACGCAATTTACTAATATTTTTAGGAATGAATTTGAAATGTTATCCCAATATCACGAGTCTTT
Organism: Orychophragmus violaceus; assembly: GCA_030180135.1. NCBI lineage: Eukaryota > Viridiplantae > Streptophyta > Magnoliopsida > Brassicales > Brassicaceae > Orychophragmus > Orychophragmus violaceus. The sequence continues at coordinate 74,243,365 of CM058231.1, forward strand.
TGTAATATCTGTTATATTATACAAAATTCATGAATTCTATTTATGCACACCAACAGCATATATCTAAAAGACTAACTAGCGGACATTGATACTTTTTCCAAAATGTATGAAAAGCTTACAAGGTTTTACTCTATGAATTTCAAAGAAACTAGTATGATTTGCTCGCACCATGTGCGAGTACAACCATTAATAATTTTTTTTTATAAAAAAAAACCAATTCAATTCAATATCAATATCAATAATATTATAAAAATAATTATATCATATTAATTATAAAAATGTTTCGCGTTTTATTAAAACATTTATAGATTATATATAAATTTAAAAACAACAAAACAAATTATTATCTAAAATTATATATATATATATATCTAAATTACTTTGGAAATTTTTTTCATAGTAATTACAATAAATTATAATTATATATATATATATATATATATATATATATATTATGATTATCGTTTATATTTATCAATATACATATTAATTATCGTTTATATTTATCAAAACTTAAAATTTATATGAATAATATAAATTTACTATATAAAATTTTATCTACAACAATCATATTTATCAATATTCAAATCTCATAATTCAAATTTTTGTATTTATCATCTTACTTATTATTTTAATTTTATATGAGATTGTATTTATCTCTAAAATAAAATAATTAAAAAAATTAAAGATAACATAGTAATTAACCTAATTTCATTAATGGCAAATTAGTAATCAACCATTTTGAAAGTGAATATAAGGCCAAAAACACTTCCCAATTAATATAAAGATATAAAGATTGCAACAATTAAATTTGTGAAATACTTATTTTTTTTCTTTTTATAAGACTAATCATATATTTTGTAAATGTCATGGTAATAACTTTCTACAAAAATAATTAAAATGGTTTGTGAAATTTCATCATAGTCTAGCGTTGTCGTAGCTAATTGATTAGTGTAAAAATCTAAAGACAAATATTTAGCATTTTTGGTAAACTTTTGCTGAAAAACATTTTCATAAGTAAGGTGAAAGTATATAATATATCGTATTTTTAGCTATATTTAATGAAAATACGTTATCTATTTTAAAAATAATTTGATCATGTCCCATATATGTTTCTCTCTAGTTAAAATTATTTTTGGATACCATTTTGATCCTCAAATTAAGATTTTGTATGTACATACCTTGATAATAATAGTAATCACAGAGGAACGTCTTGTAAGGGTCATAGACGAAGAACTTAATCTCTGCATACACAGCTTGTGGTTCGGGGATGAGGCATGAGTTTTGGATTCTTGCGTAAACCGAAACAAATTTGGCCGGGGTTTCCTTCCCAGTTGGGTAGATTAGGAACGTCCTTTTAACATATATTTCAGGCAGAATGGGTCATACTAATAAAAGACATATAAGCTACAAAACTGATGATCATGAACTTGATGAGAGTGATTTACCAATTGTATCCACCGGCGGTGAAAGGTCGGGACTCGTAGTATCCACCCTTGACCAGATCCATCATAGCCTTAAAAGATTCGAACTTGATCCTATAAGTTGACGGACGACCGTTTCGCAATAGGCGCAGTGGTAATGCTATCTCGGGCTTCTCATCATGTTTCTGCAACACTTTAGTAACAAAGGAAGCATATAGCATTCAATCTCTAAAAGTGACATGGAACCAATCTGAATTAAGGTTGTCCACATTTCGACAGTCTCAAACCATACCTTTGTCGTTGCCAGATTCCTGTCCCCAAATGGAAAATGAGAAGAAAAAATACAAAAAAGTCAAATACTGATCAATATGAGTCCATTGACATATTACAATAAGCATTTAAATATTTTCAGAAAACAACAACTTCCTAGGTTGTGTTCATACGCCCTCAACACCGCTCAATAATATCATCAAAAGTTACAATTATACCCTGAATAATCCATATCATAAATCATCAAGATTTCCGCATAATGATCATCGGTTACATCATCATGAAGATATACTTCACATTCTCTCATCCAAAAAAATACATCCAGAACTAAACATGTCAACTCCATGAAAAATATAAGGATCATCGCAAAAATAGAAGCCGAAAGAATTAGTAATTAAAACCTGTTGTGAAAAGCTTTCCATTATCGATCAATCCTTCACAAGCCCAACTCACAGAAACGACTCTTGAAAACACCTCTTTGGTGCATTTTGATATTATATATACAAGTCTTGTGGTAGTTTAAATTTTATTTAATAAGACTTTTGCTTTTGGTCTCTTCTATTATTCTATGCGACTTTGGCGCCAGTTGGAGCATTTTAATGAACCCTTTATTAATCAAATAAGACTAGGAGGAACGCATCATTTCATTTGGTCTTCAAATAACATATTGCCGTTTTTAGACTTCTATGTTCGTTGACTAAACGCCTTTCCTGCCGTTTTGGCTTATAGTAACATTGTGGCTTCATATGTTCGTTGACTAAACGCCTATCCTGCCGTTTTTTGGATTATGTAACATTTCGGCCTGACTCAATTTTTTTTTTCCTTGTCAACAAAGGCTTCATTAGGTCCAAGGGCCAGTCCATCACGATTACAAAGAAGAACAGACATAAATTAAGGCATTGGACTTATAGAAATAACGGCCCATTCGAAACAAATATACAGATAAGAACATATGGGACACGAAGATAAGAACATATGGGACACATGTCACCCCACGGACGATCACCGACATGCAACCGCATCGATCAAACGAAGAAGAAGAACTCGCCGGCGAACGCCGGCAGGCCCTAAATCTGAGACGTCGAGAAATCCGTGCTGCCGATCTCGCCAATCCTCCAAAAGAACACCACCAGAAGCCGAATCGCCAAGAATGAAAAACAGCTTCACAAACCCGACATCAAACCCTACGCCAAGGAAGCTCCGCCCCGGCCGATCAACATACGAATCGGCCATTGATTCCCATCCATAATCGGAAAATAGCTGCAGAGAAATTACTCCAAGAGAGTAGAACCCACCGACAAGGAAAGGAAGAAAAGCAGACGTCGAGGCAGGATGAAGAACAGGGGCGGTGATCGGGAAAGCGCCGTCGCGGCGGAGCAAGAGACGATCTGATAAAACCAGACCGCAATCGGATAAAATCCGAATTATTCAACACAAAACAAAGCTGATCATCGGAAAAACAGTGAAGCACAGAGAAGATCGGCTAGAAACAGAGTTTTGAAGGGAAAAAAAAGATGATGCTTCAGAGAAAGCAAAATTAGAAGAAAAAACCCAAAACAGAAAAGATACATAAATCGCATAATTGAATCAAAACGAAACTCTTCTGAAAGATCTATGTGAGTGAAGAAGAGTTTCGATCGAAATAATTAGAGAGAAAATTCTCTCGCTAAGAAGAGAGAGAGAGCGACTGTTTTATTTTTGTAAGGCCTGACTCAATTTGATCCATCAACCAATCAATCCTAAAGTGGTAATATTGACAAATCTATGAAAATTATATATTTCAAGTAAGAGTTTCAATTAATGGATCAACCATTTTACCAAAATTGTTGTCAGAATTCGACGGCCGGCATCTAACTTTTAAATAAACATCAAATCCCACTACAATTATATATAAGTCGCGCGCTAGTTTAGATTTTAGTTAACAATACTTTTGTTTTTAGTCGTTTTTATATGACTTTGGCTAGTGTCGTGTGTAACATACCCATACTGACCCATTTAAATATTTTGAGAAAAGAAGAGGAAAGCCCAGTTAGTTTAAGTCCAAGTTCATTATTCCCTCATTAATGTGTTTCCTTTTTTCAATTTAAGCCCAAGGCCCAAGGCCCAACTCATTAAGTAGGGAAGCCCTAACTCTTTTCCCTATAAAAGGAGGAGAGGGGCTCCTCATTTCTCACCCCATTCTAAAAAGCGAGCAGTGCTCGTGACCGGAGAACCGACAGTCGTCGGAGCTCCACCGCCGGAGGGTCGCCGGACCGCCGCCGGGTTGACTCGCCGGTGACCGAGTTGACTCAGTTGACCGGTTTGGGTTGACTGGGTCTGGCGTTGACCGGTTGGCGTTGACCGGTTGGCGTTGACCGGTTTAGTTTGGGTTAACTGGTCCGGTTCAATTCCTCTTTCAGCTTCTAATTCCTGGTAAGTCCGGTTTCCTTTAATTTTCTAGTTCAATTTGATTTCGCCCGGTTTAGTTTCGGTTAGGATTGGTTAGGGTAATTAGCCGGTTATGGATTGGGCCTGGTTCAATCTGGGTTTGGGTCCGGGTCTAGGTTGACCGGTTGACTTTGACCGACCGTTGACTTTAAGTCAATCAAAATTTGAGTGGCCATAACTTGCTCATCCCGAATCCGATTCGAGCGAAACGAAAGCCTAAATCGATTGTTTTTCCGTCCTCTTTCCAGATCTGATGTCCTTTTGGGCGGATGAGCTTCTAAATTACCGTTTTGACCTCTTCTTTGGCTAAGGTGAGGACTGGTTGTGATCTCCCTTGCTCTATTTCAATTCCGGACGATAGTCCTTCGTTAATAGCGTCTTTCCTAGGTAGTCTAGGGCAGTAGAGCACTCGATGTTATTGATTGAATAACATAGAATCACTAGGTTATCGTTTAAACCGAAAACGTTGCTTGTGCTTGATGGATATGCGTGGTAGAACTGTGCTAGGGCTTTGCGTGTAGGGCGTTGGACGTCCTTGATCGTCGGAGGAGGGTGTTGGCGAGCCCTCCCGTGTGGTGGTGCGTTGGACGTACCGTGCGTTGGACGCATTGTGTGGGGCTTGGAGCCGTTAGGTGTTCATGAGTGTGGGCTGGAGCCCGTGTGCACGATTGGGCGTTAGTATTGTGTGGTGAAGCCTTCGGGCGATGTTTGCAAGGTGCTATTAGCCTAGGACTAGAATTTGTAATTGTGTGGCGTAAGCCGGGATCGCGGATTCCTTAGTCCGCCCTCGCTCGGTAATTGTGTTTGAAACAATTACTCAGTCCTCTTTTCTTTCCCTTCCTTTTTCCCCCGCAGGTCCGGATGCAGGATTGATCGATCGTTGTGACATCATTGGTGGATTTCAATACGAAGGAAGCGCCGGGTCCTGGGACAAGTTGAGTTGGCGTCCCGGTTGGATCAAATCCGGTTCAACGGGCGTCCTAATGCGGCGTCTCCGGTTCGCCGGGAGACGGGTGTTACAATTTGGTATCAGAGCCTAGGTTAAGGTCTCCCAGTCCTATCCTGGGATATCAGCTTTCGTTGTTTTCCAAAACCTTGTTTTCAAATCTTTTTCAAAAGCGTTTGCGAAATTTTATAAAAATGGCTACTTTGCGAAAGGCTTTTTCAAGCACCATGTATATCATAAGTTGTTCTCCACGCCGGTTCTAGTCTAGATGGAATTTCTCCTTGCAGGTTGGAGTCAGTGTCTTCAAACCTTAGTGGTGCTACTGCCCTTAAGATGTGCGCCGAGATGTATGTCGTGATGTGTGCCGTTGAGGTGTGTGTTGGGGTGTATGTTGTAGTGTGCGCTTACAGGGCAGTGGGTGATGAAGAGGTGTGTATTGGGGGTCATCGTCTGTTCAGAGAGTTGTTCAACCAAGCGTGCGAGGGCGATCAAGATGTGGAGACGTTTACCGGAGAGACTACTGCGGGAGTGTAGAAGAGAGTTGCAAGAGTTACAGGAAGTGCTAGAAGAGTTGCAAGAGGCGTTGGGAAGCTGCAAGGAGTGCTACAGAAGCTGCAAGAGGTCAATGGAAAGACCGGATTGCAAGGAGGCCATTTGGAATTGGCGGTGTTCCGACTGGATTAAGAGTCAAGAGTTGTTTGAGTTGCTTGAATCACCAGGAGCAGCAGAAGCTATCCAAACCTATTCTAAGTATGGAATCTTGGAATCGGTTTGTGACGTCAACTTCAATGAGTTATGGACGGCTTGTTGAAGATTGATCAAGCGGGAAGCTGGAGAAGATCTTCGTGGTACAACAGGCTCGAGATTCAACGGTGGGACCGGAAAGGAAATGGTCTGCCCTGGAGTTCTTATGGATTACTGGAGCAACTAATGGAGTTCCTCAAGATGGAAAGAAGATCGCAGAAGCGTTTTGGGAAGTGGCATTATGGCATTTGGAATTGCCTGGCAAGCCGGACTTCTGCAATTGCAAGCTCAAGTGGACAAAACTGGTTATTGAAAATGGAAATCCAACGGAAGAGTGTTAGGAAAACACTATGAAGGATTGGCAAGAAGCTGCAAGGATTAACAAAGGATGGCAAGCGTAAACGGGAAAGGATGTTGGAATTGTGTCCAGTAATCTCGGTACTGTCTCTAGAAAGTAAGAGTATGTCGAGATCAGACATAAGTCATATAATACTGGGGATCATGATGGCTTGCTAGAGTCCGCTCATGATCTATAAGTCTTGGACTTATTGCTTTTATTATATGATCCCATATGGGTCACACGCCTAAGCTAACAGGAAAATGTGTTGGAACGGCTTAGCAGAAGTACGACAAAAGTGCTAGGCATTTGTCGTACTAAGAGAGAAAGATTAATGGGTCTGATTAAATGGGATTTAATCAGATTGGGCCCAAAAGCCCAAAAGGGAAAGAGAAGGCTTTTAATGACTAAAAGCCAAGTCTTTTCTCCCCAACCCTAATACCCAGCCGCGGCTACTCCTCTCTCTCTGCGCCTCTGTTCCTTGTGGTCTAGCAGCCATTTCCTTGTGAAGCGTGTGTGAACCTTTGGAGGATTCATCCCTCGGTGCATCTATCTGATCTCTGACCTGTTCTAATCCTTCCGCTGCAACAAACAGGTAAAAGGTGAGATCATGTTATGATTCTAAATAAGAACACCTAGATCTGATGCATGTTTAGGTTGATATAAATTGGACCAAATAAATTGAGAAATTCCGGTTTAGTAAATAACCGGTTGACAATTGTGGTCATCGTAGTAATTAAAACTTGGTTAGACCAGTTTTAATGAACCAGACCGGTTATGTCAATTAATTGGACAATTGGGTCATGTCTTGGACATGGACCAATTCTTGGGCCTCGGGCCAAGAAGTTAAAACAATTGGGCCAGTTAATTGAGTCTTTCTTCAGATTAATTTAAAATCTATTTTATAAAATTATAAAGTCGTTTTTAAATTAAAGTTTCCGAAATTTTGAAATTAGAAAGTTTCTTAAAATAGAATTTTCTGAATTTGCGGGTTTTGGATTTTAAAGAAATTTCTAAAGTTAGAAAGTTTCCGGTTTTAGAAAGTTTCCAATTTTAGAAAGTTTCCAAAATAGTAGGTTTCCATAAATAGAAAGTTTCCCGAAATAGTAATCTTCTATTTTGGGAATGATTTTAATAAACCTACGAACCTCAAATAATATCAAGCGTTGGATGTCTTGTCCAGGCTATGTCAGCTGTCAAAGCCCATTCAATTGCATTCATGGCCTTACAGTGTGAGGATGTCTGCTTTTGCGTGAGTAAGACGGTTTGTGATTCATAAATGTCATTGGGAGTCCCAGACATTAATGATTACATGACTGTATAGTCCGGTTTTCTTGACTAGGCCATCGGGAGTCCCGGGCCTTGAGACATCAGAGTGGATTGGGCCTCGGGCCCGGATTCACAACCAAGAGTTATATCACAGATATAATTAGCCGATATAGGGCTTACCGATATAAGCTAAGGTTGGGTGATGGCCAGTGGCCCACTTTAATCTTAGTTATATGTGGATCTTGGAATCATTATATTCTATTGAGGGTAACTTATGTTATTGAATATAATGCATGATTAATCATATTATACCTTAATACGAGATTAATCATTTTGAACATAATAACTAATAACCTTTTTATTTATATATTTCAGATATGACTACTACAAGCACACAAAACACATTCTCGATCCGGTCTGTTCTCGAGAAGGAGAAGCTGACTGGAACGAACTTCCTGACATGGTCAAGGAACTTGAGGCTGGTCCTCAAGCAGGAGAAGAAGGATTATGTCCTTCGAGATCCCCTCCCCGAGAGGCCTCTTGCCAATGCTGCCAGGACTCTGCACAATGCTTGGGAAAAGCATTCGTCAGATGAAAATGATGTTTATTGCCTGATGTTGGTGACAATGACTCCTGAGCTGCAAAAACAGTTCGAAAGTGTATTGTCTCCAATCGAGATCATGGCAAGCCTGAAATCGCTTTTTCAGGAGCAGGCTAGGACCGAGAGGTTCCAGACAGTTAAGAACCTCTTGGACTGTAAGTTGGCTGCGAATGCGGCAGTGAGTCCTCATGTCTTGAAGATGATGGGTTATCTCGATCATCTTCAGAAACTCGACTGCCCAATCAGCCAGGAACTTGCCTGCGACATCATTCTGCAGTCTTTACCTGCAAGCTATGATCAGTTCATTCTGAACTTTAACATGCATGGCTTGAGTAAGACACTGCCTGAGCTTCACGGAATGCTCAAGACTGCAGAGCCCAACTTGAAGAAAACCGCCAAGGACCCCAATGTGCTTATGGTACAAAAGGGCAAGGGGTTTAAGAAGTCTTCTGCTAAGGATAAGGGAAAGGCCAAGGGTGTCCAAGTCGCGGACAAGGACACGCCAAAGCCCAAGCCCAAGTCCAAGGCTGGGCCTACTGACATGTGCAGGTTCTGCAAAGAACTAGGGCATTGGAGAAGAGATTGTAAGAAATTCCAGGAAGGTCTAAAGGAATTGAAGAAGAAGACTTTCGAGACTTCTTCATCAGGTATTTTTGTTATAGAAGTTAATACAACTACTTCTGATAATACCTCATGGGTCATGGATACTGGTTGTGGGGCTCATATTTGTACTAATATGCAGGCACTCAGCAACAGTAGAAGGCTGAAGCAAGGACAAGTGGAGCTACGAGTTGGGAATGGAGCGAAAGTTTCAGCACTAGCTGTAGGAACATACTTGTTGTCTTTACCTTCGGGATTGATTTTAGAACTGAATAATTGTTATTTTGTACCTGCTATAAGCAGAAATATTATTTCAATTTCTTTGTTGGATCTGGAAGGTTATGATTTTTCAGTTAAGAATAAATTATGTTCCTTCAATCGCAACAATTTGTTCTATGGTTCTGCCCCTCTTACGAATGGGCTTTACATACTCGATCAATCCGCACCAATTTATAACATTAATACAAAACGGTTTAAACCTAATGAGGAAAACCGAACGTTTCTATGGCATTGTCGTTTAGGGCACATCAGCGAGAAACGCATCAAGAGGCTCCATTCGAATGGACTTCTTGGCTCATTTGACTTTGAGTCATGTGAGAAATGCGAATCCTGCATGATGGGCAAAATGACACGGGCCCCCTTTAATAAACCTAACGAGAGGGCCAGTGACTTATTGGGCCTGATACACACTGATGTGTGTGGCCCAATGTCCACAAATGCAAGAGGAAACTATCAGTACTTCATTACCTTCACTGATGATTTCAGTAGGTATGGATATGTTTATTTGATGAAACATAAGTCTGAATCTTTTGAAAAGTTCAGAGAATTCCAAAATGAAGTACAGAACCAACTTGGCAAAAGTATTAAGGCTCTTCGGTCCGACCGAGGAGGAGAATACTTAAGCCAAGAATTCAGTGATCATCTAAGAGAGTGTGGGATCGTGTCCCAACTCACTCCTCCTGGAACACCTCAATGGAATGGTGTGTCTGAGAGGAGAAATCGGACCTTATTGGATATGGTTCGATCTATGATGAGTCACACAGACCTTCCAATATCCCTTTGGGGATATGCTCTGCTAACAGCAGTGTTCACTCTAAATAGAGCACCATCAAAAGCAGTAGCAAAGACACCATATGAATTATGGACTGGAGAAGCTCCAGTGCTGTCTTATCTAAGAATTTGGGGTTGTGAAGCCTATGTTAAGAGATTAATCTCAGATAAGCTTACACCAAAATCTGATAAATGCTACTTCATTGGTTATCCACGGGAAACCAAGGCTTATTACTTCTATCTACGTTCCGAGAACAAGATCTTTGTTGCCCGGGATTGTAACTTTCTTGAGAGGGAGTTTCTCTCTAAGAAAGACAGTGGGAGTAAGGTACTGCTTGAAGAAATTCAAGATGAACAGGATACTGCTCAACCTAATGAGGAAAAGCAGCAGGAGGATCTACAAGAAATTGTAGAGCCTGAACCTGTAGTACCTGAAGTTCGAAGATCCGGGAGGATCCGTCACGAACCCGAGAGATATCAAGGATTCCTCGTGACTGACTGTCATGATCTTTTGATCATTGATGGTGATGAACCATCGAACTTCAATCAAGCCATGATGGGCCCAGATTCCTCTAAGTGGCGCAAGGCCACTGATTCCGAAATGGACTCCATGTCGGTCAACCAAGTATTTTCGTTGGTTGACTTACCCGCTGGTGTAAAAGCCATCGAGTGCAAATGGATCTTCAAGAAGAAGATTGACGTGGATGTAAATGTCCAGATTTATAAAGCCAGGTTGGTGGCAAAAGGTTTCAGACAAGTTCACGGTGTGGACTACGATGAAACCTATTCACCAGTGGCTATGATGAAATCTATTCGGATTCTACTAGCAACTGCAGCTTTTCATGATTATGAAATTTGGCAGATGGACGTGAAAACCGCCTTCCTGAATGGTATTCTGGAAGAGGATGTGTATATGACACAACCTGACGGTTACATAGATCCAAAGAATGCTGGGAAAGTATGCAAGCTTCACAAATCCATTTATGGATTGAAGCAAGCATCGAGGAGCTGGAATCTTCGTTTTGATGAAGCGATCAAGCAATTTGACTTCATCAGAAACGAAGAAGAACAATGCGTGTATAAGAAATCTAGTGGGAGCAAGATTGTATTTCTTATTCTGTATGTCGATGACATATTACTTCTCGGAAACGATGTTCCAATGCTGAAGTCTGTAAAAGACTGGCTTGGAAGTTGTTTTTCCATGAAAGACATGGGTGAAGCCGCATACGTTCTTGGAATTAGGATCTATCGGGATAGACCTAAGAGGCTGATAGGCTTGTGTCAAGACTCATACATTGACAAAGTCCTACAAAGATTCAGCATGAAAGATTCCAAGAAGGGCTTCACGCCAATGGTACATGGCACAACGCTGAGCAAGAAGCAGAGCCCCACGTCGGTTGCTGAGCTTGAGCGCATGAAAAATATTCCTTATGCATCTGCAATAGGATCTGTCATGTATGCCATGATCTGTACTCGTCCTGATGTTGCTTATGCATTGAGCATGACGAGTAGATACCAGTCAAATCCAGGTGAAAACCATTGGATTGCCGTAAAGAATATCTTGAAGTATCTAAGACATACTAAGGATAAGTTCTTAGTGTACGGTGGAAGTGATGTGCTTAAAGTCAGTGGATTCACGGATGCAAGTTTCCAGACAGACACAGATGATTTCCGGTCACAGTCCGGTTATGTCTTTTGTCTGAATGGCGGTGCAGTAAGTTGGAGAAGCTCCAAGCAGGACACCGTTGCTGATTCCACTACAGAAGCTGAATATATCGCCGCCTCGGAAGCAGCGAAGGAAGCTGTTTGGATACGAAAGTTCATTATGGAACTAGGTGTGATACCAGATGCGGCTGAGCCTCTGGCACTGTTTTGTGACAACAATGGTGCTATAGCTCAGGCAAAGGAACCAAGATCACACCAGAAATCCAAGCATGTTCAAAGAAGATATCACTTGATACGTGACATCATTAATAGAAAGGAAGTCAAGATCAGCCGAGTTCCGACAGATGATAATGTCGCTGATCCGTTGACAAAGCCACTCCCAAGGCCTAAGCTCGAGTTCCTAACTGAAGCTGTAGGCATTAGAAACATTGAAATGTAATCTAAATTTGAGTGGGAGTTTTGTGAGCTTTATTTTAGTTATTTGATATGGTCTTGTAAAACATTATTTTATGTTTTAATGAAATTATTATTTCAAGATTATTTTAACTGTGATGAAATAATCGTTCCAAAATGATATGAACCATTTTATAGGTCATCGAAGTAAATGATTTGATCTTGAGTCATCGAAGTCATTTAGCTTGATCATGAGATCCTATATTTGATAAATGTTTTATATCATCATGTCCCTAGTCGAAGGTTGTTGAAACTGGAACACCAACAACCGTGTGAGACTGGATTGGTACGTGACTTATGACAAAGTCTCAGTGTGTCATAGATGCACGGCATCAAAGTCAGTACATAGGTGTATGTTGGGAACATACGACCGGACAAGACCCGACTATAAGAACTCTTCAGGATATTTATATCTGTGTCATAAGAGATTCTTACTACGACTATAGAGTATAGTCCTTAGACCTGAGTTCACATGCATGTGACTGCACATGGACTGATGTACTTTGATCATTGTCTAACGCTATCGTTCTGTGATAGCTATAAGGACCTTGTTTGGGTGCATTATGAAATGAGTAGTTTACAGTGATGGAACAAGACGGAATTTGTCCCTCCAATATAAGTGGAGTGAATATCTCTAGGCCAATCGGAGATTTGAATACTGGAAAACGCATGGCCATGCTCAAACGGACTTTCCCGAGTCGTTTGGATTGTCAGCATCAAATCAGAGTCCGATGAACAAGATTAGGCTTTATAAGGATGACACCAATCTTGCCTTATGACTAATCGAGATATTGTGACAAAAGGATTATGAATACAGAGATTCCAGTACAAGTGGGAGATTGTTGGAATTGTGTCCAGTAATCTCGGTACTGTCTCTAGAAAGTAAGAGTATGTCGAGATCAGACATAAGTCATATAATACTGGGGATCATGATGGCTTGCTAGAGTCCGCTCATGATCTATAAGTCTTGGACTTATTGCTTTTATTATATGATCCCATATGGGTCACACGCCTAAGCTAACAGGAAAATGTGTTGGAACGGCTTAGCAGAAGTACGACAAAAGTGCTAGGCATTTGTCGTACTAAGAGAGAAAGATTAATGGGTCTGATTAAATGGGATTTAATCAGATTGGGCCCAAAAGCCCAAAAGGGAAAGAGAAGGCTTTTAATGACTAAAAGCCAAGTCTTTTCTCCCCAACCCTAATACCCAGCCGCGGCTACTCCTCTCTCTCTGCGCCTCTGTTCCTTGTGGTCTAGCAGCCATTTCCTTGTGAAGCGTGTGTGAACCTTTGGAGGATTCATCCCTCGGTGCATCTATCTGATCTCTGACCTGTTCTAATCCTTCCGCTGCAACAAACAGGTAAAAGGTGAGATCATGTTATGATTCTAAATAAGAACACCTAGATCTGATGCATGTTTAGGTTGATATCAATATGAGAATTGAATCAGGATCAACTGAACTATCCTACAAAGGAAACCCAAGGAGGGTGTTTGGAAAGCACCACAGCAGGATCATCAGGTAGGAAACCTGAGCTGGAATTCATATTGGAAGTCGGTTTGGAAATCAGAGTACGCAGCGGAAGCGTGGTAGTTCATTCCCCTCAAGTCATTTTGGAAGTCGGATTGGAGATCAGAGTGCGCAGCGGAAGCGTGGCATTGGAGCATATCAGGAGTTAAGTGGGTCGTTCCCCACATTTCAGGTAGCCATAATGGACATGGTTAACCTCATCGTTCACCAAGGGAAAGCAAGGATGATGGTTTGTGCGACAGTCAACACTATAGTGCATGGTAATGGAAAACCGTCGTAGAGAATCCATTTGGAAGTGGATGATGCACAATGACACGGTAATGGAAACCGTTGAGGAGAAATGGTTTGAAGCGGAGCATCTCATTCAGGTATTAGAATCACTCGAGGGATGAGTGTTGTTTCTAACCGTTGGAGATCGACCCTAATGGACATGGGCGGTAGCATAAGGCGTTTGCGTTGCATTTTGGGCGCTGCTAATGGATTGGTACCAAGAAGAAGGACACTTCAGAGCGTGGTTGAAAATAAGGGGGGAAGAAGCAGTCTTCAGGGTTCAAAGACAGTTCTTTTCAAGCAAGTAAGCAATCCAGTTCAGTACTGTTCAGAGAAGTTCCGGAGCGGCAAGTGGTAAGGAGAAGTAGTGGAGAACTCCTGACAGAATTCGGGACAAATTCTTTCTATGGGGGGGGGGGATTGTAACATACCCATACTGGCCCATTTAAAAATTTTGAAAATAGAAGAGGAAAGCCCAGTTAGTTTAAGCCCAAGTCCATGATTCCCTCATTAATGTGTTTCTTTTTTCCAATTTAAGCCCAAGGCCCAAGGCACAACTCATTAAGGAGGGAAGCCCTAGCTCTTTTCCCTATAAAAGAAGGAGAGGAGCTCCTCATTTCTCACACCATTCTAAAAAAAAAGCGAGCAGAGCTCGTGACCGGAGAACCGACGACCAGTCATCGGAGCTCCACCGCCGGAGCCGCCGGACCGCCGCTGAGTTGACTCGCCGGCGACCGAGTCGACTCGGTTGACCGGGTCAGGCGTTGACCGGTTCGGTTTGGGTTAACCAGTCCGATTTGATTCCTATTTCAGCTTCTAATTCCTGGTAAGTCCGGTCTACTTTAATCTTCTGGTTCAATTCGATTTCACCCGGTTTAGTTTCGGTTAGGATTGATTAGGGTAATTGGGCCGGTTATGGATTGGGCTTGGTTCAATCTGGGTTTGGGTCTGGGTCTGGATTGACCGGGTTGATCGGTTGACTTTGACCGGCCGTTGACTTTAAGTTAACCAAACTTCGAGTGGCCATAACTTGCTCGTCCTGAATCCGATTTGAGCGAAACAAAAGCCTAAATCAATTGTTTTTCCGTCCTCTTTCCTCTTTCCAGATCTGATGTTCGTTTGGGCTGACGAACTTCCTAAATTACCGATTTCCCCTTCTTTGGCCAAGGTGAGGACTGGTTGTGATCTCTCTTGCTCTATTCCAATTCCGGACGATAGTCCTTCATTAAGGAGGGAAGCCCTAGATCGTTTCCCTATAAAAGGAGGAGAGGGGCTCCTCATTTCTCACACCATTCTAAAAAGCGAGCAGTGCTCGTGACCGGAGAACCGACAGTCGTCAGAGCTCCACCACCGGAGGGTCGCCGGACCGCCGCCGGGTTGACTCGCCGGTGACCGAGTTAACTCGGTTGACCGGTTTGGGTTGACCGGGTCAGGCGTTGACCGGTTTGGTTTGGGTTAACTGGTCCGGTTCAATTCCTCTTTCAGCTTCTAATTTCTGGTAAGTCCGGTTTCCTTTAATTTTCTAGTTCAATTTGATTTCGCCCGGTTTAGTTTCGGTTAGGATTGGTTAGGGTAATTAGCCGGTTATGGATTGGGCCTGGTTCAATCTGGGTTTGGGTCTGGGTCTGGGTTGACCGGGTTGACCGGTTGACTTTGATCGACCGTTGACTTTAAGTCAATCAAAATTCGAGTGGCCATAACTTGCTCATCCCGAATCCGATTCGAGTGAAACGAAAGCCTAAATCGATTGTTTTTCCGTCCTCTTTCCAGATCTGATGTCCTTTCGGGCGGATGAGCTTCTAAATTAACGTTTTGCCCTCTTCTTTGGCAAGGTGAGGACTGGTTGTGATCTCTCTTGCTCTATTTCAATTCCGGACGATAGTCCTTCGTTAATAGCGTCTTTCCTAGGTAGTCTAGGGCAGTAGAGCGCTCGATGTGATTGATTGAATAACATAGAATCGCTAGGTTATCGTTTAAACCGAAAACGTTGCTTGTGCTTGATGGATATGCGTGGTAGAACTGTGCTAGGGCTTTGCGTGTAGGGCGTTGGACGTCCTTGATCGTCAGAGGAGGGTGTTGGCGAGCCCTCCCGTGTGGTGGTGCATTGGACGTACCATGCGTTGGACGCATTGTGTGGGGCTTGGAGCCGTTAGGTGTTCATGAGTGTTGGCTTGGAGCCCGTGTGCACGATTGGGCGTTAGTATTGTGTGTTGAAGCCTTCGGGCGATGTTTGAAAGGTGCTATTAGCCTAGTACTAGAATTTGTAATTGTGTGGCGTAAGCCGGGATCGCGGATTCCTTAGTCCGCCCTCGCTGGGTAATTGTGTTTGAAACAATTACTCAGTCCTCTTTTCTTTCCCTTCCTCTTTCCCCCGCAGGTCCGGATGCAGGATTGATCGATCGTTGTGACATCATTGGTGGATTTCAATACAAAGGAAGCGCCGAGTCCTGGGACAAGTTGAGTTGGCGTCCCGGTTGGATCAAATCCGGTTCAACGGGCGTCCTAATGCCGCGTCTCCGGTTCGCCGGGAGACGGGTATTACAATTTGGTATCAGAGCCTAGGTTAAGGTCTCCCAGTCCTATCCTGGGAGATCAGCTTTCGTTGTTTTCCAAAACCTTGTTTTCAAATCTTTTTCAAAAGCGTTTGCGAAATTTTATAAAAATGGCTACTTTGCGAAAGGCTTTTTCAAGCACCATGTATATCATAAGTTGTTCTCCACGCTGGTTCTAGTCTAGATGGAATTTCTCCTTGCAGGTTGGAGTCAGTGTCTTCAAACCTTAGTGGTGCTACTGCCCTTAAGATGTGCGCCGAGATGTATGTCGTGATGTGTGCCGTTGAGGTGTGTGTTGGGGTGTATGTTGTAGTGTGCGCTTACAGGGCAGTGGGTGATGACGAGGTGTGTATTGGGGGTCATCGTCTGTTCAGAGAGTTGTTCAACCAAGCGTGCGAGGGCGATCAAGATTTGGAGACGTTTACCGGATAGACTACTTCGGGAGTGTAGAAGAGAGTTGCAAGAGTTACAGTAAGTGCTAGAAGAGTTGCAAGAGGCGTTGGGAAGCTGCAAAGAGTGCTACAGAAGCTGCAAGAGGTCAATGGAAAGACCGGATTGCAAGGAGGCCATTTGGAATTGGCGGTGTTCCGACTGGATTAAGAGTCAAGAGTTGTTTGAGTTGCTTGGATCACAAGGAGCAGCAGGAGCTATCCAAACCTATTCTAAGTATGTAATCTTGGAATCGGTTTGTGACGTCAACTTTAATGAGTTATGGACGGCTTGTTGAAGATTGATCAAGCGGGAAGCTGGAGAAGATCTTCGTGGTACGACAGGCTCGAGATTCAACGGTGGGACCGGAAAGGAAATGGTCTGCCCTGGAGTTCTTATGGATTACTGGAGCAGCTAATGGAGTTCCTCAAGATGGAAAGAAGATCGCAGAAGCGTTTTGGGAAGTGGCATTATGGCATTTGGAATTGCCTGGCAAGCCGGACTTCTGCAATTGCAAGCTCAAGTGGACAAAATTGGTTATTGAAAATGGAAATCCAACGGAAGCGTGTTAGGAAAACACTATGAAGGATTGGCAAGAAGCTGCAAGGATTAGCAAAGGATGGCAAGCGTAAACGGGAAAGGAAACCCAAGGAGGGTGTTTGGAAAGCACCACAGCAGGATCACCAGGTAGGAAACCTGAGCTGGAATTCATATTGGAAGTCGGTTTGGAAATCAGAGTGCGCAGCGGAAGCGTGGTATTTCATTCCCCTCAAGTCATTTTGGAAGTCGGATTGGAGATCAGAGTGCGCAGAGGAAGCGTGGCATTAGAGCATATCAGGAGTTAAGTGGGTCGTTCCCCACATTTCAGGTTGCCATAATGGACATGGTTAACCTCATCGTTCACCAAGGGAAAGCAAGGATGATAGTTTGTGCGACAGTCAACACTATAGTGCATGGTAATGGAAAACCGTCGTAGAGAATCCATTTGGAAGTGGATGATGCACAATGACACGGTAATGGAAACCGTTGAGGAGAAATGGTTTGAAGCGGAGCATCTCATTCAGGTATTAGAATCACTCGAGGGATGAGTGTTGTTTCTAACCGTTGGAGACCGACTCTAATGGACATGGGCGGTAGCATAAGGCATTTGCGTTGCATTTTGGGAGCTGCTAATGGATTGGTACCCAGAAGAAGGACACTTCAGAGCGTGGTTGAAAATAAGGGGGGAAGAAGCAGTCTTCAGGATTCAAGGACAGTTCTTTTCAAGCAAGTAAGCAATCCAGTTCAGTACTATTCAGAGAAGTTCCGGAGCGGCAATTGGTAAGGAGCAGCAGTGGAGAACTCCTGACAAAATTCGGGACGAATTCTTTCTAAGGGGGGGGGGGAATTGTAACATACCCATACTGGCCCATTTAAAAATTTTGAGAAAAGAAGAGGAAAGCCCAGTTAGTTTAAGCCCAAGTCCATTATTCCCTCATTAACGTGTTTCCTTTTTCCAATTTAAGCCCAAGACCCAAGGCCCAACTCATTAAGGAGGGAAGCCCTAGATCTTTTCCCTATAAAAGGAGGAGAGGAGCTCCTCATTTCTCACACCATTCTAAAAAAAAAGCGAGCAGTGCTCGTGACCGGAGAACCGACGACCAGTCGTCGGAGCTCCACCGCCGGAGCCGCCGGACCGCCGCTGAGTTGACTCGCCGGTGACCGAGTCGACTCGGTTGACCGGGTCAGGCGTTGACCGGTTCGGTTTGGGTTAACCTGTCCGATTTGATTCCTATTTAAGCTTCTAATTCATGGTAAGTCCGGTCTACTTTAATCTTCTGGTTCAATTCGATTTCACCCGGTTTAGTTTCGGTTAGGATTGATTAGGGTAATTGAGCCGGTTATGGATTGGGCTTGGTTCAATCTGGATTTGGGTCTGGGTCTGGATTGACCGGGTTGATCGGTTGACTTTGACCGGCCGTTGACTTTAAGTCAACCAAACTTCGAGTGGCCATAATTTGCTCGTCCTGAATCCGATTTGAGCGAAACAAAAGCCTAAATCAATTGTTTTTCCGTCCTCTTTCCTCTTTCCAGATCTGATGTTCGTTTGGGCTGACGAACTTCCTAAATTACCGATTTGCCCTTCTTTGGCCAAGGTGAGGACTGGTTGTGATCTCCCTTGCTCTATTCCAATTCCGGACGATAGTCCTTCGTTAAGGAGGGAAGCCCTAGATCTTTTCACTATTAAAGGAGGAGAGGGGCTCCTCATTTCTCACACCATTCTAAAAAGAGAGCAGTGCTCGTGACCGGAGAACCGACAGTCGTCGGAGCTCCACCGCCGGAGGGTCGCCGGACCGCCGCCGGGTTGACTCGCCAGTGACCGAGTTGACTCAGTTGACCGGTTTGGGTTGACCGGGTCAGGCGTTGACCGATTTGGTTTGGGTTAACTGGTCCGGTTCAATTCTTCTTTCAGCTTCTAATTTCTGGTAAATCCGGTTTCCTTTAATTTTCTAGTTCAAATTGATTTCGCCCTGTTTAGTTTCGGTTAGGATTGGTTAGGATAATTAGCCGGTTATGGATTGGGCCTGGTTCAATCTGGGTTTGGGTTTGGGTCTGGGTTGACCGGGTTGACCGGTTGACTTTGACCGACCGTTGACTTTAAGTCAATCAAAATTTGAGTGGCCATAACTTGCTCATCCCGAATCCGATTCGAGTGAAACGAAAGCCTAAATCGATTGTTTTTCCGTCCTCTTTACAGATCTGATGTTCTTTTGGGCGGATGAGCTTCTAAATTACCGTTTTGCCCTCTTCTTTGGCTAAGGTGAGGACTGGTTGTGATCTCCCTTGCTCTATTTCAATTCCGGACGATAGTCCTTCGTTAATAGCGTCTTTCCTAGGTAGTCTAGGGTAGTAGAGCGCTCGATGTGATTGATTGAATAACATAGAATCGCTAGGTTATCGTTTAAACCGAAAACTTTGCTTGTGCTTGATGGATATGCGTGGTAGAACTGTGCTAGGGCTTTGCGTGTAGGGCGTTGGACGTCCTTGATCGTCAGAGGAGGGTGTTGGCGAGCCCTCCCGTGTGGTGGTGCGTTGGACGTACCGTGCGTTGGACGCATTGTGTGGGGCTTGGAGCCGTTAGGTATTCATGAGTGTTGGCTTGGAGCCCGTGTGCACGATTGGGCGTTAGTATTGTGTGTTGAAGCCTTTGGGCGATGTTTGCAAGGTGCTATTAGCCTAGTACTAGAATTTGTAATTGTGTGGCGTAAGCCGGGATCGCGGATTCCTTAGTCCGCCCTCGCAGGGTAATTGTGTTTGAAACAATTACTCAGTCCTCTTTTCTTTCCCTTCCTTTTTCCCCCGCAGGTCCGGATGCAGGATTGATCGATCGTTGTGACATCATTGGTGGATTTCAATACGAAGGAAGCGCCGGGTCCTGGGACAAGTTGAGTTGGCGTCCCGGTTGGATCAAATCCGGTTCAACGGGCGTCATAATGCCGCATCTCCGGTTCGCCGGGAGACGGGTGTTACAATTTGTTATCAGAGCCTAGGTTAAGGTCTCCCAGTCCTATCCTGGGAGATCAGCTTTCGTTGTTTTCCAAAAACTTGTTTTCAAATCTTTTTCAAAAGCGTTTGCGAAATTTTATAAAAATGGCTACTTTGCGAAAGGCTTTTTCAAGCACCATGTATATCATAAGTTGTTCTCCACGCCGTTTCTAGTCTAGATGGAATTTCTCCTTGCAGGTTGGAGTCAGTGTCTTCAAACCTTAGTGGTGCTACTGCCCTTAAGATGTGCGCCGACATGTATGTCGTGATGTGTGCCGTTGAGGTGTGTGTTGGGGTGTATGTTCTAGTGTGAGCTTACAGGGCAGTGGGTTATGACGAGGTGTGTATTGGGGGTCATCGTCTGTTCAGAGAGTTGTTCAACCAAGCGTGCGAGGGCGATCAAGATGTGGAGACGTTTACCGGAGAGACTACTGCGGGAGTGTAGAAGAGAGTTGCAAGAGTTACAGGAAGTGCTAGAAGAGTTGCAAGAGGCGTTGGGAAGCTGCAAAGAGTGCTACAGAAGCTGCAAGAGGTCAATGGAAAGACCGGATTGCAAGGAGGCCATTTGGAATTGGCGGTGTTCCGACTGGATTAAGAGTCAAGAGTTGTTTGAGTTGCTTGGATCACAAGGAGCGGCAGGAGCTATCCAAACCTATTCTAAGTATGGAATCTTGGAATTGGTTTGTGACGTCAACTTCAATGAGTTATGGACGGCTTGTTGAAGATTGATCAAGCGGGAAGCTGGAGAAGATCTTCGTGGTACGACAGGCTCGAGATTCAATGGTGGGACCGGAAAGGAAATGGTCTGCCCTGGAGTTCTTATGGATTACTGGAGCAGCTAATGGAGTTCCTCAAGATGGAAAGAAGATCGCAGAAGCATTTTGGGAAGTGGCATTATGGCATTTGGAATTGCCTGGCAAGCCGGACTTCTGCAATTGCAAGCTCAAGTGGACAAAACTGGTTATTGAAAATGGAAATCCAATGGAAGAGTGTTAGGAAAACACTATGAAGGATTGGCAAGAAGCTGCAAGGATTAGCAAAGGATGGCAAGCGTAAACGGGAAAGGAAACCCAATGAGGGTGTTTGGAAAGCACCACATCAGGATCACCAGGTAGGAAACTTGAGCTGGAATTCATATTGGAAGTCGGTTTGGAAATCAGAGTGCGCAGCGGAAGCGTGGTAGTTCATTCCCCTCAAGTCATTTTGGAAGTCGGATTGGAGATCAGAGTGCGCAGCGGAAGCGTGGCATTGGAGCATATCAGGAGTTAAGTGGGTCATTCCCCACATTTCAGGTAGCCATAATGGACATGGTTAACCTCATCGTTCACCAAGGGAAAGCAAGGATGATGGTTTGTGCGACAGTCAACACTATAGTGCATGGTAATGGAAAACCGTCGTAGAGAATCCATTAGGAAGTGGATGATGCACAATGACACGGTAATGGAAACCGTTGAGGAGAAATGGTTTGAAGCGGAGCATCTCATTCAGGTATTAGAATCACTCGAGGGATGAGTGTTGTTTCTAACCGTTGGAGACCGACCCTAATGGACATGGGCGGTAGCATAAGGCGTTTGCGTTGCATTTTGGGAGCTGCTAATGGATTGGTACCAAGAAGAAGGACACTTCAGAGCGTGGTTGAAAATAAGGGGGGAAGAAGCAGTCTTCAGGATTCAAGGACAGTTCTTTTCAAGCAAGTAAGCAATCCAGTTCAGTACTGTTCAGAGAAGTTCCGGAGCGGCCGTTGGTAAGGAGCAGCAGTGGAGAACTCTTGACAGAATTCGGGACGAATTCTTTCTAATGGGGGGGGAGAATTGTAACATACCCATACTGGCCCATTTAAAAATTTTGAGAAAAGAAGAGGAAAGCCCAGTTAGTTTAAGCCCAAGTCCATTATTCCCTCATTAATGTGTTTCCTTTTTCCAATTTAAGCCCAAGGCCCAAGGCCCAACTCATTAAGGAGGGAAGCCCTAGCTCTTTTCCCTATAAAAGGAGGAGAGGGGCTCCTCATTTCTCACACCATTCTAAAAAGCGAGCAGTGCTCGTGACCGGAGAACCGACAGTCGTCGGAGCTCCACCGCCGGAGGGTCGCCGGACCGCCGCCGGGTTGACTCGCCGGTGACCGAGTTGACTCGGTTGACCGGTTTGGGTTGACCGGGTCAGGCGTTGACCGGTTGGCGTTGACCGGTTTGGTTTGGGTTAACTGGTCCGGTTCAATTCCTCTTTCAGCTTCTAATTTCTGGTAAGTCCGGTTTCCTTTAGTTTTCTAGTTTAATTTGATTTCGCCCGGTTTAGTTTCGGTTAGGATTGGTTAGGGTAATTAGCCGGTTATGGATTGGGCCTGGTTCAATCTGGGTTTGGGTCTGGGTCGACCGGGTTGACCGGTTGACTTTGACCGACCGTTGACTTTAAGTCAATCAAAATTCGAGTGGCCATAACTTGCTCATCCCGAATCCGATTCGAGCGAAACGAAAGCCTAAATCGATTTTTTTCCGTCCTCTTTCCAGATCTGATGTCCTTTCGGGCGGATGAGCTTCTAAATTACCGTTTTGCCCTCTTCTTTGGCTAAAGTGAGGACTGGTTGTGATCTCCCTTGCTCTATTTCAATTCCGGACGATAGTCTTTCGTTAATAGCGTCTTTCCTAGGTAGTCTAGGGCAGTAGAGCGCTCGATGTGATTGATTGAATAACATAGAATCGCTAGGTTATCGTTTAAACCGAAAACGTTGCTTGTGCTTGATGGATATGCGTGGTAAAACTGTGCTATGGCTTTGCGTGTAGGGCGTTAGACGTCCTTGATCGTCGGAGGAGGGTGTTGGCGAGCCCTCCCGTGTGGTGGTGCGTTGGACGTACCGTGCGTTGGACGCATTGTGTGGGGCTTGGAGCCGTTAGGTGTTCATGAGTGTGGGCTTGGAGCCCGTGTGCACGATTGGGCGTTAGTATTGTGTGGTGAAGCCTTCGGGCGATGTTTGCAAGGTGCTATTAGCCTAGGACTAGAATTTGTAATTGTGTGGCGTAAGCCGGGATCGCGGATTCCTTAGTCCGCCCTCGCTGGGTAATTGTGTTTGAAACAATTACTCAGTCCTCTTTTCTTTCCCTTCCTTTTTCCCCCGCAGGTCCGAATGCAGGATTGATCGATCGTTGTGACATCATTGGTAGATTTCAATACGAAGGAAGCGCCGGGTCCTGGGACAAGTTGGGTTGGCGTCCCGGTTGGATCAAAACCGGTTCAACGGGCGTCCTAATGCCGCGTCTCCGGTTCGCCGGGAGACGGATGTTACACCGTGCTTAGAGTATCTCTAACTATACACCAAAATTTACACCAAACCTCATTTTGATGTTAAATCTCCTTCAATTTCATTTTATTTTCAATATTAAAATAATGTAAATCTATTTTTTTAGTTATAAAGTAATCCTTTAAATTTTTAAATGATTTAATTTTAAGAATTATAATAATTTATTTGACAAATAAATTTGAAAATTTTATAATTAAAAATAAAATAATATACTGACAATATATTTAAAGATAGATAAAAATTAAAATTAAAAATAATATAATATTTAACTAATACAACAACGACTAATAACTTAACAATCTGGTAAATTGCTTTCATATCCACCAAAACCACTAAAATATTATCCAAATGAAACATATTGAGATGGATCTTGTTGATATTGTTGTTGTTCGACCTTTTTGGCTAAATGCATGTTTGAATCTACTTTGTTTTATTATTTTAATCTGGTGTAATGTGTATTTTTCTATTGTAATGATTAAATTTAATTAACGTCATAATTTATGAAAGTTAAAAAAACAAAATAATGGGTTAATTTGTAAAGTTTATAAGTAAAATATATTATTACAATTTTAAAAAATATTTAAAAGTCAAAATATATTTAAAAAATTGTGTAGAAAATAGTGTAATACATTGGAGCGAAATCCAACATCATTTTGAAGTTACACCATTTTGGAGTAAAAAGTGGTGTAATACCTTGGAGATTCTCTTAGCTCTATAAAAGCCTAAAGCAAAACTTATATATATATATATATATTACAATTTACAAATAAATATATTGATAAATAAAGGGAGAATTGCTTAAAATACCCTCTAAATTGATTAAAAAAAATACCCCACAAATTGAAAGAAGGCAATTACAGAACGATGCAGTGAAGGCTCGCGAAGTAGACAACAAACATTTTCTTTCTATAGTATCTATTTGAATACGAGACAAAGGAATCTATAGGGCTTACTCTCCAGAATCGAAAGATCTCTTATCCTCGAGGCGAGGATGGCTTCATAAACCAAAAATCATGAATGGAAATGTGGGCGGAGGCTGTTCATTGTTGGAACTATATTGGAACGCCATTATTGTAAGAGTCACTCTTCCTCTCTCTGTTCGGATGGGAATAATAGGTTGCATTCCCTAGAAGATAGAAAGAAGTAAGTGCTTTCATCAGACCCCTTACACCTTTAAAGGATAGTGAGCCATCCCTTTAAGAAGGGCCTTATCGCAAAAAGTGTAAAGTATGGCGCTTAGGCTGGCTGAAAACATAGCCCAATTAGATAAAATAATGATTTTATTATTGTTTATAGATAGATAATCTTATATATCTATTATTTAGAATAATAAGCATTTGAGTTGATGGTATGGGTATTGGAAGTGTTAATAGTTTGGTGATTGTATTGTAAGAATATAAATGACTCGCTATTCACTCGAGTTTTCTGGGTCATTGTAGGAGAGATGGCCGAGTGGTTTAAGACGTATCATTGGAACTGCTATGTAGCTTTTGTTTACCGTTTTCGTTTAAATCCCAGATTTTCCATCTAGTAGCCCAACCCTTCCTCAAAGAGTAGTTACGCCTTCTCCGACAGTGGAGAGAGCGAGCAATGACCTGTGAGCGACCGTAGCTCCCTCTGCATCGGAAATCCATGGATCACAGACGGTATCTCCCCATGGCCTTTCGCCTCTGAAAGCTCCTGCTAATGCGGCTGGTGCTTGTTTGCACGCGCGTGAACCAACTCAACAAAGAAGGAAAGGTTACCCGATAATTATACTTTGGTAGAGAATCTCGTGCAAAGCAATGGGAGGAGGGGTGGTGGTCAAATTAATAGAATGTCCGAATAAATCCCATGTCTTTGAAATCTTACTATAGGATAGCGGTAGGTCGGTTCTTTGTGGATGTAATGCTTCTTTCGGTCGTCGAGACTGATCGACTCAACTCTTTTCCTCGAGGATTGCCTTCCTTGAAGTTGATAGCTTAGACCCGAGTTATTTGTTCTCATACGCAGGAATAACCCCATTAGCCGGCTTTTGTTTTCGGATTACACCCATTATCTAAAGTTTTGGTCAGAGAAGGAAGTCAAGACTAGAAAAGACCCCGAAGTCTGTGATCCATGGATCTCCGATCGGGAAACCGTATCCAAGCCCCGTGGCTAGTCTAGCAAGATACATCTAGTTCTCCCTCCGCTTGCTATTCAGATCCAGGTTTCCTCCGGGGGTCGAAGCTTGTAGGCTCGTAGAGAAAGCTATGCAAAACTGCCCCTTTATACTAAAGGTTACCCCTTATGATCAAACAAAAAAAAAAACGGAAATCGCAATTACCATTATAAATTTTGCGATGTGTCACTTCTATAGAGGTATGATATGTTAGACTCTAATAGTAGTCAAAATGATTTTTTTTCTATCAGATTTCTAAGAAAAGTCTAATACATAATAAATTAGTAATTTAAATTTTAAAATAGTAAAAATATTTTATTAAAACTTTTATATACATCATAAATATATAAAATTTATTAGTATATAATTAAAATTTGTTAAAATTGAGTTAAATTAAACAATGTTATTTAAAGTATGTATTTCTCCCAAAATTTTCAGACTTCTTAAAAAATTCTGAACATATTAATTTAGTAAATTTAAATTTAAAAATAGTATAAAATATTTTGTTCAAAAAATATACATAAATTAAATATAGATAATTTAGTAGTATATAATTAAAATTTGGTAATATTGAGTCAAATTAAACAATATGTAAGGTAGAGTAAGTTCTAAACTTAAAAACATGCTTTGTAATGGAACATTTATATATAACTTACATATAAATTTAAGGTTAGATTCATGGTTAACCAAATTTTTATTTGATATTTTATATTTGCACATATGTTTTATAATATGCATATATTTAATGAATTCGATGTTTCATAGGTATTTTGTTTAAATAATTTTTTATAAGTGATAAATATTAGATTTACGGTTTCTCAAACTTCCACGCGAAGTCTGAATTTTGGGTTGATCATACTTCTCATAGAAGTCTGAGATGTATTTAAATTAAAAATTTAAATTTAAAAATTACAAAATAATTTGATACAAAATTTTAGTACATAAATTACACATAAGCATTTTTAACGTATATAAATTAAAATTACATAAACTTTAGTTAAATTTAACCATTGAAGGTAAATTTGGTTCTAAACACCATATAGTTTGATCCATGTTTGACATATGAAGTTGAATATGATGTTTTTATATGTAGGATTAGATTGAGAGTGTGAAATTTTCATTCATAATGTTACATTTACATAAACTGTTTAGTTTGTGTCTATGTTAAACGAATTTGATGTTTATTATAAGTTTTCTATATAATATGATGATATTTAAGTAGTAATTATTGGATTTAGGGTTCATCGGACTTCTAGAAAAATATGATTAAAGCATTTAGACTTCTCACAAAGTCTTATTTCATATTTCGTATGAAGACTGAAATTTGAAAGTTTTTGAAAAGTTTCACACAAAAACTTTTTAAAAGGTGGGAAATTTCCGCATGAAAATTTCAGAATTCTCGCTCGATTCAGAAGTTCTTTATCAGACTGCATATGAAGTATGATATTGGGTATTTTACAATTTTCAACTAGTAAAAATCCGGGCCCGACAAATTTCCCTCAAATTTCTCTCCACCTATCTAAACCTAATCTTGTACATACATATAACATCCAAAAATATCTTCACATTCTTCCTTCTCTTACAACCTCTCTTTCTCTCTCTTTTGTATAACCTCTTTCAAAATTCTCAACCAAGAAGGTTCTCAAGCTTATTCTCTCATTTGAGTTCTTATGTATGTGATTCATAGCCGACTCTCTTTGAGCTTCAAAATAGGTGAGTATATATGTTCTGATTTTGTGTTTTCAAAGTTTTTTAACTGAACTAATTGAGACTTTTGACATAGAATTTTGATTATACATTTGATTTGCTTGTTCTTTTTCTCTCTGCAGGAGTAAACGCTGACGATGCTCGTGTTACTATTTCCACTCTAGCATCTTCTGGGAAGCTAGCAATGAGCTTCTGGAGTTCATGGGAAGGGTATCAAACAATCCTTTATTAACCATTTCTTGGAGAATTGTTCGCTAACTAATACAAGAGCTCTGTGTTTTTGCTTTTTCAGGTGCTTGATTTAAGGTTGAGCCAGATGACTCTCCAAAGTGGCTGGAATTCGGGCTTCTTATGTTGTTAATGGCTCCTAAAACTTCTGTGAAGTACGAGGAACGCGAAGTCTGAGAGTCTGATACGATCAGGTTTTAATCCCTAGATCTACACTGCAAGTGCACAGACGTGAACCAGTAGTATATAGGGTATCGAATCCACAGAGACTCTAGATTCTTGCGATAGATTGTAGAACGTCGAATTAAGCTAGGTGAAACAGAGAATAAGCAGTAAATCAGAACAGAAAGTAAATCAAGCGAGTTGTAAGCAATCAAACGAAGCGTCAGGTCAAGGGAGTTCTCAGGAAATCAGGAACACATGCTAATCAATCAATCATGATCTAATTAAGAACTGTTCTAGAACTAGAATCACAGAATTATAACAGACCAACTTTCGTTGCGAATATTATCTATGTCTAACAACCTAGCAAGCCAACTTTCGTTGCGAATCCTAGAGTTCTAAACAAGCATTAATCACAAGTTCGTTCGTTCACAATTCTCCTAAACCAAATTTCTTTGCGAATAGTCAAATTGCTCATCTAGGTTCTTTCTAGTTAATTAATCAACTGTCGTTGCAGAAATCAACCTAACATCATAAATCTGGGTAGCTAATTCAGATTAAGCATTAAGACCAACCCTAGATGAAGAACTAAAAAGATATGAATCCCTACAGATTGATCAACCTATAATTCCATGAAATCCCCTGTGATAATCCCTAAATCTAACAAGTAAACTACTCAGACATGACAATCATAACAAAAGACATGATGAATAGAATACTGAATATCATAAACCAGAATAAGAAAAAGGGGTTCGAAATCTTCTCTTTGTCGAGTATCTGATCAGCCCCTAAAACTCTCTGAATGTAAAACAAAGCGTAGCCTAAACAATGGCTTAAAAACCCTAATATAATGGTCTAATCACGGCTGGGGCTTCTTTGTAATTATGAGAAATTTCTGGGCCAAAGTGCAATTTCCAAACTCTTGATAAAAAGTTCGCGAGAAGTCTGTGTCGGCCTTGTGTCGATCGATGCACAATGTGTGTCGATCGACACACATGTCTGATATGGGCAATGACTTCTTCTCTCTCGGCCAAATGCTCCAAATAGCTCCAGAATGCGCCATAATCTTCAAATCTGCTCCAAACGTGTCTAGACCTGTCAACATACTAAAAAGACTCTAAAACATAACAAAAGACTCGATAAATAAGACATATACCATGGCTAAAATCCCTAAAATCCATGGTATATCAGAGTCTAATATCAGGCTACATACATAAGTCTGAGAGTTTCTCAGAACTCTAGGTAAATTTGGTTCAAGTATTTAGACTGCATATGAAGTCATAAATTTGAAAGTTTTTGAAAATTTTCACACGAAAACTTTTTTAAAAGGCGGGAAATTTTCCTGCTCGATTGAGAAGTTTCATCCCAGACTGCACATAAAGTCTGATATCAGATATTTCACAACCCTAAAATTTTCCAATTGTTAAAACTCAGCAAAATTTTCCTCCAATTTCTATCCACCTATCTAAACCTAATATTGTAAAAAAATCATTTTCACACATGCAACATCAAAAAAACTCTCTCTTTTTTTTTTGAACAAAACGTTTACATAGGTTGATTTGGTTTATTTACATGTTTCTCTTAATTAACATAACTTTCGACTGATAAATCTTTATGCAAATTAATACATAGGTTGATTTGGTGTAGAAGATGAAAGTGCTTTGGAGAAAGAAAGAAAACATAAGAAAAAACAAATTGAAGATACTCTTAAGTGGTGGAGAAGAAGAGAGGCAATTTCCAAGGAGATTCACCATATATCAAGAATTTTTTATGGTGCGACTTACATTTTAGACATAGAAGAAAAAACTGAAGAACATGATGTGTATGGCGATACAAGGAACATGAAGCAATTAAAAATTCTAAGATGAGGCTACAAACGAAGTCAGAGAGTGAAAACTCATCATTAAGTCTGATATTAGACTACTTTTGAAGTCTGAAGTCTGATACTAGATTAGGTGTTTTCTCATTTTGTAGATTTTTACTGGTTATTAGTCATCTTATTGAACACATTGTATTGTATTAGATTGGATGATCAAATTAGGAGAAGGAAGCTCTTCTTGTCTACTATGCTTGTAGAAAAATACAAAGTTGTATAAATTTACTTTTATTTACTCAAATCAACAAGGAAATTTGTTCATTGAAAGTATACAACATCATGAAAATGGTTAGAAAACACTTGTAGGAATTTTGTCTACTCAAATCACCTAATCTTGGAAGAAAAGCCATAAGTTAAGAAAACTGGTTAGAAAACATTACCCCTTAGATTACATACACCAACATATGGCAAACTAAAATAACCTTAAGTTGTCATGAATTTTCTTACACTTAGGAAAAATAGATCACCTTAAACTTGGAGAAAAATGTGTCACCCTAATCCTCAAGAATTTTCTTAGACCGGGAAAAAATGAGTCATTTGTAATATACAGACTGCCAAAGAAGGTCGTCAGACCTCTACTGTTATATGATTCTTATGAGCAAGCTTATAAACTTAACAAGTCTATATGTCAAGTATGTTCTCTCAGCATCATATTAGCGATCTTATTTGAAAAATCAGCATGTAAACGCGAAAATAAGACAAGACACAAGCCAAAAACTTGGTAAACTAAGAATACCAAAAAACAATTAAGTCAAATCACAACAAAGTCACAATCTAATATCAAAACAATTTTTGAAGGAAATAGACAAATTACAATGAGACATTATAATATTATAATTAATAAAGTTTGAAGTTTGATTCTTATGAGGTTAAAGCTTATAACCTTAGTTACATTGCCAATAACTTAAGAAACTTGATTATCAGATAAATATAACACATCATGTTGTAAAAATGATAGAGGCGCAACATAATTAAGTACAACACATGTGAAAGCTAAAAAGTATTTTAAATAAATTATATGTAATGTACAAATGGATTTTGTTTTTTAAATAACGGTCTTTAGACTGCACACAAAGTCTGATTCTATTAGCTATATTGCCAATATTCTTCATAATTTGATTAAAAATTACTCACGCAAGAGAAATATATACAACTAGCTCACATTTATAAAAATCAAATAACCTAAATTCATCACAAATATACAAAAGTTATGTTTTTAATTTTTTTTTATCATTTAAGACTTCCCAAGAATTATGACAGTGGTTTCACCAGACCTCTATTGAAGTGTGGTTTTACCAGACCTCTATTGAAGTCTCAAAAGAGAGTATTTTTGCAATTGAAATGAAACTAAGCAGACAACATATGCAGTTTGACAGCAATTCAGAGAGCGTATACAATATGCTTTTTAAATTTTTTACTTTTTGTCAAACTGCTTATAAAGTCTGAGAATAAAAATGGCTAGTTTTATATTTAACTTTTATATTTGACTATTAAATTTGACTTTTTTATCAGACTTCTTGGATTTTCAGACTTCTATTGCAGTCTGACAAAACGTAGGAGGTATCTTTGTGGTTGATCTAAATATGTTTGGGGTTGAATTTTGAGAACATAATTCTATTGCAGTTTGAGATGATATTGAGGCAACGAAGAAAGTCTAATAAAAAGTTTCATATTTTTGGGATATTTTTGGAGTTGACCAAAATTGGTATTTCAGATTTCTATAGTCGTTTGACAAAAGTTTTGCATTTTAGACTTCTAGAGGTGTCTAAATTTTTTTCCTTATTCTAGTTAACATTTGAAAATTTCGGTCAATTACTCTTTCTACCCTTTTTATTTTCAGACTCGAATTCCATCTGAGATTCAATCAAATTCACTCAATTTTTTTGTTTGTCAGACTACACAAAAAGTCTAAATAAATTTTTTTTTGATCATTTGCAAAACTAACCTCTGCTTATTTAGACTTCTTGGTGAAGTGTGATAATTTTTTTTTTCAAAGGAATTTCTCAGACTTCATTTGGAGGTTTTAAATTGAAAGTCAATTGCAAAACTACATCTCGTTGACGATTAGATTCCATCAAACTTCGTGGAAAGTCTGAAATCGCGAAACAAATCTGAAAACCAGCGGATCTTGTGAAAAATCACCCAAATCTAGTTTTGAGCTCGTTTTTACCTTCGCCAAGCGTCCAAAACTTCTAGTTACACCAATACCCAACAAACCCAACCATTTTTATGTAAGGATAACCAAAATTGAAAAGATCCAAAATTTTAAAATTTTAAAACATGAATTATAATTTTTTGGAGGAATTTGGAGAGGAAATATGAGAATAGAGTGTCGTAAACTCTAATATAGAGCCTTTGTGACGCCAAAATTGTTGTGTGAGACCTTAGGAGCTCAAATTTGGTTGTTAATGGTGGTTGGATATATTAGAGAACATGACAGTTTCATAATTAAATTAGATCTGAAAAGCTTTTTGTCTTCGGTAAGAACATCATACTTCACAAGAAATCTGATGATAACATTATCGTGAATACACATATTATTAAGGGATATATTAACGAAGGAGATGAAGGTAGTTTAAGGATTGACTTAAATTTCAGAGATAGTTTTGCAATCAACCAATAAATAAATGTGAATTATTTTTATGACCATAGGAGTAGCTCAGAAGGGGGACCTAAAATTTGTAGGGATCTTATTCAAAAAAAAAAAAAAAAAACAATACAAGATCATAATTATTTTTTCTGTTTCTTTTTAGCCAATTGTTTTTATTTTACATTTAATATTATATAAAATGTATATATTTTTGGAAGTGTGTTTGGAAGTGGAACCCTAAAACTCATTCAAATATTTCAATTGCATGTGTCCAAATCCAGCTTCGGAATAGCTAATAGTGTTATAAAAAAACAAATCTAACCTTTTCTTTGAAAATATAGGTTAAATAAGTCAATAAAATATTAAGTATTAATATTAAAATTTAGTTATTTATATTGTTTAAATACATGATTTTTTGTCGAATAAATAATTTTAATCCAAACCGAAAAGTCACAAATTTCTTTTTATAAAACATAAAATGTATTGTTGAATACATTATATAAACTATAAAATAAGCAAGAATTAAAAAAAAAGATAAATAAACAAAAGAAATAAGTTTTGCAAATTTCTAACTTATAGTGTAGCACATGTCTCTTCCTTTTTTGAGACAATGTGCCATAAACCCTAATTTACACATAACGTAATTCCAATAATCTTAAATAACTCAAATAACTAATAACCAAATCAAACCGAGATAACCCGATGATAACCAACAACCGTTATAAAATGTAGAACAATGTCTAGAACAAAAATGCGGAAAATAGATAAAATCCCCAAAGTATTCGATTCAGCTAGGCGTCAATCTACTCGACAGGATCATCTGGAAGGAAGAAATAAATGAAGAGGGGTAAAGAACATGAGAGTCACTTAGTAATTTATGAGATTCTAAAACGCAAGTCTACAGCATCGGTCCAAATGCTTCAAATATAGCAGCCTAGTCTTAGTATAAACAAACAATGTACCTAAAACACCCAAACAGTAAACAATGGTCCTAGTGACATAAGTGATCGCCACACCTTCTGAAGAGGCTTATGATGGATGTCGTGTCCATTGCACCGCCTATGGAACATATTATCGATCTCTTAGGACAAGGGTAGACTCGCACACAATGCAACCCTAGTAAGGAACTCCGTCTCTGTACCCCTCACAACACGCCTACTCATACCACTAAATATATATTATATATATGTATAACAAGTAATTTAATAATTAACCGCAAAAAGTTGAATCATCTATAATCCTAGCTTCAATTTAACAAACAACCTAGCTAGAGGTAGTAAACAAACATATCACATTTAGTATTAAACGAACCATATTAGAATGTTTACAAACTAATTAAGTAGGGAAGTTTCAGAATAGCCCTTACCTTAGCAATCAGATAACTACGCTTTCGAGAGTCTGAATAATCAAATGTGCTCTAAAACAGAAAGCACGGCGAAAATCGAGTCAGAAGAGCTTTCGAACATCGAATATTGGATAATGGGGTATCACATGGTTAGCTTTCTCTCTCACTCTAATAGTGGCTGCTAGGGTTGCATGTTGCCATGTTCTATGAGGGAGATATAAGTACTTTTACACACACAATTGTCAAGGGAAAAAAGATTGGACCAAATGAGTAAATCAGGGTCGTTAATAAAGCTAGAATTCTAAAATGGAGTATCAAATATTTTCCCAAATTAACCAATTAAACTAACTAAAATGTGAATGGGGCCTTTAAATTTGATATATAACGTGGGCATGTGCCTCTTTGTAACTACTCACTACGCACGGCCCTGCTGCGGGAGCATTTTAAAGGAAACCAAAAATGAAACCTTTATTTGTCAAATAGGATTAGGACTTAGAAGGAACGCATCACTTCATTTTGTCTTCAGATAAAACATCTTGCCGTTTTTAGGCTTTTGGGCCAAACGCCTCTCATGTCATTCTTTCGGCTTATTGGAACATTTTGGCTTCATTCAATTTGATCCATCAACTGGGTAATAGTGAAATGTATGGAAATTCTATGTCTATTTGAATTAACCAGTAGAAAGTTGATGGTGGGAGATACAACCAATGAATCAGCCATTGTGATGAGGACATCATACCATCCGAACCGACCAGCCAAAGTCGGTCGAACAGATCAAACCATTTCCAATTATGAGGACCGTACCAAAGACACGATTAGGACAAAAGCAACTCTAAAACGACTCAACTGAGCAATGGAACACCAGCTGACTTATGATCAACCATTGTAGAAGATGACAGAGACGATTCCATCCAAAGCTATCGATCAGCTCGACCCAAATCAAGTCCATTCCATCCAAGAAGACTATCCGAGAGAGCAAGAGGCAATCAAGTCCACCCGACCACATCTAGTCAGTCCATTTGGTTCAACCAAACAAATGAATCACCTTTGCTCAAGACGAACTCACCGTCCATGATCTTCACCATCACGTCCGTTGAGCCTTTGACCGAGCAGACTCTTTGAACCGAAAGATTATACTTTTTTGCTTTGTGAGGTTTTTTCCCAAATGAGTTTTCTCTACAAGATTTTTAATGAGGTAATTCTAGGCTGTCCATGAGAAAGAGATAAGCCGGTCCTTTTTATTTCTTTTAGTCATATTTCCTTCTTTTTTTCTTTGTTATTTTCGATGGCCCATTAGGCCCATGTTTGTCGCAACCCTAAAGATATTTAGCCTCTTCTTTGCTTTTAATTTAATTAAGTCATTTTTAAAAGAAACCTAAAGAGTTCTCAGCCTTTGACGACGCCGATCTTGCAAGCAATAGTGTGGTTTCCCCTTTGCTTAAAGATCCTTGGTTACTTGTTCATGTTACTTAATTGAATCCACCATAGAATCATCCAACGAGCTGAGCAAGAGTGCCTTCGGCTAGTGCAAGCTTCCATTCGACCATCTCGATCCATCGCTCATTCCTCGATCACGTTTAAAATGGCCCAAAACTAAAGCCCAACATTTTTGAAGAAAAGAAGTGAAGCCCCAGTCCATTATCCCCACATTATTATGTTTTCTTTTCTGATTTAAGCCCAAAGCCCAAGGTCCAATTCATTAAGGAGGGAAGCCCTAGCTCTTTTCCCTATAAAAGGAGGAGAGGGGCTCCTCATTTCTCACACCATTCTAAAAAAAAAGCGAGCAGTGCTCGTGACCGGAGAACCGACGACCAGCCGTCGGAGCTCCACCGCCGGAGCCGCCGGACCGCCGCTGAGTTGACTCGCCGGCGACCGAGTCGACTCGGTTGACCGGGTCAGGCGTTGACCGGGTCAGGCGTTGACCGGTTCGGTTTGGGTTAACCGGTCCGATTTGATGCCTATTTCAGCTTCTAATTCCTGGTAAGTCCGGTCTACTTTAATCTTCTGGTTCAATTCGATTTCACCCGGTTTAGTTTCGGTTAGGATTGATTAGGGTAATTGGGCCGGTTATGGATTGGGCTTGGTTCAATCTGGGTTTGGGTCTGGGTCTGGATTGACCGGGTTGATCGGTTGACTTTGACCGTCCGTTGACTTTAAGTCAACCAAACTTCGAGTGGCCATAACTTGCTCGTCCTGAATCCGATTTGAGCGAAACAAAAGCCTAAATCAATTGCTTTTCCGTCCTCTTTCCTCTTTCCAGATCTGATGTTCGTTTGGGCTGACGAACTTCCTAAATTACCGATTTGCCCTTCTTTGGCCAAGGTGAGGACTGGTTGTGATCTCCCTTGCTCTATTCCAATTCCGGACGATAGTCCTTCGTTAATGTTGTCTTTCCTAGGTAGTATAGGGTAGAGATACGCGTGATTGATTGAGAACATAGAACTACTAGGTTATCGCTAAACTGAAAACGTTAATTGTGCGTGACAGACTTGTATTGTTAACACTATGGTAGGGCCCCCGAAAGGGTGTTTGGTGACGGCTTGCGTATAACGAGTTTTGGTACGCAACCCTTGAATCGTTGTAAGGAGGGTTTCGGCGAGCTCCCTGATTGCGTTGGAGTTGGAGTTGGAGTTGGACACCGGGGCCAATGGCGGGCTCCGGGGCCATTTATTTTAATGCACTCTGTGGTCGATTTGTTTGCGCTTCGTTTGGTAGAAGTCCATTGGGACATATGTTGCGTGATGAAAGCCTTCGGGTGATGCTTGCAAGGTGATATTAGCCTAGGACTTGTGAGTCGTAGTTGTGTGGCGTAAGCCGAGATCGCGGATTTCCTTAGTCCGCCCTCACCGGGTAATTGTGTTTGAAACAATTACTCAGGCCTCCTTTTCCTTTTCCCTTCTTTTCCCTCGCAGGTCTGGATGCAGGATTGACTGATCGAGTGACGTGATTGGTGGATTTGAATCAAAGGAAGCGCCGGGTTCCTGGGACCAGTTGAGAAGGCGTCCCGGTTGGACCATTTTCGGTTCAACGGGAGTCCTAATTCCACGTCTCTGGTTTAACCGGGAGACGGGTGTTACAATTTGGTATCAGAGCCTAGGTTAAGATCTCCTAGTCCTGTCCTGGGAGATCAGCTTTCGTTGTTTTCCAAAACCTTGTTTTCAAATCTTTTTACAAAGTGTTTGCAAAAATTTTATAGAACGGTTACTTTGTGAAAGGCTTTTTCAAGCACCAACCTTATCGTAGATTGTTCTCCACGCTGGTCCTAGTCTAGACAGAATTTTTTTTCCTTGCAGGATGGGTCAATGTCTTTAAACCTCAGTTGTGCTACTGCTGTTAGATGTGTGCCGAGATGTATGTTGTGGTGTGTGTTGTGGTGTATATAGTGGTGTGCACCTACATGGCAGTCAGTACTAATGAGGTGTGCATTGGGGGTCATCGTCTGTTCGGAGTATTGTTCAACCAAGTGCGAGGGCGATCAAGATGTGGAGGCTTTCACCGAAGAGACTACATCGGGAGTGTAGCAAAGAGTTGCAAGAGTTACAGGAAGTACTAGAAGAGTTGCAAGAGGTGTTGGGAAGCTGCAAGGAGTGCTACAGAAGCTGCAAGAGGTCGATGGAAAGACCGGATTGCAAGGAGTGCTACAGGAGCTGCAAGAGGTCAATGGAACGACTGTATTGCAAGGAGTGCTACAGGAGCTGCAAGAGGTCAATGGAAAGACCGGATTGCAAGGAGGCCATTTGGAATTGGCGGTGTTCCGACTGGATTAAGCGTCAAGAGTTGTTTGAGTTTCTTGGATCACAAGGAGCAGCAGGAGCTATCCAAACCTATTCTAAGTATGGAATCTTGGAATCGGTTTGTGACATCAACTTCAATGAGTTATGGACGGCTCGTTGAAGATTGATCAAGCGGTAAGCTGGAGAAGGTCTTTGTGGTACGACAGGCTCGAGATTCAACAGTGGGACCGGAAAGGAAACGGTCTGCCCTGGAGTTCTTATGGATTACTGGAGCAGCTAATGGAGTTCCTCAAGATGGAAAGAAGATCGCAGAAGCGTTTTGGGAGGTGGCGTTGTGGCATTTGAAATTTCCTGGCAAACTCGACTTCTGCAAATGCAAGCTCAAGTGGACAAAGCTGGTCATTGGAAATGGAAATCCAATGGGAGAGTGTTAGGAAAACACTATGGAGGATTGGCAAGAAGCTGCAAGGAATAGCAAATGAGCGCAAGTCTAATGAGGAAGGAAACCCAAAGGATGGAGTTTGGAAAGCACTACACCTGGATCACAAGGTAGGAAACCTTGAGATGGAATTCAAATTGGAATCGGTTTGGATATCAGAGTGCGCAGCGGAAGCGTGGCATTGGAGCATATCAGAAGTTAAGTGGGTCGTTCCCCACCAGCCGGGTAGCCATAATGGACATGGTTAGCTTCATCGCTCACCAAAGATAAGCAAGGATAGCAATCAGGCGAAAGTCGACGCCATAGTGCACGGGAATGGAAATCGTCGACGTGAATCCATTTGGAAGTGGATGATGCATTGTGGCACGGTAATGGAAACCGTTAGGGAGGATCAGGTTGGAAGCGGAGCATCTCATTCAAATATTATAACAACTCGAAGGATGAGTGTTGTTTCTAAACATTGGAGACCGACCCTAATGGACATGAGCGGTAGCATGAGACATTTTTGTGCATTTTGGAGCTACTATTGGATTGGTACCAAAGCGAAGTACACTTAAGAGCGTGGATTGGAATAAAGAGGGGGAGAAGCAGTCTTCATTCAAGGACAAGATCTTTTCAAGCAGGCAAGCAATCAAGTCAGTTTGGATTAGCGAAGGTTGCAGAGTGTTGCTAGTAAGGAGTTGCAGTAGAGATCCCGCGCCGCAGGATTCGAGACGAATTCTTTTAAGGAGGGGAGAATTGTAATGGCCCAAAACTCTAGCCCAAAATTTTTGAAGAAAAGAAGTGAAGCCCAAGTCCATTATCCCCTCATTATTATGTTTTCTTTTCTGAATTAAGCCCAAAGCCCAAGGCCCAACTCATTAAGGAGGGAAACCCTAGCTCTTTTGCCTATAAAAGGAGGAGAGGGGCTCCTCATTTCTCACACCATTTTAAAAAAAAAAGCGAGCAGTGCTCATGCACCGGAGAACCGACGACCAGTCGTCGGATCTCCACCGCCGGAGCCGCCAGACTGCCGCTGAGTTGACTCGCCGGCGACCGAGTCGACTCGGTTGACTGGTCTGGGTTGACCGGGTCAGGCGTTGACCGGTTCGGTTTGGATTAACTGGTCCGGTTTGATTCCTATTTCAGCTTCTAATTCCTGGTAAGTCCGGTCTACTTTAATCTTCTGGTTCAATTCGATTTCATCCGGTTTAGTTTCGGTTAGGATTGGTTAGGGTAATTGGGCCGGTTATGGATTGGGCCTGGTTCAATCTGGGTTTGGGTCTGGGTCTGGGTTGACCGGTTGACTTTGACCGACCGTTGACCTTAAGTCAACCAAACTTCGAGTGGCCATAACTTGCTCGTCCCGAATCCGATTTGAGTGAAACGAAAGCCTAAATCAATTTTTTTTCTGTCCTCTTTCCTCTTTCCAGATCTGATGTTCGTTTGGGCTGATGAACTTCCTAAATTACCGTTTTGCCCTTCTTTGGCCAAGGTGAGGACTGGTTGTGATCTCCCTTGCTCTATTCTAATTCCGGACGATAGTCTTTCGTTAATGTTGTCTTTCCTAGGTAGTATAGGGTAGAGATACGCGTGATTGATTGAGAACATAGAACTGCTAGGTTATCGCTAAACTGAAAACGTTGATTGTGCGTGACGGACTTGTATTGTTAAAACTATGGTAGGGCCCCCGAAAGGGTGTTTGGTGACGGCTTGCGTATAACGAGTTTTGGTACACAACCCTTGAATCGTCGTAAGGGGGGTTTCGGCGAGCTCCCCGATTGCGTTGGAGTTGGAGTTGGAGTTGGGCACTGGGGCCAATGGCGGGCTCCGGGGCCATTTATTTTAATGCACTATGTGGTCGATTTGTTTGCGCTTCGTTTGGTAGAAGTCCATTAGGACATAGGTTGCGTGATGAAAGCCATCGAGTGATGCTTGCAAGGTGATGTTAGCCTAGGACTTGTGAGTCGTAGTTGTGTGGCGTAAGCCGGGATCGCAGATTTTCTTAGTCCGCCCTCACTGGGTAATTGTGTTTGAAACAATTACTCAGGCCTCCTTTTCCTTTTCCCTTCTTTTTTCCTCGCAGGTCTGGATGCAGGATTGACTGATCGAGTGAAGTGATT
The DNA here is from genome assembly GCA_030180135.1 of Orychophragmus violaceus. Taxonomy (NCBI): domain Eukaryota; kingdom Viridiplantae; phylum Streptophyta; class Magnoliopsida; order Brassicales; family Brassicaceae; genus Orychophragmus; species Orychophragmus violaceus. Next base: position 74,283,070 of record CM058231.1, read on the forward strand.
GTGGATTTGAATACGAAGGAAGCGCCGGGTTCCTGGGATCAGTTGAGAAGGTATCCCGGTTGGACCATTTTTGGTTCAACGGGCGTTCTAATGCCGCGTCTCCGGTTTAACCGGGAGACGGGTGTTACAACGTTCGTCCACTCTTGCCCAACATCCCGCCCTCGACCCAGGGCCGGCCCACGCCTAAAGCACATGAAGCTAGTGCTTTAGGCGCCAAACAATATTAAAAAATTTAAGGGCATCATTTCCGAACGTTTATTGTAGTGCAGTGGCTTATATGCGTATTCTTCTATGAAAGGTGGAGGGTTCGACTCTTGAACTAGTGATTTTTTAGGGCATTAATTTCTAAGTTGCTTTAGGCGTCATTTGGTAACGGGACGGGCCTGCCTCGACCATCTGTAGCCCACGGTTCAGCCAGTTGAGCGCCTTTGGCCAGCCTTGCGATCCAACCTTAACCCGATTGTAGGATTCGATCTTGTCCTTATCACAAATTTTATAAGAATTCGATAACCTGCTTTTATATAAATCAACTTCTCAATACACTTTTCCATAAATATTTTAGCCACTCTAACATAAAACAGTTCATCTCTAATGGAAATAAATCGTTCTTTGTTTGCACAAAAAGTCGAAAACAGAAACAAGAAAGTCTTGCATACAATAAGCGCTCTACCAATAGTGATCATACCTTACCTATGACTTCTTGACAAAAATAAAAGCAATGGCTTTGATCTCAATCTGAGTCCCAGTTTGGGGATCAAAACCGCTTAGATTTGCTAGTTAGATGCCATAGCGTCACCTAGAATCAGTAGATTTGGTTGGTCACTATTTAAGCATAAAACTCTGTGTTCTTCATGGATTCCCTTTAGAGGCTCAGCCTCTCCCGTCTTGTGGATATGCTTGAGGCTTTTCTTATCGCTTCTTTACTAAGTTTTTCGCAACTAGGTCCAGTTACTTGCATGAAAAATAGGTCCAGTTTCCCAACTGGGATATATCTCATAAGAGAAAAATTATGAATAATAGAGAGGTTTACAAATCCAATGCATTTCTCCTAGCTAAGCGGGCATGGGAACCAAATGTAGGAGAGCATGATGCTCAAAAGCTTTTTCACTTTTCAGAAAACAAAGAAGGATTTCGATACAATGGATTGTGCTTAGTTTGTATGAGGAATCAGTGTATCTCATATGTCTTGTAGTCTTTATCCCATCAAACCGTTAGAGCTCCAAATAAAAATTGGATGGTTGTTGCAAAATGCAAAACACATAACTTTGGTGCGTGAGGCACAAATGCCACTAACCCCTGAAAAAAAACCAGTAATGCCACTTTTTGGTAAAATTACAATTTTATCTTTAATAAATCTCCAATGATGGTTTGTCAAGGTTAAATAGCAGTGAATCGGTATAGGTTTCAGTAATACACGGTAGTTCAGTGGTCACGCGCGTTCCTGAGCGCGCGACGCACCCAGGATTCGAATCCTCCTATGCGCGGTACATCTGGTACAACTGGAGGATTATTAGTACAACTGGTACATCTGGGGGCATTTGTACCACGAGGATGGTGAGTTTTCACTTAAAAATATTCAGGGGTAGTTTTGTCAGTTCACTAAAAGTGAGTGGCATGTTGATCATGAAGTGGCATGGGAGATTATTTATTTGAGATTTGTGGCATTTGTGACATTAATCCATAACTTTGTATACTACATTTTAGTTTACACAAACTTAAAAGGTTTTCCTGAATTACAATTTACAAACTCGACTCAATTATCTCTCACTACAACAGCTAAGACCACTGCTGCAGTGCAAACATATTCGAACTTAAATAGGTTTTTGGAACATGATTATTTATATAAGATGGATCTAGGAAGAAATCTGAGTTTTCAATTACAAATGTTCAAAAAATAACAAAAAATTATGAAAATCGGCTTTTTGACCGAAAAAATCAAATCTCAGCGGGCCACTGCCGCCCACCAGTTTTCCGGCGATTATACGCCGCCTTGTCTGCGTTTAGAGCAAGGGTTATAATAAAACAAAGTGTATATATGCTTGCTCGAATTTTATCTCGTGAGCAATATTATGAGAGTCAAAAATCGTATTGTCAATATTTATAGAGTAAAACTTTTAGGGAACAAAAGATTTCAAAAGTAAATGATACGAGAAGAGACCCGAAGAAAATTTTATTGATAAGTTTAACAGAAAACATAGTACATCGTACTAGCTTAAAGAAAAGTCTAAGTCTAATTTCTAGGGGGTTTTGAGATGGTTTGATTGTAGGAAGTCCTTCGTCTTATATAGTCATGGCGAGCCAATGTCGAAGATATTCGCCTATAAGATTTCTGGAAATCTTCATGTTATCGCATATTCCATTTTCGTTGGGATATTTTTCTGCTCGGATTTTCCTCTTCCTGCTCGGAATTATCTTCCTATTTTCTTCTTCGAGTTTATCTTTCCGTTTTTTAATTATCCTTCTGCGGTTTAAATTTATCTCCTGAATTGGCCAAAAAAGGCTATCTGAGTCTGTTTGAGTACTTTTTAGTCCGCCCCAAAGTCTTTGGAATACGAGTCTTGTGGGTTCGGCCCAAGTTTGTATTTCGTCTAACTTATTCGATGATTTTGTCAACGACTAGTAATATATAAGTTATAGTTATGAAGATGGATTGCGGCTCGTCGCGCATTATGAGGAAGACATTGGTAAATATTCGAGCTGCTAGTCTGAGAAAAGTGTCAGAAGATTCAGGAAATATGTACTACTCGGAACTTCCGAGGAAGTATAATCTACTAGAAAATTCTGAGGGGATGTGTTCTGCTCGGAACTTCCAAGGAAGTATGTTCTTCTTGGAACTTCAGAGGAGATGTGTTCTACTCAGAACTTACGAGGAAATATGTTTTGTTCGGAACTTTCGAGGGAGTGTGTTTTTCTTGGAATTTCCGTGGAAGTATGTTCTATTCCGAAATTCCGAGGGAATGTGTTCTGCTTAAAAATTCTGAGGGAATGTGTCCTGCTTGAAAAATCCAAGGGAATGTGCTCAGACGAAGCTGCTCGGATCTGAGTAGTCTGATTATTCTTAAGTTTGGCTAAGTTACTCGTATGCTTCACACAAAAGGTTATACATACATAACAACTTCCATATGATGTTTTTAATGCGGAAAACGGCTAAGAATGATTGCACGATCCGTTTTTGACTATTGATTTCGTCGAGGGGGATTTTGACCCCAACAAATATCCCCCCTGCTCGTCAGACTTGAGTGTGATGATGGCGAGCTTTAAGTAGGCGAAAAAAATTAATCAAAATTTTTTGGGTTTGGCCTTTCATCTCACTAATGATTGTTTAGTCAAAATGGAAGCTTGACTGAATATCTTCATCGTAAATCATGGAGAGTCAGCACGCTGAGCAATATCAGTCGCCTAAACGATGATGAAGATGTATTGGCATGAGATGAAAATTTTCCGAGCGGGATTCGTCATGATATCCAAACAGGACGAATCGAGCTGGTCATCACGCGTGTAGAAGCTTTCTCGCTAAGAAGAAAATGTGTCCTTCATCCGAGAAGAATTTACGCACCTGGCGGGGTGTACGTTACAAATATCAGTACGCGGGATGATCGTGCACTCTACTTAGATTTTGTATCTGGTCGGATAGATTAGTGTCAATGCTTGTTGTACCTATTGTACAAAAATTTATTTGCCTAACTGTTACAGAATGATCGTGTTAGCATTAGGATTCTATTTTTCCGAGAGGAAATATGGAAAATTGTCAAGCATTTCTTGTGATGTCAGGGAATCGTTTTAGCCGTGAAAGGCTGTTTCAAATTTTTTGATGAGGTTCTAGTTCCGTCTAGCTTAAAGAAGCTGTTTAGGTGAGGTTATCCTTGTTTTCGAGCCGTTTAGCTTTGAGAATTTGTTTAGGCATTTTTACATACAAGTTGATGAGTGTGAGATTAGCACTTTGATGCAGAGATGCATAGAGATTTATGACTGAGTTTCAGAAATCATGCGAGGTGAGGTGCTTGACTTTTTCCACGAAATAAAAGAAATGGTTGCGAGGCTTATATATGCTCGGCTCATTTGTCGTAAGTCATTGAATTGCTTGAGATTAGGTTTTCATAGACGATATGTTAAGCTCGTTTCCTCGTGGAGAGTATTTAACACTACAAGAAAACAACGTTTTTGTGACTGCACTTTTAATCGCACTATAGTCGTTAATCGTGGTTTTAGTACTAATTTACGACTAAATGTGGTAGCTGTAAATCCATAGTCTCTAAATTGCATAGTCGTATTAATAGTCGGTGAGTTACAATTATTTATACGACTAACAACAGTAGTCGGCGATTAGACGTAGCTTAATCGCAATATATAAGGACAAACTTCCGACTACACGGCAACAACTATGCGACTAAAGTAGGTTTCCACAACTTAGTCGTAATATATGGTGACTATTTGGCAAGGGTTTAATGACTAATTGACGACTGTTTGTTGACTTTTCTTCATAAAAATAAGAATTTAGATTAATTAAATTTACGATTTGGTAATTTCTAATACCATGAATTGAATTGTACAAGAAATTTAAAAGAAATTTGCTTCAAAATAACATTGGTAACTTATATACTTATGTGTAGTATATAGACACAAACGATCTACATACACAAACTCCAGCATTAAGGAGTTGCGAAATCATATACCAAAAAATTAAGAAGTGCAAGAGACAATGATAAATAACCTATGATGCAGATGGTGTTGTAGTTTACATTGAGCTTCCTTCGATTTCTCTTGGTGGGCCACAAACGCTGAAAAGTGTTTGGGCAGTCTACGCTTGCCCATTAATGGATTTTTTCGAATCCAAAAGGATTTACCCGTCCATCATTCTCAGGGATTTGTGATAATTAAAGAAGTAAGAAAAAATATAATTAAGTAAAGAACATGAGATTTGACCTAAAAAAGAAGTATAGAGTTTGAGATTACTTTAGAAGCATGGACTGTGAAAATGTTATTTTCGCTCAGCAAATACGTAGTTATATTCATCTGTTAAGATCTCCCGAAGTCGCAGTCCCTTGCAGTCTTTCTGCAGTCCTTTGGAGTGCTGACCATGTCTTTCATCCGTCGTTAACAAATATCTTCGAAAGAAGTTTTAAAATAAAGTTATTGATGGTTTGGTCATGTATCAAATGATACAAACACTATCTTGTAAATGCCTAGAAAATCATAACAAGACACAGAGAGTAGTTAAACAAAGACATCAAACTCAATTTCTTGCTAACTATAAGATTAACAACCTAACCATCAGATTCTAACTCATCAAACACTCGTTGTAACAAAACATCCAACTTATCCAAGATATGGAGACCATATCGAGTCTGAAAGAGGAATATAGTAGTCGTTTACAACTTGTATTAAAAAAAAATTGTTCCAAAACAATATAACCACAAAAAAAATCATATGCAAACCAACAATCAAACTCAGAAGAAATCTCGTTTCTGGAGCAAAGCAAATCTCAATCAGGTGAGAGTTTAAAACACATCCTAACGTCATATCTTACTCGTATATGTAGGGCTTGTATCACGGAGGGTTTCGAGTTAAGAGATTCAAAGAAGAGTTTGAGAGGGTCGATAGAGTTTCTGCTAAAGTTAGCGATTAAACTGAGAGGCCCAGATAAGAGATTGAAAGAAGAGATATCAGTTTGAGATGGGTGGGCGTAGAAAATGATTTGGAGAGAGATTAGCGAGATGAATCAAAGGGATTTCATAAGAAAATTAGGGTTTGTCGAAATTGAGGAATTCTCGACATTGTATCGGAAATTATTGGTTTTAGGCGGGTTATTGAAATGTTTTGGGCTATAAAATTGGGTTTTTGTTTTCCAAATTTTTTTTGGCAATTTTTTGAATTTTAACCCACATGTAGGCCTAACTTTCTCATCATATATTTATTTTTTACTGCCTCAATTTTGAATTTATACTTATCAGTTTAATTACCTTTAGTGTTAAAGAAATAATACACAGAAAAATTAGAGAAATAGTTTGAGACTTGAATGTTAAAACATTTAGTTTCTTTTAGAGAACATAAATAAAACAACGCATTTTGGTAATGTCCCCATATATGTTAATGCCGAAATACAATTGCATGGTGCTAAAAAGAAAGAGAAATATATATATGTGTGTTGTTTTGAGGTTTAATGTTATACAACAACTAGAATCCATAAGATATATTCCATAAATGATTATCCTAGGATTCTCTAATTACCGTAACATGATAATATATAGTCCTACACAATATATTAAGTATAGCATTTCTGAATTACCTTAATCATATCGGTTGTAATTAATGAACTTTTATTATTCTTCTTGTCCTCTTATCTTTCGTCTAGGGTTTAGAGTTTAGGGTTTACGGTTTAATATTTAGGTTTATGGTTTAATGTTTGGGTTTAGGGTATATATAAGGTCTATTATTTAAGGTTTAGGGTTTAATGTTTGGGTTTATAGTTTAGGGTATATATATATTGGGACTAGTATTTAGGGTATATTTCCCTCCAATATATATATATGCTCAATCCACGCATTACGACGTGATAAGATATTAACAAATTTATAATCTATCGATGATACAATAAGGACAAATAAGTGATAAAAAGAAGTTTCGGGGTTTATTATTTATGGTTTAGAGTTTAGTCTTTAGGGTTTAAGGTTACTCCTTCTATGTTGGCCAAATTGTTCGATATGTGTTAAATAGTATAATTAATAACCAAGTTTACGTTGATTTTGTTATTAATTAAGTGTTTAGTTTATTTGAGTATTTCATTGTTTTAAGTGATCCCTTTGGATGCAATAACGCTGAATCATCAAACAAAATACTAGATAATTATGTGTACGGAAAAACATCTAATGTGAAATTGGCAAAACATACATAATTACGATATCACCGATTAGAATGAAGTTGGTAGAAGTTGTTTTCTATCATCTTACAGAAGAAAGTGTTCTGCATAATCCAGAAACATTGGTTGCAATAGTCGTTAAACATTGGCCACCCATAGCACCAAGGGTCGTATTTAGAACATTGGCAGAGGCGTACACGATCAATATCGTTTTCGTTACGTTTTCTGTGAACCAATCAGGAAGCAATCTTCCCCAAGCACTATGAACATACGAGGTAGTTTTCTTCGCATTTGCGTTGTGTGTTCTCGAGTAAATTCATATCTACCGAAGAGTTCATCATCTATGTCTTCCCTAAAGGCTTTGTGTATGATACCATACATATACTTGCTTAAGATGCATTCATCTTTTGCAGCCTCCTTTATGCGTGCGAGACTTTCATCTCTCTTGTTATCGAAAAGAAATATGAGATTCCTTTGAGAAGGATGGCTGATGTTTTGCCTGCGTCGTAGCAACTTTCATTGAATTTTCTCCAGTCAAATCCCGGAGCCCAAACATAGTATTCCATATGTATTAGATTAACATAGTTAAAGAACTCTTGTGTTTTCATCTTCACCTTCAAGGCTTTGCAAGCTATCTTCGAATGACGGAGATCTTACATGTTCAAACACAGGCGAGTATCTTCATTATCACATTATCAGGCAACACAAGAAGGTTGAATGGGATGATTTCTTTCCGTTTTCTTGTTACTGAACGGGTTTTGTAGTAAGCCTGGTCGTATCGACGCCATGGCCAGTGAAGATGCAGCTGAGTCACTCCATGTATCAGTCAGGAAGTAGCTCAAGAAGTGACACACGCGAGCAGAGTGTGAAGCACATCACGAAGAGCGAATGGGATGACTCGATTATGAGATGGAGCTGATGTGGACGATACGAGAAGTATGGATGAGCTGGACATCCATCCTGGAGAATATCAGAACGAAGATTTAACAAAGATTCTATGGATTCCTAAATCTAAGGGGATTAGGGATTTTGTGTTTATCTCTAAGAGGATAAGGTTTATCTTCTTGAGGGTTTTGATCTAACTAGGTTAGCGATCCTATCATGTATAAGTAGGAGAGCTTGCACCGTGTATAGGGCAATCGTTTTCATAGAGAGAGAATTTGTGAGAACTCAAGTGATCAAGTATAGAGCATTGAGTTTGAGAGATTAGATTGAGAATATGTGTTCTTGTAACATCATAAAGGCCAATATAATAAAAGCAAGTTTTCTGAACAAAAGTGTGTGTTACGTCTCATTACTCTGAAAAACACATAGCCTTACGTTTTCAATTGGTATCAGAGCTACCACTTGTAGCTTTTAATTCGGGTGAGATCCTGCGGATGAAGATATAAGGCTATCAAGAACTCTTGAACAGCACAAGAATCATTCTTGATGCAGGAAACTACGGCTTCTGGAAGTCAAGGATGAGATCACAGATCAGGAGAATCAATCCACTTGCTTGGAAAGCAGTAATGGAAACGTGAAAGGAACCCACGATCAAGGATGAAAAAAGGATGCGAAACACCTAAACCAGAAGAGACTTGGACAGAAGAAGAGACAAAGAGATCAAAATACAGTTCCAAGGCTTTGAGTGCTATTCATTGTAGCGTCTCTAAGAGGACCTTTGGGCTGATTCAAGGCTGTGAAACACCAAAAGATGCATGGGATTTACTTCAAACACACTTCGAAGGAAAAAAAAAATGCAGAACTCTAGGAAGGATCTTCTGGCCTCTCGTTTTGAAAATCTGAAGATGGATGAACATGAGTCTATTGCTGACTTTAGTGCCAAGCACAGCTCACTCTCTCAGGAAGCTGCAACTCTTGGGAAGAAGTTTAAAGAAAAGAAGCTTGTAAAGAAATTCCTAAGGTGCTTGCAAGCCAAATACATGCCGTATAAGTCGGCTCTAAGCGTCTCTCAGAACACAGATGAACTCACCTAGGGATGTTACAAGCTCATGAACTGGAATTGGAAGGCATTAAGAAACCACAAAGTTTAGATCTAACAGTTAGTGAGACAAGCAAGAATGTTACTAATGAGGATGATCCACTAAGCTTGTTGGTTAGAAGGTTCGATAGAGCATTAAGAAGGATTGAGCAGGGACAGGGATCAACTCAAAAGAAATCGAATGTCTCCAAGAAACAAACAGAAGGAGAAAAGTCTGCTAAACGTTCAGAAATCCAGTGTCATGAATGCAAAGTCTTTGGACATTATCGAACTGAGTGCCCAACAGTCAAGAGAAGGGAAATCAAATGCTTTGGCTGTCAAGGTCTGGGACATAACCAATTGGAGTGTGTCAATGATCAAAAGAGGAGAAAAGAAAAATCCTTGCTTTCTATGGAAGAAACAGATGGAGACAACACTGAAGGTGAAGAAGACCTCAACAACTTTGTGGCTTTTGTTGGGATCAGAACCTAATTTGGATCTAGAAGAGGTAAGAGACACCTTAATCAAGATAGGAAAAGAAAATGTGGAGCTGACTAAGTAGAATTCACGGCTTGGGACAATCATTGAGTCACTTAACCTGGAACTCATGACTGTGAAGAGACTAAGTGATGAAATTGTAACAATGATGAAAGACAAGTTGAATCTTGCAGTTAAGGCTGACAGACTGGAACAAGATCTGAAAGCAGAAAAAGAAACATCAGCACGACTGCAAGCTGAATTAACACAGCATCACAAGAAGATTCACATGCTCACCGGGAGTAAACAACTGGACAAAATCTTGAGTGCTGGAAGAACTGAAAAAGGGTATAGAGGTCTCGGATACATAGGAAGAGGAATACAAGAAGCCAAGAATACCAACTTTGTGTCAGGGGGATTTGCTGATCAAGATTTCAAAAGCTTGTATGGGAAAACAGATGGAGGCTGGTTTTGTGGAAATCAAGGACACATTAAAGCATACTGCAGGAGGTTCAGAGAAAAGGTAAACGGGCTAAGAAGACAAGGAATGTACTACTGGAATGGTTTTAAGAATCAAATCTGGATAAAGACATATGATTTACATCAGACGGCAAGGAATGGTCCCATGAAAACAAAAGCCGGTCTTGGATTCAGATGCAGCATGGCCTTTCTCTCAGACGAGCTAGAAGAAACAGTCCCGTGGTACTTTGACAATGGATGTTCCAGACACATGATTGGAGACCAGAAAAATCTTCAAAGGGTCAAATTGATTAAAGGAGGGAAAGTTACCTTTGGAGATGGAGGACATGGAAACATTCTTGGTAAAGGACAAACAAGTGAAATTGAAATACCAAAACTAATGAATGTTTATTTGGTGCAGGGACTAAAGGCAAATCTCATCAATGTAAGCCAGCTATGCGATGAAGGTTTGATGATTATGTTTACGCGCACTGAGTGCAAGGGAGTCAATGAGCGCCAAGAGACTGTCATGCAAGGAGTCATGAAAGGCAATAACTTCTACATGTGTAGAAACATAATGAAGTGTTTTAATGCTAAGGATGAGTTCAATCTTTGGCATCATAGGCTGGGACACATGAACGTTCGAAATCTGACCACTCTAGTGAATAAAGAGATGATCCATGGATTTCCTCAAATAAAAGGAAGTGAGAAGATGATATGCGGACCTTGCAATCAAGGAAAACAAGTCAAGGTGCAACACAAGAGGGTTTCTGACATTTAGTCTAAGTCAGCCCTTGACTTGGTTCACATGGACCTAATGGGACCAATGTAGATTGAGAGTGTAGCACGAAAAAGATACATCTTTGTATTGGTGGATGACTACACAAGGTTTATGATAAGTCAAGAAATATCCCTATTCTACTGCAAGTGCACAGATATGTGAATGTAGTACTTAGGGTATCGTATCAACAAGGACTCTAGTTTCACACGATATATTATGAGTAATCGAATTAAGCTAAGCGAAATAGATTGTAAAGCAGCAAACAAGACAACAAGTAAACGAATGAAGTGAGGTGAATGTAGGCAATTTACGAAGGCGTCAGGTTTTGGGAGGTTCTCAGGATATCAGGAAATTAGATAGCAAACAATCAGGATTCAACCTATTAACGCTCTTGAACTAGAATCACAAAAGTAAAACTAACCAGCTCTCGCTGCGATAATTATATGTGCCTAACAACCTAGCAAACCAACACTCGTTAAGATTCCTTGAGTTCTAAACACGCATTAATTTCAAGTTTGTTTGTTCACAACTTCTTTAAACCAAATCTCTTTGCGAATAGATAAGTTGCTCACCTGAATTCTTTCTAGCTAATTAACCAACTCTCGTTGTGTAAATCAACCTAATATCAATAATCTAAATGGCCAGTTCAGATTAAGCGTTAAGAACAATTTAGGTGAAGAACTAGATGATGAATCCGAATCAATCAGTTATTTTAACATTCCTTCAAATCCATAATGAGAATTCCCTAACCTGACAAGAGATCTACTCAGACATAGCAATCATAACAGAAAAAATAGTCAAAATAGACATCATAGATGAATCAAAAAGAGTCCAAATCTCTTAATCTCTTATCAAAGAAAACTTAGCCTTGGCTGTAAAACCTAATTAAAAGCTAAAACATGATTTGGGTCACTTTGTAAATATGAGAAACTTCTAGGCTAATTTGCAGATTCTTCAAAGTCTTCATTAATCGGCCAAATCCTTCTGCTCGCGAACCGTGTCGACCGACACCTAAGTGGTGTCGACACCAAAGTCAGATGATCATGTCAATTCTTCTGCAATCGCATGAATGCTCAATAAAGTCCAGAATGCGCCATAATGTCCCAGTAAGCTCCAAACGTGATAAAACCTGTAAAGTACCTAAAAGGACTCGAAAGACTCTATAGAAGACTCGATTATGTACATATATCATGGCCCAAAACACCTAAAAACCTTGATATATCAACTCCCCCACACTTAGCTCTTGCTTGCCCTCAAGCAAGTGAAAGAATTAAAGCATAAGAAAGAGGTTTGAAAACTCAGAAACTCATTTCATCCTAGGAACTTTCGCATTCACATTCACTTAGTAAGCCACTGAAAACTTTCCTGCATATGTCAAGACCACAATATACTTCCCCCACACTTGGCAACTGTCCCAAGTAAACTCCACAATCAAGTTAGGATATTCAAGTTCGCCACTCTAACCTCTGTATACAATTAAGTGCGGTCTTACAAAGGGAGCATTGATCAGAGAACACATGGACTCAACTCATTAAGTACTGACTACCAAACTGTCGGTTTCTGGTTTCTTTCGTTTCCCTTTCTCCCTTAGCAACTGATTTTCCCCACTGGGTATCACTTTTTTTATCAGTGCTCTTCCCTTTTTATTTGGGGTGTAACTTTGGATATTTCCATGGATACACAGGAGGTAATAGGGGTCTCTACCACTCCCGTGACCACTTCGAAGCTACTAGCTTATCCTCAGTTCTTATATCTTTTTTTTACTTTCAAGGGAGGGGAAAATCAGAAACCATACTCAAATAGGATCACAGGCTGTGCCAAGTACATCAGAGGAATCCGATCCAGAGATACCAAGCCCCTAAGTGAGAAATTAGTGTCAAGATTAGAGATGAGGCTAGTGATGGATCCTCTGAATACTTGGTTAGATATGGGTGTCCTTGGTAAGTTGATCCTTCTGCGGTTTTCTAATAATCATAGAATTACTGTAAGTCTGTCCAATGGTTACTTAGTTCCTGTTCCAGCAAAACATTTCCTCGAAAAATCATAGTTTCATACACATTTTGACTCAATAAAACAATTTTGAAAACAACTAAAAACAAGGACTGACACTAAGAAAAGAGAACACAATGTCAGTAACCACGTCTCCCACATTTGAATAACACTGTCACCAGTGTTACCGAGTCTAGAGTAAGTGAAATTTGGTCAAAACTTGTGAGCATATAGGAAAACAACGTTGTTACCTTCTGTCGCAGATGGTGTCAACCGACACAAAGCTTGAATCGATAGATTCAAATCTTAGGTCGACCCATGGTTTGGCGTGTACCAGATCGATCGCCACAGAATTCGTTTCGTGTTGACCGATACAAAGACTGAATCGGTCGACATGCTACATGTATTTCAGTACCAATGCCAGAGACTTGAACAGGATCTGAGTTAGTTGTGTTAGTCACACAAAATATCCAATGTCAGCACTGTCAGATCACTTAGAAGCAAGTCAAAAGCAACAAGATAGATATAAAAGAGTTCCACAAAGTTCAACCCAAAAGAAACATGACAAACTGACTCAAACAAAATCAAAGCTGGCTCAAGAAAAGTGAAAAGGAAAAGAAAAGCAAACTCAGGGAAATGCTAGAATCACAGAGGAACTAAGAATCAGAATTATCGTCGTGTCCCCCTGGTGGTGTAGGTGATCTCTGACGTCTGCGACCGTGAGAAGGACAAACGCAGGTGCAGCTGAAATCTCTAGCAATGCCACCCCAAAGTGATCGAACTGTGTCCACCAAATACTTCATGTGTGGATCTGCATCATAGCAGTAAGTGGTGGAGCATCCAGTGGAAGAACCCAATGCGGATGTGGATGAGGACCCCCAGCAGGGTCATGAGCAGGCTCGTCCTCAGCAGGAGTAGGAGCAGCCTAGTTAGAAGCTCCTCTGCGGGAACGAGCTGGAGGTTCCTGTCTCTCTTCTCTCGGGTCAGGTCTGAAATGCAAGTCGTCCTGAGTATCTATCGAGGTCAATGCAGCAGATGGAAGCTGAACTACGTGATCCTCCACGCCATCTCTGTAGCAACAAACCAAATCTGGCTTCAGCCAGCTCGCACTTAACAAGTGTGCCTCTTTGTGCAGACAATCATGACTGATCACAACTTGCCTGGCTGGCATACCCCACTCCTTCTCTGTAAGTATCTTCTCCTTTTCTCCTCTGGGCCAAAGGTGTGTCGGGAGCTCTGCAGGTAACTGTGGAGAGTCCGGAGGAGACTGAGGAGTCATAGGTGGAGGTGGCTCTGCTGGTGCTGAACCAGATGAACTCGCCCCGTCTGTGAGGTTCTTCTTCCTTGGAGGCATCTGTGAAGAGAAATCAGAAAAGCTGATATTAGATGAAAAATCAGAAATAAGCTCATCAAAACCTCAACAACAGCATAAGCAGCATCGAACAGAATGGTAGAAGCAGTTCATTCACGTTTTTATTTCCGCATTTTCGCACAAAATCACAAGTTTCATCACAAAACCAAAAAATTTCAGAAACTTGCAAAATCAATCATGAGGACTACTTAGGCATCATCATTCCACTACCAAACAACCTAAATCAGTGCTATTTCATCACAGAATCAAGAGATGGAAGCAAAAATCGAACCGTTCCCTTTAGAACCAAATCTGAATATTGGGATTTTAGGGAGCATACCTTGGAATCGACACAAATGGAATATAGATATGGATAGAGGGCAAAAATCCGCTCAAGTTAGGCTTTTGAATCTTCGGATTTGGTTGAGAAACGAGGAAAATCGTAATTGTGGAAGTTGGTTCGCGAATGGAGGTTGTGGAGAGAAATGAAGAACAGTCGCGAGAAAGAAAAAGACTTACTTACCTCGGGACGCTTGGTGTCGATCGATCCATCATAATCGTGTCGATTGACACGGATTTTTGAAATTTGAACTGGTCAGAGTGGTCTAACTGAGGTCAAACCTCGATTTCGCAAAAAATTGGATAGATCGACCCAAAGTGCTAGATCGACCCTATTGTCGTCTGTGTCGATCGATTCAGAACCAGTTTCGATCGACACAATACATTCCCGTCGCTAGACTTTCCTGTAAAGACTCAAGAGAAACCAAAAACGAAAAATTAGACTAAAAACTCATATGTACAGACTCACCAGTGGGTTTTCCTCCCACTTAGCGCTTGTTGTTAGTCATTAGCTCGACTATGGCACATGGTTAGACGTCATGTGGTTTCGCCAAAGGCAGAACATGCCTTCGCAAAATTCTCCTCATCCATGGTGGCGTATATGCATCGTGTGCGTGAGACTGACCGAGGAACTTGGGAATGACAGCAAAGTCAAGTGGAACATTTCGTTTCCTGACTCTATTCCCTGCAGAATCAGCACCAGAGTTAGCATACTTAACGTCAGAGGATGCGTACCTTGGCTTGGTGAGATGTGGCTTAGGTGTGATGTTTGGATCTTTCTGCTTAAGAGCAGGTATAGGCTTTGAAGATGTTAGAGCAGGCTCAGCATGAACCGCCATCTTCTCTTCTCCAATCTCAGTCTCTGGATCCATCTCAACACTGAAACTTTGTCCATCAACGGTGGATTTCTGCAGTCTATCCATCTTGAACTGCAAAGACTTATCTCCCAGGTGGAGATCAATCAGACCATGTCGCACATCAATTACAGCTCCAGCAGTGGTTAATAAGGATCTACCAAGTAGTAGAGGATCATCAGGCTCAATCCCATACTTCAGCACCACAAAGTCCGTTGGAATAAAGTAATTTCCAACTCTGAGAGGGATGTTCTCAAGAACTCCCTCTGGATACCTCTTTGATCGATCAGCTAGGACAAGAGAGATCATAGTGGGCTGGAAGTTCAACAGTCCTAATCTCACAGCCACAGAGTATGACATGAGATTCACACTTGAGCCAAGATCACACAACGACCTCTTAAATCTGTCTCTGTATATAGAACAGTCTAACACAAAACCCCCTAGATCCTTTAGTTTCTCAGGAATCCTGCCATGAATAACGGCATCGCACACTTCAGAGACCATCAAGATACTTTCTTCTTCAGTCATGTTACTAGAAAGAATGTCTATAACACATCTCGTCACCATAGGAATGGTCTTAGTAGCATAAATCAATGGGACTTCAGTTAGCTTATCTCTCATTATCTTCTTGTACTTTTCTAACTGAATCTCTTGCTTGGACTTCCTAGGGAAAGGAATTTTCGGTTTGTAGACTCTCTCTTTAGCCACATTCGGTTTCTATGCACAAACTGGCTGCTCACATTCATGGTGTCGATCGACACTGAAGTGATGTCGGTCGACATTGACACGATTAGAATCGACTTTAATGTCGAGGTGGGTCGATTTCGGTTCGTCATGAAAATTCGAAACTGGTGTTGACCGACACGGATGTGTGTCGATCGACACAGTGTTTCGTCTCGAGAATCACTCGAATTTTGCAGCTTCAGAGCCTTTGTTTCATAATTCTACTCAGCTTTGTCCTCTACCAAAACCGCCTTAACATGTTCTTTCTGAGATTGAGTCATCTTTTCCATAATACTGCCCTCTGCTTGCATCATCCTAGTATACAGATCATCAACTCTGCTTTTCAAAGCCTCCAATTTCCCACTTAGATCTTGATACATGGAATCCATCTTTCCATTCAGATCTTTTGTCATCTTATTCTGTCCAAGAAGCAGCTGCTCAAGCATGGACTCAATCTTTGTCTGCTCATTAGATGGGGGAGATTGGTGAGATGAATAGCCATAATCTCTCGATCTCGGAGCATAACTAGAAGCTTGTCTCTGCTGGCTTCCATATGTCTGTCCATGATAATCAGCCTCAGCTATATAGTTCACCTCTGCAAGCTCATCAGCTTCTGCACAAGATCGGATTTGCCTCTTCCTAAATAGGATGTTGTGGACATAATCAATCTTGTCCCTCATCTCGGACATCTGCAAGCTATCGTCTGCACCACTAGATTTCTGCCTTTCCTTGTCAGCATTCCTGACACTATTGCTAGTTATCAAGTTCTCAATAAGTTTTTTGGCTTCCTCAGGAGTCTTGGTATAAAAATTCCCATTGCTTGATGCGTACATAGCCATCTGATACCAGAATTCAACTCCTCTGAAGAAGACACACAACAGCTGCACTTCAGAGAAACCATGGTGTGGACAATCCCTTTGGTACCTTTTGAACCTCACCCAATCAGTTTTAAAAGGCTCTGTAGACCCTTGCTTGAATGTCAACAGATCTTGTCTAAGCTGGTCGGATCTAACATCATCATAAAAATGCCTCAAGAACTCTCTTTTCACTGCATCCCAAGTGGTTAAAGATCCTGGTGGTAGTTGTTTCAACCAGTGGGCTGCTTCTCCATTGAGAGAAAATGGGAAGAGCTTACAGAAAAGATAATCAGAAGAGACACCCTTAGCCTTGATACTGCTAGCCAATTCCTCAAATGTATCTAAGTGATCCATAGGATGCTCGCTGGAAAGACCATGGAACTGATGTTGCCCAACCAATGCGTAGTACTCTGGTTTCAGCCTGAATTTAGCTCTAGTAAACGGAGGTGGTCGAATCGCAGACCGATTAGCATAGAATAGATTCGGTCTGTTATATTCATCAAGTCTCTTCTCGCGACCATCTTCCTCTCGTAGATGTTCCGCGCCCACGGCAACATCTGGTGTGATGGGGTTTCCTTCCCCATCCAGTTTCTGACCCTTCGCCTTGCGTATATGACCCTCTTCGTCTCGCAAAATGCCGTCTTCACCGCGAATCAGAATCACAGGTTCCATAGAGAGAAACCTGCTAAGTGCTCAAGCTCTTGGTTTCTCTGGTCGTGACTGGTGTCGATCGATTCACGATGAGTGTCGATCGACACTATGTGATTCCTCCAATACCAAAGAAACAAGAACGTGAGTAAACTGAAAAGAAAAATACTTAGTCTAAATTCTAATATTGAATCTATCGGCGAACTCAAAGAGTCCCTGGCAACGGCGCCAAAAACTTGATAGGTCAAGAAATATCTCTATTATACTGCAAGTGCACAGATATGCGAATGTAGTACTTAGGGTATCGTATCCACAAGGACTCTAGTTTCACACGATAGATTATGAGTAATCGAATTAAGCTAAGCGAAACAGATTGTAAAGCAGCAAATAAGACAACATGTAAACGAATGAAGTGAGGTGAATGTAGGCAATTAACGAAGACGTCAGGTTTCGGGAGGTTCTCAGGATATCAGGAAATTAGATAGCAAACAATCATGATTCAACCTATTCACGCTCTTGAACTAGAATCACAGAAGTAAAACTAACTAGCTCTCGCTGCGATAGTTATCTATGCCTAACAACCTAGCAAACCAACTCTCGTTGAGATTCCTAGAGTTCTAAACACGCATTAATTTCAAGTTCGTTTGTTCACAACTTCTCTAAACCAAATCTCTTTGCGAATAGATAAGTTGCTCACATGAATTCTTTCTAGCTAATTAACATACTCTCGTTGTGTAAATCAACCTAATATCAATAACCTAAATGGCCCGTTCAGATTAAGCGTTAAGAACAATTTAGGTGAAGAACTAGATGATGAATCCGAATCAATGAGTTATTCTAACATTCCTTCAAATCCAAAATGAGAATTCCCTAACCTAACAAGAGATCTACTCAGACATAGCAATCATAACAGAAAACATAGTCAAAATAGATATCATAGATGAATCAAAAAGAGTAAGAACAGGGGTTCAAATCAAGTCTCTCTCGAGAACAAAACCAGCCCCAAATCTCCTAATCTCTTATCAAAGAAAACTTAGCCTAAAACAATGGCTGTAAAACCTAATTAAAAGCTAAAACACGATTTGTGTCACTTTGTAATTATGAGAAACTACTATGCTAATTTGTAGATTCTTCAAAGTCTTCATTAATCTGCCAAATCCTTCTGCTCGCGAACCGTGTCGACCGACACCTAAGTGGTGTCGATCGACACCAAAGTCAGATGATCATGTCAATTCTTCTGCAATCGCATGAATGCTCTATAAAGTCCATAATGTGCCATAATGTCCCAGTAAGCTTCAAACTTTATAAAACCTGTAAAGTACCTAAAAGGACTCGAAATACTCTATAGAAGACTTGATTATGTACATATATCATGGCCCAAAACACATACAAATCATGATATAGCAGTTTACATGGGTAAAGTTCATCAGAGAGAAGTCAGACACAACAAGCAGCTTCAGGATCTGGGTACTTCAGCTGATTAATGAGAGAGGATGTGTGAAACGAATTAGAAGTGATCATGAAGGATAATTCCAAAACGACACAATGAGGATGCTCTGTGACAACCATGGGATAAGTCATCAGTTCTCTGCACCTAGAACTCCACAACAGAATGGTGTGGTAGAAAGAAATAACAGGACACTTCAAGAGATGGCTTGTGCAATGTTGCATGGGAACAATGTACCAACCAGATTCTGGGCTGAGGCGATCAACACTGCGTGTTACATCATCAATAGGGTGTACGTTAGGAAAGGATCCACAAAAACACCGTATGAACCGTGGAAAGGAAAAACACCCAATCTGAGATATTTTCATGTGTTTGGTTGTAAATGCTACATCCTAAATGATAAAGATCACCTCGGAAGTTTGACTCAAAGAGCGATGAAGGGATATTTCTGGGCTACTCAAGAAATAATACAACATTCAGGGTGTACAGCAACATAACATGCCTCATAATGGAATCAGTGAATGTGGTATTTGATGATTATTCATTCACACAATGGGAAGGGGCAAACTCTGAGGGAGATTCTGATAATGAAGGAAGGAATGAAATACCTAGAGAGATGAGATATTTGACTCAGACGAATCTGACGCAGGACGTGACTCAACCCAAGAAAGAGTTGTGAGTTCCTCGAAATCATTCTGCCAAAGACATCATAGGAGAAGCAGGAGAGGAAAGGAAAACTCGAGGAGTTCTGATGAATCTCAAGAACAAGTAAGAATCGCCTGAGAAAGTCAAATAACAAGCTCAAGAGACAATAACGATAAGCAAGGACCTGCATGTCCCACGCAACCATTCTGCCAAAGACATCATTGGAGAGGCTGAAGAAGAGAAAGACCAGAGGAGTCAAACTCGACTTTCAAGAGATGGTAAGATTTGCTTGTTTTGTTTCCACTATTGAACCTAAAACTCATGTGCAGGCAATCGATGATGAATTTTGGATCGTGGCCATGCAACAAGATCTGGAACAATTTGTCCGCAATGATGTATGGGAGTTAGTTCCAAGACCAGAACAAGGAAACATCGTTGGAACCAAGTGGGTTTTCAAAAACAAGATTGATGAAGGAGGAGTTGTGATCAGGAACAAAGCAAGATTGGTTGCTCAAGGATATTCTCAAATCAAAGATGTGGACTTTGAGGAAACGTTTGCTCCTGTCGCAAGACTTGAGTCAATCAGATTGTTTTTGGGAATGTCATGCATCATGAACTTCACAGTCTACCAAATGGACGTTAAAAGTGCCTTCCTAAACGGATTTCTTCAAGAGGAAGTATATGTTGAACAGCCAAAAGGGTTTGAAGATGCACTAAACCCTAAACATGTGTACAAGCTGAAGAAAGCTCTTTATGGTCTCAAACAAGCACCTAAGACATGGTATGAAAGACTGACATGGTTTTTGTTGAATCAAGGCTACAACAGGGGAAGTGTAGACAAGACTTTGTTCATTCTGGAGCAGAGCAGAGAGATCTTGATGGTACAGATATATGTGGATGACATCATATTTGGAGGCACATCACAGAAACTCGTTGATGAGTTTGTGTCAAGCATGAAAAAGGAGTTTGAGATGAGCATGGTTGGAGAGCTGAAGTACTTCCTTGGTCTTCAGATCACGCAGTCAAAAGAAGGGATATTTATCTCTCAAACAACATACGCTAAGAATCTTCTCACTAGATTCAAGATGGAACATTGCAAAGAAGCTAATACACCTATGAGCACTACTGTCAAAATGACAAAAGATGATGAAGGAAAGGAGGTGGATATCAAAACTTACAGAGGTATGATAGGAAATCTTCTATACTTAACTGCAAGTAGGCCAGATCTCACATTCAGTGTTGGAGTGTGTGCACGATTTCAAGCTAAAACTAAGCAGTCACATCTAGAAGCTGTCAAACGCATCATCAGATATGTTAAAGGATCAGTTGGCTTGGGAATCTGGTATTCTAAGGGGTCAAACAAGAGTTTGGTGAGTTACTGTGATGCTGACTGGGCAAGAAGTGTTGATGATGGGAAAATCACCAGTGGATGTTGTTTCTTCTTAGGAAATAATCTCATTGCATGGATGAGAAAGAAGCAGAATTCAGTGTCACTTTCTACAACAGAGGCCAAATACATTGCAATGGGAAGTTGTTGTGCTCAAATCTTATGGATGAAGCAAATGTCTGCTGATTTTGGAATGGATTCAGAGGTACTGCTGGTGTACTGTGACAACAAAAGTGCCATAAGTATTTCAAAGAATCCAGTACAACACTCGACAACCAAGCACATTGACATAAGACACCACTTCATTCGTGATTTAGTGGAGGAAAAGCATGTAATAATAGAACACATTGTCACTGAGTCTCAACTGGCTGATTTCTTTACAAAACCACTTGATTTTAATCGTTTTGTTACTCTGAGAAATGCACTTGGAATTTGTGAAATGTAATGATTTGTGAAAGTGTACAGAACTGATACAGGCAGTGATACATGATGTATATTAAACTCAGATTTAGTTTGGAGTCGTATGATGAAGTGGAAAAGAGCTGCCTGCCATTCCGTCTTGTCTGAGTCAAGTACAGGTTTCGTAGAAAGAGAGAGCAAAAGAAAAAAAAGGACTAGAGCTAGTTTTTGAGAAGTCAAGTGATAAAACTAGCTCAACAAGTAAGTCAAGAGAAAAGAAAAGAAATAATATCTATAAAAAAAAAAAGGTATGCTCTTGTTGGGATTATGTCCTGAAATCACATTGTACGAACTCATAGAGATAGTTGTATTGTCGAGATCGGACAATTCATGTGGTACTGGGTAGTCATAACGTTTTGCTAGAAACCAATTATGACAAATGAGTTGTAACTCATTTCCAGTATCGTGTGAACCTACAGGGTCACACACCTAAGCAAGTTGGATATACTCTGCATGGGATAGATCATTGGCATATGGTCTAATCGATGTGTATTGGATACGCATCGAATTGAGTTTCAAAGAGGTGTATCGATCGACACCATTAGGTGCGTCGGTCGATACAAGACTTGTGTCGATCGACACCAATGGATGTGTCGGTCGACACAGTGGCGAAACCGAAACTGATGTTTCGGTTTATGAGAGAGTCGATATATAAGTGATCTTATGATTCTCGACCTAAATGATGAGAGCGCCGCCCAGACAGTTTTCTGAGACAAAAAAAACAGAAGCTCTTCCTCTAGAAACTAAGGTACCAAAGAGATCCGAGCACCGGCGCTAGCAACCCGGCGGATTCCAGCTTGTGTGCGTGTGGACTACGATAGAGGCGCATCATCTGAGGCGCAGTAGATCTCGTATTACCTGATCCATCTTCCGCTGCCAAACACCAGGTAATCACGAGGTGAGATCATGATTCAATTAACTAGACCCTAGATCCTAGGCTATCGGGAACTCGCGAGAATTCTGAATCTGTAGAATTGGCTCGGATTCCCAACAGTGGTATCAGAGCCTTAGGGTTTTATCATTGAATCAAACCTGTTTAAATCGAATTTGATGATTTAGATTCGCAAAATAGGTTGTTTGGTTAGAACAGGTTAGATCATGTTCGATCAGAAACGAGTCTGTGTTTTCGCATGGTGTCGATCGACACACTGGGTGTGTCGGTCGACACAGAACAGCGAAAACGACAGATTCGGCGGCTAGGGTTTTTCGCGTAGAAAAACTGAAAGCCTTCTGTGTCGATCGACACATGTTGAGTGTCGGTCAACACAGAGCAGATTCGGTCACGTATCGATCGACACAGATTAGTGTCGGTCGACACAGACCAAGCGGATGGTTAATCGGTTCAATTGGATTGGACCAGTTATCATGCTTGGTTAAGTCCGAATTGATCGGTTTAAATGGGATAAATTGGTTCAATTGGATAGAACTGATTATCTCAATTAGCATGAACCGATGGGATAAATCAGTTTGATTGGATAAGTCGGTTCAATTGAATTGGACTGGTTATCGCAATCAGTTGAAACTGGTTTAAACGGTTTAAATTGGATGAATTGGTTCAATTGGATTGAACTGATCATCCCAATTAGTATAAACCGATTGTTTAAGATCAGTTTGATCAGATAAGTCGGTTCAATTGAATTGGACCGGTTATCAAGAACCATCTGCGGTTTAGGTCTATGTCGATCGTCACACATGGGCTGCGTCGATCGACATAACTGGTTTGATGAACCGGGTTAATTGAATTAACCGGTCATTGAAATCCGGTTTTGTTTGGTTATGTCGATCGACAGACAGAGTCTGCGTCGATCGACACAGTGCTCAGAATTCTGGTTATTGAACCTTGAATTTGCAGAAACCAAACTCGACCAAAACCTTGATTAAAGCTTAGCTTCAATATGGTCAACTGTCAAGACTCATTTCGTTGTGTGATGTCTAGCCAAGAGCTTGGTGTCCACAATTACGTGAGTAAGGCAGGTAATAACATTGATGGACTTGCAGTGCATTAACGTCAACAATTACATGACCTAAGAAATTGATTTGCTAAACTTTTGGGTTTAGTTTCCTCAACTAAATATCAAGTAACATTGATGTCTTGCCCAATCTTGCCTACTGTCAAAACTCGTGTCATTTGTTGGATAGTCTTGGAGTCCTTGGTATCCACTGCTGCATGGGTAAGGCAGGTGCTCATTGACAGACTTGCAGTGCAACTGTCAATGATCACAAGACTAAAGAGATTGGTTTACTTGACTGGGCTATCGGAAGTTTTGGGCCCAGAGACATCAGAGTGGATTAGACATAGTTTGTCTCATCCACAACCAAGAGTTGTACTGAGTGCAATTAGCAATAATTTGCTTACCTAGATAACTAAAGTTTGGGTAATGGCGAGTCGCCCACTCACATTTTGGTGAAGTATGGATCTTGGATCATTATGTTCATAGAGGAAACATTGTTTGAATATATTGCGATTTTTTCTTATTTTGATAAGAATTCTCATCATATACATAACTAAATCTCTGTTTTCTTGGATTTCAGCTTATGTCTATGACTACTTTCTCGTTGCGATCCGTCCTTGAGAAGGACAAGTTAAATGGATCCAACTTCCTGGATTGGTATCGGAATCTGAGATTCATTCTCAAGTAGGAGAGCAAGGACTATGTCCTTGAAAAGGCTCTTCCAGAAAGGCTTGGGACCAATCGCTCGCATGCAGTGTATAATGCTTGGGATAAGCATTATACTGATGTGGTAGATGTGCGTGGTCTGATGTTGGCTACCATGAACTCAGACTTGAAGAGTCAGTATGAGAACATGGAGTCGCCAATAGAGATGATCACCAGCCTGAAACTGAAGTTTCAGGATCTGGCACGAGTGGAGAGATTCCAGATGGTGAAGTCTCTCACTGAGTGCAAACTACAAGAGGATACTCCAGTAAGTCCTCATGTCATTAAATTGATGGGTTACATTGATAACCTTGGGAAACTGGAATGTCCTGTCAGCTTAGAGTTGGCCACTGACATCATTCTGCAGTCACTGCCATCAAGCTATGACAAGTTCGTTATGAACTATATCAAGAAAGGCTTGACGAAGACGTTGACTGAGCTGCATGGTATGCTCAAAACAGCAGAGTATGACATCATAAAGGGTAAAAGATTTGAGGAATCTTGTGTTGGCAAGGGTAGAGGCTGGGCCGTCCAGATTTGGAATCAGGATAAGCCTGTGTCATCTTTTAAGCCCAAGTCAAGCCCATCTGGTGTTAGTAAGTGCTTCTACTGTAATGAGTCGGGGCATTGGAAGAGAGATTGCAATAAATTCTTGGAAGATTCACAAGAGATGGAGAAGATGTATGGTACTTCTTCTTCAGGTATTGTGTTATTAATTCAAGTTCTACATAAGTATTGGATACTAGTTGTGGTACTGATATTTTGGAAATATGCAGGACCTAAGCGACAGTAGAACGTTGAAGAAAGGACAAGTGGAACTGCGTGTCTGGTATGAAGCAATGGTTGCTGCATGAGCCGTAGAGATTCTTCACTTGTAGGAGCCTTTCATACTTGGTTTTAGAAATTAAGTAATTGCTACTATGCATCTGCCTTGTGCAGAAATGTCTTTCATTTTCTTTTGAGAATTTGGATGTTTTTCATTTTGATAAAAGACAAGTTTTGTTCTTTAGATCTTAATGAAATATTCTATGGTAACACCCCGTTTGGAATGGGTTTTATATCTTAAACCAACAGAAGTTAAATATAACATAAATACCAAACGGTTTAAGTCTAATGACTTGAACTCGACTTTTCCTTGGCATAGTCGTTTAACCACATAGAGTGAAGCGAATTCAAAGGTTCCATAGTTTTGGACTCATTCGATTGTTAATCATTTGAGATATGAATTTTGTTCACTGGACCAAATGACTAAGGCCCTTTTAGTAGAGCTAAAGGAAATGGGCCAGAAGCTTATTGGGCCTTACACATACTGATGTATGCGGCCCAAACGAGCATTAGTGCCAGAGGAAATCTTCTGTACTTCATTACCTTATTGATGGCATCAATAAGTATTGATGTGTTCATTTGATGAGACACGAGCAGGAATCCCTTGAGGAGTTCCAAGATGAAGTGTAGAACCGATTTGACAGAAGTATTGAGATCCTCGATTGGATCGTGGAGGAAAATACTTAGAGTCAACAATTGGGTGATCATCTAACAGAATGAATCGGATCTTATTGGATATGATTCGATTAATGATGAATCACATGAATCTTCCATAACCATTTAAGAATACGTTCTGAAATGTCTATGTTCACGCTAAAAGGTTTCTATCAGAATCAGTGAAAAACACCACATTGGATGTGGACTGGGTGATTTCCAAATTTGTTTTTCTGATGAATTGGGATTGCAAGGTTTGCGTAAGACAGTAGTCAACAAACAAACTTGAATCCAAATCTGATAAGCTCTACCTCGCTGGTTATCCTGAGGAAACCAAGGCTTAGTGTTTTTGTTGCCCAGAACTGTGTCTTTTAAGAAAGGTGATACTTTCAAAAGGAACAGTGGGAGTAAAAGTACACATCGAAGAAATTCGATAAACACAGTAAGCTGCTCGACCTGATAAGGAAGAGCAGCGGTGAGATCTACAAAGTGATGTAGGATCTGCACCTGTGGAGCCTGAAATTCGCAGATCCGAAAGGATCCGTCACAAACTCGAGAGTGATATCTCGTAACCTATTGTCGTGATCTGCTGATCATTGAAAAGTGACGAACATGCGAAATTCGAAGAAGCGATGGTGAGGCCCAACTCCGAAAATTGGCTGGGTATGCATGTTAGTTTCACCGATCCATTTCTGGATTGAAACAAACATCTTGGAGTTGGAATCAACATTCTGATAAAGTGGTCAAAGGTTTTGACTTGATCAGAAAGAAAAGAAACCATGCGTCTACAAGAAGACTAGTGGGAGCGTAAAGGCAATTCTCACACAGTATGTAGTTAACATACTTGAATCTCACAAACGACGTTCCGACACTAAAGTTTTTTTTTTTAAGTTTTGGGTCGGAAGTCAAATGGAATGATAGACATGGGAGAAGCAGCGTGAATTCTTGAAATCAGAATCTATTGATATAGATTGAGTAAGCTAATTGGGTAGTGTCAAAATCCTTATATTAATAAGGTATTGGACAGCTCTAAGGTGCTTGATTCCAAGAATGGCTTCATACCAAAGGTCTTATGGCAATAATCTAAGCAAGATGAAGTGTCTTGGACACTGGCTGAGCTGGTAACAATATTAGCAAGAAGAAGTGTTTTGAACACTGTCTGAACTAGTATTAATGAGTGTGATTACTTATGCTGATGCAATAGAATCCATCATGAATGCCATATTTTGCGCTCGTCTAGATGCAGTTTAAGCATAAAGCATGACGAGAAAATACCAATGCACTCCGGTAATAGTCACTGAATAGTTACCAGAAATATCCCAAGTGTTGAGAAACACTAAGGATAGGTTCGTGGTGAACTGATAAAGTGACGAACCAGTTGAAAGTAGTTAGACGGACAAAGACGATTCCCGGTTCCCACCTGGTTATGTCTACTTGTCTGAATAGCGGTGCTATCTGTTGGAAAGGCTCCAAGCAGTAGACCGTAGAATAGTGCTTTTATCTGAATGGCGGTGTAATTTGTTGAAATTGTTTCAAGCAATGGCACCGCACTCTCTCCCACAACCTAAGCACGGAATTTATTCTGTTGCTGTAGATGTAAGATATCTGAAAAGATGATCTTGATTCTAGTGGGAGTTATTTTAGTTATGTTGTAAACTTTACATAGACATGCTTTGGCAGTGTTTGTGTAAGTTAAAACTGACATCAGTATTATTTAATTATTGGATAATTAAATAATAGTCCCAAAGTACTTTATGGTCATCTTATAGGTCATCAAGTTGAAGACTTGATCATGAAACCCTATAAGTAAAAGATGACATAAATTATGATTGTCCCTAGTCAAGGTTGTTAAAATGGGACACTAACAACCGCGCACACTAGTATGTGAGGTGACTGTTGGACTGAGTTTCATGGAGTCAATGATATGATTATCACAGTCAGTCACATAGATATATGTTGGTGAACATATGATCGGACATGACCCGCTTAATGAGAACTCCACAGGATAGTTATATATAAGTGTCATGGGAGGTTCTCATTACGACTATAGAGTATAGTCCTTAGACCTGAGTTCATCATGCTTTCTAGCATATGAATTGGTGCGCTTTGACCTTGTCAAACGTCGTTCCGTAACTGGCGGCTATAACGGCATTGTTTCGACGTATCATGAAGTATGTGTAGAAACAGGGATGGAACAAAATGGGATTTGTCCCTCCTGTATAACGGGAGATAAATATCTCAGGGCCCATCGAAGATTTGATACTGAGAAAATGCATGGCCGTGCTCAAACGAGGTGATTGTCAGTCGTTTGTTTATCAGTATAGATCAGAAGTTCGATGAACATGATGTTGGCTATAATAAGGATGACATAGTCTCTTGCCTTATGCCATATCGAGATATAGAGACGAAGGGATTATAGGAATATGTGATTCCAGTACAAGTGGGAGATTGTTGGGATTATGTCCTGAAATCACATTGTACGAACTCATAGAGATAGTTGTATTGTCGAGATCGGACAATTCATGTGGTACTGGGTAGTCATAACGTTTTGCTAGAAACCAATTATGACAAATGAGTTGTAACTCATTTCCAGTATCGTGTGAACTGATATATCATGGTTTTTACCCATTTTAGACCATGATATAGATGTGTTTTAGTGTCTTTTGTCTTTGTTTAGAGTCTTTTACAGGTTAAATCAGGATTGGAGCTAATTGGAGATATTTGGAGCATTTTGGGACGTTTTGGCCGAGAGCTTAACTCACTGTTCGTATAATTGATCATGCATCGATCGTTGCACTCAAAGCATCGATCGATGCAGTCGCGAGATGGGCCGTACACGTCGGTTTGACAAGTATTGAAGATTTACAAAGAAGCCCAAGATAGTTCCAGTATTTACACAGAAGCCCCATCCGAGATTATGCCTATATAATAGAGTTTTTAGAGTTTTTATTAGATATACTTTTATAATTAAGAGCAGAGGATTTTTAGAGCTTTTGGGGCTGATCTGAACCTAATTCATCATCTGTATTTGGAGAAGATTTCGAACCCCTTTTACTCTTATTCTTTTATGCAATTTACTTATCATATGATCATGTTTTCATTATCTATGTCTGAGTAGATTCCTAGTTAGACTTAGGGTTTCTCACATAGGATTTCATGACTTGCTAGACTTGTTCAATTTCAGTTAAGGATTCAAACTATATCTGTTCTTCAATTTAATTGTGCTTAAAGCTAGTTCTAACCTGATCAATTAGAATCTAGATCTTAGGTTGCTAAATACGTCACGGAAGTGGGGTTTAGGAACCAGAACTAATTAAATTGGGCAATTAAACTTTGCGCAAACGAAAGTTTGGTTTAGGATAATTGTGAACATATCAAACTTGGACTTATTGCTAGTTTAATCTGTTAGTTCTCGCAAACGGAAGTTTGGTTTGCTGCACTTAGACTTAGAGAATTATCGCAAAGGAATTTGGTTAATTCTATATCTGTGTTTTGAGTTCTAGAACTGTGCTTAATTAGATCCTTGCTGAATGAACTGTCTGCTAGTCTGATTTCCTGAGAATACCCTAGGTTTGACGCTTTTAATTACTTGCTTTCACAACCAATAATCTCTGCTACTGATTTACTTTCTTGCACTGTTTTCAATACAATCACATTGCTTATTTCTAGTGTTCATTCCCTACAGTTTGATTCTCTTGAGACCAATCCCTGTGGATTCGATAACCCTATATACTACTTTGACATTGCTGTACACTTGCAGTTTAGTATAGGGATTAATTCTTGACCTATCAAGTTTTTGGCGCCGTTGCCGGGGACTCTTTGAGTCTTCGATAGCTTCGAACTTAGGATTTTTACTAGGATTTTTATTTTTGGTTTAGTTTACTACTTTTTCTTTTTCTTGCGTTTCAGGTACGCCTGATCGCCCTGCATCGATCGACACAGTCCTGAGTGTCGATCGTTCCATCATCGAGCCTGCATCGATCGACGCTTCGCTTGCATCGATCGACACAAGGCGAAACCAGTGGTGCCGAGAGCTTGAGCATTTAGCTGGGTATTTCTTGATGGAACCTGTGATTCTGATTCGCGACGAGAACGGAGTTCTACGAGACCAGGAAGGTCACATATGTAACGCAAAGGGTCAGAAACTGGATGGGGAAGGAAACCTCATCACACCAGATGTTGTCGTGGGCGCGGAACATCGACGAGAGGATGGTCACGAGAAGACACTTGCTGATTATAACAGACCAGATATATTCTATGCTAATCGGTCTGCGATTCGACCACCTCCGTTCACCAGAGCTGAGTTTAAGCTGAAACCTGAGTACTACGCATTGATTGGACAGTATCAGTTCCATGGTCTTTCAAGCGAGCATCCTATGGATCACATAGACACATTTGAGGAATTGGCTAGCAGTATCACGGCTGAAGGAGTTTCTTCTGATTATATTTTCTGTAAGCTCTTCCCATTCTCTCTTAAAGGAGATGCAGCTTACTGGCTGAGACAGCTAGAACCCGGATCTTTGACCACTTGGGAAGCAGTCAAGAAGGAGTTCCTTAGACATTTTTATGACGATGCGTTATCTGAGCAGCTTAGACATGATATCCTGACATTCAAACAGCAACCTACAGAGCCTTTTAAAGCAGCTTGGATGAGATTCAAGATGTACCAGAGAGATTGTCCACACCATGGATTCTCTGAGGTACAGCTTCTGAGTGCCTTTTTCAGGGGTTTGGATTTTTGGTATCAGAGAGCTATGGACGCAGGAAGTGATGGAAACTTCTATACCAAGACCCCAGAAGAAGCTAAAGAGCTTATTAAGAACTTGCTGACTAGCAATAGTGTCAAGAATGCTGACAAGGAAAGGCAGAGATCTAGTTGCGGAGATGATAGCTTGCAGATAGCTGATTTGAGGGACAAGGTGGATTATATCCACAACATGGTAGTAGCTGGAGAATTTGTAGAGGTGAATTATGTTAATGAAGCTGATTTTCATGAACACACATCTAGAAGTCAACAGAGACAAGCTCCGAGATCGAATGGATATGGCTATTCACCTCACCAAGCTCCTCCACCTACAGAGAAGACAAAGATTGAGTCTATGCTTGAGCAGCTACTTCTTGGACAGAATAAGATGACGCAGGATTTGGATGGAAAGATGGACTTCATGTATCGGGATCTAAGTGGAAAAATAGAATCTTTGACAAGCAGAGTTGACAATCTGGATGCTAAGATAACGCAAGTGGAAACCAGTATACAGACAGAGCATGTTAAGGCAGCTTCAGCAGAAGAAGAAGTTGAGCAGAATCGAAAAACTGAAGTTCTGGAACTGGATAATCCGAGAGAAATTCAGAATGTTCGCCTTGCATCGATCGACACAAATGTGCATCGATCGACACATCCTGCGACTGTCACTAACGATCGTCACCATTTTAGCAACGATCGACACCACGGGCGTGAGCAGCCAAATTTCCCAGAGAAACCGAAAGCTGACACAGAAAGAGCCTACAAACCGAAGATTCCTTTCCCTAAGAAGTCCAAGCAAGAGATTAAGTTGGAAAAATGCATGGAGATAATGAGAGAAAAGCTAACTGACACTCCATTGATTGATGCCACTAAGACCAATCCCATGATGAAGGCATGTGTTAATGGCATCCTTTCTAGCAACATGACTGAAGAAGAAGGATGCTTGATGATCTCAGAAGTATGTGATGCTGTTGTTAATGATAGGGTTCCTGAGAAGCTAAAGGATCCAGGAGGTTTTATGATAGACTGCTCTATCTATAGAGACAGATTTCAGAGGGCATTATGTGATCTCGGCTCAAGTATAAATCTCATGCCATACTCTGTGGCTGTGAGATTGGGACTACTGAACTTCCAGCCTACTAGGATCTCTTTAGTCCTAGCTGATCGATCAAGAAGACATCCAGAAGGAATTCTTGAGAACATCCCTCTTAGAGTTGGGAATTACTTTATTCCAACGGACTTTATGGTACTGAAGTATGAGATTGAGCCTGATGATCCTCTACTGCTTGGTAGATCCTTTTTAGCCACTGCTGGAGCTGTGATTGATGTACGCCATGGATTGATTGATCTCCACCTGGGAGATGAGCCTTTGCAGTTTAAGATGGATAAATTGAAGAGACCCACCATTGATGGACAGAGTTTCAGCATTGATACAGAATTAGAAGCTGAGATTGGAGAGAAGAAGATGGCGGTTCCTCTTGAACCTGCTCTAACATCTTTAGCGCCTGCAACTGCTCATAAGCAGAAAGCTCCAGACATCTTATTTCCACCAAAGGTTAGGCACGAATCATCTAAGCTTAAACATTCTACCCCACCTAAGCTTCGCTCCCGCCCTGATTCTGTTGGTTTCTTCCTTGGGAAATCCCATGATCCGAATGCTTATACGCCACCATGGATGAGGAGACTTGAACAGAGACAGAAAAGGTCTCTGTCAGGATCTTCTGGCACTTGAAAGATCTTGCGCGTCCGGTCAAGCTATTGACCTTAAACAAGCGCTGGGTGGGAGGCAACCCACCATTAGGTACTGGTGTTTTTCTTTCTAATTTTTGGTGTTTTTGTTAGGATTTTACGTTTGTTTTTGTTTCTGGTGCAGTCATGTTTGCAGGTCTCGAATTAAATCGCAGTGCAGCGATCGATGCATTTCTGCATCGATCGTCACAATACGAAAGGAATCGCATTGCAGCGATCGTTGCGGTCCTGAACAACGATCGACTGTACACGAAAAATCGCCAAGTAACGGTCGATGCACATAGTGCAACGGTCGTTGCTCGTGCGACAGAGGTAACCCGACAGACATAATTTCACCTTTTCAATTTTTATTTTCTTTTTACCGATCCTTCGCTGGACACTACTGGGGACAGTGTGTCTTAAGTGTGGGGGAGGTGCTACTGACGTTTATCTTTCTGTTTTCTTAAGAGTCAGTCCGTATTTCAAAATTTTTTTGTTTTATTGAGTCAAAACTGTTAAAGTAAGAAACTATGATTTTCTGAGGAGATTTACAAAACTTGCAGGAACTTAAGTAACCATTGGGATGAAGTTGCAGGATCTATCTCTGACTATTAGAAAACCCAGACACGGATCAACCTACTGGGAACACCCATATCACTTCAGGTACCAGAGGATCCTTTACTGACTTCACCCCTAATACTGACTTAGATTTTCTCACCTAAGGGCTTGGTATACTTTATGTCGGATTCCCTGTTAGTTCTGACACAGCCTGTAAACCTGTCCTATTTAGTCCCCTTCTCCCCTTCTATAAAGTAAAAAAAAAAAAGATAATAAACTGAGGATGAGTTAGTAACTCCGAAGTGGTCATGGGAATAGTAGCAAACACTATTATCTCTCATGTGATCCATGGAATGTGTCCGAAGTACACCCCATAACGGGAAGAACACTGATAAAAAAAATAAAATGATACCCAGTGGGGAAAAATCAGTTGTTAAAGAAGGGAAAGAGAAGAAAGGGACTAGAGAAAGATAGTATGGTGGTCTAGAGCTGGCAAGGTAAGAATCCATGTGCCTTTAGATCGATACTCCTTAGGTGAGACCGCACTTAAATACTTGCAGAAGTCAGTAGGGAGAATTTGAATGCTTGAATGTGATTGTGGAGTTTACCTAGGACAGTTGCTAAGTGTGGGGGAAGTACATGTTGGTCTTGATATCCTGTGATTGATTCTTTCAGTGGTTTACTAAGGGGAATCTGAGTATTGTAGCTTCTAAGATGAAATGAGTTTCTGAAGAGTTTTCAAACCTCTTCACCATGTTTTAGTTCTATGTTTTGCTTGAGGGCAAGCAAAGGCTAAGTGTGGGGGAGTTGATATATCATGGTTTTTACCCATTTTAGACCATGATATAGATGTGTTTTAGTGTCTTTTGTCTTTGTTTAGAGTCTTTTACAGGTTAAATCAGGATTGGAGCTAATTGGAGATATTTGGAGCATTTTGGGATTTTTGGGACGTTTTGGCCGAGAGCTTAACTCACTGTTCGTATAATTGATCATGCATCGATCGTTGCACTCAAAGCATCGATCGATGCAGTCGCGAGATGGGCCGTACACGTCGGTTTGACAAGTATTGAAGATTTACAAAGAAGCCCAAGATAGTTCCAGTATTTACACAGAAGCCCCATCCGAGATTATGCCTATATAATAGAGTTTTTAGAGTTTTTATTAGATATACTTTTATAATTAAGAGCAGAGGATTTTTAGAGCTTTTGGGGCTGATCTGAACCTAATTCATCATCTGTATTTGGAGAAGATTTCGAACCCCTTTTACTCTTATTCTTTTATGCAATTTACTTATCATATGATCATGTTTTCATTATCTATGTCTGAGTAGATTCCTAGTTAGACTTAGGGTTTCTCACATAGGATTTCATGACTTGCTAGACTTGTTCAATTTCAGTTAAGGATTCAAACTATATCTGTTCTTCAATTTAATTGTGCTTAAAGCTAGTTCTAACCTGATCAATTAGAATCTAGATCTTAGGTTGCTAAATACGTCACGGAAGTGGGGTTTAGGAACCAGAACTAATTAAATTGGGCAATTAAACTTTGCGCAAATGAAAGTTTGGTTTAGGATAATTGTGAACATATCAAACTTGGACTTATTGCTAGTTTAATCTGTTAGTTCTCGCAAACGGAAGTTTGGTTTGCTGCACTTAGACTTAGAGAATTATCGCAAAGGAATTTGGTTAATTCTATATCTGTGTTTTGAGTTCTAGAACTGTGCTTAATTAGATCCTTGCTGAATGAACTGTCTGCTAGTCTGATTTCCTGAGAATACCCTAGGTTTGACGCTTTTAATTACTTGCTTTCACAACCAATAATCTCTGCTACTGATTTACTTTCTTGCACTGTTTTCAATACAATCACATTGCTTATTTCTAGTGTTCATTCCCTACAGTTTGATTCTCTTAAGACCAAGTGTCCCTGTGGATTCGATAACCCTATATACTACTTTGACATTGCTGTACACTTGCAGTTTAGTATAGGGATTAATTCTTGACCTATCATGAACCTACAGGGTCACACACCTAAGCAAGTTGGATATACTCTGCATGGGATAGATCATTGGCATATGGTCTAATCGATGTGTATTGGATACGCATCGAATTGAGTTTCAAAGAGGTGTATCGATCGACACCATTAGGTGCGTCGGTCGATACAAGACTTGTGTCGATCGACACCAATGGATGTGTCGGTCGACACAGTGGCAAAACCGAAACTGATGTTTCGGTTTATGAGAGAGTCGATATATAAGTGATCTTATGATTCTCGACCTAAATGATGAGAGCGCCGCCCAGACAGTTTTCTGAGACAAAAAAAACAGAAGCTCTTCCTCTAGAAACTAAGGTCCCAAAGAGATCCGAGCACCGGCGCTAGCAACCCGGCGGATTCCAGCTTGTGTGCGTGTGGACTACGATAGAGGCGCATCATCTGAGGCGCAGTAGATCTCGTATTACCTGATCCATCTTCCGCTGCCAAACACCAGGTAATCACGAGGTGAGATCATGATTCAATTAACTAGACCCTAGATCCTAGGCTATCGGGAACTCGCGAGAATTCTGAATCTGTAGAATTGGCTCGGATTCCCAACAGCTCTCTCCTACAGGATAAAGGTTGAAAACTGACTAAGACAAGATGAGAGAATGGGAGTGTGAAATCTAGCCATAAAAATCTGGATGGCCAAACGCATGAATCAACACATGAGTTAAGGATACATTATGGTCCAAGCACTGTGTCAGAAGGTACAAAGAAAGTCTTATAAAAATCTGCAACTTAAATATTTCTAAAGCCAGTTGATGCCTCTGTAGGTGGTGTTCATTATTAAATGCAGATATTCCCATAAAACTTATGATTTGGATGTGGATGTATTTGAATTGGTTATATGTGAGCTTACTTTAACTCTTGAGAAAGAATAAAATGGTATGTCGCAGTAAACCAGATTGGTACAGGAAATCAATTTCAAATTGAACCAGACGTATCCATTGCTGAACCGGGAATGCTAGAAGACAAAATATGAGATGTTAAAGAGTCACAAGTATAAGTTCGCGGCAAAGGATGAAGAGACTATTCACTTCTTGTTCATCTTCGAGAAACCCTAAAAAGAGCGATTGGCAGTACGATTTGACCGAACCACCAAGAACTCCGAGAAGATAAACCCCACTCAAATCGAGTGTCCGATGACACATGGAACCGAGAGAGATGTTCAATCTGCCAAAGCCGTCACCCCAGAAGAACTCAATCCGCTTGCTATTGTTGTGTATCAAGGAAAGGCTTTGACCGAAAACAGTGATGCTCCAGAGCACGAGAAGACATCGACAGAAGGAGAGAACCTCGGTTCTCAAACAAATTAGGCTGAAATAGGAAGGACTGAGGCTAGGAAAAGTGATACAGGGATTGAGACAGCCACTGATTCGGTTCAAATGGCTCAAGAACCAGTTCTGGATGAAGAAAAGCTGACGAACATCACTAGATCTGGAAAATCGAAGAGCAGGAAGAAGATGAAAAGTCAGGTTGATCTGGCGATGGCTGAAGACTCAAAGAAAGGAAAGAAGAAACTGATTGAGATCCCTTCTGAAGAAACTGAGTCCGGCGGGTATGAATCTGCAACCCAAATCTCGGTGCACAAACAGTCCGAACGAGCAACCCGTCTGTAGACAAAAAAGAGGAAGCATTTTCCGGAGCAGAAAGAGTCCAAAGTCAAAACTTCTTATGGGAGGCCGATGATATCCAAGAAGATCAAAGTCTCTACATCCTTGGACCAAGAAAGGTATAAACTCTTTGAAACTAGGGGTATATTGCCTTAACGCTTAGTAGACATGAATGAAGAAGATAAATGGGGATATTTGGCACTGATCAAGGATGGAAACTTAGTATCAACTGTGACTGGGCTAGCTGGGTACGTCAAGGAACATATTCGTGAATTTTATGCAGCTTTACCCACAGTGAAAGTGGAAAACTCAGTTGAGAAAGTAGTTGTCTGGTTTAGAGGATATCCGTATGAGCTTTCTCCAGCTGCGATCAACGAGTCTTTGGGTCTTCAAGAACTGAATGAAGAAGAAATAAGGGCAGACATTGAAGCTGAGACAGAGAGTATGGAGACAGTTGCTATGTTTCTCAGTGAAGGAAAGACAGGATGGAAGGACCTCACTGCTACATGACTTCCACCATGTTATGCAGCCTTGAGTGTGCTTTCGGCCTACAACTGGATTCTTTCTACCCATAAGCACTACCTCTCTGAATAAAGGGCAAGGCTAATCTACAAGATTTCTCAAGGAATAAAAACAGATGTTGGGAGGATGATGTTTAAGCATATCTTATCTCTATGAATTGTTAAAGACTCAGACTCTCGGTGGCTGATGTTTCCAAGGGTCATCACTGGGCTCATGAAGGTTCAGCATGCATCTACAATGCTTAAAGGAGAAAATGTCACTGCTCCAATCTACTACAAGAAGGACGCACGATCTGGTGAAGCATTTGTCAAGACCGAGGAGTCCAAGTCTGCTAAGAAGAAGGCTGTGAGTGCTAGCCCAAGGACACATACACCACCACGTGCCAGCTCCAGTGCATCAGCTCGACGATCCTCGACTCAAACAATGCAGGAGATTGTGAGTCTTGGATCAGTTCGTGTCCCGGTTGGAAGTTGTAGTCCCCGTGCAGCAAGAGAAACAGTTGAGGATACTGCCAAGGCACTTCAGACCTTCTCTGAGATGATACAACGCCTTCTTCGAGCCATGCCAGGTAAGACTCTTTCGCTTTAATGAGTTCCTTAGCTACTAACATTGTGTTTTTAACATTGTGTGCTATCAAGCAGGGGGAGAAGAGGATAGTGGCTAAAATGATTTAAGCAAGGATTGTGGGGGAGTGAAGCCGGTTGATTATTAGATGTTTCTTTTTGATTTTTGGAAATCGGTTTCACTTGGGAACAAGTCTAGTATTATGGGGGATTTGTTTCTGTAGTATGTTTCTGTAGTACTATGCCTCATCGTTTTGGTTATGGTTGGACTACAAAAACTCTTTTCTTAATCTCATGTTTATGTTTATGGAACAAGTATTTGAGGTTAAGAAATCCAATCAAAAATACATATGTTCAAAATACGACTTGTTCTTTGTGTTGTAGTGATCTGGTTGTTATGCAGATAACACAATCCTAAAAAGGGGGAGATTGAAGATACAGCCCAGTCACTCCATGTATCAGTCAGAAATAGCTCAAGCAGTGACACACGCGAGCAGAGTGTGAAGTACATCACGAAGAGCGAATGGGATGACTCGATTATGAGCTGGAGCTGATGTGGACGATCCGAGAAGTATGGCTGAGCTAGACATACATCTTGGAGAATATCAGAACGAGGATTTAAAAAAGATTTTATGGATTCTTAAATCTAAGGGGATTAGAGATTTTGTGTTTATCTCTAAGAGGATAAGGTTTATCTTCTTGAGGGGTTTGAGCTAACTAGGTTAGCGATCCTATCATGTATAAATAGGAGAGCTTCTGCCGTGTATAGGGCAAGCGTTTTCATAGAGAGAGAATTTGTGAGAACTCAAGTGATCAAGTGTAGATCATTGAGTTTGAGAGATTAGATTGAGAATAGGTGTTAATAAAAGCAAGTTTTCAGAACAAAAGTGTGTGTTACGTCTCATTACTCTGAAAAAACACATAGCCTTACGTTTTCAGCCAGTACACATAACATAAGCCATAGGTATATTTTTGTAGTTTGTGTTAACAAATCGGCTGACTTTAATTTGTTGTGAATCAGTGGCTTCAAGATCTTAAGAATAGGTGTTAACTATTCCTTTCTGTTAATTGAGTTTCTTATTCTTTATAACCTTATATAAAGACACGACCATTCATTTCTCTCCACACAAATAATTAATAAAATAATGAACCGAAAATTCTACATAACTTAAATAATCTAGATTATCGTGTATTTGACAGTTCCCTAGATAATCACCTGTCCACTAATGTCGGTTGCGTGTGTGTGCAGAAAGGCGAATATAGACCCTATATGTTAAGTAGTAATTATTAACCTACTTTATGTCAAATCTTGCTAACATAGACATTATGTCCTGTAAGATTTTGTTAGATATGAATATTGTCATGCAAGATTTTGTTTTTTGCAAAGGGTTAATATTCATCCTAAGGAAAGTTGGGGATATACAAAGAGTAAAAATAGTAAAACTTCAGTGGAATAAATAGAGTAAATACTAGATGAATTAATATAGTGGTAGAGAAAGTTAGGCCATCTCCAAGGTGACACTATAACACTATATTTGGTATGAAAATCACTCCAATGGGACACTATACTTGACACTATATCTTTTTTTAGTGTTTTGTGAATAGTGTCACACTATATTTTTTGTAACACTATTCACAACACTAAACATTAATACAACACTAAACTTTAAAATATTGTGGTTCGAATATACTAATTCTGATAATTAATACGATATAATTTTTTCACTATTTATAATTATTGATTGTAATCTTCTTTGGAAAACCGATTTTAATGTTATGTTTAACTTATGATAAAGTTACATAGATTTCTATGAACATATAGATGGTTTCTATGAACGTATGTATATTACATATGAACCTAAAAATTTGTCTTTATATTACTATTTATTAAACTTATTAAAAGAAGAATAGCTTAAAATATAAAAATAAAGTAATTGAGAATATTTTTATAGTGTGATATTTGGTGTTAAGGTTGAAGTTGAATGTTGTTTTTACACTATAACACCAAGTTTGGAATTAGAGGAGAGGAAGAAATCCTAATGCAACTCTTTATTTTTTATTGTAAAAGTGAATCCTACAATATTCTATTAAAAGTTAAATAAAATATCAAATGGATGATTGATAGAGGAACACAACATATCTTGCTACACGAAACCTAAGATCTTTAAACATCTAATTAAAGAGTTACAAGTGTGAGAGCAAGTGTCAAACATTAGTTCTTTAATATGTCATGTGTATCACATTAGTTCATGACTAGCCATTAAATGACACCAATAAATCATTATGTGCATGGGGAATCGATAAGATAGTTACATTGATCGATACCAAAGTTAATGTACAGGTAAATTTAATTAAGGCCCGTGAAACCCAATATATTAATGGCGCCTAAATTACCATAAACCACCAGTACGCTAACCATTATGACCTCTCTCAAATTCAGAGATTTCTCAAATTCCTTTCGTCTTACGTTTATTTCTCAATAGAAAATCTATTGAATAAAAAACAATGGCACAAAGGCAATACCAATTCCTTTCGGAGATCAACAAGTCAACGTCAAAATGGAGTTTGAGATTGAAGGTCTTTTGGTTTTGGATGTATTAAGGGGTCTTCTCCGGAAAAACCATCAAAATAGTTTTGGTGGATGAACCAGTTATCTCTCCAGCATTGTTCTTGCGCTGTATAAAGTTTATATCTTACGCTGTGTAAACTTTTGTTATTACGCTGTTTAAATTTTAAAGTTTTGCACTTTTTAATGATATGGCCAAAGGATAGAAAGCTGGTGGAATCTGAGTGCCAGAAGGTACAATGGGATAATGTTCATATCCTTTATAGGCCAATGTTTGGCCGCTTGACAGATAGTTTATTCTCTCTGTGTCGAATCAGTTCGAGTGTAATCTGAAAAATTTCATTCCCTAATGGCCAACACTACTTAGTCTTAAAGCCTATACATGGCGTTTCAAATGGCATTATAACTATCACATATCCATTCATTATAGTTTTTGTTTAAAGGTCACAAGTTTTATAAGACTTTATTGTTTTAATATGATTTGGTTATGGATTTTTTTTTGGTGTTTTATTGGTTTGAGATATAAATTTGATTGGTGTTGTTCTTGAAATTGATGGCTTCGTAAGAGATTCAGTGGCTAGTGCAAATGATTTGGAAACTTATTCCTTGAGGCGTCTTCAAGTAAAATTCACAATTAGAGATTGGAGTAAGTATAACTTCTATTTATTTCATGTCGAATATTCTTAGAACGTCTGAAAGCTTATTTGTAGTATATATTGGTAGAAACAAGTCATTGGATTGTGTGGCCAATGTCGATCTTGTTGTTAGGCTGGTTAGGGCATGGGGAAAAAGTCCGAACGGGATATTGTTATGCTTATTATAGTGCTTTAGTATCATCAATAGCAGTGGTGGTATAATGAAATTTCAAACCTTTTCTAAAAAAATTCCAGTTATTGTATAATTTCTTGTTGATTAGAGTTGGTGAGGTTTGAGGCAATTAAACGAGTCTCTAAAATATGTTTTGATGCGTATAAAGTTGAAGAGTTCCGTGATTTTGTCCAAATGTATTTATCTAATAACTCATAATCATATAGTATAGATGTCTATGTTTTTTGGGGGGATTTTTGTGTTATTGTTTTAATATGATTTTTTTTTTGTTCAGGTACCCTAAACCTCTATGTTAAGAATGCTGGGTGTGGTTTGTTGGATTTACGAGATGAAGAACATACTTATGGTTTATGAATTTAAATTAAATTTGTATTTATAACTTGCACTTTGTGTATAGTTTTCTTTGGTATTTCCATTTTTGTCAACATGGTTTTCTTTAGTAATTTAGTATTTTAATCGTATTGGATGATATCGAGAAATTGAAAAAACCAATGATGACCATAGTATTTAAAAACATAATTGGTTTGGCAAAAACTAATAATGATGTAATTGGTACTTGTGATATTTTAAAATTTTGTTCAATGAAATTAAAAATAAAAGATTATGTAGAATTATAAAATTTTATTATTTAGGAAATTCCTCGCATCGGCGCGGTTCCAAAACCAAGTGTCATGGTAAATTATCATTAACCGATCGAAATAGCCTAACCAGCATAACCTCGCTAAAATTCATACAGTCTCTTCCTTTCCGCCGTCGAAATACCCTAACCATCAAAAACTCAAAAGTTTTGCTCTCCTATCGCAGAGAAAACATAGACGACAATAGAAATGGATAAGGGAAAGGCGAGAACCTCTTCACTCCCTTCATCATTTCTGATTTTGATTCTTGTCTTATCTATTTAATCATTTTTCTTCCGTTGATCTTCTCATGCCAATGTGTTTACACTAGGAAAAAATAGCTATCCGTAACCTATAAAAAATCCGATTATGAAGCATTAGATACTCTATGTTCAAACTTCAATATTAATGTTTACGTCTTATTTAAATTACAATATGTTTATTTTCAGAAATATTCACTACAGGGAAATCGGGTATTCATAGCGTCGCCTTATAGCGTTTATATATGTTGTGCTATGTTTAAGTTTTTAATAGCGTTCAATTTTTGTAAACGCTACGAAAATGTCATTTTTTTAAAAAAGGTGACGCGTAGAATACATAGCAATTACATAATTTAAAACGTTGTCGAAATTGGTAGCGGGAAAAAAAATTGTCCCGGTAAAAGACTTAATGAAATTTTCAGAATCGTCTTCACTCTCCCTCTAATCTCACAAACAGAAAATCTTGTGCTCTATTACCGTCGAGTTTCTGCTACCCATTTCGATCGATCTTCGATATCTGAAGGTTTGTATTTGGCTCTGGCTGTTCAATTTCATATAGATTTAGGGTTTACAAACTATAACTCGAGGTTCAGGGATGTGATTTTCGTGAAAAAAAGTTTGGGAATTTTACAGGTTTTTGTTTCAATTTGGGGATAATTTATTATGATTACTGTTTCATTTAGGTGTTTCGATGTCCTTTCATGATAGTTTACAACAGTTTCAGGTGAAACATGAAAAAGCAGCAGACAACTAACGTAGATTTACGTCGAAGTAAGCGCAAACAAGGTGCAGATGCGAGTGTTGAGCCATTGAAGACTGAGCCAAGACGCAAGAGGAAATGATCAAACGGTTGAAGAAACAACAATTGTTATGCTGACTGCTACTCAGAATTCTGCAGTGGTAGATGAGCCTCTTGAACAAAATTTAGATAAAGAAGAAGAATCGCCAGGCGAAGGAGAATCATCAGGAGAAGGAGAATCACCAGAGAATGAAGGAGAATCAGCAGAAAAAGAAGCAGAATCTCCAGAAAAAGAAGGAGAAGCAGCAGAGAAAGAAGACAAAATACACGAAGATGAAGCAATGGTGGAGAAGGCTAACAATACAAAAGATAAGCAGCATCAAAATGAACCAGGTCAAGGTGAGCAGCCAGAGACCAAGACAAAGAGACGAAGAGGGCGCACTAGGATGAGTAAAGTGGCTAAAAACTTGGAAGACAAGGTTGAAGTTGAATTTATATCTCTCGGGGAACATGTAGGGGAAGGATCAGTAACACTTTCCTCATTTCTTGGGCCTCTTGTGAGAGAGCATGTACCAGTCCTTCTTGGAGATTGGATACAACTTGACGAACAGACCAGGGAGACAATGTGGGAGGAAATTCAGGTATTATTTCTAACCTCAAATATGTAAATTAACTTATACCGTCATGTTAAGTTCTGGAAACTTTTGTAGGCGAGGTTCAAATTGACAGAACAGTGGCAAAAAGAAAGTGTGTTAAAACAGATGGGATGTATATGGAGGTCTTCAAAGTCAAGGCTTGTTAGTCTAGTGCGATCTATAGGGAGTAAGGAACAACTTCTTAACTTAAAACCAAGCAATGTTCAATCTGTGTCAGCGTGGATGAACTGGGTTAAGTTCAAGAAAGGCAAAGATTTTAAGGTTGTTTAAGGTTAAACCATATTCTGAAAAGATGTTTGCATATGTAGAATTATAATCTTACTGTTTGGTTTTATTTGAAGGTCCAAAATGACAAATACAGGGAATTGAGGAGAACTCAGATTCCACACACCACTAGTCGCAAGGGAATGGTTCGATTGGCTCATGAAATGGTAGGTTTCTATTAATTCTAGTATTATCTATAAGTCAGAGAGTTAAATAAAGTTCTAGGTACTTGTGATAACAGTAATCTTGTTTTGTCTATTTTAGAAGAAAAACAGTTCAGACCCCACAAAGTGACTAGGAGTAAGGTATGGATAGCAGGACACACACATTCAGATGGGAGACCTGTGAGGCCTGAACATGAAGAGACTATTGTAAACATTCTACATCTTTTACTGTATTATTTTTTCTTTTTTTACTGTCTTATGATATTACTCTCTTAATACTTGAAATTAGGAACAAATCAAAATGATTGACAGTGAAATGGACTCCATTGAGAGTATTAGTGTTAAGGATGATGCTGTGAGTCAGGTCCTAGGAAAAGATAAACCGGGTAGAATTAGAGGAATAGGCAGAGGGATAACTGCTACGAAGATAGCAATCATGCAGGCCAGAGATACATATGTAATGAAGCTTGAAGCTAAACAAGTAGAATTGCAAGATGCAGTTCGTGATTTGCATGATGTAGTTCGTGGATTAAATGTTTCAAAAAAAGTAAGTTAACACCAATTTTCTTACTATGAAGTTATGAGTTTGAATTTACAATCATCTATGATTAAATTTTCCTTTTCTTTTACTCTCAGAATTAACCTCAAGGTGTCTCCAATTCTGAGGTCAGTGATATTAGCAAAGGACTTAGGTGTCAGATTTTAGACTGGTGTTCAGTGGAGGATGTTGTGATCGGAGAAGGTGAATTCTGTTCAGCTGAACCAACATACAAAATTGGACGTATTCCACTTGGTATGCATGCCGCTGCTATAACAGTAACGTCTGCTATAATGAAAACGCACCTGCCTGGTGACCTACAACATCTGTTACCACACTTGGCCAAGCCACTGGAGTGAAAATTGCATGGCATCTTGATAAGCTCATTCTAGATGAAGTGGAATCCTCAGCAAATAATAAGACTGCAGATTCAATGGTAAGTTTTAATAATCTCATTGTAGATGAATTGTAATCATAATCAAGTGTTTCTTCTATATTTTTTTTAAATGCCTTTGTAGGCTTCAGATGCAACAGGCGATAAAATCTTAATCTATGATTGGTCAAAGGAAGGTGAAATTATTGCTGAGGGTCGTCTCGATTCAACTGACCCAAAAAAATTGGTAAACAACATTCCTTTGGGTCATGCTGCTGCTATTGTCAAAGTGGATGTGGTACATAATGATAATGGTTCTCTATGGAGACCAAATGCGGAAATGTTGACGATTGGTGATGCACTCGGTAAGCGTATCCCGTGGCCTTTCCATAAGATTAGTATGACTAATGTAGAAGCAAGCAGAGACGAACTGATGCAGAAAATTGGAACTCATCCAGTAATACTCTAAACA
Source organism: Orychophragmus violaceus (assembly GCA_030180135.1). Lineage (NCBI taxonomy): Eukaryota > Viridiplantae > Streptophyta > Magnoliopsida > Brassicales > Brassicaceae > Orychophragmus > Orychophragmus violaceus. Next base: position 74,327,680 of record CM058231.1, read on the forward strand.
TTATCTCTTGAATATGGTATGCTAGATTCTCTTTCTGTTGACAAATGATTTGTTATATGGACTTTTCTTTGTAGAGTGCGAGTAACAGCTCTAACACCAGCAAGAATGAGAGAAAGAAATGCACCCTGTTAGATTGCAAAGGATCTGGGCAAAAGGTTGCAGAAGGTCGTGTTTGTTCAAGCAATCCAGATGATGTAGTTAATTTTGTCCGGTTGGGCCCCAATGCTAGCAAGGTATGGGTTGATTTTCCTCTGATTGAGGATGCACCACTTTGGAGAGCAAATTCAGAACTTCAAATCATTGCTGATGCTCAAGGAAGTATAATAGCTTGGCCAAATGACAAACTCCTTTACATATGAATTCTGAAGAAATATTGTTAATGTTTAACTTATGTTTGTGTTTTTAATTCTTTAAAACTTACGTTATTTAGTTATAATATCTGTTAAATCTACATATGTACACTGTTAGATTTCTAGTTAAATCAGATATTGTAACTCGATTTTGGAGGGAAACATAACTAACGCAAACGGGTTGACCCGCTGGAATTCGGACAAGGACGCAGATCTTAATTGATCTGGACCGTTCATCTATTTTTTTCCCCAGTTTTAAAATATTTTAAACCAAATATACGTCTTAGGGTTCGGATTGTTCATTTTAGTCACAAGAAGAAAACCAAAGGTCAAATCACTAAACAAATGGATTCGTCTAGAAGATTTCTCCGTGGAGGTTCATCCAGAGCAAGATCCGATCGGCGTGCAAGGAGATTTAATCGTCGAGACGGTGGTGTAATTGATCTTCCGACTGAAATTCTCCAATCAATCATGTTGCATGTCTCTCGATCGTTCTGTGACCTTGTGGTTGCTAGAGCTTCCATTCGGACCTTACGGAGGGTGACTAACGATGAAGCTTTCCTAAGAGAGGTCGATCTCTTCACCATGCAGTTCTCTAATCGGCTCGAAGACGGTATTAGGGATTTTAGAATCGTATGTCACCATCGTGGTAATCTTTCAGCCCTTTTCTTACAAGGTTGTTCCGAGTTTTTCCTCCATGGTAACTTAGAAATCGGAATTACCATCATTCGTGAAGCGGCTGTTAGTGGGTATGAACTTGCAATTTAAGGCGTATTATGTCTCCTGATATCGAAGTTGATTTAAAATTGATTAATCCTAGTCGCGATTTAGTTCGACGGATGAGGTCTCGAGTTGATGCCTCAAACGTTCGTTATTGGGGATCTAATGAAGTTTTACCAGATTTGTTCGTGCAACGAGTAGGTGCTTTTGATTATGGAGTTATTAGCAGGTGTGGATGCACAACCGTGAATGGGTGGTATTATTACTGGGAGGAGGCTGTTAAAGATCCTTCTATGTGTGATTTGTGTTTCTACACAATCCATGCATTTGGTTTTGCTAGAATTTTCCCGGAAAGAGTTCTTGAATGGCCTATGAGGGTTTATAATTAGTCAATCTCTTTTTACTATATCTGTCTTTGTTGTTTAAGGTATGCAGAAACTTTGATGTTTGTTCTTTTTATTATTTAGTATTTTGGTATTGTAAGGACAAAACAAGGTGTTTAATATATATTTTGGTGTTCTGGATGATTGCATATGAGGATTTGAATGTTGTTTCCATTTTACTCGATATCAAACTGATTACTATAACTATAATACATCCTATAGAGTTTTGAATATTTTATAAACCCTAAACCCTAAAGTACAACCCAATTGTTAAGACAATACATCCTATAGAGTTTTGAATACATTCTAAACCCTAAAACCTAAATTAAAACCCAATTGTTAAGACAATACATTCTATAGAGTTTTGAATACATTCTATACATTCTGAACCCTAAATTACAACCCAATAGTTAAAACAATACATTCTATATAAAGAGTTTTGAATACATTCTATACATTCTAAACCCTAAATTACAACCCAATTAATTGTTAAGACAATACATTCTATAGAGGTTTGAATATATAGACCCTAAACCCTAAACCCGTAATCTTTGTGTTGGAGCTCATTAAAGTAAATTTTAAGAATCTTATTAGTATAGATGATTTTTTTTAGAGTTTAGTCCTATGAGTAAAAATATGTAGATTTCATATTTCAGTTTTAGATTTTAAATAGATTTACAAACTCAATAATATCCAAACTTTTTAAATAACATAAGATTTTGAATAGAATTTTAAAATTCTTAAACCAATAACAATGGATTTTACTAAGTTTTTTAAAATCCATAAACCAATAACAACAATGGAATTTTAAGAATTTAAGAATTCTTTAGAATTCCTCTATGAATAACCCCTCCTAATACTTAAAGTAACCAAAATAGTTTAACATTAACAACCAATTAGAAGAGCTTGCTAAGATCACCATCTAAGAGCGTTCGATCAGTTTCGCCATCTCCATCAAACCGTCCATTTTTTTACTCGATACACTTATATCTCTATTAGGAAAACGAATCGGCTCTATGTACCCTAACCCTCTCCGACGTCTGCAACTATTTCTTGTGCTCTCTTTTAATCTCTCTAATATCTCTATTAATCTCTTTTGGGATTTAACCTCTTGAATCGATTTGGATGAAGGAACTATTTGTCGGAGCCGCAAGAAGTAGTGATTGAATAGAGGTACTACTGATCTTACGAATTGTTTTAAACCTTTTTAATCTTCTTTGATACAATTCCTTTCCATTTCTATCTGGTTTCTTTTTGTTTGTTTTTTTCCGATTATTCGATAGTTTCTAACTTTTAAATCGTCCTTCTCTTTGACATTGTAGGAACTGCTTATTACAATGAAACGTCCTAAAGAACAAGGACAGTGCTCCAAAGGAAAGGCTCTTAGACTAAAAGAATGGTTGTAAATCTCAGTTGCTTGTTTAACTTTGTTATATGGTTATGTATTGGCTTTGTTAATCTTCTCAAACTTTTGTATGATTGGAACAAGTACAGAGCAATCTTTTGCTGAGGATTTTTATTCCCATTTTGATTTTTCATATTATTAAACAAGATAATAGAGATAAATAATCAAATACAATTTACATTAAAATCAATAAATAATCAAATTCAATTCAATTTTCTCGACAAAATCAACAAATACAAAAAAAATACTATTGCAAAAATAAAACTCTATTTTTTATCCGGTAAATTATTATTGCAGATATAAAACGCTATTCTAGAGTAGTATATAGCGAATAAATAAACGATGTATTAAAAAAATATAGCATTTTTAAAAACGCCATAAAAATTGGGTAAAGTACAAACTATAACAGATAAATAAACGATGTATTAAGAAAACAAACCAATAACGTTTTCAAATACGCTATCTAAAATATTATGTAATCTGATATAAGTAGCAATTATAGCGTTAAATAACAAAATAATAACAGAAAGAAAGCGCTATTGTATAATATACAATTGCACTTAAAGAAACGCTATCGTATACCTAACTATCGTAGCATAATGTAAAAGCGCTACAATAGGTCTTGGACCTATTGTCGCGGGGGCAGACACAACGTTTCTAAATACGCTGCGATAGGATTAGATAGCGTTTTGCGGACGCTATGAATACCCGATTTTCCTGTAGTGATTGTACCATTGAGTTTGATGGAGCTTCAAAAGGAAACCATGGAAGAGCTGGTTTAGGAGTTGTTCTGCGTTATTCAGATGGAATTGTCATCTCCTTCTACAATGAAGGATTAGACAATACAACAAACAACGTTGCCGAATATAGAGGTTTGAATCGTGGTTTGTAATCTGTTTTAGAAAAATATTACACACACGTGAGGGCCTATGGAGACTCTCAGCTTGTTGTTAAACAGGTCAGTTGATTTACAACTAATGCTTGTTTTCTCTTTTGAATCTTTATCTTTAGACTTTGTGATAGCTATCATTAAACAAATACGGGGTGAATGGCAAGTCAAAAACCTGAAAATGATTGAGCAGTATAATCAGGCAAAAGAGTTTACCAGCCAATTCAAGCCATTCGATATTGAACATATTCCTAGTGTATTGCACATATCCTTTTATGTTTTTAACATTTGATTTGTAGATGGCTAAGATTTTCTGGGCTTCAAATTTCCAATTGCGGGAATACATCTCTGAAGCTGATAGCCATGCAAACTACGGGACCCATCTCCAGTGTGAGAAATGAATCTACAATAATGAATTCAATTATATTTTCCCAAAAATTAGTCAAAGTTTGATGTTGTTTTCGATCTTCTATGAAGTGTATTCAGATGGCCAGACTGAAGTGATTCTAGGCAGGAAGTACTACTGAAGTGGAGATATTTGTGTTCTTCATGCTTAGAAGTTAGAAGAACATGTCTTTACGCTTTTCTCATCAGAATAGGTTCCCTTTTGAAGAACAAATCAATATATTTCGGTAAGCAGCATCGAGGATTATGAACTAGATTCATTTACTACCAATCTTTAGTAAGTATATATGCATATAGGGTCCTATCATGCAACAACTATATGAATGCATCAATCAATTATTACTAACAACCAAGCGGCACACAACAGATTAAACAAAATTTCCTAGCATGCATTTAAATTAACCTAACCAGTTCGGGACTAACCGATAATCATCATTAAGCAATCAATACAGTTCAATTAACGGGTATGCAATCCTAGACTACGGCTTTAGGTTCCCGGTCTATATGATTATCTAACTATGATACAGTTAAGCTGACTCATTGTGGATATGCGGACGGACGGATGGACGGATCCCGAGACTGAGAAGTTGAATCCCGAATTTCCCGAACCCCAACACGAACACCTCGAACTACCGAGCCAAGGAATGGCCATTGATGACCAACACGATCTCCGGTGTTGACTGGTGTTGGCCGCGTTGACCGGCTTTGTTAACCGTTGACCGGCGTTGACCAAATCTTGAAACGTTGACCAACTCAACTGAGCCAGCTGAACCAACTAAACCGCCTTGAACCGAAATTAATTGACCGGTTTATCTAACCAGGTCCAAGTCAAACCGTTGAGCGGTTGAACTAGTTTGACCAAATGGGTTTGACCGGTTTAAATAAATCAATCCCATTGCTTGAACCAACCCTAATTCCATCTTGAACCAATGCTAAACCACCCTCCCTTAACTGGCTTGAAGAACAGCGACGAAAAGTTTCTCCGGCGTTGACTGCGATGGTTCGGCGTTGACCGGCGGTTCTTGATGATTTTCGGCGACTGGTGGCGAGCTCCGGCAACTGAGAGTGCTTCTAAGAGCATGGGGAAGATTCTGAGAGGTGAGAGGACAATTCAATCTAGCCAAAGAAGAGAGAGGATCGAAAACCTCGCCGGCAGTGGATCTTCGGCAAGATTCCGGCGACATAGATGGCAAGAGATGGGTGTCGGTTGATGAGGAGAGTAAGGTGATCAAACTGGTGCAAGAGGTGTATGGAGATTCTACAAGGTTTGGAAAATATTGGTGTTGCTTGTTCACCAAGTCTCCATGAACATTAAGAACATTTGAATGTTCTTGGGGCTTTCTTTGAATCTTCAAAGATTTTCTGGGTTTTCAGGTTGCATGGGATGAAAGAGAGAGATAGGGAACAGAGAGAGAGAGAGAGAGAGAGAGAGAGAGAGAGAGAGAGAGAGAGAGAGAGAGAGAGAGAGAGAGAGAGGAGAACCTCGCTAGTGGTGGATCTCCGGCGAGATTCCGGCGACCTCCGGCGACGGCAAGAGATGGGTGGTGGTTGATGAGGAGAGTGAGGTGATCACACTGGTGCAAGAGGTGTATGGAGATTCTACAAGGTTTGGAAGAATATTGTGAGTCTTGAGTCTTTGTGGATTCGACCCCTATATACTATAAATGCATTATGTGCACTTATTGAAACTTTGAGCATAAATTGTTCCTTTCAAATGCTCTACAAATAGGCGGCAAAAACCAGCATCTCTTTCTCCTTATTTTAAGTTGGCTCTTCCCATTGCTATGCATAAGGCCGTCATATGAGCTTTTGGATCGTACGTTCCCTCATAAATATGAATTTTTATTTTGCATGGATCAGAGATCCTTGTTTGAGTGATTCGAGCGGTAAATGGCGTCTTTCGCATTTCCTCCAAGATACGGTCGATCTCAGGTGATACGCTCATCATTTGTGAACTTGTGATCGTGCGCCTTTCATCTCTGCGGAAGTTTGTGCTAGTGTGGCTCGAAGTTCGTTTAGTTCGGCACGACTTGTCACCCTTAATCTTTTCGCTGACTCGTTTTGTTGAGCCCATAAAGCGTCTTCCTCAGCTTTTGTAAGCACTTTTCATTTAATTCAGGAGTGATCTGATACGTCCTAAGCCTTTCTTCTTCATCTCCAGATTGTTCCTTTATTGAGTTTTCGGATAAGGTTTCATATTTGTCTCCATAATCTTCTATGTCGACGTTAATAGTCATCACGGGCCTTCTCGGCCGGATTAGTGGTGGTGGATTCTTTGTTCTGGTTCTGACCGCTGGAAAGGTTCCCTCGTCTACGAATGAATCCTTATCTTCCAAATGGACCGAAAATGATGTCCGATCCCATAGAATTCGAATCTTGTGAGTTCGGCCTAAGTTCATATTTTGTATAACTTATTAATGGCCTAAGGTTCATATTTTGCATTGTTTTATCAATGGCTAGTAAGTCTGAGGGACAATATGCATATTGATTGATCACGTATTTGAAGAGAAAGTGTCGACGAGTTGAAAGTATGCTCGTCACTTGCCCAGTATCGACTGACACATTTCACATGCTGGAAAATATTGGTGTTGCTTGTTCACCAAGTCTCCATGAACATTAAGAACATTTGAATGTTCTTGGGGCTTTCTTTGAATCTTCAAAGATTTTCTGGGTTTTCGGGTTGCATGGGATGAAAGAGAGAGATAGGGAACAGAGAGAGAGAGAGAGAGAGAGAGAGAGAGAGAGAGAGAGAGAGAGAGAGAGAGAGAGAGAGAGAGAGAGAGAGAGAGAGAGAGAGAGGTGAAGTGAATGTGATGGGAAGTGAGGTGAAAGATTCATGAATGAAGTTTTTGCCATGCAAGGGTGCATTGCACCAAAAACTGGTGTGGTGGCGGCAGGGAGAGGAGACACGTGTCTCTGTTGGATTGATTCTGACCGAAAACAATGAACCAATCAGCTTACTCTGGCATGTAACTCTGTTATGTTTCGTTGCTTCGGTTTAGCCGTTTTCGCGTTTAATATTTTTAAAAACCTTTAGCAGATCCCATAAATCCTCGAAGATTCAAAATCAGCTTCTTTATTATTTTATATGAATTTATCAACTTGAATCACCTTATTTGGACTTCTGTAGCTCCGGTTATGGATTTTACAAGATTTCTCCGTTCTAACAGTTTTCGTTCCCAATAGTCCGAAAAATCTGTTTAAACTCCGTTTCCTCCATTTATAGTCTTCTAAATGTTTTCTTTATTTAAAAAGAAACATATTTGGCATGTCTCCGCTTTTGTCTCGTATTTTAGAAAATTACCAAAATGCTCTCATGTAAATTACCATTTTGGCCCTTTTGACCTTTCTTTTTTTCGTTGACCCAATTCATGGAATCAGAGTATTACATTCTTCCCCACTTACAAGAAATCGGTCCCCAAATTCTCCGTCACTAACAGATTTGAATCGGTTCCAACCTTGTCAGTCACTGTACTGAACCGGCTTCGCTACTTTTCTGCTCGCTTACTTACCCACTGAACCAACTTCCAATGCTTACTGATACCAAACCTCTGATTTGCATCAAACTTCCTTACTGATATTCACTCCGCTCGCTTATCCACTGCTTATAACTGATTTGCTTCACTCCGAATTCTGAATTTGTCCGCGTCACCCTTTTTTGCTCTGATTCTCACTTCTGGCTTCCCCACTCGGGGTAGACCTCCACAACCATCCAACATTATTTCGCCTCTCGTGGACACTCTTCAAGAGTCTGTTCACTTCCCTTTACGCTACAAGATTCCAGAACTGCTCCTTTTGATAGCTTCAAGTTAATCCCAATACTGCTGCCGACGCTTTTCCTCTTATCTTTGCTAACGCATCATATTGGCTGCTTCAATTCAACTGCTTCATGCTCCTGGTACCTCGTATTGGATCCCTCATGGCTCGGGTCAACTGTCTCACGGCTTCCTTGTACTTTACTTCACTTTCGGGTTCGGGTTCGGTTTTGTATCCATGTCACATCGTCTATCTTGTCCTGCCCTGACCTACCCTAATCCTAACCTAGCGTCTCCAGCAACACTGAATCGCCCAACAGAGGTGGCAATACGGCTCGCAGGAGAAGCCGCTGGCAGGTGTGCCAGGGGGATGCTGAGTGTGTGCGCTGCGAGATGGTGCGGCGACGTGGTGCGGCTCGGCCATCGGACAGAGACGTGCGGTGTGGCCCTCTCGATCAAAAAGTTGGCAGACAATAGGCAGCACTGGGGGTGGCCGGCTGGGTCCTGGGTCTGGTTTGTTGGGTCCTGGATCTGGCATGCGGGGACCTGGGCCTGTCATCGGGCAGATGGGTGCAAGGTGGCCGTCGTTGCCAGAGACCTGGTATAAATCGGGGAGCGGAGAGGGCTGGTACGGCTCTTGGTATCGTGGATCGACCAGACGGGGACACCAATGAAAGCGGAAGCCCCGAGCTCCACATGTCTACACTGTGGGTACTGAGGCATCTCTGGTGGTGGCGACTCTGATGACTCTGGTGGTGACTTAGATGACTCGGGCGACGAGGATGATGACTGAGACTGAAGACGTGGCTGGTGATGCACGCCAACGCACTGCTCCAAGGCATCGGCGACCATGGCGGTCTGCTCGGGAACGTGACCCTCCCAAATCTGACGCTGATAAGGGTCAACTAGCTCCATATCAAGGTCGAAGCCCGCAGGTAGCGAGCTAAAGACGAAGTCGCCCAATCTGAAAGGCACGGGGACTTCTGGTGCTTCCAGTATAAGGCTCTCGTGGCTCCAGATGAGCGGTCTGCTCCGGTATCTGAGGTGGTAAGGGTGGTAACTCCACATCTGCCAGTCCGAACCAATCTAGGAAGACAACGTACTGATCAGTTGTGTGTACGTCCACTAGCGCTCGTAGAGGTATCGGAGGACTGTCCGATGTGCGCGACTCCCGAGAGTATCAAGGTACAGGTGGCACTTGTTGGAATTTCTAGCAGTTCTAATCAGATTAACAACCCTAGGTATAAATTCCATTCCCTAAGATCTAGGGTTCATGTATATTGAATCTATAGATCTCGAAGTTACCTGGAGATTAGCAGCGGAAGTTTTGCAAGTAATCGAGATCCTTAAGCGCCTCAAGTGTTGCGCCTCTACTGGTATCCACACGCACACAAACTGGAATCCGCCGGGATGCTAGTGCCGTGAGATCGGATCTCTCTGGGATACGTCTGTTTCTGAGAGGTGGCTGCCTTTTTGCTTAAACTTGTGTTCCAGGTCGTGCTTATATCATATATATATAGACCTGGGAAAACCTAATTAATCACCGGACCGAACCGAGATTAATTAAGTCATTAAATCGAAACCAATGTTTCGATCTGCGCCTTGCATCGATCGACACAACACTTGTGTCGATCGACACACTCTCAAAACTCGTATATTAATGTGTATCAAATACACATTAACTTGATCATTACTTTAATGATTATTCCCACATGAAATACATCCAGTCTGCTTAGGTGTGTGACCCTGTAGGATCATATAATACTAGAAATGAGTTATAAACTCATTGATCATAAGTGGTTTCTAGCAAAACATTATGATTACCCAGTATCATACGAATGTCTAATCTCGACAACACAACTATCTCTAGAGTGATTACAAGTGTGATTTCAGGACATTCCCAACAATCTCCCACTTGTACTGGAATCATCTATTCCCATAATCCCTTTGTCTCTATATCTCGATCTGTCATAAGGCAAGATCAATGTCATCCTTATTAAGCCAAAATCATGTTCATCGAACTCCGATTTATATTGACAAGACAAACGACTGACAATCACCTCGTTTGAGTGTGGCCACACATTTCTCAGTATCAAATCTTCGATGGGCCCTGAGATACTTATCTCCTGTTATATAGGAGGGACAAATCCCATCTTGTTCCATCCCTGTTTCTTCACACACTTCATGATACGCCCAATCAATGCCTTTATAGTCACCAGTTACGGCTGACGTTGGACAAGGTTAAAGCGGACCAATTCATATGTAAGAAAACATGATGAACTCAGGTCTAAGGACTATACTCTATAGTCGTAATGAAAACTCTCATGACACTTATATAACTATCCTGTAGAGTTCTCATCAGTGGGTCATGTCCGATCCTGTGTTCTCCAACATATATATATATATGATTGACTTTATACTCTTATTAATGACTCCATGAAACTTAGTCATCAGTCACCTCACATACTAGTCTCACGCGGTTGTTAATGTCCCACTTTAACAACCTTGACCAGGGACTATCATAATTTATGTCATTTATCACTTATAGGGTTTCATGATCAAGTCACATACTTGATGACCTATAAAATGTCATAAATTACTTTGGGACTATTATTTAATAACATAATTAAATAATATTGATGTCAGAATTCATTAACATAATCAAATTATGTTTTCATGAACATCATATCATAACTAAAATCAATAACAACAACTCCCACTAAAATTAAGATCATATCTTAAGACATCTAATGCCTGTAGTAGTTGTCTGAACCTCATTCGCTCTTGCTCAGCGTGTGTCGAATGACACTGCGTCTTGCTAAGAGTAATGCCATGTTTTGTTGGCATGAAGCCCTTTCTTGGAATCATGCACACTGGACATGTGCAAGACCTTATCAATATAAGCCTCTGGACACAATCCAATTAGCTTGTTCAATCTATCTCTATAGATTCTCATTCCAAGAATGTTTACTGTTTCTCCCATAATTTTTCATCGAAAAACAACTTTCGAGTCAAGTCTTAACAGACTGAAACAATGGAATTTCATTTCCGAGAAGCAGTATGTTATCAACATACAATACTAGAAATGTGACTGCGCTCCCACTAGTCATCTTGTAAACACATGGTTCCTCTTCGTTCCTGATGAAGTCAAACCTTTTGACTGCTTCACCAAGACGAAGATTCCAACTCCGAGATGCTTGCTTCAATTCGTCAGGCCCGTCACTTTCAATGATCAACAGATCATGGCAATTGGTTACGAGAAATTCACATTTCTCGGGTTCGTGACGGATCCTTTCGGATCTGCGAGCTTCAAGTTTGTGTAAAAGTCACGCATATATCTCATATATAGACTTTTACCACGACCTAAGTAACCAAGATTTAAACCGCAGTTAATTAAGTCATAAACCAAAATCAATATTTTGATTCGCGATCTGTGTCGATCGATACACCATTGTGTCGATCGACACTTCCTCAGAAACTCGCCATTTGAATGTATATCGAATATACACTCACCAGATCCTTTGAAAACTTTATGCACCACAGGTGCAGGTTCTACAACTCTTTGTAGATCCAACTGCTGTTCTTCCTCATCAGGTTGAGCAGCCTCTTGTGACTTCTCGAATTTCTTCGAGTTGTACTTTTACTCCCACTGTTCTTCTTGGAAAGAAAGTCTTTCTCAAGAAAACATATTTCCGAGCAACAAACATTTTGTTCTCGGACCGGTTGTAAAAGTAACATGCCTTGGTCTCCTTAGGATAACCAATGAAGTAGCATTCATCGGATTTGGGTGCGAACTTATCAGAGATTAAAACGTTTTACATAAGCCTCACAACCCCAAATCTTCATGAAAGACAATTTAGGAACATTTCCAGTCCACATCTTATGCGGTGTCTTTACAACTAATTTTATGGAACCCTATTTAGTGTAAACGCAGACGTTTCTAGAGCGTATTCTTAGAAGGATAATGGAAGATCTAAGTGACTCATCATTGATCGAACCATATCTAATAAAGTCCGATTCAGGAGGAGTGAATTGTGAAACAATTTCACAATCTCTCAGATGATCACTAAATTCTTGACTTAAGTATTCACCTCCATGATCTCATCGTAGAGCTTTAATACTTTTGCCAAATTGATTATGTACTTCATTCTGGAACTCTTTGAACTTTTCAAAGATTCCGACTTATGTCTCATTAATAATACATAACCGTACCTACTGAAATATCAGTAAAGGTAATGAAGTACTGAAAATTTCCTTTAGCACTAGCGCTCATCGGGCCATACACATCCATATGTATAAAGCCCAATAAGCCTCTGGCCCTTTCATTTTGTTCGTTCGCAACCTGTGTCGATCGATACACATCCTGTGTCGATCGATACTACCTTTGTTGAAAGGGGCCTTTGTCGTTTTTCCAATAAACAAGGTTCGCATTTCTCACATGATTCATAATCAAATGAGCCCAAAAGTCCATCACTATGGAGCTTCTGAATCTGTTTCTCATTTATTTGGCCCAAACGACAATGCCAAGGAAAATTTTGATTCGTGTCATTTGACTTGAATCTCTTGGTATTAATGTTATAGTTAGGCACACTTTGTTTTAGAACATAAGATCCATTCTCTAATGGACCGCTACTATAAAACATATCATTGTAATCAAATGAATAACATTTATTCTTAATTTGAAAACTGATATCCTTCCATATCCAAACAAGGAATAGAGATAATGTTTCTGCTCAAAGTAGGTACATAGCAGCAATTTTTAAGTTCTAAACTATGCCAGAAGATAAATACAAACAAATGTTCCCACGGCCAATACAGCAACTCTTGCTCCATTTCCACGCGCAGGTCCACTTGTCCTTTCTCCATAGTCCTACTGTTGCTCAGGCCCTGCATATTTTCACAAAATATGAGCACCACAGCCGGTATCCAATACCCAATAAGTAGAACCATAAGAAGTAACATTTACTTCTATAACATAAATACCTGAAGAAGAAGTCTCGTACGTCTTCTTCATCTTCTCATATTCTTCCAGGAATTTCTTTCAATTTCTTTTCAAAAGCCCATAACCATTACAATAATGGCACTTATCATCTTTAGAAGGACCAGACTTAACCTTAGGAGCATGGTTAGACTCGCTTGGATTCACAATCGAGCTCGTCTTGCCATCACCTTTGGTCTTACCAAGTTTCTTAAACTTATTACCCTTTTGTACCATAAGGACATTTGGGGTATCCTTCTTGATGTTAGGTTCAGCAGTTTTGAGCATCCCATGCAACTCAGTCAAAGTCTTTGTCAAGTTGTTCATGTTATAGTTCATAACAAACTGATCATAGCTTGATGGCAGTGACTGCAGAATGATGTCAGTAGCCAACTCTTGGCTAATGGGACAATCCAGTTTTCCCAGGTTATCAATATAACCCATCATCTTAATGACATGAGGACTAACTGGTTCGTCCTTTTGTAGCTTGCACTCAATTAGAGACTTAACCGTCTGGTATCTCTGAGTTTGTGCCTGCTCCTGAAACATGCTTTTCAGGCCAGTGATCATCTCTATTGGCGACTCCACGTAGTTCATGGTAGCCAACATGAGACAACACACATCAACTACATCATTAGAATGCTTATCCCAAGCATCCTTTTCTGACTGCCAGGCATTTGCTCGGTACTTCTTAGGGAGAACTTTCTCAAGGACATAGTCCTTTTTCTCCTATTTGAGAACAATTCTCAAGTTCCGATACCATTCAAGAAAGTTGGATCCATTTAACTTGTCCTTCTCAAGGACGGATCGCAGGGAGAAATTGTTATAATGGTTTGTACTAGACATAGCTGAAAACAAGGAAGGTTTAGTTATGATGTTCGAGAAATGAGAAATCTTAACTATTAAGAAGACTCGCATTATATTCAAACAATGTTTCCTTAAATGAATATAATGATCCAAGACACATACTTCACTAAACTTGAGTGAGCCACTGGCTATCACCCAAATTTTAGCTATCTAGGTAAGCAACAACTTTGCTAGTTATATCCAATATAACTCTTGGTTGTGGATTGACATCTAATGTCCAATCCACCTGATGTCTCTAAGCCCAAAACGATTTTTATGGCCCAGTCAAGTAAACCAATCTCTTAAGTCATGTAATTGTTGATGTCTTGCACTGCAAGTCCATCAACACGATTACCTCATGTCTTACTCATGTAATTGTGGACACCTTGCACTGCAAATCTATCGCACAATGAAACGAGTCTTGACAGTTGACAAGATCGGGAAGACATCAAGGATTACTTGATGTTTGGTTGAGGAACGGAACCTTTAAAACGTTCAGTTTTATTATCTTTAATTCTTCTAATTAAAATGACTCATCTTGGTTTGGTTCTGTGATTTCAGGTTCAATAACCTAAACCAGCGGATCTTGTGTCGACCGACACTACTTTAGTGTCGATCGATGCAGATTAACCAAAACCAATTTGCGATAACCGATCAATCCAATTGATCCGGTTTTATGATAACCGGTCTGTGTCGATCGACACTACATTAGTGTCGGTCGATGCTAACCTTATCAACTCAATCGCAATAAACTGTTTTAGCGATTTAACCAAGCTAGATAAACGGTCCAATCCAATTGGACCGATTAACCTGACCGTGAGGTCTGTGTCGACCGACACAACTTTTGTGTCGATCGTCACTGTTAGGTTAAACCTAAGTTTTATTCGGGTTATCCTTATGTGTCGATCGACACCGGATTGGCATCGATCGACACAAGGCGATAAACCCTAATCGTTTTCAAGCAAAAAACCTAAACTAGATTACTTTGATTAAAACGAGTTTTAGCATGCTTGTATCAACTATACAGAGATTCAGATTCAACTAATCTAATCAACATGCTACTGATTCAATAGAACCCTAAGGCTCTGATACCACTGTTGGAATTTCTAGCAGTTCTAATCAGATTAGCAACCCTAGGTATAAATTCCATTCCCTAAGATCTAGGGTTCATGTATATTGAATCTATAGATCTCGAAGTTACCTGGAGAAGAGCAGCGGAAGTTTTGCAAGTAATCGAGATCCTTAAGCGCCTCAAGTGTTGTGCCTCTACTGGTATCCACACGCACACAAACTGGAATCCGCCGAGATGCTAGTGCCGGGAGATCGGATCTCTCTGGGATACGTCTGTTTCTGAGAGGTGGCTGCCTTTTTGCTTAAACTTGTGTTCCAGGTCGTGCTTATATCATATATATATAGACCTGGGAAAATCTAATTAATCACCGGACCGAACCGAGATTAATTAATTCATTAAATCGAAACCAATGTTTTGATATGCGCCTTGCATCGATCGACACAACACTTGTGTCGATCGACACACTCTCAAAACTCGTATATTAATGTGTATCAAATACACATTAACTTGATCATTACTTTAATGATTATTCCCACATGAAGTACATCCAGTCTGCTTAGGTGTGTGACCCTGTAGGATCATATAATACTAGAAATGAGTTCTAAACTCATTGATCATAAGTGGTTTCTAGCAAAACATTATGATTACCCAGTATCATACGAATGTCTAATCTCGACAACACAACTATCTCTAGAGTGATTACAAGTGTGATTTCAGGACATTCCCAACAATACTAGTTGGCCATGGTCAGATCTGATGGATCCCTGACTGCTCATGACGATGTAACAACTCCGCACCACACACGCACCACTCACTCCACCCACCTTGGGGCACTCGACTTCAATCAAAACATAGAAAATTGTTAGTACGAATAATACAAAATTCTACTTCCCATCCCTCCCCGGGTTTGACAGAGTGGCTCGGTTTCCTAATGGATGCTTGGGTGACATATCTGACTCGATAAAACACGGAAAAAACCAGAAATGATCCGTTTCGAGACCCATGACGAACCATGCTCTGATACCACCTTTTTGTAACGCTCATCCGTTATCTGTCGACCGACGAGTTGACCGGTCAACAATCAAACAAGAACATGACCAAGTCGAACACGAGCAAGTCAAACGAGAAAAGTTCATCATAAGACAAAGTTAGAGACAGCTCGGTTAGAGACAAAGGCTCGCACTAAACCGTCCTTGACCCCGTTTACCTCGCTTCCACAATACAAAGCTTTCCAACATGTATTGCTTCCCCGAGTTATGTCGGTTCGGACTAAACCAATATATCGTGGAAGCGAATTCATTTCTAAGTAAATAAATGTTTACCTAACGTTTATACAAATAAATTGCCGAAAACATTCAAAACACAATAAAACCAGCGATTAAAAGGCGCCAAATGCTGAACCGAAATACAAAAATGAAATCATCCAATCAACCCCCCCCCCCCCCCACAAGCGATCATGAACCTACACTGAAGACCTCATGCGTCCATCATTGCTAAACATGAATAGCACCAAAAGAGTCTAATGAGCGATCTAAGATCGTCCAGCGAGTCAGTTCCCCATTAACGGCTTCTAATCTATCTAAACTATAATTTTCCGCCCAACACCCCAAAATAACAAGCAAAGGAAAGAAATGGTCTATCATGTACTACCACGACGTGATAAACCCACAACACATAAGCACTTTTAAAAAGGAAGGAAAGATTAAGGAAATCGAATTCATTGCAGCACATGCCCTCGATTTGACTCAATCTATCTATCGCGCATAACGAACTCAACACCAATGGGACCACTAAGCGAACTCGGTAACTTCCACGGATTTAAATAGTCAGCGACGAGGTAACTACAACTACCGATGACTCCGAAACGTAAACACGAAGTCCGACGACCTAGGACACTATTCTCCGTTCATCGAATACACAGTGACTCGGGCTACCCCACGGTAACCTAAGATTCCAGGCAGTCCGGCCCTAGGACATGACCCCATATTCTATGAACCGCACACATACCGGCGTCACTCAGTAGGTTAACGCCATAATCAGAATAACCACCCAAAGGCACACGATCCGATTAGGCAGCTATCCGAGGATCCATTCGGTTGGAAGTACCGAAACGTGTTCAACCTAGCCTTGCAGGATCTAATGCACTTAAAGTCCTAGTGCAGAAAAATAACACGTAGACTCACTGAGACTCTAGCATCAGTCACACAATCATCAAGGTCAACAGAAAATAAACAATACCAAATTATCCCGCAAGCCCTAATTCACGCTATCACCACCGCTCTGACTCGGTGCTATACCAAAGCAGAAACTACAAACTTATTCTATCCCATGACTGGAATAATTGCCAACGCGGACCGCCCAGCCCAACACCGGGGCAATCTAAAAACAGGCATGCACACAGCACAAACAACATCAAAGCAACAAACGCACTCAAGCACACAAGAAAGCCTTTTAAGATTCTTAACGTCTTTTAATTTCGTTTAGTCTGCTACTTTGGATTAGCAGATTGCTAACCCGTAGACGGCTCACCAATTCCTAATTCATTCATTCTCTTTCCTAAGTATCTTTTAATAACTCCGCGAGCTGTCGGTTTAGGATTAGTAAACTTATTAATCCCCCGACATCTCATTGTTCATTAATCTTTATTCATTCATCCTTAACCCGACTATTTAACCTAACCCACCATGTTATTATATTACATATGTTCGTTAAGTTTATTTAATTCACATTTTAATGTTGTCTTAATTCTCGTATATATATATATATATATATATATATTAATTAACCCAGTTCTTTAGTACGTATATATGCATATAGGGTCCTATCATGCAACAACTATATGAATGCATCAATCAGTTATTACTAACAACCTAGCAGCACACAGGAGATTAACCTTCATTACCTAGCATGCATTTAAATTAACCTAACCAGTTCAAGACTAACTAATAATCATCATTAAGAAATCAATACAGTTCAATTAACGGGTATGCAATCCAAAACTACGGCTTTAGGTTCCCGGTATATATGATTATCTAACTATGATACAGTTAAGACGACTCGCAGTGGATATGCGGACAGACGGATGGACGGATCCCGAGTGCGAGCAGCTGAATCCTAAATTTCCCGAACCCCGACACGAACACCTCGAACTTCCGAGCTAAGGAATGGTTGTTTACCGAGCGTTGACCAGCGCTGACCGTGTTGACCGGCTGTGTTGACCGTTGACCGGCGTTGACCAAATCTTGGAACGTTGACCAACCCAACTGAACCAGCTGAGCTAACTAAATCGCCTTGAACCAAAATCAATTGAACGGTTTAGCTAAACTGGTCCAAGTTAAATCGGTTAGCGGTTGAACCAGTTTGACCAAATGGGTTTGACCAGTTTAACTAAACCAATCCCATTGTTTGGACAAACCCAAATTCCATCTTGAACCAATGCTAAACCACCCTCCCTTAACCGGCTTGAAGAACGGCGGCGAAAAGTTTCTCCCATGGCCAAACTCCTACGTTGACCGACGGTTCTCGATGATTTCCGGCGACTGGTGGCGAGCTCCGGCGACTGAGAGTGCTTCTAAGAGTGTTGGGAAGCTTCTGAGAGGTGAGAGGACATTTAAAACTAGCCAAAGAAGAGAGAGAGAGAGAGAGAGAGAGAGAGAGAGAGAGAGAGAGAGAGAGAGAGAGAGAGAGAGAGAGAGAGAGAGAGAGAGAGAGAGAGAGAGAGAGAGAGAGAGAGAGAGAGAGAGAGAGAGAGAGAGAGAAGGAGAACCTCGCTAGTGGTGGATCTCCGGCGAGATTCCGGCGACCTCCGGCGACGGCAAGAGATGGGTGGTGGTTGATGAGGAGAGTGAGGTGATCACACTGGTGCAAGAGGTGTATGGAGATTCTACAAGGTTTGGAAGAATATTGTGAGTCTTGAGTCTTTGTGGATTCGACCCCTATATACTATAAATGCATTATGTGCACTTATTGAAACTTTGAGCATAAATTGTTCCTTTCAAATGCTCTACAAATAGGCGGCAAAAACCAGCATCTCTTTCTCCTTATTTTAAGTTGGCTCTTCCCATTGCTATGCATAAGGCCGTCATATGAGCTTTTGGATCGTACGTTCCCTCATAAATATGAATTTTTATTTTGCATGGATCAGAGATCCTTGTTTGAGTGATTCGAGAGGTAAATGGCGTCTTTCGCATTTCCTCCAAGACACGGTCGATCTCAGGTGATACGCTCATCATTTGTGAACTTGTGATCGTGCGCCTTTCATCTCTGCGGAAGTTTGTGCTAGTGTGGCTCTAAGTTCGTTTAGTTCGGCACGGCTTGTCACCCTTAATCTTTTCGCTGACTCGTTTTGTTGAGCCCATAAAGCGTCTTCCTCAGCTTTTGTAAGCACTTTTCATTTAATTCAGGAGTGATCTGATACGTCCTAAGCCTTTCTTCTTCATCACCAGATTGTTCCTTTATTGAGTTTTCGGATAAGGTTTCATATTTGTCTCCATAATCTTCTATGCCGACGTTAATAGTCATCACGGGCCTTCTCGGCCGGATTAGTGGTGGTGGATTCTTTGTTCTGGTTCTGACCGCTGGAAAGGTTCCCTCGTCTACGAATGAATCCTTATCTTCCAAATGGACCGAAAATGATGTCCGATCCCATAGAATTCGAATCTTGTGAGTTCGGCCTAAGTTCATATTTTGTATAACTTATTAATGGCCTAAGGTTCATATTTTGCATTGTTTTATCAATGGCTAGTAAGTCTGAGGGACAATATGCATATTGATTGATCACGTATTTGAAGAGAAAGTGTCGACGAGTTGAAAGTATGCTCGTCACTTGCCCAGTATCGACTGACACATTTCACATGCTGGTCGATGCCCTTTCTGCTCGAATACGCTTTGCTCGGAAGATGTTCACGCATATGCTTAGCAGCTTCAAGATGTGGATGCCGAGCAGGACTCATTGCGATTGGCTGAGCAGAGAAAACCGTGGGATGTCCGAGGAAAGATTGTTGAGCAGTACACTCATGGATAGAGACTTGACCCGAGCATGATGTACATGCGCGAGTGTTCTCGTCGAGCAAGATATACTTGCGTGAACGCCCCGGATATTGTCAAGCAGGAAGTATGCATCGTCGAGCTGTCTGTGACAGGTGAGATTTCCAAGAAGTACACGGGACATCGGTTCGAACCTTTTGTCGAGCAATATTTGTCAAGCCGAGCAGATATCCACGACGCTGAGAAGCAAGCGGCTGAAAATGCCAATCCGAGCAGTTTAGCATGCTCGGACTGTCCGAGAAATGTGTCCTGCTCGGATCGTCCGAGCAGCTAGCCATGCTCGGACAGTCCGAGCAGCTGACCATGCCCGGATTATCCGAACATGGATTGTCCGATCAGTCAAGCGCACTCGGATTATCCGAGCAGTTGGTCAACTTGGACTATCTGAGCATCTGAGCTTGTTGGTATTTGTCTAGTGGTATGCCCGTTTAAGTGATCCATCCGAACAGTTTGATTGCTCAGAAGTTTAGTTAAGCGGTTTGGTATATTTTATATGAAATGTGATTTATATGAAACGTAGTTATATTTGAACACAACACTTAGTCCATTTTCAACTATTGTTTTCGTCGAGGGGGATTTCGACCCCAACCTCCTCCTTTGTATTTATGTTGATTTATTTCATATATTCATTCGTGTAAGATAAATGAAAAGCTTAAATAAAATGAAGATAAAGATTTACGTCTTTCATTTCACTCAAAAACTTATGTTATTTACAACAGTCTGTATTTATAGTGGAACTTGCAAAACCCTAAGAGCCTTAATCATGTGGCTCAAAACTATCCAACACACAAGGATTCAAAACGGTTGTGTAGTGAGATTTGGGAAAGATGCAGCTTGTATGACGAAGAGGACAACTTATCATAATGAACTCTGTCTGTGATGTCCGTTGCAGACGAGTTAATCTGAGCCGTTGCTTCCTGTCTAATCTCAGCCATTAGTTCTGTTTCGAGCTTCTCTTCTTTTGCTTCTTCTCTGATGGGCTTGTCTACATTGTCGAGGCCCATCTTCTGAATATCATTTGAATCCAAGTTTAACAGATCCTTTTGGCGCCAAACTTCCTTCTTCTTATGTTGAGTATCTTTGAGTTTAACATCCCCCCACCTCAAACTTAGTGTGGGTTCAGCCACACCAAATTTGAAACGTAAATCTTGATAGCTTTGAATTGGTAATGATTTAGTGAATACATCTGCGATCTGAAAAGCAGAGATAATGTGATAGACAATGAGTTTTCCAAGGGCAAATTGCTCTCGCACATAGTGAAAGTGAACTGTAAAGTCTTTTGAGCGTTTGTGCAGAGCTGGATTTGCTGAGAGGTACACGGCCGACAGATTATCACAGTACAGTTCCGGAGGTTTGCTTAGAGAGAGACCAATGTTGAGGAGAAGATTTTCCAACCAAGTAATCTCAGTGGCTGTGTCGGAGAGAGTTCTATACTCAGCTTCAGTCGAACTCTGAGAGACAGTATCATGTTTTTGTGCTGACCAGGAAATAAGGTTTCAGCCTAGAAAGGTACGAAAACCACCGGTTGATCGCCTCGTTTCAGGGCAACCAGCCCAGTCACTGTCGCTATAGGCCCTCAAGGTTGAATCAGTGTTTGCAGTAAAGGAGATGCCGTGATGTGTAGTTCTACGAATGTACCTCAAGATCCCTTTTAGAAGACTGAAATCTGAGGCAGTGGGACAGTGCATCTTTTGGAATATGTAATTCACCGCAAACTGAATGTCGGGTCTTGTGAGAGTAAGATACTGAAGTTTTCAAGCAAACTTCTGAAATAGGTAGGCTCAGGAAATAGCTCCTCCTGTCTAGGGACTTGGTTTAGTTGGAGAGGAAGTGGAATAGGCATAGGAGAGCAATCTGACATCCCAGCTATGTGAAGAAGATCCTCTGCATATTTAGCTTGATTTAGGAGTAAACCGCTTGAGGTAAAATGCGCTTGAATTCCTAAGAAGTAATGAAGGCAACCCAAGTCTTTCATCCTGAACTCTTTGCTGAGAACTTCAAGTAGAGAACATATAAGCAAATCACTACTGCCAGTTAAGATCATGTCATCAACATAAAGTAATAAGAACAGTGTGTCACCAATCTTTTGATAAATAAAAAGAGAGGGATCAAGTTTACTGCAGTAGAAACCAAACTCCAAGAGATATGTACTGAATTTGTTGAACCACTCTCTAGGTGCTTGTTTATGCCCATAGATAGCCTTGTGAAGCTTACAGACAAAGGCTGGATTGTCTTGATTAATGAACCCTGGAGGTTGATGCATGTAGACTATCTCAGAAAAATCACCATGAAGAAAAGCATTCTTTACATCCAACTGCTTGATATCCCACTTGTTGATTACTGCTATGTGAAGAATGGCTCTAACAGTAGGAGATTTAACCACAGGACTATAGGTCTCAAGGTAATCTATTCCCTCTTCTTGTTCAAAGCCTTTTGCCACCAGTCTTGCTTTCAACTTATCCAAAGAGCCGTCTGCTTTTAACTTGGTGCGAAACACCCATTTGCAGCCATGGATGTTCATCTCTGGACTATAAGGAACAAGAGTGTAAGTCTTTGTTTCTTTGAAGGATTCAATTTCTTCAGCCATAGCTCCTGCCCAACTTGTATGCTTCAAAGCAGAGGTCACCGTTTTTGGTTCAACAGGAGTAGAGGTTATTGTATGGAACACATACCGCTTGTTGGGTTTGACAATTCCCAACTTAGACCTGGTGATCATAGGATGAGGACAGGCTGGAATTGGAGCACTGACAGAGGATGAAGTATTACTACTTCTTGTAGCATTAGATCTCTCAAAATTCTGCGTTGAAATAGCAGTACCACTCGGAGCAGGAGTTGCAGAGTGAGAAGCAGAGACCTCGGAAGTACAAGGAGCATTATTCTGATAATTTGCAGACTGGAGAGAGGTAGTTGCAGAGATTTCATTCAGAGGATTAATTCGTAAAGGAGCTCTTTGTTTAGGTGCAGCTGCAACAGATATTTTAGGAACTCTAGGCATGGACACAGTTTCAGACACTGTAGGTCTGATAAAACTCTATTGCCAAGCTGATAGAAGAGGAGAGGTATGGCAGTCATGAAGGTTTGAGTAAACAGTCGCAAATGGAAAGACAAGTTCATCAAATAAGACATGACGGCTGATATAAACTT
Source organism: Orychophragmus violaceus (assembly GCA_030180135.1). Classification (NCBI taxonomy): domain Eukaryota; kingdom Viridiplantae; phylum Streptophyta; class Magnoliopsida; order Brassicales; family Brassicaceae; genus Orychophragmus; species Orychophragmus violaceus. Next base: position 74,350,673 of record CM058231.1, read on the forward strand.
TGCCTTCGGGAGGATAAATACACTTGTAGCCCTTGTACCTTTCATTGTAACCAAGAAATACACACTGAAGTGAACGAGGATCAAGTTTGGATGAGGTATAAGCGCGCAAGGATGGGTAGCAGGCACACCCAAAGATCCTGAGAGCTGAATAATCCGGTTCTTTGTTAAAGAGAGCTTCATAAGGACTCTTGTTGTTTAAAAGAGTTGATGAAAGCAACAGATTACTGAGATAACTTGCCATAAAGAAAGCCTCTAACCAAAACCTTTGTGGCATTTTGCACTCAAATAACATAGACAATCCTAACTCTGTGATATGTCTATGTTTCCTCTCAGCTATGCCATTTTGCTGAGGGGTATGAGGACATGAAATGAGTTGCTTTATCCCACATACTGCTAAATGAGATAGGAACTGCTTGCTTGTAAACTCTCCACCTCCATCACACTGAAAATTTTGAATTTTTCAGATTGAGTTGATTTTCAACTAAGGCTTGAAACTGAATGAATACAGAGTAAAATCAGACTTCAAGCGCAAGGGATAAAACCAACAATATCTTGAGTAACAAATCTTGAACAGAAGCCTTAGTATTTAAAGCCTTGAACAGAAGGCACAGGAGAGGGACCCCATAAGTCACAATGAATCCTCTCAAGAGGTCTAGATGCCACAAATACAGAGGAAGAAAAGGGTAAACTAGCACTTTTTGCAAGTTGACAAGAGTCACAAATCTTGTTAGTGCTTTTATTTATAAAGATAGCCTTAGTCCTAGATAGCAACTGCAGAATCTCTTTGCTTGGATGACCAAGTCTTCTGTGCCAAACTTCATCACTGGTACTGATTTGTCTAGTAGAGTAGAAGACAGTAAATGATGGATTCTCCAAGACATAAATATCATCACATCTACTTCCTTGAGTCAGAACTTGTGGAGTTACCTTGTACTTAACACATACACCATCACAGTCAAAGGTGAAAGAACAAGGATAATCACTGGTTATCTTAGAAACTGAAATGAGAGACTTAGCTATACCAGGACAAACCAAGACATCCTTTAGTGAAAGAGTACCTGAAGTAGATATCAGAGGAGTAGACCCGGTATGAGTTATTGGTAAGACGCTCCCATCAGCTATCATCACTGAGTCATTTCCAAGATACTGCTGAGAAGCTTGGAGGTTGTGTGTTGAGTTTGTGACGTGCATTGAAGCCCATGTATCTGCATACCATTCGCTACCATTGTATGGAGGGTCTTCTGCAACTCGCATTGCAGCTAGAGCAGTAGTAGTTTCTTCACTCTAATAGCTTATGTCAAAGCGTTTGTAGCATTTCATTGAAGTGTGGCCGAATCTACCACATATTTGACAGGAAGTTCTGTTGTTGCTAGAGTCAGAAGTGTGAGATCCAGCACTTGATGTTGAGACTTTTTGAGGGAAACCACGACCTCGAGTGGAGTAAGTTCCTCTGCCTCTGTTGTATCCAAATCTGGAGTTGTAGCTTCCACGACCTCTGTACGAGTTGTAACCACCATCATTTGAGGTAATATTGAAGGCTAGATGTGGAGAAACAAAAGGCTGTTGAGATGCTTCATAAGATTTCAGTCTATCATCAAATCTAGTTAGGCGTGGTGAGATATCATCAAAGGTTGGTGAAGGGTGACTGTCAATGGAGCCTTCGATGCTGGTCTTAATGGGCTCATATTCTCTCCCTAACCCTTGCAGAGCTGCAAAAAATTTCATGCGTTCAATGATTGGGCTTCCAATAGCGTTGAGCTGGTCACACAAGCCCTTTATTTCCTTGAGATAGTCAGACATAGATTTGTCTCCTTTTGTAACAGTTTTCAGACGGCGCTGCAGCTCAAACAGACGTGAAGAAGAGACCCTGTTAAAGTGCTTCGCCAGTGATAACCAGACTTCTTGAGCAGTGTTTGTGCCAAGCACAACACTCAAAATGTCTTCAGAGAGAGATCCCAAGATCCATGATTGAACAATCTGGTCAGACCTTAACCAAGCCTGATGATCCGGATTTGGAACTTCATTTGTTTCTCCATTGATGTGTGGGACCGATAGTGTAGGGAGAGGCTCAGGAAAGGATCCATTGATGAAGCCCAAAAGACCTTGACCAGAAAGAAAAGACTCAAATTGTCTCTTCCAGTGAATGTAATTTCTCTCTGTTAACTTGATAGTAACACAGTTTGAAATATCTAACGAGGGCTGAGAATACAAATCCAAGTCCATGGCTCTGATACCATGTAAGATAAATGAAAATCTTAAATAAAATGAAGATAAAGAATTACGTCTTTCATTTCATCTCAAAAACTTCTGTTATCTACAACAGTTTATTTATAGTGGAACTTGCAAAACCCTAAGAGCCTTAATCATGTGGCTCAAAACTATCCAACACACAAGGATTCAAACCGGTTGTGTAGTGGGATTTGGGAAAGCTGCAGCTTGTACGACGAAGAGGACAACTTATCATAATGAACTATGTCTGTGATGTCCGTTGCAGACGAGTTAATCTAAGCAGTTGCTTCCTGTCTAATCTCAGCCGTTAGTTCTGTTTCGAGCTTCTCTTTTTTTGCTTCTTCTCTGTTGGGCTTGTCTTCATTGTCTAGGCCCATCTTCTAAATATCATTTGAATCCAAGTTCAACAGATCCTTTTGGCGCCAAACTTCCTTCTTCTTATGCTGAGTATCTTTGAGTTTAACAATTCGTAGATGGTAACATCTTGTGATTTGAATTATATGTCACTGGCATTTGGAGCTGTGTGTTCCTTATTAGTTTCCCAGACACTTGTTCTTGAAATACTAGTTGGCTTAGAAGTTGACTATCCATATATAGTGGACAAGTTTGATCTATGTATGACTGTCTTTTTTTATTCCTGGTCTAAACTAGCGGATGGTTTACAATCACAAACACCTGCAGGAGATGAAGGTTTCAAAAGCAGCGAGTTCAGGTACTCAAAATACTCAATTCTCTACCGTGAAACAAGCTGTTTGATTGAAAACATCAATACCTTGTATTCATTCTCGACCCACGCCAAGAGATTCAACACTTTGATTAGACCCAGTGGAACCAAGAAGACAAACTTTTTGGTTGTATGTGGCAAACAAGATTTTGTGTAGCAGACAAGACTGGAATCATCAAAACAAGTTCATGTTTCCTCCTCTTTACATATACATTAACTATAGCCAGACACAAACTTTTTGGTTTTATACATCGCAACTTGTCAGAATATTCTGTTTCAGCTGCTGTAATCAGTACGATTGAGTTTTTTTTGGTATCATATTCATTAAATTGAAATCTCTTGAAGCAGATTTAAGTAAAACTGAGATTTGTGTATATATTCTTATCAATCTTTTGGTCACTTCAACTGAAAATATATTATTCTTAAAATAATAAACCGATATTAGCATTTTGCAGTCTAATACAAATAATGAAACAAGATTAATTGACAACTATCTTGTATCTTCTTCTTCAGACTCCTCCTCATTAGGGTATTCTTCATCTATTTCAATTGCTTTTTCATATGCTTCTACATTTGCATCTCCTAATCCTTCTTCTTCTTCTATAAAATTATCTTCTTGTTGTTGTAGTTCTTCGTCTTCTCCTTCTTCTTCTACATATATTTCTTCTTCTTCTTCTTCCTCCTCTTCTGAGTATTCGTTCTTCCGCCTGAGAAACGGATGGTACATCAAGTTATCAACAGTCCACCTTTGCGCAGGGTCTTTCTCCAAACACTTTGAGAGAAAGTCCTTAGCTTCTTCAGACAAAAGATCAGGAACAAAATGAACCAAACCGCTTTCACCGATGAGAGGGATCCAATCTTCCCAAAGAAGCTCTCCGTACACGCCCCAAACACGTTCTCCTGTCAACATTTCAAGAACCGTGCAGCCAAACGCCCAAACATCTGCACCAAAGTCCAAAATGCTGCCCCCTATAAGCTCTGGCGACATAAACCGTGTTGAGCCTCTCCTGTGACCCCATCCATCACCATACTCAATCGACCCTTTCTCCATCGCTTTCCCAAAACCAGAGATCTTAGCCAAAAACCCATTAGGCCCTCTGAATCCCGTAATATCATCCACGAGTAAGATGTTCTTTGGCTTGATGTCGCAGTGGATGATGTTCTTATAATGAGTATACCTGAGACCAATCAAGATGTCGACAGCGAATCTCTTCACATCCTCTTCTGGTAATCCCCTTCCTTTGTGGCGTTTGATGTGTTTCGCGAGGGATTGTCCGGGACAGTACTCGTGAATCGTGTTGTACAACATCTTCTTGCTTTTCTTGTCTTGTGTGATTACGTTGCCGTAGTAGGAGACAATGTATGGGTAATCTTCGAGACGGTCTAAGATTTCTTCTTCGTTCTTGAGTCGTGAAGCCTGTGAGACCTCAGTCGTTTTGATTGCCATCTCTTTAGGAACATACTCTTCTTCTCTCTCGACCGTTCTCACGGCTAAGTGAACAGAGCCGTATGAGCCTTTTCCCAGAAAACGAGTCACCACCCACAGATCACTTTCAGGAATATTATTATTTGATTGCTCCTGAAAAGGGGCCGAAGAATCAGCATCGTCCTCTGTTTTTGGCTTCTTGTAAGCACGGTTCTCGTCGTCGTCGTCATCTACCCATCGACCAAATCGACTGCTGCTGTTATTAGACGCAGACATAGACCTCTTCATCGATCTTCCTTTCTCACTCTATTTGGATCTCTCGATTTCTCTGAATTTTGTTATACAAACGAACGATGAATTGTGAATGGTGTGATGTGTATTTATAATCCTTCTACTTGGGTCTCAAGTTTTCCTTTTGACTTCTCTATTTCCTTTTTCCAATTAGGTTTGGTATGATCAGAAAAAGCCGAACCTTAGGTTCCGACGGTGCGCTGATTATCCAGCCGTTAAATCTGCCACGTGCAATGTTTAATTTCTCTATTTCCTTTTTTCAATCAGGTGAAGATGCACAAAGGGGTGATAATCCAGTTGTTTCCATTTTTTAATCGAACGTTAGATCTCCCACGTGGAATGTCTAATTTCTAAATTTCCTTTTTCTTTCCTTTGGTAACAATACTGATTGGCGGTGCTCCGCTCTACTATTTTACTTACCAATTTTACCGTTCACTGAAAACATTAATCTATGCGCTTTACAAAAAAAAATATTAGGTTTGGATCCAAAAGGGCAGACACATAATTTTAAAATTAATCTATGTTTATTTTTAATGTTTTATAATCAATTTTACAATTATTTAATCCATTCATCTAGCACTTCTGCACTAATGAAAATTTATTTTAATATTTTATTATCTGAACAAGTAAATTGTTGTAAGAAAATGGTGAATTTTCCTTTTAACATTTCCTAAAATTGTGGATATTTGTTTTTAATTTTTTTATATCTGAAATATAATAAATCATCCTGTTTTTCATTGGTTTTGTATTTTTCATCTTTTATAGAGCAATTAAAAATTGTAAAACATCAATTATAATCCGATCATATGATCTATCATCGAATGATATAATTATTGACTAATTTCTAAAAATTTAATTTTTATTAAATTATTTATTGTAGTATTTATATGAGTTTAATTTAAGATCTAACTAACAAAACTTGGCCACACTAATAAAATTTAACTTTGGTCGTTATTAAAATCCCACTTCCTAAGTTTTATATCTGTTTTTTTTTTTAATTTTGAATCATTATATATATAAATATTTAGATTATTTTAGTCCACAGATGATGTGTTTTTTATTAATAAAGATAAGATGAGAAAGGAAATATAATAATTTTATAATATGAATATTTTTGGTAATTAATGTATAATGATTATGTGTGATCATATGCAAGGTATTTCCTATAGTCCACATTTTTAATTATATGTTTAATCTAGATTATCTTTAATGAGATTATAGCATATTATTAAATTTTAGTGGCATTTTTTTGTGGGCAAAGTTTCATTTAACAAGTCCAATGAGCTGAAGAGTACAAGATAAAAGAGTAATTACACGGTGGAAAGTCCAAACGGAATGTGGTCCAATACAAAGCTTTCAGCTCGAGGAGATTTGCAGAAAAGTCATGTGGACCGACTGAAGGACACGCGTCGAGCCCACAACAATACTCCCATGCAGCTACCGCCGACAGTGAAGACGTGAAGCACCGCCGGTAGAGGATTCCATGCAACGACCGGAATTGCCTTGTCGATCCACGGCTGAGGAAAGATTTCTTCGAAAAGGAGCGGGATTGGAATTGGGTCTTCACACATCGAACCACCGTAGCCTCCAGTAACGAATAACGCCTATAGGCCCAATATATTGACCTGTAAATATATTCCGAGCAAGCTGACTCCATCCAAGCACACCGCGCCAGCATACATAGGAGATCCAGGCTCCAGAAGTTGGTCCCACGCGTACAGAAGGTCGAAAGGAAAGAAGATTCGTCTGAATCGAAGAAAACAAAAACGCCCACAGCCATAGATCTAACTGAAAGACCGACCCCAGGAAGTCATGGAGAGAATCCATCTGACAGTTAATCGGAAGAATCACCGAGCAAAAGACCCAGATTTATTCGCCCTCACCATATGTAACAGACAAGAAAAGGGAAATACCAAAAAGAAAACAAAAGTTAAACGGTGGAGACGCCGATCCAAAAGTAACCCGACCGACGACGCGGCAAAACGCCAGCCGATGGTTGGAATTTGAATCTCAAAAGCGGTTGTTTGTGTTAGAAAGATGGGAGAGCAAAAACGGAAGAGAGAGAGAGAGTAATTGCGTAAGATCAATTTAATTTTAGTGGCATTTTAAAGGTTGTTTTCAAATACATATCTTCAATTAGTTGTGTAGATTATTCTTAAAACAGAAAAAAAAAAATTGATTATTAGTCCAGTTAGACACCATTTAAACTGTTGTTGCCGTAAAAAGGTTATTGATAAAAAGAAGAAAAATTCAATTGATTTTGCTAACCTAGCTATAATCGAACTCACATTGTATAGTCGTGGCTGTCACCTACGGACGATGATAGCTCGCATCAACTCTGTTCCACCACCGGTAAATGATGCAACTCAGGATCGTTGGCTATGGCGAAATGGACTAGATGAATACAAGCCGGCTTTTTCATCAGCAAAAACATGGAACCAAATACGTGTGCATCATGAAGAAATACAATGGACCAAGGTGGTATGGTTTCCACAAGCTATACCACGTTACTCCTTCATCACATGGCTCGTTTTCAAAAATCGGCTATCTACTGGCGATCGGATGAGGGCATGGGGCATCACACAGATTTACCTCTTTTGTGGAGAACCTAATGAATATCGTGACCATATGTTCTTCGCTTGCCCATACTCCTATACAGTTTGGACTGATCTTGTTGGTTTCATCTTGGGATCCATATAAACCGGATTAGGACATCACAATCACATGTCTACTTAACTCTCAAAGGAAACCAACAGACCAATGTCTTTTGCGTCTTGCTCTACAGACGACGATCCACACGATATGGCGTGAACGTAATAGTCGAAGGCCCTGCACAATCACCTACACAGATGGTGGGCTTTATCGATAAAATAATCAGAAGCAGAATCAACTCGCTGCGGAATCGAAAACCGGATTTCTACAATGAAATAATGCAAAGATGGCTGTCAAGACCAAGTTTTAATCGCTTTAGCTAGCTAAAGTGCTTCATTTAACTTAAGTGATTTCAAAAAACTACCGGCTTGTAAACAATTTTTCTTTTTTGTTGGTAAATAAATTTAACATTTCAACAAAAAAAAAATCCATTAAATTTGGTTTTCTTAAGAAAGTTATTGATCCCCAAGCACAATTTATACCATGCCATTTTAAAGTTCTATGAAACGATTAAAAAAAAAATCTTATTAACACATTAATAATAGTACATTGATACTAGAACATAATCTTTTTTTCGTACAACTTGATTATGCATCTGTAAATTTAATAGTAAAACATTAAAGTTACAACCTAATTCATATAACAGTTTTTTTTTTGGAACTGTTACCTGATTCAATAACAGTTGAAAGACTTAATTTATCAATCAGTCATATACAAAAGCGTTATAGGACTCTTATAACGTCCAAAACAGAAAAAGGGATGATGGTTCAGGAGAGAAACATGAAATTAAATATTTAGACGATCCAAATCCAATTGTTTTCTCTTTGAAACATCCCAATCTATTCAAAGTCGTGGCTCTTCTTTAAGGGGCATGTAATGTGAAAAATCCTAGTCGGATCTCAAAGCCATATAGGAGAATGGCATCCCAAGACTAACGGAGAACTTCAATTTTAACGACGACGTCAATGATGTAAAGGAAACAACACTGCTGATTGTCCAGTTCAGGTTTGTATTAAAATGGAGTTGTGCTTATGAATATTTCATATCAAAGCGCCAAGGAGTACTACTTGCAGCGCCTTCGAAGAGAAGCTACAAAAACTCTTCTTAGGCACAAAGCAACTCTAGAAGAGTTGATGAATCAAGCTCTATCATCTGGAGATTTGAAGTTCAAATTGTCAGCTAGTACAACAACAACTGGTTACTGCTTCAGTGAATTTGTCAAGACTCTTGAAGGTGGTTTTCCTGAAGTTCAGCTTAACATTTATTACTCTTATAAAACGATTACAGTCAATTATCTGATAGATGTAATATATATTATATTATCATAAAGTTTATTCATAAAACGATTACTACTACACATGATATTATTACAGGGGCTTAGTCTGTTCTTTTGTGTCTGTTATATATGGGTTTAGCACCCCATCCATTTAGAAGGCCCAATATCTATTCTTCAACTCAAGATTGGCCCAATAAGAAATCAAAGGCCCAACAAGCGATAAAGGACCAGAACGAATACGCCAGACCGAGCTCGTTACATCGGCTCGGCTCGGCTCGACCTGAACAAAACGACAACGAGCCGGCTCAGCAGCACAAACGTCCAAGGAATGTACGGCTCGGCCCATCACGTCACCAAGTACGGCCCAACCCGCACGAACTCGACAAGCGGTCAACGGCCTGTAGAAAGTATGACCGTATTTTACTATAAATAGGAGTCGTCACTGTACATCAATGTAACTTTTTGGGATTTGTGCACTTCTTACTACTTTCTCTCTCTAGAGTCAATTTCCCGAATTGTAAACCGAGCACGTCTCTCGACCTGCTCGAATATCTGAATACAAAAACACGCTCGTTCCGAGCATATTATTCTCCTTTAAGGAACCCGAACGCGATTATCTTTTCATCCATCCCGAACATACTTCTAACTCCTGCTAGTCTCTGAATCTAGTCGTTTCTCTCTCAAGAACGACTTGGTTCCTTCGGACCGAACACGTCAACTCTCTAACAAGACGCGCATCCCGACCTCGTGACGATCTCGGATATAACAATTGGCGCCGTCTGTGGGGAATCAAGTTTTTCTTCACTAACGGACAGATTCAGCGATGACAGGAGCTCCATCAAACAAGGATTACGTCCACATCGAAGACATCACGAGCTCGGAAACAGCCTCCCGAGCAAGAGGGCCGCCCCAGCACGTTTCTCAGGTTGCAGACCCAATCATTCAGCCGGCCGGCGCCGAGCAGCAACCTCCGAGTACCGAACGACCACAACAAGCCGCAGAAACACAGACAAACGAGCAGGACATGTCCACCTTGCTCAAAACTCTCATGACTCAGGTAGCCGAGCTCTCTCAGGGAAGCAATGCACGCTTCGATCAGCTCGCCACGGCACATGCAGTATGCCAGGGGCAAATCAACGACCTACGAATGACAAGTCAACAAGGATCCGTTCCCCGAACTCATCTTCACCGAGCATTATTCGAAGAGACGCCACCTCCGCATCCGAGAAACCGAACGGTAGCGCAGCGGCAGACCGAGGACGAACAACCTCCTAACACGGAAATCCCAGGCAGCTCAGCGCCCGACGCACACAGAGACATTGAAATCGAAGACATAAAGCTAATGTTGAAAAATATGACGTCCAAAGTCCATCAAGCAATCAGCTCGGCCCCCGAGATCGACCGCGTACTGGAAGAAACTCAGAACACCCCGTTCACTCGCCGCCTCATGGATATCCAGTTCGAGCATCCTATCTCTGCGGTCAAAATCAAGATGACGACCTACGACGGCAAATCCGACCCAAGGCAGTTTCTGACAGCATTCCGCATTGCAATGGGGAGAACAAAGTTTAGTGCGGAGGAGCGTGACGCAGGTTACTGTCAACTGTTCGTCGAGCATTTGACCGGCTCGGCCCTGGATTGGTTCTCCCGCTTGGAACCAAACTCGATCGACGGATACAACGACCTAACGCACGCCTTCCTCAAACATTACTCAATGTATATTCAGGAAGAGGTATCAAACGCCGACCTATGGGCTATTTCCCAAGGGCCGAGGGAAAGCCTACGATCGTACATCACCCGCTTCAAAAACGTTTTGGCCAAAATCACGATCACCGACAGCGAAGGTCTACCCGCACTACGAAACGGCCTCTGGTACGAATCAAGCTTCCGAGAAGAATTGAAGAAAAATAGGCCAAGCTCGCTAGAGGATGCCCTCCACCGCGCATCGATCTTCGTCGAACTCGAGGAAGAAAAAGAAACCTTAGCCAAAAAATTTGGGCCCAAGAGTTCGAATTCGAAAGATAAAACCGAGAAGAGTACCGAACTATACGAACCACGGCAGCACTACGATCAGGATTACAAAAAATCCAAGGAAGAAGAAACCGCGAGAAAAGGGAAATCGTCGTATTACGTCAGTGATCAGTTGCAAGGACACCGACAGGACGAGGAACGTTCCCATCAGGATCAACGACAAAGTCATCCCGACCACTCTCAAAATCGTCAGCAGGAACGACCCACCCAAGGATACCAAGGTCAAAATCAAGGCAAGCCATGGAACAAGTTCGTCCGAGGAGCCGATAAAAGCAAGTGATTCTGCGAATATCACCAGCGAGCCGGTCATAGCACTGAGGAATGCAGAAACCTTCAAGCCCTCCTCTTCGCCGATTACCAAAAAGACGGGAAGAAACTAGTGCTGGATCGCAACAAACCTCACCCGAAGCAAATCAACCAGGTCATGCAACCAAAGAACGAGGCCGAGCGCTTCAGGATCGTCCAAGAAGAACGAAGAAAACAGGTTGCTTTCGACGAGGAGATCGAACAAATCAACGCAGCAGCAGCCATGGATAAAAGAGCTCGCGACGAAGAAGAAGAAGACGGAGCACGTCCGAGGAGACGAATAAACATGATTATGGGAGGACTGCCTATGGTGAACGACTCAGTTCGATCGATAAAAGAATACGAACGGAGGGCCACGGCAGCCCAGCACTACCGACGAAACGCCACCGACGAGCTCAGAATCGGCGAGGAAGTGAGTTTCACCGAACAGGACGCCGAAGGAGTGGACCGACCGCATAACGATCCACTCGTCGTCGCCATGCGAATCGGCGACTGCGAGGTAGAAAAAATTCTGATCGACACCGGCAGCTCGGTCGATCTAATTTTTAGAGAAACACTGCAACGTATGGAGCTCAGCGACTACCGTATCAAACCGTCGACGAGACCACTAACCGGCTTCTCGGGAGACTCGATCAACACAATCGGAACAATCAAACTTCCAGTCTACGTCGGCAGAATCACCAAGCTGATCAAGTTCGTAGTCGTCGACCGACCAGCTATCTACAACGTCATCCTCGGCACGCCTTGGATTCACGAAATGAGGGCAGTCCCATCCACATTCCATCAATGTGTCAAGTTCCCAACCCCATTCGGCGTGTATACGCTACGAGGAGATAAGAGGATATCCCGCACATGCTTCCGTATCGAGCACAAAATGCGCCATAAATCACAAGCGTACCTAGTCGCAGAGCCTCGAATCGAGCTGCCACCTCCCGACCACCCGCAGAAGGACGCGATAGTACAAATCAACATCGATATTCGCGATCCCGAACGCTGCGTCGGAATAGGAGCCGACCTCCGAGCTGACCTACGAGACAAGCTGATAGAATTCCTGAAGGAAAATGCCACGACCTTCGCCTGGACGACGACTGACATGACTGGAGTCGACCCGACCATCGCATGTCACGAACTGCACGTCGATCCGATCTTTAAGCCAGTCAAACAGAAAAGACGAAAGCTCGGCCCCGAACGCGCCAAAGCTGTCAATGATGAGGTAGAAAGACTTTCAAAGGCAGGATCGATCACCGAGGTGAAATATCCGGACTGGTTGGCAAATCCCGTCGTAGTAAAAAAGAAGAACGGTAAATGGAGAGTATGCGTAGATTTCACCGACCTCAACAAGGCGTGCCCAAAGGATAGCTTCCCGCTTCCGCACATTGATCGACTCGTAGAAGCGACCACCGGCCACGAGCTACTATCATTCATGGACGCCTTCGCCGGGTACAATCAGATTATGATGCACCCAGACGACCGAGAAAAGACTTCCTTCATCACTGACCGAGGGACATATTGTTACAAGGTGATGCCCTTCGGGCTCAAGAATGCAGGAGCAACTTACCAGCGCCTCGTAAACCGAATGTTCGCCGACCAGCTCGGCAACACAATGGAAGTTTATATTGACGATATGCTCGTCAAATCCGCTCTAGCCGACGACCACATCAGTCACCTCGCAACATGTTTCGCGAGCCTGAACAAGTACGGAATGAAGTTGAATCCAGCAAAATGTACTTTTGCAGTCACATCAGGAGAATTCCTTGGTTACATCGTCACAAAGAGAGGCATCGAAGCAAATCCGAAGAAAATAACGGCGATCACCGAGCTCCCATCCCCAAGGAACACCAGAGAAGTCCAACGACTAACCGGACGTGTCGCAGCCCTGAATAGATTCATCTCCCGATCAACGGACAAGTGTCTCCCTTTCTACAATCTTCTTCGTGGCAACAAGAAATTCGAGTGGGACGCTAAGTGCGAGGACGCGTTTCAACAGCTAAAGACCTACCTCTCCACCCCACCAATTCTGGCCAAACCCGAGGAGGGAGAAACGCTGTACTTGTACATCTCCGTGTCAACCTCGGCAATCAGCAGTGTGCTCGTCCGCGACGACCGAGGCGACCAACGACCAATCTTCTACACCAGCAAGATATTTGACGACGCAGAAACACGCTACAACACACTTGAGAAACTCGCGTTGGCAGTCGTCGTCTCAGCTCGGAAGCTCCGCCCCTATTTTCAGTCGCATTCGGTGGTCGTCCTAACAAATCAACCGATCCGAACAATATTGCACAGCCCGAGCCAATCAGGAAGGATCGCTAAGTGGGCAGTTGAGCTCAGCGAATACGATATTGAGTACAAGCCCAGGACAAGCGCCAAATCCCAGGTCCTCGCAGACTTCATCATCGAACTACCACCCGAGCTCACCATAGCCGAAGGACAAGAGCCAAAGGAGAAGTGGACTCTGTTCGTCGACGGTTCATCATCAAGAAACGGTTCAGGAGTTGGAGTCAAACTGACCTCCCCGACCGGCGAACTGATCGAGCAATCCTTCCGTCTAGGATTTCCGGCCTCTAACAACGAAGCCGAATACGAAGCACTGCTCGCAGGATTGCGACTGGCCGAAGTAGTAGGGGCAAGGCAAGTAGACGCTTTCGCCGACTCTCAGCTCGTTGTGAACCAATTTAACGGGGAATATGAAGCAAAAAACGAGCGCATGGACGCGTACTTAAAACTCGTCCAAGAAATTACCGCGCGAATCGGCTCAGTCACGCTAACAAAGATTCCCCGAAGCGACAACTCCTCTGCCGACGCACTGGCCGCCCTAGCATCGACTTCAGACCCCGACCTTCGTCGAATCATTCCAGTCGAATGCATAGCCCGACCAAGCATTGCATCAAACGAAGACGTACTTCTCATTACCGAGGAAGAAGAAGGATTGGACGATGCCCATAGAAGCAACGAGGAGGTAATTAAGTGTACCGATCCCGAGCACGCTACTACCATCGACTGGAGAGACGAAATCAAGGACTACATACTAACCGGGAAGGTCCCCGAGGATCGTTGGGCAGCTCGCCGTTTAAAAGCTCGCTGCGCTCAGTACGTAATGATGAAGGACGAACTATTTCGTTGGAGCACGTCCAAGGCACTCTTACGATGCATAAACGGGCAGGAGATCAAATGGGTCACCGAGCAAACTCACGAAGGAGCAGGCGGAAATCACACAAGCGGCCGAGCATTGGCCACAAAGATAAAGCGACACGGTCACTTCTGGCCAACCATGATCGCTGACTGTGAGAGCTATGTTGCCCGATGCGAGAAATGTCAGAGGCACGCCCCAAGCATACACCAGCCACCCGAGCTTCTCACCACTACGGCCACACCCTACCCATTCATGAGATGGGCCATGGACATCGTCGGCCCCCTGCCAGCCTCGCATCAAAAGAAATTCATCCTGATAATGACCGATTATTTCACCAAATGGGTTGAAGCCGAATCCTACTCGGAAATCAAAAACCTCGACGTTCAGAAGTTCGTCTGGAAATACATAATATGTCGCCACGGTGTCCCTTACGAGATTGTAACCGATAACGGGTCCCAATTCATCTCCAATCTGTTCGAAGGTTTCTGTGCAAGATGGAAGATCCGTCTAAGCAAGTCCACCCCGAGATACCCGCAAGGGAACGGGCAGGCCGAGGCAACAAACAAGACGATCATTGACGGACTGAAGAAACGGATGGAGAGCAAGAAAGGCCTCTGGGCCGACGAGCTCGACGGCGTCCTCTGGTCTCATCGAACCACACCAAGGACATCGACCGGTCAAACCCCCTTCTCACTTTCTCACGGAATGGAGGCAATGTCTCCGGCCGAGGTGTGCGTCCCGACAATACGCTTGAGTGTTGCGCCCGAGCACGAGGAGCTTAACAACAATATGATTATTGATTGCCTCGACCACGCAGAAGAATTACGAGATCGAGCACTCCTACGCCTCCAAAACTACCAGCAACAAATCACCCGACACTACAACAAGAAGGTTAAGGGTCGACGTTTTGTCGAAGGCGACCTCGTCCTCAGGAAAGTGTTCGAAAACACGCGAGAACACCGAGCAGGGAAGCTCGGCGCCAATTGGGAAGGTCCATACATAGTCTCAAAGGTAGTCAAACCCGGCGTCTATGAGCTCGTAACGATGAAGGGAGAAGCCATTCCACGATCCTGGAACGCAAATAAGCTCAAGAGGTACTACTACTAAAGCCGAGCATAACTCGCTCACAGAAAAGCCGAGCATCGCGCTCAAAAAAAAAAAAAAAAAAAAACGAGCATCTCTCGCTCACAACAAACCGAGCTCGCTATACACGAGCTCGAGTAATATGTAAAGTGAACTACGATCGGCTTGATCCCCTTTCGGGGTACGTAGGCAACCTCTCACGAGGCTCAGCTATATCAATAATAAAATTTTATCAAGTTAAAATTTTGTCTCAACCGCATCGAACAGATCGACATCTTGGCCAGATGATTCGATACTTTTAAAGCCGGGCCAAGTCCCGCACAAGGCTAATCGACAGTGAATAAGCCGAGCATAGCTCTCGCACACTGTCCCGATCAGACCTTAGGGGTAAGCCGAGCACTTACTCGCGCCCGACCCGTGGTACAACGAGCATAGTCTCGAAACCCACAACCAAGCAAGCCGGGCCCAGTTCCCGCACAAGGACGACTGACAAAAAAATAAGCCGAACACAGTTTCGCATAACTGTCCCGGTCAGTCCTACGGGATAAGCCGAGCACCGCGCTCGCTCCTCGCCAAAATCAACTATCTAACCTAAACCGAGCCCTTTCTTTCATCACTTATTTCAACTTGAGCATAAATAAAGAGTAGAAACAAGAAGAAAACAAGTTCATTAAAAAACGCACGAAGGCGAAGATCCGATTACAATAACATATTACAAAAAGAAGGAAAAACAGCAAAGTTTAGGAAGCAGCCTCGGGAGCTCGATCCTCATCCTCGACCGAAGCTTGCTGATCCGCCGCAGATACCGAAGAGCCTCCGGTGGCCCGACCAGGACTATCCGGTGGAGTCATGGTGAAATCTTCGTCCTTCAGGTCGGTAAACTCAATCGAGATGAGCGCCTCCTTAAAACGAGCAGCATCGGCATGGGCCTTGGCTATCCTATCAGGAGGAATAGCAAATCCCTCCTTAACCAATGTCTCCAGCATGGACGCAACGGCAGCGGCCTGGTTCATCAATATTTGGGTCCTCCGCCCGAGCTCTTTCTCCTCGTTCGCCTTCTTAATTTTAGAAAGCCGAGCCTGCGCTTTCTCAGAAATCCTCCGCCTCTCTTTCTGAACTTCCCGCTTACGAGAGGATCTCAGCCGAACACACTCGGATTCAAGCTTACTCTCCAAATCGGATACCCGAGCAATCAGTTCATCGGCTTCGGCCCGAACGTTGGAGCAATCAGCCAGACACTGAACATTCTCAGTGTTTAGCCGATCGTTCTCAGTCGAAAGTCCAGCAACTCTCTCTTCCAAGGCTGACACCTTCCTCTGCTCATCTTCGAGGGTCGATCGAAGTGCCACCGCATGTAATGACACCTCACGATACCCCTCCAGCTCGGCAATGACCTTACCAGCCTTGGTAAGGTCCCGCTTCAGCCCACTGATCGCCCTCTCAAGCTCGACCTCCCTCTGCTCGTACGCATCGAACAGAAGGTTATAGTTAGCAAGGCCCTGAAATGAAAGAGATTAGAAGGACAACCAACAAAAGATAGAAATCATAGGATAGGTTAAATCTTACCCGAGCCATGTCTTTGGCTGCCGCTTTCTTCCGATCAGGGAAACGCGTATTCTCAACCGGAGGCAACGGATGCGGAGGACTCTCCCGAAACATCCGGAACAAGTCCGCGCAAGCTCCACCATCACGAACCATCGGCATCTCACCTTCGTACCGAACGGAGAAGCCATAGTCTGTGAACGCCCCTTCACCCGGTCCACCCAAAAAAGTGAGTCCGGCGATTTCATCCAGATCCGGAATAGACTGGTTCTCCCGAGGATCAGCATCCCCGTCTTCTTCCCGGCCTTCAACCTCAGCGTGGCCAGCGCCCGGGTTATCGATCGAACGCTCCAGAAGGGCCGCATCATCAGCATTCGGACCCTCGACGTCCCCGACCTGGGTACCCGTAGCGTCAGGGAGAACCACCAGAGCCGACCGCTCGGAAGGCTCGAATGCTTGACCCGAGGGGTCAACAGACCTTTTTTTCTTCTTCCTGATTAAGGAGAAGACGTCAACATTCTCTTCGGTCTCTCGATCATCCTCAGGAACAAGGGGAGTTCCCGGTTCAGTCGCGGCCGCATCCTCGGTCCGCGACCTTTTCTTCTTCTTCCTTTTCTTCTTTTGAGCCTCGGCCGCCTCCACCGCCTCGCAAACCTGACGAAACAAATCCCGATGATACTCGTTTACAAAAACCATCCCGGGCGGGACCTCCCCGACCGACGGCGAAAAAGGTCGATTTGGATCCAAGGCGACAGGATTTACCTGTGGCTCGGAGGGATTTGTCGGCTCCGCAACAGGATTCTCCTGCTGATCGACGAGATTCTCCTCGACGTAGTTTACAACTTCCAGATCCATACGACCCATCTCCAGCTTCCGACTCTTCTTCGGCACGATCGGAACGAGAGGTCTACTGTTATGCTCAATCAAAGAATCGACCGAGCGCAGATAACAGCCTGCAGAACATACGATGCGTATCAAAAAAAAAAAGGAGCAGCAGAACATAGAAAAAACGAAAAACAACAAGAATACCTTCGTCTGAACACTCTATGGCTCGCCTGACCCGACTAACGTGAACGTCTGGCCACCTCTGGATACTCCGAGCAACGAGCCTATGCAGCTTCGACAAAAACTGGTCTGGAACTGGGAGATCGATAGAATGACGATCTGCAAAAAGAGAGAATGAGGATGAGTTAGTCTATTTAGAGGAACGAGCACGAAGTAGGGATTACCATGAAGATGATTCCAGAGCGTCCTATACGGCCTCTCAGGATCGGGAACCGAGGCGGAATTAACCCGAACATAAAAGTAGCGGTCCTGCCAGTCGTCAATTTTAGACGGTTTCCCGATGACGACCTTCTCCCCATAACGAGTACGCATACAGACATACCGGGTCCCGACGGTAGTAGGGTTCGTGGAAATTGTCGTTATCTCTTCAAAAAATCGAAGATTCATCTCCACTCCACACTCGGAGGCCAGAATCATGGATCCAACCATGTTTTGAACAGCGGCCGGGCACAGTTGGGACATAGCAATCCTTCTCTCTTCACAATAAGCCACCAGTAACCTCGGTAGAGGGAACCGAAGATGGATACCCCTAAACCAAAAATCGTACAAACATACCCACCCCTCGGGACAATCCCAGGGCCTCTCGTGCGACTCAGGTTTGCGAAGCTCGAGCCGGTCAATACCTCCAGGATCACAGTTGTCCCTCAGCCACGCCAAGTCATCTTCCGAGCATTTCGTCGGAAGAACTTCACGAATAGGACGCGTCTTCTTCGGGCCATCCGCGGCCTTTCGCCCCGTTTTCCGAGCCTTACTTGGTCTCCTCGTTTCCACCACCATCCTGTCGCACCGAGCCTGGTCAACCGTAGCCACCACTTCTGCCTTCACGGGAAGAGAGCCCAAATCCTGGTTCAACGGGATCCAGGGCCGAGCACCGTCGTCTTCGGAATCAATCAGATAGGGTACACGAAAACTCTGTACGCTGCCCGAGGCCGTCAGATCTTGAGTTCGGTTATCGTCAGGGTTCTGGGAAATGACCTCCGTTCGTCCCGAACCAGGCGAGGAGACTAGCTGACCTACCGACGAACTAGACTGAACGGAATCATCTTCGGACAATCTAACCGAATACAAGTCCCGACCCGAAGAAGACGCTGAACTAGAATCGATTCTCATGACTTACAATATAACAAAGAAACAAACCTAGAGAGAGAAAAATCTAGAGAGAAGGGAGAGCGAAATACCTGCGGGAGGAGAGAAATGAAACTGAAGAAGAGCGAAGCAAGATATATATAAGCAAGCAGGGAAAATCTCGAGACGGGCGCAATGATGACCCCTACGTAACCCTTCGGCTTCCCACGCCTATAGATGCCATCATTACAGCAAACCGACTCTTCGATGCCCCGCCAGTTCCCAAGAAATTTCTCGCGTTCCCCGAAAAAGAAGAAAAAAGGCACATGGATTCAATTAACGGACCGGGCCGATTCCGAATAAATATTGGCCCAACTAAACGCTGATCAAATCCGCCGACCTCGATACCACGAGGATCGACGAACTGGGGGGGGGGGGGGCTTACTGTTATATATGGGTTTAGCACCCCATCCATTTAGAAGGCCCAATACCTATTCTTCAACTCAAGATTGGCCCAATAAGAAATCAAAGGCCCAACAAGCGATAAAGGACCAGAACGAATACGCCAGACCGAGCTCGTTACATCGGCTCGGCTCGGCTCGACCTGAACAAAACGACAACGAGCCGGCTCAGCAGCACAAACGTCCAAGGAATGTACGGCTCGGCCCATCACGTCACCAAGTACGGCCCAACCCGCACGAACTCGACAAGCGGTCAACGGCCTGTAGAAAGTATGACCGTATTTTACTATAAATAGGAGTCGTCACTGTACATCAATGTAACTTTTTGGGATTTGTGCACTTCTTACTACTTTCTCTCTCTAGAGTCAATTTCCCGAATTGTAAACCGAGCACGTCTCTCGACCTGCTCGAATATCTGAATACAAAAACACGCTCGTTCCGAGCATATTATTCTCCTTTAAGGAACCCGAACGCGATTATCTTTTCATCCATCCCGAACATACTTCTAACTCCTGCTAGTCTCTGAATCTAGTCGTTTCTCTCTCAAGAACGACTTGGTTCCTTCGGACCGAACACGTCAACTCTCTAACAAGACGTGCATCCCGACCTCGTGACGATCTCGGATATAACAGTGTCTAGTAGTTATATCATTCACATTGCCTTTTGTGATGGTTTCAGTGTCTTTTGTTTTATAAGTTTCTTCAGAAACACACTTGGATCTCTTTTATTACATTCATTCATACTTAATTGGTTCTGGAACAGTGAGAAACAGAACTTAAAGTGATCAGCAATTAGAAGACTTAACCAATCTACAAAATATCATATGAAATCGAACTCAAAGTGATACAAATAGCAATTAGAAGATTGGTCCCTTACCAATCTAGAAAAACATCATATACGGGAAGAACACAAAACTGTTCCAAAACAAAGAAGAAGAAAACATCATTTAGTTTCTCCTCTTCGCCTTCGTCATAGCAAAACAAACGGATGGTTGGTGAGTGAATGACTAGACCACCTCTTGTGAACATCTTTCTCTAAGCATCTGTTCAAAAAATCTAATGCGTCTTCAGACAACCAACCAGGTATATGAGGAATGCGATCGCTGTGACCAATGAGATTGACCCAATCATCACAACCAAGATCACCATATTCTCCCCATACGGTTTTTCCGGATAGCATCTCCAAAACAGTACATCCAAAAGCCCATACATCCGCTCCAAAGTCCACAATCCCATGGGTGAAAAGCTCTGGAGCCATATACCTCGTAGTGCCTCTCTTATGGCCGTATCCGTTTCCGTACTCTAGCGACCCTTTCTCCATAGCTAATCCGAAATCCCCAATCTTGGTCAAATACCCATTAGACCTGAACCGGTGATCGGTAGGGCAGAGTAAAAGATTGTCTGGTTTGATGTCGCAGTGAATGATGTTTCTGTCGTGGATGTATGTGAGACCAGCTATCTCTCCTTGATTATCTTCGAGCAAGTCTGCAATAGTTTTTCCGGAGCAATACTCGAGAATCAAATTGTACTGCATACAATCGCCCAATAGATCATCATCCTCGCGATCGATCTCTTCGCCGTAGCAACGGACGACGAAAGGAGATTGTAAACGGATTAAAATCCTCCCTTCGTCCATGAGGCTTGAAGCCTGTGAAAGCTTGGCAGTTTTGATGGCTCTTTCTGCTGTTTTGTCTTTCTCGCTCTTAGGAGTCCCTAAATAAACCGAACCGTACGCTCCTCTTCCGAGTAAGAGAGATTTGACCCATGACGACGAATTGATTCTTCCTCCGTCGTCGTGAGTTACGGTGGTGGTGGTGGAAGGCTTCTTCAGAACGGTGGTCACGAATGATGATTTTTTGGCTCTGGCTTTGACACATATGCTACTATTCTTCTTTTTCTTCATCTTCTTCAAAGGAAGAAATATAACGATAAATCATACTTTATTCAAGTGTAATGGAAGATCTACAAGCTCATTAGAGTAGAATAAGTTAATTATTAACAAAACTCAAACTTTTATATTTTGGAAACATCCTATAGTAACATTTCTATATCTTATAATAGCTAGTTAACTCATTTTATTTTCGATTTATTGGAAACGTGAGAGAGACGTCCCCATGCCGTCCCCACGAAGTACCCCACGAAGTACCCGTCCCCGAAACGTTACAGATACGGGTACGGACAGCAAAATGCCGTCCCCGTGCTACATAGTTGACACATATGCTACTATTCTTCTTTTTCTTCATCTTTCGGCGGCCGTACAACAACTAGGCTTGTTGATAATCGAATGCGATCACAAAGAAAAACGTATCAATGATTTTGAAAGTGAGAGCGAGTGTGAGAATAGGGTGGGAGGACTGAAGTCAAGTTTTCCTTTATATGCTGCTCTGTTTTCCTTTTTTTTTAGGATCCTGTGTTTCTTTTTTCCGATTAGGGCAAAACCGAACTTGATTTCATTTAGACGGATCGGGTATGTTTTGGTTTGTTTCTCTATAAAAAAAATAAAAATAAAACGGCACACCTTTCTCACGGTGACACTACAAACAACAAGCATGTTATTTCCCTAAACGGCACGCGTGTCTACTAGCTGCATTGAAACGCAGCGTCTAGTCCACGTCCCAACAGCGAGCGTATATGTGATTTCATTTTTTTTTTTTTTTTGATGTGATTTCATTATGGGGATACAGTTTTAAATTTATACACATTCACCTCTGACTCGGTTATCTCTCCTCCTTGGTTATCACCGACAGTCAAAAATATATATACTGACACTAGAAACAAGTATTTACCGGCGGAGTCGATAATTCATCGGTTAGGTTTAAAGAGACTGTAAAAATTCAAAACTAACTGATTTCCAACCAAACGAATCTATTGGCTCTAGATCATCGAAAACTAAATTTGTTAATTTTTTATGGGTAATTATCGACGGATTATCAATGGATAAAAATCCGACTAAAATTCGTCGTGGAAAAAACTGACGGATTATCGATGAAACGTCCAAATTCTTGCGGTCAAGTGGTTGGGGACGGGCCTTAGATGCTACCACGTTCCGGGTTCGATCCTCCTTCCATGCGAAACTAAGTCACATTTGTTTAAGGACACCCACATGGATATGGGCCTTGCTTTAGAGACCCATTTGAATACCCGGAGAAAGGGTCTATCCATGGGCTGCACCTCCCCTTGGGAATTAGTCTGAGCCCCTCAACGAATAATCGACGAAGTTAAATCGATAATAATTACTGACATATATTAGCGATGGAATATTCGTTGGTTATCTACTGGATAAATTCGTTGGATACTCGTTAGTAAAAAATCCGATAGAAAATCGAGAAATTACCGACAAACCGAACCGACGAATTACCAAACGAAGACCGACAGAGATGAACCAACTACAAACCAAAAGTTTATTTACCGACGAAGATGAAATTGAATATTTATTTATTAAAATTAATAATTTTAATATTTTTAAAATACAATTATTAATATTGAAATTTAAATAAAATTATTTAAATTAAAAACAAAATAAAAATACTCAAATATTCATAAAAATTAAAATAAATAAAAAAGTATTTTTATTACAAACTATCGGAATCCCGATCCCTTTCCCGATCCCAAACCTCGAGTCAAAAGGCTGTCCAAGCTTTTATAGCGGCTATTTTTTCGTCGGTCTTCGCTTATTTAGCAAAAATCGCATCTTGTTGAACGAAGAGTCTCATGGAGCATCTTTTAAATTGGTGACTTCCTAGTCTTTCTCCTTCAACATGGTGAAGAAGTCCTTCAAATTAGCAGTTTCTAAGCCGAAGAAACATCCCTTAATCTTCAGTGTTTTGTAGGAAAGATCTTAAAATACAAATTAGAAAACAAATAACTCAAGATAAATTATAAAAGTAGTAATTAAAATAAAAATTTTACTTCAAAAAAATATTTTGTTGATATGTTCGGTAGAGAAGCCCTCTAAATCGATCTTTTCTCGAACTACTAGGATAGGATAACTTCCGCCATTCTCTTCTTCGAAATCTCGACGACCCTTAGAGCGATCAGATCTTCGAACCAGGTTTCATTGAGTTAATTGTCTTCAGAAAAGACTCACGAACCATAAACAGCGTACAAACTTACAAAGTCAATTTTGTTGTAGTCTTCTTTTAGTGAGTTGTTCTGTTATTTTGTGATGAAAGACAAAACATCAACGTCGTACACAGGTTTAAAATTAGCAACACAATCTTGTTTTACAATACAAGTTTATAAAGATGAAATGATTTCTTCATTCATTTTTATCTAAGGTGGTACAACAACAAAGAGGAGACTGAAGTAGAAGACCAAAAATAATAAAAGTTTACAAATTAGACAGAGTTTTTGACTTGCTGCTGCTTCTCTTCTTCATTGGTCTCAATCTCAGACATGTCTTTATCATTACTGCCTTTGTATCTATAAAATTTAGCCATTAACAAGAAGTAAACCATGTTAACGAACATGAGTCCTGTGAGCATGAAATAGAAGTAATCCAATTTCGCTTTGTTCAGATCCTCAGCTAACCAATTCCCCGTAGGTGAATGTTCAGTTGTCCGATGAACAGTGGAGATCAAGAAGCTGGCAAGGTAGCTAGAAACTCCGGCACCGACATAGAATATAGAACCCGCAAAGCTCCTCATATTTTCAGGAAACTGCTTGTAGTAGAACTCCATTTGTCCAATGGCTGCAAAAGCTTCTGCTATGCCTGCAAGGGCAAGCTGCGGAATCAGCCACATCGCTGACATTGAGGAGACTTCTCCTGTTCGAGGCTCCATCCCAAGAGTCGGTTTTGTCAGGGCAATGGTTCTTCTCCGTTCCTCTACGAACCCGGAAACCAATAAACTCAACACCGCAAAGAATATCCCTGCTCCAATTCTTTGTAAGAGTGTTATACCGGTGTCTAGACCGGTCACTCTTCTGAGTGACGGGACAAGGACACGGTCGTAGAATATGATGAAAACCGTCATACCCGACATCAAGAACACTACATAGGTGGCAGCAGGAATCTTGAAGCCACCGGAACCCAATCTTCGGTCACTCTGGAGAGCTTGGAAGACCGGATAAGTCATTTGCATGCTTATTGCAAGGTAGTAGATCGCGCAGGCAAACCAGATTGGAATCACTCTTACAATGCATTTCACTTCTTCCACTTGCTGCATCGTACACAGTTTCCATGGATCAGAAGCCGTTCCATCGGATTTCAACTTGTCCTCAGGGGTCATGATCGCTGCTTTGTCGAGAAATCTGGCAACATAACAACATTTTTTTCAGCAAAACAAAAGCAAGGGAACAAAGAAACAGAACTCTTAGATTTACCTCAACTGGTCGGTGTATTTTAGAGTGGAATTTGCGTAGTTATGCGGAATGTGATTGTAAAGATCGAGCCAAGGCTGCTTAACTGGCTTCAATCCTCGTTTCTTGATCGCTGCTGCTATAACACGAGCGATACCAGCCAAGGGGCTACCCGAGGCTTTAACTTTTACATACAGTTTATGGCCAGCAAAGAAAATGACGCAAGCCAAGAACATTAGACCCACAGGGATACTCAAACCAATGGTCCAGCTCACATTTGACTGGATATACACAACTAGGGTGAGGGAGATGATCTGGGCGAACGTGAAAGTGAAGAAATACCAGTTGAAGAAACTGTTGATTCCTTTCTTTCCTGATTCGGATTTGGGGTTGAACTGATCAGCCCCGAAAGCCAAGTTACAAGGCCTGATTCCACCAGCACCTACCACAAGAAGCGCTAAACCCAGTAGCAGAAACAAAATCTGGCCCAAACTTGGCCCTTCGCACGAACTTTTTGTTCCACAAGCAATCGGGTGCAATGCCGGAACTGCAGCCGTCAGTAGTATCACAAACGATCCCTACAAAAGATGAAGATGTTTCAGAGAGAGAATGATTTTAGTTTTTGTTTTAAATCAAGATTACCCCAAAACAAGCGACGACAGCTACAGCGAGAGTCTTGTAGCGACCAAAGTAAGTGTCGCAAAGAAAAGCAGCGAGGAAAGTCCCGAAGTTGATTGTGCCACTAAAGGCATTGATGATTGTTGCAGCTGTATATTTCTTAAGGTTGAATACCGAAGTTAGGTACACAAGAAGGTTTGACAATGTCCCAATGATCCCGATCTTCTCAAATGTCTCATTACCTGTGTGAAGAATCAAGATTCAGGAATTATTCAAAGCAAAAACGGGTTTCTCTTTTTACATTTAATTCACAACTTTAAAACCGAAACACACAAATCGAAGATTGGACTTTCAGTGGTTCCCTGAAACTTTATTCAATCTTCTTAACTGCTTCAAAGTCTCTTTCCAAATAAAATTAAAACATTTTTAATGAAAACAGTTGCTATAGTTTTTTGGTAAAAACAGTTGTTACAGTTCTTCCTCTAGATCTGGTAGATTATCTAGAGGTTTTTGCAAAAATAAACTACTCAAGTTTCAACCAAATCTCGTTTTTTTTAGAAACAATTTTATTCATTTCCAAGTCTCAAAGCAAGACAAGAACTCTAATTCGAGATTTTCGACACAGTCAAGTCAAAGAGAAGAAAATGAAAGAAAAACAAAGATCACGGACAACATGTATTATATTTGTATCTGGACCGTGTCTAAAATCCGAGAAAGCAAGCGCACACATAAAAATAAAATAAAAAGAGCAAACAAAAAACAAAATTGTTCCGAAGAGAGAAAAAGCGTTACCAATGATAAAAGGCATGACTTTCCAGCCTCTATAAACGAGCTTTTTCTGCTCGTCGTCAAATGAATTGACCGTCGATGTCAAATCAGAACCACCGCCATCGACGGCGGAGTAGGGTTTGTGATCCTCCGTCGTTGTCTCAACCTCAAAGGGTTTTCTCTCCATGGTTTCAATCTGCGTGTAATCTTTGTTGTTATTCTTATCTCTTCTCTCTCTGTGGCTGAGGATGACTCTACTCTTCATCTCAAGCTCCGCTCTATCGTCTTCTTATATAGTGGTCGATGGAGAGAGTGGAATTGTCGGAATCTGGAGAAAACAATCATAATGGTGAGTTTGGCTGTGGAAGATAGAGACATGTGTGAATGACTCATTTTCTTTCATTAATTCTGCTTAATTTTTTAATTTAATTGATTTCGTAAAGTTGAAAACTTTTTTCATTTATAGTTGAGAGAATTGTCTGGGCTGAACATGTGCAAGCTTGATCTGTTTTTGATGGAATGTGGTTTTATTGATTTATGTTTGGTATAGTTGTAGGTTTAGCAACTTTTTATGAGTTTTTTTTTTGGGGATTTTTGTTAATCTGTCGGTTTAGTTTCTGGAGAAATTTTTTGTCTTTTGCCGGTTTTGTATTCCAAAAACGTATTCCTCCATTGATAATATCAAAAGTATAATTTCAGATAAAAAAAATAGATCAATTTTTTCACGGGTCGAATTCTCGTATGTTCTTTGACTTCTTTGACTTGAAGTCAAAGTATATCTTACTTTTACTCTTTACTTTCAATGAATTAATGAATTTCTGATTTTGCTCTAATTTTTTTTATCAATGTTTTTAAAACCGAACCGGATGCTGAACCAGATAATTGATTGGATCTACTGTTTATTTGACCAAAAGTTTTAAAAATCAGGTTCGACCGGGGTTATAAAAATCTAACCAAATACATAACCAACTTCAAATATTGAACTAATAACTATTTTTAACATATTAAAAAATTAAACTCTCTTTTTTAAATTGTGATATATATATATATATATATATATAAAAATTATGAAAAAATATCAAACTAATACTAGAAAATAACATATATTTTCTAGTATAACCCCACTATATCAAATAGAGTAAATAGATCGGTTGTAAGCAAGAAGAAAAAGCAAAAAGGAAAAGCGTCAGGTCAAGGAGTTCTCAGGAAATCATGAACACATGCTAATCAATCAATCGGGATCTAATTAAGAACTCTTCTAGAACTAGAATCATAGAAGCATAAGAAACCAACTTTCGTTGCGGATATTATCTATGTCTAACAATCCTAGCAAACCAACTTTCGTTGCGAATTCTAGAGATCCTAAACATGCATTAATCTTAGGTTCTTTCGTTCACAATTCTCCTAAGCCAAATTTCTTTGCGAATAGTCAAATTGCGAATCTAAGTTCTTTCTAATTAATTAATCAACTTTCGTTGCAGAAATCAACCTAACATCAATAATCTGGGTAGCTAATTCAGATCAAGCATTAAGAACAACCCTAGATGAAGAACTAACAGATATGAATCCCTACAGATTGATCAACCTATAATTCCATGAAATCCCCTGTGAGAATCCCTAAACCTAACTGGTAAACAACTCAGACATGATCAATGAAACATAAATCACAATGAATAGAAAACCAAATATCATAAAAGAGAAACAAAGAATATGAGTTCCAAATCTCTCTCTCTGAATAAAAATAAAACTTAAGTCTGAAAGCGTAGCCTAAACAAGTGGCTAAAAACCCTAATATAATGATCTAAACTCGGCTGGGGCCTTTTTGCAAATCTGGAAAGTTTCTGGACAAAAACTGTAGTTTCAGGATTTTTGTGCGCAGAACTGCGTCGACCATGCGCAGAACTGCGTCGATCGATGCAGTGCGAAAACGTAGCCAGTGAACTCTGTGAGATCTCTAGTGCAGAATTGACCCAAATACTTCCAAAACGTCCAATTAGGCTCCAAATGTCCTTAAACCTGTAAAACACCTGAAAAGACTCCAAAACACATAGAAAGACTCGATAACAAAGACATATACCATGGTCAAAAGTCCTAAAAACCATGATATATCAACTCCCCCACACTTAGCTTTTGCTTGCCCTCAAGCAAACAGAAACCAAGAACAGGAGAAGAAGTTTGAAAACTTCAGAAACTCGTTTCATCGTAGAAGCACCACACTCAGATTCGCCTTAGTAAGCCACATGAAAATGAACCTGCAGACATCAAGACCAACATGTACTTCCCCCACACTTATCAACTATCCTGAGTAAACTCCACAATCACATTCAAAGCATCCAAATTCACCATACTGGCTTCTATAAGCTATTAAGTGTGGTCTCACCTATGAGGTATCGATCAAAGAACACATGGACTCTTACTCTGTTAGCATCTGACCACTCAACTGTTGCTTCTGGTTCCTTTCTTCTCTTTTCCCTTCGTTAGCACTGATTTTTCTCCACTGGGTATCATTTTATTTTTTCTATCAGTGCTCTTCCCCCATTGGGGCCTACTTTGGACATGTTTCCATGGATGCAAAGGAGGTAATAGGCGTCTCTACCACTCCTGCGACCACTTCGAAGCTACTAGCTTATCCTTAGTTTATTTCTTTCTTTTTTTTACTTTCAAGGATGGGGAGAAGGGAACCATAATTAGACATGTTTACAAGTTGTGCCAGAACTAACAAAGGAATCCGACTCGAAGTATACCAAGCCCATAAGTAAGAGAATTAAGTCAAGTTAAAGGTGAAGTCGAGTAATAGATTCTCTGAATACCTGAAGTGATATGGGTGTCCTTAGTAGGCTGGTCTGTGTTGGGTTTCTAATAGTCATAGATCATCTGCAACTCATCCAATGGTTACTTAAGTTCGTGCAAATGTGGTAATCTCCTCAAAAAGTCCTTGTTTCCTACTCAATTTGACTCAATAAAACAAATTTGGACTGACTCTAAGAAAACAAAAAGCGTGCGTCAGTAGCTACATCCCCCACACTTGAAACACACTGTCCCCAGTGGTGTCAAGCTCAGGATTGGCGAGAAAAATCGGAATTAAGAGAATCCGAAAAGAGTCAGACCACTTACCTGTCGTCGGCCTGCGTCGATCGATGCGAGGCGAATATGCTCGCGGTTATGTAGATAACCGGTGTCTGACCAATGCACTATGTGTGTCGATCGATGCACTATGTGTGTCGATCGATGCAGTGCGATTCTGCCTGTTTCTCACGCCTTTGAACACACAAAAATAGAAAATCAAAAACACCAAATCAAAACGAAAAATAAAAACAAAAACGAACCTAACAGTGGGTTGCCTCCCACTCAGCGCTTGTTTAAAGTCAATATCTTGACTATGGGATAAAGATTAGACTCATGGCGGTTTCAACAGAGACTTTGAGTGTCTCTGTGAATGTTTCCTCATCCAAGGTGGTGTATATGCTGTCGGATCATGAGATTTTCCAAGGAACGAAGGAGTATAACCAGGGTGGGAGCGAAGCTTGGGTGGGATTCTGCGTTTTCTTGTATTCAAAGCAATGCAGTTAGGAGGTTTAAGCTTAGATGATTCATGCCTTACCTTTGGTGGAAATGAGATGTCTGGAGCTTTCTGCTTATGAGCAGTTGCAGGCACTGAAGATGTTAGCAGGTTCAAGAGGAACCGCCATCTTCTTCTCTACAATCGGACTCTCTGGTTCCACTACAACACTGAAGCTATGTCCATCAGTAGTGGATTTATGCAGCTTATCCATCTTGAACCGCAATGGATCATCTCCTAGGTGGAGATCAATCAGTCCATGCCTCACATTAATCACAGTTCCAGCAGTAGCTAAGAAAGGTCTACCAAGTAGCAAAGGATCAACTGGCTCAATATTATACTTCAGCACTACAAAGTCCGTTGGAATCAAGTAGTTCCCAACTCTGACATGAATGTCCTCAAGAACTCCTTCCGGATACCTTTTTTATCGATCAGTTAGGATAAGAGAGATCCTAGTAGGCTGGAATTCCATCATTCCCAATCTCTCAGCCACAGAGTATGGCATGAGATTCACACAAGATCCTAAGTCACACAGAGAACGTTTGAATCTGTCCTTAGAGATGAAACAGTCGAGCACAAAGGCTCCTAGGTCTGGTATATTCTCTGTAATCTGAATCAGCTTCTTTTCCATCACTTTCATGCAGTTAGCCACTTCTAGCTCCTGTTTAGACAGTTTAGGAACCTTAGGATATGGCACAGAGGGCTTATAGACTCGTTCTAGGACTGTTGCATGTTACTGGTCCCGTCTGCGATCTGTGTCGATCGATGCAAGAGATGTGTCGATCGATACAAGGCAATTATGTTCAATTTCATCAGACGTATCGGGGATGCATCGATCGACATCGAGGTTGTGTCGATCGACGGATGTCTCAGACAAACAGTATTCCCTAAAAATCTGAGATTATGCTCTCTTCTTCTTCCAGCAAGTCAATCCCATCTCTTATGGTCACAGCATTGATGAATTTGTTCTGTTCAGCTTTCCCAGCTCCATTTTGCCTTTGCACTGCTTGAGATGTCTGTTGGACTTGAACATCTAGCTTCTTCACATGAGTGCTCAAGGATTCAAACTTCCCATTCAGATCTTCATACATAGCATCCAACTTCTTGTTGAAGTTCACAGTAGTCTTAGTGTGCCCCTCCAAAAACCGCTCCATCATAGCTTCCATCTTGCTCTCATGAGCACTAGCAGCAGGAGGTGTCTGATAGGAGGATGATCCATAAGTCCTCTAGTAAGAATTACCTTGCTGATTTCCAAACCTGTTTTCTTGAAATCCAGAGCAACTAATGAAGTTCACATCCTCTTCTTTGTTGTCCTCTTCAGCCTTAAACACCTCAACTTCCTGAGCAAAGTGGACAACTTTCTTTCCAGTCAACAAACTGTGAACAGTGTCCAGCTTATTCATGATATCAGCAATCTCTAGATTATCAATCTTTCCACCAGACTCTTTCCTTCTCCTATCAGCAGTCTTGGTGCTATTACTGCTCACCAAGTTATCAATCAGCGTCCTAGCCTGTTCAGGAGTCCTTGTATTGAAACTGCCATTGCTGGCATTGTCCAATGCAGACTGGTAATGGAGATCAATGCCTCTGAAGAATATGCCCAGCACCGTCACTTCAGAGAATCCATGATGAGGACAGTCACGTTGGTACTTCTTAAACCTCATCCAAGCAGACTTAAGAGGCTCTGTAGGACCTTGAGTGAAGGTGAGAATATCATGTCTCGACTAATCAGAGCGAGCATCATCACAAAAGTATCTCAAGAACTCTCTCTTCACAGCATCCCAAGTAGTACACTTCCCAGTTGGAAGTTGTTTCAGCCAAGCTTCAGCCTCTCCAGCGAGAGAATAGGGGAAAAGCTTGAGATACATATAGTCATAGTTCACCCCATTATACTTCATTCCAGTGATGAAGTCCTCAAAATCATCAATGTGATCCATCGGTTGCTCGTGTGGTAGACCATGGAAAGGATTCTGCCTAAGAAGAGAGTAGTAGACAGTCTTGATCTCGAAGTCATTTCTCTCAAATCTAGGAGGTACAATTGCTGAACGGTGAGCATAGAACTCATCCGGTCGGTTGTAGTCAACAAGAGTCCTATCATTAGCAGCAGGATTAACCATCTGCCTTTGACCTTCAGGTTCAGGTTCAGGTTCAGGGATCACACGTCCCTGAGCATCAATCCTATGCCCAGCATCATTGTACCGGTTGTTCTGGTCGTCCCTCAGAACACCCTGAGCATCAGGTCTCAGAATCAAGCGATTTTGCACCATCCTTGCTCGTTGACCTTTTCTGTTTGTTCTCTCTAGTCTAGCAAGCTCCTCAAGTCTGAGATTCACAAGATTAACGTTCGGATTACTTTTGGTCTCACGCGTCTGCATAAACCGTCGGTAATCATAGTACAACGATCGATGCTAGGATGCAACGATCGATTCAACTCGGTATTCGCCTTGTGTCGATCGATTCAAGAGATGCATCGATCGATGCAAAGCGAAAATCAGACCTGCGACAGAGAAAAACAGAGAAATTAGTACCAAAACAAAAAAACGAAAAACCTAGTTTAAACTTTAAATTCAAATCTATCGAAGATTCAAAAGAGTCCCCGGCAACGGCGCCAAAAACTTGATACGATCAGGTTTTAATCCCTAGATCTACACTGCAAGTGCACAGACGTGAACCAATAGTATATAGGGTATCGAATCTACAGAGACTCAAGATCTTGCGATAGATTGTAGAATTTCAGGTTAAGCTATGTGAAACGGAGAATAAGCAGTAAATCAAGCAATAAAGTAAATAGATCGGTTGTAAGCAAGAAGAAAAAGCGTCAGGTCAAGGGAGTTCTCAGGAAATCATGAACACATGCAAATCAATCAATCGGGATCTAATTAAGAATTGTTCTAGAACTAGAATCACAAAAGCATAAGAAACCAACTTTCGTTGCGGATATTATCTATGTCTAACAATCCTAGCAAACCAACTTTCGTTGCGAATTCTAGAGATCCTAAACATGCATTAATCTCAGGTTTTTTCGTTCACAATTCTCCTAAGCCAAATTTCTTTGCGAATAGTCAAATTGCTCATCTAAGTTCTGAAGGAATTTCTAGCAGTTCTAATCAGGATTAGCAACCCTAGTCTGAATTCCGATCCTAGGATCTAAGGTTCATGTAATTGAATCAATGGGATCTCAGAATTACCTGATGATAAGCAGCGGAAGATTTGCAGATAATCGAGATCACGAAGCACCTCAAACGCTGTGCCTCTACTGGTATCCACACACACACAAACTGGACAGGAGGGATGCTAGTGCCTATAGAGATCCAATCTCTTCAGAGGTTTCTATTCAAGTTCTGGTGGCTGTGAATTAGGTTAGAAATCAGTTTAGGTCGACCATATATCTTATATATGTCGACTTAAACCATAACGGAATTAACCAACGATTAAACCGAATTAATCTGATTAATCCGCGAGTTGCATCGATCGATGCACTATCTGCATCGATCGACACTGCCACAGAATATTGATATTGAATGCATATCAAATATGCATTTACTGGATCATTACATTAATGATCAACCTCGTCTTTAACGCCCAGTTTGCTTAGGTGTGTGACCCTGTAGGATCATATAACACTAGCAATGAGTTCTCAACTCATTGATCATAAGTGGCTTCTAGCAAAGCGTTATGACTACCTAGTGTTATGTGATTGTCTCATCTCGACAATACGACTTTCACTTAGAGCAAGTACAATAGATTTCAGGACATTCCCAACAATATCCCACTTGTACTAGAATCATCTATTCCTTTAATCCCTTTGTAGCTATATCTCAATCTAGCATAAGGCAAGAACTGTGTCATCCTTACTAAGCCAGATTACGTTTATCGAATCCCGATTTGTACAGATAAAACAAACGACTGACAATCACCTCGTTTGAGCGCGGCCACGCATTTCCAGTATCAAATCTTCGATAGGCCCAGAGATATTTAACTCCTGTTATATAGGAGGTACAAATCCCATCTTGTTCCATCCATGTTTCTTTCATATTTCATGATACGCCTAATTAGTGTCTTTATGATCACCAGTTACGGCTGACGTTTGACAAAGTCAAGACGAACCAATCCATATAAGAGAGGACATGATGAACTCAGGTCTAAGGACAACACTCTTTAGTCGTAATGAGAAACTCTTATGACACTCATATAACATCTTGTAGAGCTCTCATTAACGGGTCAAGTCCGATCATGTGTTCTCTAACACATATCTATGTGATTGACTTTAATACACTTATTAATGACTTCATGAAACATAGTCATCAGTCACCTCACATACTAGTCTCACGTGGTTGTTAATGTCCCATTTTAACAACCTCGACCAGGGACCATTTATAATTTATATCATTTATTGCTTATAGGGTTTCATGATCAAGTCACATACTTGATGACCTATAAAATGTCATAAATTACTTTGGGACAATATATATTTAATTAACACAATTAAATAATGCTGAAACAATTTCATTAAAATAACATAACCAAATTATGTTTTACGAACATCAAGTCATAACTAAAAACCAAATATAACTCCCACTGAAAACAAGATCATATCTTAAGAAATCTAATGCCTACAGCAGCAGTGTGAAACTCATGCTTAGGCCTTGGGAGGGGCTTGGTCAGTGGATCAGCTACATTCTCATCCGTCGGGACTCTGCTGATCTTCACATCTCCTCTATTCACAATATCACGGATAAGGTGATATCTCCTTTCTATGTGTTTGGATTTCTGGTGTGATCTAGGTTCCTTTGCTTGCGAAATGGCTCCATTGTTGTCACAATATAAAGCCACCGGCTCATAAATGCTAGGAATCACACCAAGTTCAGTAATGAACTTCTTGATCCAAACAGCCTCATTTGCCGCTTCAGAAGCAGCGAGGTACTCAGCTTCAGTTGTGGAATCTGCTACAGTGTCCTGCTTGGAACTCTTCCAGCTGACTGCACCGCCATTCAGGCAGAAGATGTAACCAGATTGCGATCGGAAATCATCTTTGTTTGTCTGAAAACTTGCGTCTGTGTAACCACTTACTACCAGCTCATCACTTCCTCCATACACCAAGAATTTATCCTTAGTATTTCTCAAATACTTCAGAATATTCTTGACTGCTGTCCAGTGACTTTCACCTGGATCCGATTGGTATCTACTCGTCATGCTTAAAGCACAAGCAACATCTGGACGAGTACAGAGCATGGCATACATGATGGATCCCAACGCCGAGGCATAGGGAATCCGACTCATGCGATCTCGCTCAGCAGGTGTCTCAGGACACTGCTTCTTGCTGAGACTTATGCCATAGGACATTGGTATGAAGCCCTTCTTGGAATCTTGCATTCTGAACCTGTGTAAGACTTTATCGATATAAGTGTCTTGACACAGTCCAATCAACTTGTTTAATCTATCTCTATAGATTCTTATTCCAAGAATATACGCGGCTTCTCCCATGTCTTTCATTGAAAAACAACTTCCGAGCCAAGTCTTAACAGACTGTAACAACGGAACGTCATTTCCGAGAAGAAGTATGTCATCTACATACAACACGAGAAATGCAACTGCGCTCTCACTAGTCTTCTTGTAAACACATGGTTCTTCTTCGCTTCTGATGAAATCAAACTTTTTGACTGCTTCATCAAAACGAAGATTCCAACTCCGAGATGCTTGCTTCAATCCATAAATGGATCGATGAAGCTTGCATACTTTCCTAGCTGCATTTGGATCGATGAAACCTTCGGGTTGTGTCATGTACACATTCTCTTCCAGAATTCCATTAAGGAAAGCTGTTTTCACGTCCATCTGCCAGATCTCATAGTCATAATGAGCTGCTGTTGCTAGGAGAATCCGAATGGATTTAAGCATGGCGACCGGGGAATAAGTTTCTTCATAGTCAATGCCATGAATTTGTTTGAAACCTTTTGCCACCAGCCTCGCTTCATATATCTGAATATTTCCATCCACATCAATTTTCTTCTTGAAAATCCATTTACACTCAATGGGTCTTGCACCATCGGGTAAATCAACCAAAGTCCATACTTGGTTTTGTGACATGGATCCCATTTCAGATTCAGCGGCTTTCAGCCACTTTTCGGAGTCAGGGCTCATCATCGCTTCTTCAAAATTCGCTGGCTCGTCACTGTCAATGATCAACAAATCATGACAATTGGTTACGAGAAATCCATATCTCTCGGGTTCGTGACGGATCGACGAATTTCAGGCTCCACAGGCGCCGTCTCTATAACTCTTTGTAGATCCAAGTGTTGCTCTTCCTCTACGGGTTGAGCATTTTCCTGCGGTTCTCGAACTTCTTCGAGTTGTACTTTACTCCCACTATTTCTCTTGGAAAGAAATTCTCTCTCAAGAAAGACGCAGTTCCGAGCAACAAACACTTTGTTCTCGGATTGGTTGTAAAAGTAATATGCCTTGGTTTCCTTAGGATAACCAACGAAGTAGCATTTATCAGATTTGGGTTCGAGCTTATCTGTAATTAATCTCTTAACATAAGCTTCACAACCACAAATCTTCAGGAAAGACACATTCGGAACATTTCCAGTCCACATCTCATGTGGTGTCTTTGCAACTGATTTTGACGGAACCCTATTAAGTGTAAACGC
This sequence comes from Orychophragmus violaceus, assembly GCA_030180135.1. Lineage (NCBI taxonomy): Eukaryota > Viridiplantae > Streptophyta > Magnoliopsida > Brassicales > Brassicaceae > Orychophragmus > Orychophragmus violaceus. The sequence continues at coordinate 74,386,846 of CM058231.1, forward strand.
AGACGTTTCTAGAGCGTATCCCCAAAAGGATAATGGAAGAGTTGAGAGACTCATCATTGATCGAACCATATCTAATAAAGTCTGATTCCTCCTCTCAGACACGCCATTCCATTGTGGTGTTCCAGGAGGAGTGAGTTGTGAAACAATTCCACAATCTCTCAAATGATCACTGAATTCTTGGCTTAAGTATTCTCCTCCACGATCTGATCGAAGAGCCTTAATACTTTTGCCAAGTTGATTATGTACTTCATTTTGGAACTCTTTGAACTTTTCAAAGGATTCTGACTTGTGTCTCATTAAATAGACATAGCCATACCTGCTGAAATCATCAGTGAAGGTAATGAAGTATCGAAAATTTCCTCTAGCACTTGTGCTCATTGGGCCGCATACATCCGTATGTATAAGTCCCAATAGGTCACTGGCCCTTTCATTTTGTTTGTTCAAAGGGGCCTTTGCCATTTTGCCTAGTAAACAAGATTCACATTTCTCACATGATTCATAATCAAATGAGCCCAAAGCCCATCACTATGGAGCTTTTGAATCCGTTTCTCGTTTATGTGGCCCAAACGATAATGCCATAGAAAAGTCTGATTCGTGTCATTTTATTTGAATCTCTTGGTGTTAATGTTATAGATTGGTGTGCTTTGGTTTAAAACATAAAGCCCATTCTCTAATGGGTTGCTACCATAAAATATATCATTGTAATCAAAAGAACAACATTTATTCTTTATTGAAAACTGATATCCTTCCATATCCAAAACAGGAATAGAAATAATATTTCTGCTTATCGCAGGTACATAGTAGCAATTATTAAGTTTTAACACCAAACCAGAAGGTAAAGACAAGTTATATGTTCCTAGGGCTAATGCAGCAACTCTTGCCCCATTCCCCACGCGTAGGTCCACTTGTCCCTTTTCCAACGTCCTACTGTTGCTTAGGCCCTGCATATTTGTACAAATATGAGCACCACAGCCGGTATCCAATACCCAAGAAGTAGAACCAGAAGTAGTAACATTTACTTCTATAACATAAATACCTGAAGATGAAGTCTCGAAAGTCTTCTTCTTCTCTTCCAAGAATTTGTTGCAATTTCTCTTCCAATGCCCAGGCTCTTTACAGTAATGGCACTTATCAGTCTCAGATGGGCCCGGCTTGGGCTTCGGGGCTGGCGCAGGCGTGTCCTGGTTCTCAACCTGGACTGCCTTGCCCTTTCCCTTGCCTTTGCCAAGTTTCTTAAACTTCTTACCCCCTTGTACCATAAGTACATTAGGAGTGCCCTTCTTGATATTAGGCTCAGCTGTCTTGAGCATGCCATGCAGTTCAGTCAACGTCTTCGTCAAGTTATTCATGTTATAGTTCATAACAAACTGATCATAACTTGACGGCAGTGACTGCAGAATGATGTCAGTAGCCAACTCTTGGCTAATGGGACAGTCTAGCCTCCCCAGGTTATCAATATAACCCATCATCTTAATGACATGAGGACTGACCGGACTGTCCTTTGGTAGCTTGCATTCAATGAGAGATTTAACCGTCTGGTATCTCTCAGTTCGTGCTTGCTCCTGAAACATTCTTTTCAGGCTAGTAATCATCTCCACTGGCGACTCCACGTTCTCGTATTGCTTCTGAAAATCCGAGCTCATGGTAGCCAACATGAGACAATTCACATCGACCACATCATTGGAATGCTTATCCCAAGCACTCCTTTCTGCATGTGCAGCATTGGCTCTCGGTTTTTCAGGGAGAACAGTTTCCAGGACATAGTCCCTTTTCTCCTGCTTGAGAACAATTCTCAAGTTCCGATACCATTCGAGAAAATTCGATCCATTTAACTTGTCCTTCTCAAGGACGGATCGCAGGGAGAAAGAGTTATTATGAGTGTTAGTCATATCTGAGAACAAAGAAAGAAAAAGGTTTAGTTATGATGTTCAAGAAATGAGAAATCTTAACTTTTAAGAAAACTCGCATTATATTCAAAACAATGTTTCCTCAGATGAATATAATGATCCAAGATCCATACTTCACTAAACTTGAGTGAGCCACTGGCTATCACCCAAATTTAGCTATCTAGGTAAGCAACAACTTTGCTAGTTATATCCAATATAACTCTTGGTTGTGGATTTACATCTCATGCCCAATCCACCTGATGTCTATGAGCCCAAAACGATTTTGATGGCCCAGTCAAGTAAACCAATCTCTTTAGTCATGTAATTGTTGATGCCTTGCACTGCAAGCCCATCAACACGATCACTTCCTGCCTTACTCATGTAATTGTTGATACCTTGCACTGCAAGCCTATCGTACAATGAAATGAGTCTTGACAGTTGACAAGATTGGAAAGACATCAAGGATTACTTGATATTTTGATTGAGGAACGGAATCATTTAAAACGTTCAGTTTTATTATGTTTTAATTCTTATAATTAATTGATTTATCTTGCTTCGGTATTGTGATTTCAGGTTCAATAACCTAATCATCAAATCTGATGTCGACCGACACTACTATAGTGTCGATCGATGCAAGATAACCAAAAGCAATCCGCGATAACCGATCAATCCAATTGATCCGGTTTTGAATACCGGTCAGCGTCGATCGATGCTACATTAGCATCGGTCGATGCCAACATAATCAAACCAATCGCAATTAAACCATTCACAGAGTTCAACCATTATTAACCAAGCTCGATAACCGGTCCAATCCAATTGAGCCGATTCATCAATCTCGCGAGGTTTGTGTCGACCGACACAACATTTGTGTCGATCGACACTAGGCGAAAACTGAGTTTTATTCGGGTTTTCGCCCTGTGTCGATCGATGCCGGATTGGCAACGATCGACACCATGCGAAAAACCCTAAATTTTATTCGGGCTTTCGCCCTGTGTCGATCGATGCCAGATTGGCATCGATCGACACCATGCGAGAAAGCCCTAAAACGTTTTCGAACAGAACCCTAAACTAGGTTTTTATGAAAACGAATTTTAGCAAGTTTGTATCAACCATACACAGATTCAGATTCAACTAATCTAATCAACATGCTACAGATTCAATGGAACCCTAATGCTCTGATACCACTGAAGGAATTTCTAGCAGTTCTAATCAGGATTAGCAACCCTAGTCTGAATTCCGAGCCTAGGATCTAAGGTTCATGTAATTGAATCAATGGGATCTCAGAATTACCTGATGATAAGAAGCGGAAGATTTGCAGATAATCGAGATCACGAAGCACCTCAAACGCTGTGCCTCTACTGGTATCCACACGCACACAAACTGGACAGGAGGGATGCTAGTGCCTATAGAGATCCAATCTCTTCAGAGGTTTCTATTCAAGTTCTGGTGGCTGTGAATTAGGTTAGAAATCAGTTTAGGTCGACCATATATCTTATATATGTCGACTTAAACCATAACGGAATTAACCAAAGATTAAACCGAATTAATCTGATTAATCCGCGAGTTGCATCGATCGATGCACTATCTGCATCGATCGACACTGCCACAGAATATTGATATCGAATGCATATCAAATATGCATTCACTGGATCATTACATTAATGATCAACCTCGTCTTTAACGCCCAGTTTGCTTAGGTGTGTGACCCTGTAGGATCATATAACACTAGCAATGAGTTCTCAACTCATTGATCATAAGTGGCTTCTAGCAAAGCGTTATGACTACCTAGTGTTATGTGATTGTCTCATCTCGACAATACGACTTTCACTTAGAGCAAGTACAATAGATTTCAGGACATTCCCAACAAGTTCTTTCTAGTTAATTAATCAACTTTCGTTGCAGAAATCAACCTAACATCAATAATCTGGGTAGCTAATTCAGATCAAGCATTAAGAACAACCCTAAATGAAGAACTAACAGATATGAATCCCTACAAATTGATCAACCTATAATTCCATGAAATCCCCTTTGAGAATCCCTAAACCTAACTGGTAAACAACTCAGACATGATCAATGAAACATAAACCATAATGAATAGAAAACCAAATATCATAAAAGAGAAACAAAGAATATGAGTTCCAAATCTCTCTCTCTGAATAAAAATAAAACTTAAGTCTGAAAGCGTAGCCTAAACAAGTGGCTAAAAACCCTAATATAATGATCTAAACTTGGTTGGGGCCTTTTTGCAAATCTGAAAAGTTTCTGGGCAAAAACTGTAATTTCAGAATTTTTATGCGCAGAACTGCGTCGACCACTGCGTCTACCATGCGCAGAACTGCGTCGATCGATGCAGTGCGAAAACGCAGCCAGTGAACTCTGTGAGATCTCTAAATAGTGCAGAATTGACCCAAATACTTCCAAAACGTTCAATTAGGCTCCAAATGTCCTTAAACCTGTAAAACACCTGAAAAGACTCCAAAACATATAGAAAGACTCGATAACAAAGACATATACCATGGTCAAAAGTCCTAAAAACCATGATATATCAGTATACAAGGTTAAGTATCTTTTTGATGGTTCTGTAGAGCGACATAAAGCTCGATTAGTAGCAAAAGGATACATTCAACAAGAAGAATTATATTACGTGGATGCTTATGCTCTTGTTGCAAAGCTCACACATGTCTTAATATTGCTTTAAGTTGTTGCAATAGTAGGCTGGTCTTTATTTTCTTGAATGAGGATCTATTTGAAAAGATATACATGAAACTTTCTGCAAGTTACACTTCTCGCCAAACTTTTTTTACCAAATAATGCGGTTTGTAAACCGGAAAAATCTTTGTATACCTAAAACAGGCATCAAGACAATGGTTCTTAAAGTTTGCATAAACTTTAAAGAGTCTTAGATTTACTAAACAACATTATAATCATATGTTATTCACAAAGGTTGATAACTCAATCATTCATATTGTGTTAGTATATGTTGATGATATCAATGATGGCACAAATGATGGTCAATTGAAGAGTAAACTCAAGACATTCTTCAAGCTTCGAGATTTTGGCTTACTTCGTTACATTCTTGGTTTGGAAATAGCAAGATAATCAGTTGGAATTGCTATTTCTCAATGAAATTACACTCTAAAGCTTGTTGATTCTTTTGGATTACTTGATAGCAAACCATATGAAGCTAAGTTTAAAACTATTTAAAGAAGATGGCGATCTAATTGACAATCCAGAGACATATCAATGAATCATTGGAAAGATGATATACTTGACAATAACCAAACTTGCTATATGCTTTACGTTGCAAAAATTCTCATTGTACACATACACCACGTGTAGCACATTATATGTCAATGCTAAAATTACTACAATACATCAAAGGTACAATTAAAACAAGGTTATTCTATTCTCCTTAGTCATCGTCTTGTGGACGCTGATTGGAGTACGTGTCCAGACACTCAATGTTCAGTTTCAGACTATTGTATGTTCCTTGGAGATTCATGGATCCCATGGAAAAAAAAAAAAAAGTGTTTCTCATTCTCCTGAAGAAGCATAATACATAAGCATGTCTAGGACGGTTAAAGAGATTTTTTTTTTGTTGCACAATTTGCTATTTGATCTTCAGATTGATGTTGACACTCCAATAACTTTATGTGACAATATTGCAACAATATACATAAGAAACAACCTGGTTTTACATGAAAGAATGAAACACGTCGAAATGAATTGTCATTCTGTCTCGCACATAGTTGAAGATAGTTCTCTAAAACTGCTTCATGTCTGCACCGATTCTCAAATTGTAGACCTACTCAAAACAATCTCTATACGAGACTCAGTTAAAGCGCTTAGTTGGAAAGTTAGTTTTGACAATCTACTCTCCACTTTAAAAAGGCGTATCAACACATATCGAGTCATTAGTATACATAACAAATTTTAACTAACTCTGTAGATGCTTTACATGTATGCAGCTAACACTTTTTGTATAAAACACTATATATACTCTGTAAATTCATTAGATAACATTAACGAGTTTTTTTTACAAAAAAAAAAAGATATCATTAACGTGAATCATTAATTTTTTTTTTTGGTCCTCACGAGAATCATTAATTCGGTAAATACTGTTAGCAAGGTTTGGCATATGTTACTTTGTCCACAAAACTTGCTTGATTTAGTTGAGCCATACATATTTTTTTTTTAAAGAAAATACCATAGAAATTACATTGTGATTCTTAAGTTTTTGTTTTATGAAGAAGCCGACAAACAAAAGGAGTTTTGTATGAAGCAATTTTACTAACCAAAATTACCATCGATCGTCTCACATTATCTAGTTTGGAGAATTAACTTGTATGTTACAATATTTTTATACGAGTGTTGCAGATGATGAACCGTATAATCATACATTATTGTGTTTTAAGCTCCTTCTTATTATACAGAGAAGAAAAATCACAAATATTATCGGTTTTAGTTTCTTCTTCCACCACTAGAAAGATTCTGATGTCCAAATTACTTTGTACTGGCACAAACAAAAATATTATTTTAAAACAAACAAACAAAATTAGAGAAAGACTTCAAGAGCATTGCAGACAAAAGGACCAGCTTGTACATATGGACAACTATTATAATAGACTACGATCCAAGAATCCGATTATATATATAAGATTAAGACATGGATACTTTTTAATTTATCTGTCGTGTTTGGACGTAACTGTTTTGTTGCAAATTCAATATAGTAATTATTATGACTTCTTGTACTTCGCAAATCAGGATATTAATATAACCAATTTACAGTAGTTTTACAGTAGAATGATTTTCCACTGAAAATTCAGTTATGATAGTTATTATAAACACATTTTGATTATAAGAATGTCGGAATCTCTTTTACAGATTTTAAAAAATTGTTTTAGTTTCACCCGATCCCTTAATTATCAGAAATATTAATACTGTCCTGTGCCACGGTTCTTCAAGATACTAATATTTTTTATTTGTAAAAATATCATTATTGCCCTCTTACAAATGGATATTAAAAACATATACGCGCGCACACACACACAAACACATATATATATACATATTTTCAGTACAACAAAATGACTTGTGGAAGACATTTATTTTTGAAAATGAAAAATGCAAAAATATTATCTTCTTTAGTAGCTTTTTAAATAATCACATTTTCCTTAATGAAGAAAAAATAAGAGACATAAACACATAATTTGTGTGCATACGTGTAAGATATGTGTGCCACACAATTATAATGTGTACACGTGTTTTTTTTTTTGGTTCTTTTTTTGTTCTGTGTGAAAATGATGAGAGAGCTATAGTAATAGCAAGCAAATACAATGTATATCATTATCATCACCTATCATTCTACCAACGAAAATGTGTCATATTCATAAAAAGCATGGTATTGATGATGGCCGAATCCCCCTTTGGTTCGGTTAAAAAATCAACTATGAACCGGTAATAATTTGGTTTGGTTTGGTTTGATCTCCCGGTAGCTTCAACAAGGAAACTCTTGGTTATGTTTATTCAGTCTCATCTTCGATTTAAATTGTCATACATTCACAAACCAAACTAAACCGGAAAAGAATTCAATTCAATGGGGTTGTTAAATGCGAATAATCCAAATAATAAAAGCAATTTAAAAGTAAATGAAAAGATGATGTTGATGTTGTATTGTCCGCGTTGTCAATGCGTTTTGCGTTTGACGCGGTTTATTTGGAAAGTTAAATGATTTGATCAAGTTGCAAAAGTCAACCTTCTCATGCTTATGATTTTACACACGTCTCAAGTCATGGTTTTCAACTTTTAGTCAATCAATAATTGGATTGTGGACGGTCACCACCAATCAACGGAAGCTAACTCAATTAGATCCAGTGTTCGAAAAATCGTTAGGCGTTAGTCGGACAGCTGGGATAAATCTAGCGCCTAATAAGAAAATCGGAGACTACGCGGGGATTAATCGGAGCCGAATTTTAAAGCTTGTTATCTTGTATATATATATACACATTACCGTGAACATAAGTCAATTAAATAAGTGGTTGCAGTGGCTGGAGTCCTCCTCATTCGTCTAATAACCACGGTCGAAACGTGTCGTAGTCAATTTAATGCTTTTTTAGTCCAAACATTATTATATATATATATATATATATATTAATATATACATTAATTAACTGAAACACAATGTTGAAGTGAGCTCAGTGTAGTGGTCGGACCCTTTCATTGGACTTTAAGGACTCAGTTTCGTCCAACTGTGTTCATAATATTTTTTTTACATTTAATAAATAGCAAATGTACCAAAATACCCTCGTCTCCTACCTTTCTCTGCGACTACAAAATTAGGGTTCGCCATTTGTTTTCATTTTTGTCACGATTTCACCATTTTCTTATGCTTTTCTTGATGTTTTATACTGGATTATAGTAGATCTATCATGTAATTGTGGATTCCTAATTAAAATCAAAGCAAAACGTGAATTTTTTTAACTCCGATTTTGTTGGGCGATTTGGGCAAATCGCGGCAGCTGGCAACCGTCGAACGCTTCGCTGGCGACTAATCTGCCGCCCAATCCGCGTTTTCGAACACTGATCAGATCGGATGAAAAACCGGTTACTTTGGCAAGTTTTTTAATTTTCTTATAAACCGAAGTCGTATATAGACAGTTTGGAAAAAAAAAATTACACCTGAAAAGAATTATAATTTATAAGAGGCTTTTACCCAATTATAAAAGATTTGATTTGTTTGCGACACTTATCCGTTACGATGGACTAAACCAATGCGAACCAAATGGAACCGAGCCCATAATAAACAATTATACCAATCCCATGAGATGTCAATCATATAGAAGGATAAGTCCCATTTTTATATTCTAATCTTTATATTTAATGAATTGGACCGGTAACCGTAAGTAAACACTGGAATAAAGAGAGTTATTACTATTATTATTATTATTTTCTTAAGAGAGTTATTAATATATATATACCACTCTCTTAAAATAATTATATATATATATATATACCACTCTCTTAAAATAATTATATACACCACTCTATTAAAATAATTATATAAATTTAGATTTCAGTTTCAATTTATGAATATCTCAATGGGATGGAACTGTATGTTTTATGTCTTAATTTCTTAATTTAAATTTACTTGTCACGTGTTCTTTTTGTTGTATTGGATGAATGTATTTTTTGGCGGTTTCATATTGTGGAACTTTAATTAGTTGGACTACGAGATATATATATATATACACCACTCTCTTAAAATAATTATATAAATTTAGATTTCAGTTTCAATTTATGAATATCTCAATGGGATGGAACTGTATGTTTTATGTCTTAATTTCTTAATTTAAATTTACTTGTCACGTGTTCTTTTTGTTGTATTGGATGAATGTATTTTTTGGCGGTTTCATATTGTGGAACTTTAATTAGTTGGACTACGACACGTCATTTGGTCCAACACTTGGACTATTGTTTATAAGTGATTGACTATATACGTTCACATTTAGAGCCATTCAATTTCAATCCGGCTTTTCTATGTATGTATGTATGTATGTATGTATGACATAAATATGTATCTATAATAGCTAAACCTACCATAGGAGATTGTGGAGTGCAAGACCCAATTGTTAATGTCGTATATGACTAGAATTTCTTTGGCATCTAAAAATCAAAGTACATCTTGATACATCATACATAAAATAAAGGGAAAGTTTTTTCTCTCTCTTTTCTCCGTTTTCTCTCTAAAAGTTCTTCATTACATACTACAAAAAAACAACGTTTTTACGATTGGATCTTAAGACTATACTTGTATTCACAATATTTGGCCACTATTAAGGGATAATATTGCTACTATTTTGCAACAACGGTATATGGACATGTATTAGTCGCTTATATACGACAAAAAATGATTGTCGCCAATTTAGTCGTCGATTCAAGATTGATTAACGACCATTGTCGAGACCGGGAACAATAGTCACAGGCTAGTCGGTGATATTGCGACCATTTTGCGTCTGATGTTAAGAGTCGTAGAACAATCGTGAATTGGTCAGTACATGAGCGACTAATTCGCTACTTCGAGTATAGTAGTAACCAAGTCGTTTATTTGTCGCTATTAATACGACTAATACTCAACTCATTATTCGTGTCGCAAAGTAGTCGGGTATGGATCGTATCATATAGTATTTTTTTGGATTTAGTAATAATAATATGAGATAGTTTGATTATATTTTACCTGTTTGTGATAGGTGTACGGGTTTCAAAGTTAATATATACTTGCAATATATAAAGTGTATAATCGCTTTTTTCCAACTTCTAATAAACTTGTATAAGTTACAATATTATATATTAACTAAAATTTATTGTAAAGTTAATTAACCTTTAAAATAGAAACCAAACGCTTAGCAATCTTTACACTGGTTTTAAAGAATAAAAAATTAAAAATTATAAGTTCTTAATAGTTATAGAATAAGAGTGAAGGAGAGTTGGTAGCGATCGAGAGTCTGGAGAATTATGGTACGTACACGAAATCAAAGAGGGAAATACGTTAGATGTTGTTAATAATTTATCTGATCATAAGATGTTCAATATGACAATTTCAAAATATTCATACCGTTCCATCAAACTGTTCAATTCATCCAAAGATACTCGATGATAGTCAATTGAAGAAGGCCCTTCTATTCCTCTAAGCCAAGTAACCCCTAGGTAAAAAAAAAATATATTTTCATAATTTTGTTCTATATTAATGTCTTCCCCATATTTTTTAGAAAACATGTCAACATACCGCAAAATCTTTCGATCCAGAAAAATTGGAGCAAAACAAACAAATGCTTGTCTGGAACTTGTTCAAAACGCCTCGACAATTCCTCAGCGGGTGGTACATAGGCAACACATTCTATGGCCCTCTTCCTTCAATTCCAACATAATTATTTAGTATGATTTAATTTTTTTTGGTCAACAGTAAGGTTTAATTATAAGGTTATTATAAAACTCTGAAACTTAAATTACTCGGCATCTCTTAGCGTGAATTGGACTTTAGCGCGTGTACGTGAATATGAATTGACCTTTGAAGAGTCATCTACCCATTCAAGCTCTCCAACCCATGTTATGGCACCAACAACATATATATGAAAAATTCTTTTAAATATAAGTTAATCCCCTAAAAATAAGAACCACAATTCTTCCAAATCCGATGTTAGATTTCTCCACTTAATCTAATAATAATGTATTGTAAACAACACTTACCAATTGCATATTTATCTGAAACCGTCGCATCATTAATTCCTTGGATTGGTTTGATGCTCAACAGGTCATCCAAAGTTGGAGGATCGAAGTTCTCAGTGATATTTGTCTCGTCAGTTATAAAAATATCATTATATGTTGGACATACTCTATCATACTTTGGCCCTAACGAAACCCTAAAATCAGAAAAATTAAACCAGCAGCCTTCTTTCTGTAAAAGAAAAAAGAACTTTCGGGCGTTTTTTTCAAAAGCTAAAGCCTGAATCCAACTTCACTGTTGATTGTAACCTTTAAGTACACGAATAAAAACGTATGGATTTATGGGTGCCATGTATACACAATAAAATGAAGGGGTACATTAATTCCAAGGGATAAAAAAAGTAGAGGAAGAATACCGTTTTATCGGATAAAATAATTCTAAGGGAGCATCATAGTGAGTAAAACACCACGCTATCAAAACCTTCGCTCTAACATTCCAGCGATTATCCCTCAAAGTAATATCAACAATTTTGTGAAATTGTGAGTTTTCAGAATCGCATGTTATAAGCGGATTCATTTTGTGGATATCTCTTTGAATATCCGAGAATGATAGGGAAGAGGTAGAAGAAGAAAGTGAAGATTTTTTAGATTTGTTGAAATAAATACTCGGAAACTATTTTAACTCGATATGCAACATTTGCGACTTTACATTAAAATCCACTTATTGTATTCTTTTGTTTCATAATTTCTAATTGTTATGCATTGAATTTACCATAAAAATCTGATTGTTCATAATCCTCTTAGCTTAACGAAATACATTGATTTGTTCTTCAAAAGGGAACATGTTCTCGATCGCTTAATAAGTTTTGGTACTAAATTTTAATCAATGTTTAATACACATTCGTTATTTTTTCAATTTTTGGATATCATGGAATATGAGTAATATACTAAGTTACTAAAGATAACCAAGTTGACAAAAAAGGAAATACTAGAGGAAACCATAAACAAAGTGCGGGTTATAAATACAAATTTACTTTAAATTCATAAACCATAAGTATGTTCTTCACTTCGCAAATCCAACAAATCACACCCAACATTCTTAACATAGAGGAAGCTTAGGGTACCTGAACAAAAAAAAATCATATTAAAAAAATAACACATAAGATCGCAAAAAACACTAACTTCTATACTATATGATTATGAGTTGTGAGATAAATACCTCTGGGCAAAATCACAGAACTCTTCAACTTTATACGCATCAAAGCTTATCTTAGAAACTCGTTGAATTGACTCCAACCTCACCAACCCTAATCAACAAATACATTCTAATTATTTGTCATTTTACACTAACTGGAACGAATTTACAAAATAAGCTTTGATGTTTCATCGTACCACCATTGTTATTGAAGATATTAAAGCACTGGAATAAGCAGAACAATATCTCATTCAGACTTTTGCCCCATGCCCTAACCAGCCTAACAGCAAGATAACCATTGGCCACACAATCCAATGACTCGTTTCTGCCAACATTTACTGCAGATCAGCTTTCAGACATTCTTAGAATATTGTACATGAAATAAATTGATGTTATACTTACTCCAAATCTCTGATTCTGAATTTTACTTGAAGTCGCCTCCAGAAATACATTTGCAGTAACCACTGTATCTCTTACGAAGCCATCAATTCCAAGCACAACACCAATTAAATCTGTATCTCAAACCAATAAACATAACAAACAAATCCATAACAAAATCATATTAAAACAGTATTGTCCCATAAAACTTGTAACTTTAAGTCCAAAAAACTATACAGATTGGATATGTGCTAGTTATAGTGCCATTTGAAACGCCACATATAGGCTTCAAGTCTAAGTAGTGCTGGCCATTAGGGTATGGAATTTTCCAGTTTACACTCGAACTAGTTCGACACAGAGAGAATAAACTATCTGTCAAACGGTCAAACATTGGCCTATCAAGGATATGAACGTTATCCCATTGTACCCACTGGCCCTCTGATAGGTCAAGAATTAATCCCTATACTAAACTGCAAGTGCACAGCAATATCAATGTAGTATATAGGGTATCGAAATCCACAGAGACTCCGGTATTCAATAGCTCAAGAACAGGAATTTAACTAGGAAGAAAGCAATGTAATTGAATTAAAAACAATGCAAGAAAGTAAATCAGTAGCAGAGATTGTTGGTTGTGAAAACAAGTAATTAAAAGCGCTAAGTCTAGGGCGTTCTCAGGAAATCAGACAAGCTGACAGTTCATTCAGTAAGGATCTAATTAAGCACAGTTCTAGAACTCAAAACACAGATATAGAATTAACCAAATTCCTTTGCGATAATTCTCTAAGTCTAAGTGCAGCAAACCAAACTTTCGTTTGCGAGAACTAACAGATTAAACTAGCATTAATTCTAGGTTTGATATGTTCACAATTATCCTAAACCAAACTTCCGTTTGCGAGTAGTTTAATTGCCCAATTTAATTAGTTCAGATTCCTAAACCCCACTTCCGTGATGTATTTAGCAACCTAAGATCTAGATTCTAATTGATCAGGTTAGAACTAGCTTTAAGCACAATTAAATTGAAGAACATATATAGTTTGAATCCTTAACTGAAATTGAACAAGTCTAGCAAGTCATGAAATCCTATGTGAGAAACCCTAAACCTAACAAGGAATCTACTCAGACATAGATAATGAAAACATAATCATATGATGAATAAATTGCATAAAAGAATAAGAGTAAAAAGGGGTTCGAAATCTTCTCCAAATACAGATGATGTAACAGGTTCAGATCAGCCCCAAAAGCTCTAAAAATCCTCTGCTCTTAATTATGAAAGCGTAATGTAAAGCGTATCTAATTAAAACACTAAAAACTCTATTATATAGGTCTAATCTCGGCCAAGGGCTTCTTTGTAAATATCAGGAACTTCTGGATCAAAGTGCAATATCTTGATTCTTCTAAACCGCCGAGTTTTGGCCCATCTCGCTGGTGCATCGATCGATGCTGGGTATGCAACGATCGACACCTTTCTCTGTTTCGGACAGTGAACTCTATCTCTCGGCCAATCACTCCAAAAATCTCCAAAATGCTCCATTATCTCCAATTCAGCTCCAAACCTGATTATACCCGTAAAAGACTCTAAAAGAACACAAAAGACACTAAAAACACAACTATATCATGGCATAAAACCGGTAAAAACCATGATATATCAACTCCCCCACACTTAGCCTTTGCTTGCCCTCAAGCAAAACATAGAACTAAAGCTTGGTGAAGAGGTTTGAAAACTTTCAGAAACTCATTTCATCCTAGAAACTACAATACTCAGATTCCCCTTAGTAAACCACTGAAAGAATCAATCACAGGATATCAAGACCAACATGTACTTCCCCCACACTTAGAAACTGTCCTAGGTAAACTCCACAATCACATTCAAGCATTCAAATTCTCCCTACTGACTTCTGCAAGTATTTAAGTGCGGTCTCACCTAAGGAGTATCGATCAAAGGGCACATGGATTCTTACCTTATCAGCTCTAGACCACCATACTACCTTTCTCTAGTCCCTTTCTTCTCTTTCCCTTCTTTAACAACTGATTTTTCCCCATTGGGTATCATTTTTTTTTTTATCAGTGTTCTTCCCGTTATGGGGTGTACTTTGGACACATTCCATGGATCACATGAGAGAAAATAGTGTTTGCTACCATTCCCATGACCACTTCGGAGTTACTAACTCATCCTCAGTTTATTATCTTTTTTTTTTTTTTACTTTATAGAAGGGGAGAAGGGAACTAAATAGGATAGGTTGACAGGCTGTGTCAGAACTAACAAGGGAATCCGACACAAAGTATACCAAGCCCTTAGGTGAGAAATCTAAGTCAGTATTAAATTGAAGTCAGTAAAAGGATCCTCTGATACCTGAAGTGATGTGGGTGTTCCCAGTAGGTTGATCTGTGATGGGGTTTTCTAATAGTCAGAGATAGATCCTGCAACTTCATCCCAATGGTTACTTAAGTTCCTGCAAGTCTTGTAAATCTTCTCAGAAAATCATAGTTTCTTACTTAAACAATTTTGACTCAATAAAACAAAATTTTTTTTTGAAAAACGGACTGACTCTTAAGAAAACATAAAACAAAAGTCAGTAGCACCTCCCCCACACTTAAGACACACTGTCCCCAGTAGTGTCCATCGAAGGATCGGTAAAAAGAAAATAAAAAATTGAAAAGATGAAATTATGTCTGTCGGGTTACCTCTGTCGCTCAGGCATCGATCGTTGCACTAAGTGTATCGACCGTTACTTGGCGATTTTCGTGTATGGTCGATCGTTGCTCAAGAGCGCAACGATCGCTGCAATGCGATTCCTTTCGTGTTGTGACGATCGACACAGAAGTGAGTCGATCGTTGCACTGCGATTTTGTCCGAGACCTGCAAACATAACTGCACCAAAAACAAAAACAAACGTAAAATCCTAACAAAAGCACCAAAAATTAAGTAGAAAAATACCAGTACCTAATGGTGGGTTGCCTCCCACCCAGCGCTTGTTTAAGGTCAATAGCTTGACCGGACGGATGGGAATTTTCAAGTACCAAGAGGTCCTGACAGAGACTTTTTCTGTCTCTGTTCAAGTCTCCTCATCCAAGGTGGTGAGTAGGCTGTTGCGGAATGCTCATGTCCAAGAAAAGATGGAGTGAAATGTGCTCCAGGATCTATAACCATAGTATTATCCGACTGCTCAAAATCTGCGTCCCTTATGGTGAATGTCTGCCCATCTATCAGTGGCTTTCGCAGCTTATCCATCTCATAGTGCAGTGGTTCATCTCCCAGATGGAGGTCTATCAGGCTGTTCCTAACATCAATCAACGCTCCTGCTGTAGCCAAAAAGGGTCTCCCAAGCAATAATGCTTCATCTGGATCACAGTCATATCTCAACACAAGGAAGTCCGTTGGAACTAAGTAGTTTCCAACTCTCACCGGAATGTCCATAAGGAGTCCTTCAGGAACTCGTATGGACTGATCAGCTAGGACAAGAGAAGTCCTAGTAGGAGTAAAATCCAACATACCCAGCTTCTCTGCCACAGAGTAAGGCATTATGCTTCCAGCAGCTCCTAAATCACACAGAGAACGCCTAAAGCTATCCTCAAAGATAGAACAATCCAGCACAAAGACTCCATGATCAGGCAGCTTCTTCGGGATCTTAGTTAGCAGAACATCACTAATATGCTGAGGAACTATTATCACCCAGTCTTTCAGATCATCATCCAGGGGCAACATCTTGTTCAGGTACCTCTGCACACATGGATGATAAGGTGGATCATCAGAAGTTGGAATTTCTTCCAATTCTTCACCAATCCCTTCTAATTTCTTCAGCTCTTCAATCTCTTGCCTAATCACTTCAGACACTGAGGAGCGTTGTCTAACAATCTGTTCGTAGATCTCCTGTTGAGTAATCTCAGAGGCTCCATTGAATAGGCGATCAAGCTCCAAGTCAGCATCTATGCCATTATCATCCGACAGTTCTGTCTTTTCACGCCCTGCAACGACCGACACTAAGGGTGTGTCGATCGTTGCCATCCCGACTGGTGTATCGATCGACACAGATGTTGCATCAATCGACGCACTGCAGCAAATTTCACCCGAGAGTTTTTCACAAATATCCGAAAATTCTTGTTCTGTCACCAACTCAGCTGTACTTAGCTCAAATCTTTCACCTAGGTGAGATCCATCATTAATGTACACAGACCAAGCCTTAACATGAGTGTCTGCCACTCCTTTTCCCTTCAGTGAGCTGGACATCTGGTTCACCTGAGTGTCCAACTGCTTCATGTGAGTGCTCAGAGACTCAAACTTCCCATTGAGGTCTTCATAGACAGCGTCCAACTTCTTGTTGCAGTCCACATAAATATTGGTCTGACTCTCAATCAGTTGTTCCATCATAGCCTCCATTTTGCTCTCATGGGCTGTAGGTGCAGGAGGTGTCTGATAGGATGTAGATCCATAGGTTCTCTGAGTACCTTGTCCATAGGTCTTCTGAAAACCACCAGTCTGTCCTCCATTGGAGAATCTGTTCCCCTGTTGATTACTAAATCTATTACCTTGGAAACCAGAACCTCCTATGAAATTCACATCTTCTTCCTGAGTGTCCTCCTCAGTCTGAATCACCTCTACATCTTGGGCAAAGTGGACAGCTTTTTTACTTGTCAGGAGATTGTAAACTGTGTCCAATCTGGATCTTATATTAGCTATATCAGAATTCTCTACAGTTCCACCAGATTTCTTCCTCCTTTCATCCATTGTCTTGCAACTGTTGCTGCCAATCAGGTTCTCAATCAACTGCTTAGCTTGTGTAGGAGTCCTGGTGTTGAAATTAGCATTACTGGAATTATCCAGTGCAGTCTGATAAGGGAGATCTATGCCTCTGAAGAAGATACCAATCAGCTGTACTTCTGTGAATCCATGGTGTGGACAGTCACGCTGATACTGCTTAAATCTCATCCAGGCAGTCTTCAAGGGCTCCACAGCTCCTTGGGAAAAAGTGAGTATGTCCTGTCTGGACTGATCTGAGCGCGCATCATCATAAAAGTGACGCAGGAACTCACTCTTTAAGGCTGCCCAAGTATTATACTGACCAGGTGCCAGTTGTCTCAGCCATGCACTAGCGTCTCCAGCAAGACTGTGCGGAAATAGCTTAAGGAACAGATAGTCCGAGCATACTCCTTCATACTTCATGCCAGTGACTATGTCCTCAAACTTGTCAATGTGATCCATAGGCTGCTCTGCTTGAAGACCATGAAAAGCAATCTGCCTCATCAGCTGGTAGTAGATGGTCTTTACCTCAAAATCATTCCTCTCAAAAGCAGGAAGCACTAGAGCTGCTCGGTTTGCATGAAACTCATCAGGTCTGTTGTAGTAAGCTAGTGTCCTCTCATGAACCACCATCTCTCTTCCTTGGGCCCGTTCCTGACCCTGGTTTTGGTTCTGCTCCTGTTGCTGTTGCTCAGGAGGGTCAGGGATCACTCGTCCATCAGCATCAATCCTCTGCCCAACAGCATTGTAAGGATTGTTTTCCGGATCCCTCAGGACACCTTCAGCATCTCGTATCAAGATCAGACGTTCTCGTACCATTCTCTCTCTCTTTTCTCTTCTGATAGTCCTTTCTAGACGTCCAAGTTCCTCTAGTCCGAGATTAAGCAAGCTCGAGTTCGGATTACTTCTAGTTTTCTGCGTTGGCATAAACTGTCTGCAATCGTCCAGCAACGATCGATGCTATCAGTGCAACGATCGGTTCATTCTCAAATCGCCTAGTAACGAACGATGCAAGGGTGCAACGATCGACGCAGTGCGAAATCGGTACCTGCGACAGAGAGAAAAACGAAAATTAATAAAACTGAAAATAAAAACAAAAACGAAAACAAAAAGAAAAATCCTAGTAAAACCCTAGGCTCGAAGCTATCGAAGACTCAAAGAGTCCCCGGCAACGGCGCCAAAAACTTGATAGGTCAAGAATTAATCCCTATACTAAACTG